>CAOKZL010000310.1:0-600000 GCA_948472985.1 Iguana delicatissima
CGGCCCCCCTTGACCCCCGGCTGACACATCCAGCGGTTTGTGGTGGGTTGCGAAATGGGGTGTCACTAGGGAGGTGACTTCCAAGAAATCCCCACCCCACCCCCACCCCGAATAGCCCACTCCAGATGAAAGCAACTAATCCACAGTCCCCTGAAGCTCCAACATCCCCACGGAAACATCAAAAGGTGATTTTAAGATGGACAGTAAAGAAATAAGTCCAATTTAGTGTACCTGCAATGCTTTTTCTTTTTCCTGCTGTGGGCTCTCGCTAGCGAGGATTAAAAAATGGTGCCGTTCGGCTCTTTGTGGGGTGGGCCAAGTGCCGAACCTGTCCACGCCCACGGCCCGCTCCCCGTTCATCTCAGGGGCGAATCAGCGCGAATCTGCGCTTCCACACAAGTGAGCAAGCACGTGATTGCGCGGCTCAGGGGGAAAAGAAACACTTTTTTTCCGGTTTTTAAAAAGCATGTGCAAGCACAGTTGGAGACGTTTCTGAGCGGATTGAGGTGTGGAACTGAAAAATTAAAGACGACTCAGCGCATTCTAAGGTATGGAAGACCTCCGTCAGATATCACGCTACAATGCGCTAAAACGTTTTATTACCCCCGTGTGGAAAGGGCCATTGCTTTTCACCATCTTATTTTATTAATTTTAAATTTGCTTTACTCTTGGGTGTGCTGCTGGTTTAAAGATCATTCTCCCTTTGCTCATTGGAGAAATACACCAGTAATGGTATATAAAAAGAAGTCACAATTTCAGAGTTTGGCTTCTAATTTTGTTTTGAGGGCATTGAGGAGGTTTTGTGTGAAAATGCTGCTCCTGGAAGCCCTCAAGAGGAGAAAAATAAATTTTTGAGGTGGGAAATCCAGTTGACATTGGGCACATAAGTTGTAAGTAAAGATTTTGTGGGGTACATGCTGCCCATGGGCCAGACTTTATCCATTCCTGTGCTCTATGTAGTGGTTTAAATGAAACCACTCCCTCCCAACATGAAGGGCTGGGAAAAGGGGGACCATTTTCCTGCTAAAAAAAGTCATTTGGATCTGGAAACAGAAATGCTATTGCAACTTGCAACTTGAATGGCAAAGATGGATGAAGCCAAGTCACTCCTTCTAGCAGATTCTACCAGTTCTGTTAGAAGTACAAACCATATCAGCAAAAATTAATTGCAACTGCAGAATATTTTGGAGGAAAGGAATACCTTTTTTTCCCCTGGAACATTTTCACTAACAAAACAAAACAAAATCCAATAGCCTGAATTATAGTTAGCCAATTGCTACTGAAACGTAAGTCAGATTTCACACAGAGATCATGACAAGAGATTTTAAAGGTCACACGTCTCCTCTCTGAGCTTCAGTGTGACATTAACACTAAGCTACAGAACTATTAGAAGTAAGCAGTTTATACAGTTGTACATCTGTAAGGGATATCCTCCTGAAACATAAAACCCAGTTCTACTGCTGTGGATGCAACAATGTGTTGTGTATATACCAAAGGAGTTTCTAATATACTTTATGTTTTTGTGAAGAAATATAAAAATTCTCTTTAAGGTGTTACAGGAATGCTTCCCCTCCCTTCCTCTGTTCCTCTGGATACCCAAAGCCACCTTCAGGAAGATTCTTACACTGTCTTCCTCTGTTTCTTACATCCTCCTTGTCATCTTTTCCTTTCAGCCTCGTCCTTTTTCCAGTTGTGCCTTTAATGTCATCTAGTTTTGCTCTGACAATTGTCACTCCACACATAACATCTATTTTCCTAGAGCTGTTTTAATCAGCCCAGACTCTTTAAAATTATATTGGGAAGCACATATTAATTATTCCTTCCTCCCTAATATGAACATGTCTAACCATCATACTGGCTAAATCATTCTTCAGCAGCCTCATAAACTGTTACATTTCCTACAGACTCTTTCACGCTACCTGTCTGCCTGTGTTAGAGAATAGGTGTTGAAGGAATGGGCAACTGCTGGCCAATATCACATACCTTTTACGGAAATGCCAAATCATAATAAACTCTTCGGGACAGGCCTTAAGGTGAGAATCAGTATGATCATAAATAAATCATTTGCAATAGAGAATGTATTTCTCATACAACTAGTAACTCAGACTTGAAGGACAGACAGGGAAATGGTTTTCACAGATCCACAAATCTATAGCTTTCCAAAGTGAAATTCAAGACCAGTTTTGTTGCTTAGATCTCACACCTTCTGTACCTCAAGGCCAATTAAGTATTAAATTATGAACTCTAAATATTCAGACAGTTTAGTATAGCTGCTGCCATATGTAGAGTAGAATCACTTTGGCAACAAAAACTGAGACAGCCAAACCACCCAAGCATATGACTAAGTACATTATCTTCCTATTCATCTTTCTTGTATTTACTTGTCTTTTTCCTTTTGTCTCCTTCACTTCTCTGTTCTTTGTGCTTCTCTCCTTTTTTTCCTTCTGCATAAAAATAGAAATGAGAAATAGCAGATTGCATTAATTGAAAAAACAAGCTATATATATGTAAAATCTGGAGATGGAAAAGAGTCCACAGTGGACTCATGGAGATGGGACAAAGGAGTTAGAAGATTTTTTTTTTTTTTTTGCAAGCAAAACCCAATGGTGTTCATCCAGCAGCAGAATAGATTTTCATTCCTCCTTCAGCCCTCCTAATGTTGGAGAGTTAGGAGATCGTCTGGAGCAGATTTTTGGATGTGTATGAGAAAGAGACAATAAGAAGCTTCTGTCATGTGAATGGATATTTGTTTATGCAATATTAGATGCTACTCATAATATTTTGGGGTATTTTTCTTAAGCAGTGTAGTTTGCTGTTGAGCAATGTCCTCCCTGTAATAAAAAGTTAATCAGAATATCTGACCAGCGTCTTTTAAATGTCTCTTCAACAAAATACTCTTTCTCCGTAGAAACTAACAGTGAGTTTGTTTTCAAAACTGCAGTAATGTGGTGCAGTGTGGTTTGAGTGTTGGACTTGGACAGGAGTTTTGATCCCCACTTGACCATGGAAACCTTGGGCAAATCACACTCTCCCAGCCTTATTGGAAGGCAGTGGCAAACTTCTTCTGGATAAATCCTGAAAAGAAAAACCTATAATAGAGTCCCCATAAGTCAGAGTTCAGTTGCATATAACAACAGCAACAACAATCAGCATTGATGGCAACACTTTTTCTTACTTATTATGAGTTTCATTTTAATGTGTTGTTGTTCCCAGTCTTGATTCATAGGGAGAGGCAGGTAAGAAATCATCATCATCACCCCCCACCCCCATTTTGTTAGTATATGAAGTTGTTCGATAGCCACTGCTGCTGACCTTGCTCCTCTAACCTTTGCTCTGCTAATTTCAATGGAGACAGGTATACCATACAAACAAACTGGGAAATTGGTGTGCTTCAATTGTTATGCTCTTGAGCCACTCTGCCATTCCAGGGTGGAAAACTTGTCAGACGGCAATATACCCTCAAGATGCTTGTCCGTTTCAGACAGCTCTTAATAAAAGTAGGCAAAAGAAAAGCAGGTAGCTCAGATAAATCTAGTCCTTCTGCGAGGTGGAAATGTATGTGTTCATAACTTAGTAGTTACGTTTATGTCCTGATTTTTCTCTAATGAACTCAAGGCAGCAGCATCCTGACAGTGGAATGTCCTGCCAATGGAAGTCAGGTTGGTTCCATCTCTTTTGAACTTCCAGTTTTGAGCTAAAACTGTATTGTTCCATGTTAAAGCTACTCTGGATATTTCAAATGTTTTGTTTTAAATCATTTTTTGAAAGAACATTTTTAGTTTGTGTCTAGTTTTCACCTTTGGATTGTTTAAAGTGTATCTCACCCTGTCAGGATAAATGTAATCAGTCAATCACTATCAATCACTATTTGGAGTCTGCCTCTCCTCACTTTCATAATCAAAATTTTATTATTATAAAACCTCTTAATTAGATTTGGAAGGCAGAGAGATAGAGAGAGAAAGAAAGAGACTGGCTGAAGGTCATGTAATGAGTTTCATGACTCTGTGGTGATATGAATCTGGGACTGCTAAGTCTAGTGCTCCAGCTATGGGTGTATTGCATCTGCATTCGTTTTTAGACAACTACAGGCATGCCAGAAAGGTTCCCGGACATTAGTTCTTCAACAGAAACTTTGATACCAGTGGAAGAAATAACACGGAAATAAAAACAGCAGTTCAAAATATTTCAGCAACCATTTCATTCAGAATTAATAATATGCATAAGTGAAATGTGAAGTAAGCCTCAGAAACATTCTGAACCTTCTAGAGATCATCTGAAAGTTTCTTCCAAAATTTCTCCAGGAATGACTTTCTTCCATTCACCAGTCTCCTATTTCCTTATAATTTCCATTTTGGTGGCCAAGCTTATACCTCTATGCTTTTTTTAAAAAAAAAATACGCTAGGAAACACTGGATAGGTAGGCTTCCTTGCTGTCTCCTTTTCTCCCCATTTTGCTGCTCACACATACTCAGTGAGAGAATCTAGATGCAGTTGTTCATTATCTTGCCTGTTGTAGGCAGGCATAGACAGCTACAGTAGGATCAGCTAGAACAGATTCCCATTCTTTCCCAGCTCAAGTTTTATTGCATTGTTTGCTGCACACATGCAGTTCTGTGTTTACCCAGCCCTCCTTCACCATCTTCCTATTGCTGATCCTGCTAAAAAGGTTCCAGCTATGCAAAGGATGAGAAAGGGATGGGCATGTGTAAATATATTTCATAAAAAAGGAGCTTCTTGGTCAGAGGCTTTGTCAACAGGCATGCCTGTATGTGGGAAGTGGAAGGTTAAAATCAATTAGCAAAGGATTATGGTCAGGGAAAGCTAATTATGTTATAGAATGATACAGACAAATAGAAGAAGGATATCATGAAATTAGAAGGTGTGTCTTTCTTTAACATCTCACAGTTGTGCCCTACAATGGTGTGCTCAGCATATGCACCCATAACACAACAGAATAGTATATAAACATGTTTCATACTATAAGCAACATTAACCTGGTGACTGGGATATTGCTGGATGTTAGAAGTGTATGATAAGGAGCAATCTTGAGATTTCTACAAAGCACCATTTTATTTCTCTTGCTGAGCTATTTTTTATTCCTACAAATAATATAAAGCTGAAAATGCATGATGAAATATTTCTGTGTTAATATCAGTGCATGGATGCAGAGTGAGCTCTTCCTCTGAGAACTGTTGTTTCTTTAGAACTGCAGGGCTTTCCTGGAGTTTAACAATATAGAAATGAATTTGCTCTACTGTTAACAACTATACTCCACAGTTCCTTAGACATTAAAGGCACTGAAAACACAATACAACATTTATGGTAACTCTGTCCAGAGCAAAAATAATGGTACAAGGTTTCTTGATGCCAACAAATACTGTAAATAATAGTGAAGGAATCCAATAATCCTGCAGAGGATCCAATATATTGTAAGAAGGGCTTGTAAAGTATATGTTAAAAGTAGACAAATTCATTTCTGTATTGTTAACATTAGTACTTCATAAGTATCAATATACAGGCTTGCCTTGTTTTGGTTTGCTCTTCGGACCCATGGCTGATTTTGCTTCGCATCTCTCTTTCCTGGAGGTTAACATGGTAATCTAATCATCTAGAACAGTTCTGAAAGAAAACTTATTTGGGCCCATCCCTAGTGAAGCCATAAAGCAGTAGGTATGCTCCCCTAAAACTGGTGACTGTGCTAGCTAGGAGACTGAGGGAGCTGTAGTGCAAGAAATAACATTTCAAAGCTCTGGGGATGGACAAGTCTTTGGTCTCACCATCCTCACCTGAGCAGGGGCCCATTTCCACCATGCAACTACAACACTATTATTCCACTTTAACTGCCATGGTTCTACCCTATGGAATCCTGCAATTTGCAGTTCAAGGAGGGGTATTTGGAGTTCTCATCCAGAACAGTCTAGTGGCACAAGAGGCTACAAACCCCAAAGATTCAACAGGATGGAATAATGGCGGTTAAAGTTGAATAATAGCACTATAATTGTGTAATGAAGAAAGATCCCTAGTCTGCATAGGTCAAATGCTGATTCAACACAGCTGGACTTTGGACTCAAAATACAGAAGATTTTGTATAATCTCTTGAAGGCTAATCGTGTGATCATGACATGGTACACACACCTCATCCTAGGACAGTGATGATTCCTTTTTGTAGCAATTCTTGTCTTAAATATTACTTGATCGCATCTTCAGTGTGATATAGAAAGCCCCGTGATTCTTCTGGGATGGGAAGAGTGCAAGAATTGAAACAGCCTTCTCCTACAAACTATGAGATTGGATAATCCCCAAAAGAACACTTATACCTTGCCATAAGAATGTACTAGATAATTTGCCCAGCAGATGATCTGTAGCAAATATCTAGCACTGAGGACCATGCAGAAGACATTATTTAGCCAAACTTGCTACTACTTAATTAATGTGCAATCCTGTTAAGCAGGATTGATGTTTGAGAGGCACTTGACAAATGTGGTGTCACAATTATCATCACCTTTGGAAATCTGTGCTTATATCCATAGATACTCTAGATTACTTACATATTAATGTGTCTGTAGATATGCATATGCATATTTGTACTTTACTGAATTGTCCAAGTATGATATTGATAGATCTGCTTATGATTTGGATGAAAGAAATGTGTCCATGGTAGCACCTGCAAAATTTGCTTCATGGCCAGTTATATACAAAACAGACAAGCAATTTTCTGAAAATGGTAAGCCTTGACAAAGGCAAAAATATTCAGGATGCCAACCACAGTCTCAGTACCAATTTTGGTTCAAATGAGTTCATAAATATGTCATCCACAGAATCATCGTCATCATCTAGTAATCAAAAGTGATTGTTCTCAAGGTCCCCAAAGCAAGTGACAAGTCAGATCCCAAAACCTTGCTGTGGTGTTTGTTTTGTCTCATGAGATAAGACATGTTTAATGACTCTGGAATCAAGCATGTGAATTTGGATCACATGAGAGATAGACAAACACTTTAAATTATAGGGGAGATATCCCTTGGGGAAAAGAAAGGTGTACCACATTTTAAAAAGGTATGGAAATCTGAACTAAACCTCAGTGGAAAAGCTGTGTGGTCTGGACTGACTGTTCTTTTATAACAGAGTGGGTGGTGGTTCCACTTTTCTCCATGACTGTTTTTGCCCTTTCTCACAGCCCATAACTTTCCATCTGAAGCTGTTTTGATCGAGGAGCTGGCCTGACATGTTTTACCTGTGGGTGACATTCAAGGGAAATGGGGCTATTCCATTACCGCAACTCATCTTCCCATCTTTATGCACTAAGACCTGTGATAGCAGTGAGGAAGGGGAGTTTTGACAGAACAGTCAGCTGTAATAAAAGTATACTGAGGTAGCATGCTCACTATGCGCTAAGGAAGGAGACCCCACAAAAAGCTGCTTTGGGTTCGTACTCCCCTTAGGAAATAGGTGACTTGCCATCAGCTTTCTCTTCCTCTCTTCAGTAGAAATAAATCAGGATAGCTAACGAGGAAGTGCAGAACGAGCAAGAGCTTGATATGATCAGTACTTCATTTCCTTTCAGAAAGCTATTCACCTCATGTGGTAACCTTGCCACATTTATTTAGGCCAGAACAGAGCCTCGAGCAACATACCTTGTTCTAAAAAGTCTCCAAAACTTAGACAACCATGTAGCAGAAGCAACAGAAAGTTTCCCCAGAATGTTTTTTTTAACTCTTCCTTTTGAATGATTTGCCTTTCAACAATAAATAGTACAGGAGATTGGTATTATAGTTTTGTATGCATTTGGAAAATGGTGATTTGTGTCAAGAGAGCTGAGGATTTGGTTGCCAATTGAAAAAGTGGTTTTCCTTACGAATAGCGAGGGCTGGAAAAATTCATTTACTTAGCATTTTAAGATTAATTTATTTAATTTCTGCTGTTGAACCAATTAAATTAATCAATTTATGCTAAACTAATCTACATAAATTAAAATTCAATTATTCTTTCAAATGCACACTCCTCTAAATTTTGTAGCAGCATTTTTTTCAGTTAAAAGGTATGTATACAAATCCATATCTCGGTAGACGATACAACAAAAATGGGTATTAATGAAAGTATTATAGGAAATTCATTTCATTAAGGAGATTCTTTGCAAATAAACAGAAAATGCAAAGGGATTTTCATACTTTTAAATTTATAATTAAAAACCTCAACATTTGGAATAAACCAAATTTAACTCTGTAAAAGTTCTCAAAATTCAGGAAAAAATGGGATTTTGAAAAAATAAAAAACTGAGTGAAATTGTAACAGATTTTCCCTTCTCCTAAATATGAAGGTTTATCCAGAAAAGAAAAAAAAATCTGAAGACACCTCAAGAAAGGCTTTAGTGAAACATCCATCCTCTGCATCCCATTTCTGCATTGCCACAAAGACAGTCTGCACCATTGAAAAATAGGACAAAAAGGGGGCACAGTTTGCACGTTTATGTATATAGAGGTACACAAATTTAGAAATAATGACTAGTATGTAATTTTCACACATAGCTAAACAATTAATTTTGCATCAAAAATCACTACAAATAAACCAAACTGTTCAATTACTTTTTACTTCCAGATCAATTTCTCTTCAACTGATAACTTTTCATCAGTTAATTTGTGTGTGGGGGGGAGTCCGAGGGTGTAAAATGTATTTGAGAACAAATCCAAAATTGATAAAATACCTGTATAAAATGAGAAATAACACTTCCTGGAAATTGTTCTAAGCAACTAAGGCATAAAATATTCAATTCTGCCTGCAGGTAAGCCCCACTGGAGAGCCAGGGTGGTATAGTTGTTTGAGCATTGGACTATGATCCTGGACACCAGCATTCAATTCCCTGCTCAGCCATCAAAATCCACTGGGGGATCTTGGGCACATCATATACTCTCAGCCCTAGAAAACCCCATGTTGGGTTTGCCTTGGGGTTGCCATAAGTTGGAAATTACTTGAAGCCACACCACCAACACCATCACAACTACAACAAGACCCCACTGACCTCCATGGGACTTACATCTGAAAAGACATGAAAAGAATTTTGCAGAAAAGTGCTGGATATTTAGGAGGAAGGATGGTAGGGATATTGTGGATTGATTCACTGTCACGGGTTTATACCTATCAGATCAATATTTTCCCTGATGTTAGACTAAGGCCATTTCTGCACTAGACTGTTATAGTGCCATTATTCCACTTTCAACCTCCTATGGAATCCTGGGGTTTGCAGTTTAGGGAGGGGCCTTTAGAATTCTCAGCCAAAGAGCTCCTTGGCCTCAGGAAACTACAAACCCCAGGATTCCACAGGGTGTTGAAAGTGGAATAATAGCACTATAACAGTGTATCTAGTTTATCTAGTTTAGTATTGCTGTATATATGCATGTGCATATATCTGTTTATCTGTCTAATTATCTATTTATCTAGTTTAGTGTTGCCTGTTGTTGATTGTGCCAATAAAATTCTGTTCAGCAAAAGGCTGCAAAGCTCAAATGTGAGAAAGATTTAGACTTTTTCAAATGATTATAGTAAACAGTTTAATCAAAATGCATTTTTTTAACTATCAGTATATATGTTATTGTTTCTGCCATTAAATACCTGGTTGGCAAATTAAATCAATGTGCATAATTTAACTGAAATGAATGGAACTGTGTTGGGACATCATTTTAAGACAGGTGGACTCCATGGCAAAAACTGCCTGCAGCAGCTTTGATTACTCTGCCAGCTACGGCCTGTCCTGGACTACTGTCCCACAGTAGTCCATGCACTGCTAACTTCTACTGCTATGCACTCCACATGAGACTGACCTTGAGGATAACTCAGAAGCAGCAGCTAGTGCAAAATGCAGCCTCTAGAATGCTGAGGGAAACAGTGCATAGAAGCCACATAACATAATTTTTAAAGGAATTTCTTTGGCTGATAATATACTTCCATTTCAGATTCAAAGTACTGGTGATAACATCTGAAACCATGAACAGTCTGAGATGTTGACACTTGAGGAAGTATGTCTCCTCTGTATGCCTGCTCAAATTTATTTTCATTCATTCATTCATTCATTCATTCATTCATTCATTCATTTAAAGTAATTATATCCTGCCCTCCAGCCAGAAAGGCTCCCAGGGCACTTTACAAATTGACAATTTGACAGCTCCCTGCCTTCAGGCTTACAATCTAAATAAGACAAAACATAAGGAAAAGAGAATTGCAGTGGTGGAGGAAATTAAATCCAGAAGATGCTGGCTCCATTGCTGTTCTTCAGGGTCCAGAGAAATGACTGCTGGAATCCAGAGAGAGGACCTCTATTCAGCTAATGGGCCAAAGACATCATAGAACTGTGCCTGACTGATCTTGTCTCCCTCAGAAGCCAGAGTACTCCCAGTTGGAATCTGGAGGGAGGGTCTTTTACCAGCAGCTGGAAGAAAGGGATGATGGAGCTGCCAAAAGATTGAGTTCTTCTGGAGAAACCATCCTTTGTGTCCTACCAGTGGAAACAATATATTGTAGAAGGACATAAGAGAGAGCTTTCTCTGCTGTGGCACCTTGGCAGTGGAAGATCTTCCCTTTGGAGCCCTGATTAGCTCCAATACTGTAATTCCAGCTCTAAGTCAAAACTTGCCTCCATATTTAAGGCTTTGGGGTCAAACTCTTTTCAACTCAATCTGTACCTGTGCATGTTTTTAAATTTTTTCTTACTGTTCTGACTATAAGGCCATTTCCACACGGGGCGAGGGAATCGCTCCACGCCACTACTTACTGGATCTTCTGGCTCCCTGGTCTAGTCCAGGCTGCTCCGGAGCAATGCGTGGTCGTTGATCCGCACTGCTCCGGCATCCAAAATGGTGGTTTCCATTTGGTTGTAGGTCTCCAGCAACTGCTGAAGCTTGCCAGCCTAGAGTCCGCCCTCAGCAGATCGCAGGCTCGCATTGGTGTGAGCCTGTGAATCTGCACAAGGGAGCAGGCTCACAGTGGCGCACTCCATGCTTTTGAAAGACCGGACCAGAATTGATGCTGTATGCTATCACAAAGGCTGAGGTATGTTTAACAATTGCAAAATAATATATATGTGTAAGAGTGAGAGAGCTACAGCTCCCATTTACATGGGGATTTTTTGCACTTTCTGTTATGTAAATACCATGTGCAGCACATAATGGCCGGAAGGCCTAGCTCTACCTAGCCAAAAACTATGGCCTCCAACATTTCATAGATGAATACCAGGACATACCAGGATATTTTAAAATATTCTTTCAACCTTTATGCTGGGGTTTATGGGAAACTTAACATCAGTCTACTTTGGATTGTATTTTCCCCCCAGGCCCCACCCCACTGCTGCCCGGACTCATGTCACAAAGGGGCTCATGAGAAACAACCCTGGTGCTGTACTCACTGTCTTGCTGTGAATTATGTGATAAGTCCTTGCAGTTGCATAGACAAGCATTGTCCCCAGTGTCCTTCCCTCACTTGTTCCTGCTTTTCAGGAAATAATGAAAATAATGGCACCAAACAGGAGAGGAGAAAGATGGATATTTATCCACTCTTCATGCTTTTTTAGGGAAGATAACTATCCCAACAAAAGTTCTGTTTTCAATCCCAGTGTCAAAATAAGGAACATCAGGGAAGTTCACAGGTATTTCTGGCAGTCCATGGTAAGTAATAATTTCACCTGGTTTCTTGTGGAGGTAGTGTGGGTGGTCTTTCCATTGCTAGTGCACCTTTAATGACTGCTCTAAGAAAGGACCTTTCAAGTTGCCTATCGACTTATGGAGACCCCATTTATTTCATAGGGTTTTCTTCAGCAAAGAATACTCCAAGGTGGTTTTGCCAGTTCCTTCTTCTGAAATATATCCTACAGCACTTGGTATTTTTTCATGGTCTCCCATCCAAATACTAACCAGGGCTACCCTGCTTAGCTTCTGAGATCAGATGGGATCTGGGTATTTACAGCCTTGCTTCTGTATACTTGTGCATATGTGCATGAAGTAGAAGATACAAAAATAGGGAAGCCTTGATATCCCAAGCTATAGCACATGTTCTTTATGTTTCTCATAAAGAAACATTAAATGGGATCCAATTATACAATATTTTAGAAGCAAATGGGGAGATTTGATGATAACGAGTTTTGTTGATTGAAAATCGAGACATGGTTAAATCTTATCTTAATTTATACAATATATGAACGTATGAATGTATTTCTACAAATGTTAATCTTAAGTCTTAAAATGCTATAAATAAAATAAAGAAAAAACCTTTAATTTCAAACACCATAAAACTAAAAGCATAAGATAAAATTTTCTTTAAATGAATTATAAACTTGTAATTTGATAAGTCTTTCTGTATGAATTTACTTAAATTATTAACAAATCCATAAATTGGAAAGATTTTTTTCTTTAAAAAAATAAAGCTTTCCTATACCTTGGCTCAGTTGTTCATCAAAATGGAGACAGCAGTTAAGAAAAGTTAGAATTAGAAGCATAGCTGTGAAATAACTACTTGAGATCCTCAAGTGTGAAGATATATCATTAAATACAAAAATCAGAATCATCCATAGTATTTTAATTTTTTATGTACTTTTGTGAAAGCTGGGCAGTGACGAAAAACAACAGGAAATGACATCAAGTCATTTGAAACTTAGGTCATTTCTGCCCTACACTGGTGTAGTGCTATTATTCCACTTTCAACGTCCTGTGGAATTCTGGGGTTTGTAGTTGACTGAGACCAAGGAGCTCTCTGGCTGACAATTCTCAGTGCCCCCCCCAAACTGCAAACCCCAGGATTCCATAGGATATTGAAAGTGGAATAATAGCACTATAAGAGTGTAGTGAGGAAAGGCCCTTATTGTGGGAAAAGAATTCTGTGGATATCATGGACCATCAAAGAGACAAATAAATAGGTCCTAGCACAAATCAAGCCTGAACAATCCCTAGAAGCTAAGATAACTAAACTGCGGCTATTACTTTGGACATATCATGAAGCAGCAGATGATGTCATCGCTCCCACTAATCAAAAAGTCCCAGAGCTTAGATCTTGTGTGTCATAGTTCTACTATACAACTGATGCCCAGGGACAAGTTTCCTTTGGATTATGAACCACTAACCTCCTCCTACTCCATATATCCTCATTTTCAAGGGTGGTTTACTCATGGGAAGGGGATTATTATCTTCTGGGGCATGCAGAAGCAGCTCCATATATCTTTGGATTCTAGTTATAGTCCTTAATGGATAATCTAACGTGCCCAAGTTTTTACTGTAAAATCTTATTAATTGCAGTCTTATATTTGAGCACCACCTGTAGGAAAACAGGGGCATAACTATTCACCCGTTTACTTAAGCATTGATTAAAATGGAGATTCTCGTTTGTAGCAGTGCTTATGATGGCAAATTTATCTCAAAGCATCTAATCAGTCTCCTTTTAGAGTTGGATCAAAGAGTTGGTACAGTAAGAAATCCAGAGTAAAATGCAGATTGGCAATAGTTTAATGTATTTCTAAACTTTAACCTGGTAAGTTCTGAAATAATACAATCGTACTGAAATGATTTTTGCGTTCTGGAAATTTGCACACATGCAGACGCAGACACACACACACACATACACACTATGAAGAAATGTGACCAACTGTTTCTGAACTTAAACTCCACTATCAAAATCCTGAGCTTCAGATGCCAAATATCAATTTGATTTAGTGTTTCTTGTTAAGATTGGAATGTTCTATCTGTACTGAGAGTCTGCAAAAGCAATTATAGTGCTTTTTTTTTCATCACGGCGTACAATTTTTTTAGCCACTACAGTCTCAGAGAGGAAGTCTGTAACAGTGGGTTCACTGTCCAAGGAATGTATTGTATAAGAGTGAGAATTTTAAAAAGAGAAGAAGAAAAAGAGAAAAAAATATATTATGCTGAGTATGATTGAAAAGCATTTTGCAAGTCTATTGTTTTTGCTCAAACAAAGCTATGCACAATATTTGCTGTTGAAACTATTGAAACATAATCAAATTGGATTATTGCTGGTAAAGAAACAAGGGACCGTTGCATTGATTTTACTCTCCCCTAAAAAAAATTAACTATTTTGGCTGAAAAATAATCTTCATACGTGCCTAGAATTTTATGTTATTGAATCTCATCTACATTCAGGGTTGCCATTTCCACACGCTCCTGCAACATTTTTCTAGGCTCCTCTGAACACTTTCAACATCCTTTCAGAATTCCTCAGATGAAAAGCAAGAACTGGAGATGAAAGCTGGTGGCAAGTGAAGATAACTGTGTGCTTATATGAACATTTTCTTTGATCAGCCATCAGACAAAACACTCATGTGCTGAATCAACTTGTGAGCAAAGATTTGAGTTGTCCCAACTTGCCTCCCATATATACATAAACTGCACATACTGGCATGCTCCTCAACATGTACATCTCTCTAATTGGAAGTCTTTTTTGTATATACCTGTATGTGCAAAGCAGTGGTGGTTTGAGGTTTCCACATCAGGGGTATGGCCAATCCATTATGAGTTTCATTTCACACTTTAATGGTGTTATCCAAGGGGCTGAATGTTATCTCCCATGTAGATTCAGCACCATAGACAACTCCTTTGAAGACTCTGAGCCTTTTTGCACTACACTGTTATAGTGCTATTATTATTCCACTTGCAACATCCTGTGGAATTCTGGGGTTTGTAGTTTACTGAGGCCAAAGAGCTCTCTGGCTGAGAATTCTAGGGGCCCCTCCCTAAACTGAAAGGCCCATATTAGCCACAAGCTACTCTTGATGCAAAGGCATCCAGCTGATGTAATTGGGGTCCAGATCACATGCATGCCTTTACTCATACAATTCTTATTTCCAAAGGCTTCTTCCAGGCATTCATCCTGTAAACATGAGTGTTGGAAGGGGACGGCTGAGTCACATGGTGTTATGGGTGAGGCTAAATAGCGTGGCCCCACTCACATGCTGATTTAGCACATTAATGTTTCATCTATGTAGGATTTTCATCATTCCATTTTTCTGCAACTGGCTTGTCTAATTATTTGCCAATATTTGCCAACAGCTGGATGTATATCTGTCAGAGGAATGTTTTCAACATTATTGAAAAGGCAGAGGTGACAGAGAAGGTTAGTATCTGGTCTCCTGAAACACCCCAAGCAGCAGGACTAGTGTTGCCACATCTCCAAATGCCACTCTTTTCAACAGTCACATACAAACATAATTTAATTTAATTTCTTTTAACTTTTAATTTATATCCCACCCTTCTCCCAGCATGGGATTCAAAATGGTGTACAATGTTTTAAAAACACAAGACAATCTAGAAAAACCCTTGGTGCAAGCATTAAGACAAAATTAAACTTCAGTTTGAAAAATACAAGTTAAAAATAGAATTAGAGACATTTAAAACAAAATAAAATAAAAACTCTACACCCCTCACTAAAAGCTCTATCTGTCACGACACACAGAACACCAAATTCTTCCTTAAATAAAAAGGTCTGTACTCACCAGCAGAAAGACAACAGGTAGAGAGCCAAATTTACTTTTGTCATATCATTGACAAATGTCATTTCCACTATTACTATGAATGAAAAACAATATTCCCCTCCATATTTCCCCATATAAATTAGCTCTAAAGAATCACTGTGGTTTTCCAGGTCTTCAAACAGGGAGACAAATCTCAGGATGAGTGATGCTCGAGCAGAGGAAAGTTTGATTTTATCAGGTGAGTTGGTTGTGAAGCCTAGACATCATCTCCCCGCTCCTAACTGGTACTAGGCTTCACTGGCTTAATAGAAAATTCTCTCTCTCTCTCTCTCTTTTCTTACAGTGGGCAACAACAGCCGACCAAAAAGCCAGAACTGAGGGAACAGGACTGGGAAGAGAGTTAATGAGTGTGTTCACTTGGGCCCATTCTGACATTTGGAATGAGGGAGAGAGTTCACACCAGCATTACAACTTTGAATTGCCATATTATCCATTTATCTTCTAATGCCTGTTTGCAGAACAACCTAGCCCAGAGGCAGCTCCTGCCCTCTTCTCAATCGTTGCCCACCTGTGAAATCACAAGGCCTCCCCATGTCTTCAACATTTGGTCTTGAAATCTCACAGAATGAGATGTCACTCATATGGCAACCCTAAGCATAATCTCCTGACAAATCAATTTTCTCCATTGTTCATAATTGTGGGCAAGAGAACACTTCCCCCCAGGAACAGATGCAGAGTATGCAGCCCTGTAATCTTGTCTAGCATACTCCTTTTTAAAGCAATTTATTTTGCCAAAGGCTGTGCAGGAAATACAAAGAAAATAGCAAGGGATATATACATCTACATTCCTTTCTAAGACTATGTCATGGCATAGGGAAGCTGGAGAATCCAGTAATAAATTATTGCCGAATGGTATGCTTCTTCTCAGTCTTACTTGTCATGTTCCTTCAATATGGTTTCTAAGCTCATTACTCCAGGACATTTGGGTTAGAGTTGCTGTATGTCACTTGTTGCATCTGATATGTTCAGATTTTACAGTAAAATATATTTAAACATGGTGGTTTGAGAATCCTATTTCTCATGGTGCCCAGGAAAACCTGCCATATGGTTTCCTTCTGGCCCTTTGTTAGGATAAATGAAAATAGTCTGGTCAGGATAGTTAGAACGTTTTGTCCAGAGTTCTTTCTTGACATATACAGAGAAAATTCTCTGCCTTCATTATTGTAACTGCTGAGGTAGATTCAGTTTTTGAGGACAGTTAATGCAACACTTCACTTTGCCCCCAGAAAATTGCTCATTAGTGCTATGCCAAATATTTGACTTTAGCTGTAAGCTTCAGTTTCCATGAAAACAGTGACATTAAAACCTTATTATATTAACTGTCTTTTGCATTTGTTCTTAGCTGACATATAACTGCCTCTTTCTTGGTGTTTCTTGCTTCTGTAAAACATGAGATCGTGTACATCAGTGGTTCTCAACCTGTGGGTCCCCAGATGTTTGTAGACTTCAGCTCCCAGAAGCCCTGAGCATTGACCATACTGGCTGGGGCTTCTGGGAGCTGAAGTCCACGAACATCTGGGGACCCACAGGTTAAGAACCACTGGTGTACATGGATGCAGTGGATGACTTTCTTTCTCTTTTGCTCTTTCTCTTTCTCTGACCTACCTCACTAGATTTGTTTTCAGAATAAAGTGGGAGAGTGAGTGAGAGGTCTGTAGAACTCAGCTGAATTTGCTTCCCCCTAAACTAGATCAACTGAAGTTGCTTGCTCCTGAACTAAAGGATAAAAGTAGCATATCTCTGGAAGAAGTTGTCCTTGATGTGGTGATAGATGTTTGTCTGTCATAATGCATATTTCTCTTCGTCTTTAAGTTTCAGTTTTTAGTGTGTTTTAAGGGAAAAAATGATGGGAGGCTTAATTTAAAGTTTAACTGCTGAAGCACTCATCTCTGAGAAAAACCTTCCTGGGAGAGGGAATGAGTTTACTGCTGGAGATACACATTCTTCTTAAACTTTTGTTTGATCCTCATACTGAAAAATATGAAAAGCAACTCATCTAGATGGATGTACCTATTCTTGGCATGCTTTCCTATTACAATGTTATACTTCTCATCTGTGGATTCCTGACAGAATCATCATGCTTGTCTAAAGTAATTACTTTATCTGTTTAACAAAATTCCACTGAGTTGAGATGGCTTTTGAGTTTTCTCAAAATATCATTAGAATGGAAGAGTCAAAGTTGGTCAACCATACCTATATTAGCCACTTATCTATGCAAGCTAACCTGTGATAGCTGGGTTTGCCAGGAATAGGCTAAAATATCCTGAAACTTGAAAAAAATAGATGAAAACAATTTCCATAATTAATTTGGGGGGAATGGCAAAAGTGACTAATGGCATTATTTTCCTGTGTGGTTTTTTTAAATCCCTTTGAGGAATTAGGTAGAATTTCTATTTGTTTGCTACAGGCATCTCATCTCCTTTCCAACACTCTCTTGGCTATTTCCAATAGATGTTGCTGAAAAAGATAGAATAGATAGATAGATAGATAGATAGATAGATAGATAGATAGATAGATTAAAAAAACCTATTTAACACAATTCTGTGCATGCTACACCACAAAAAAGTCCAAACAAATTCATTCTAATGAGATTAACATTCTAAACATGCTTAAAATTGTTGCCTAGATCAGTGCAGCTAGTGGAAATCAACATAACTCCAATCAGTGTAGATAACTAATGTTCAATATGCATTTATATTGTTGCATCATATGGAAAGCATTTCTTACTCTTCTGCCTATCTTTTATGAATTCTATCCTTGTGCAGGCTGTTTAGGAAGTGTCTGGGTTCATTTCTGCTGTGGGTACACTCCTTGGCTTGGAAGTATATCCTCTTGTTTTATGTATTAATGCTGGTGTAATATTTGAGGGGTGTATCAAGCTCCTTATTCAGTTCTTGGTTAAACAACTAATTCAGCATAGGGCCAGCCCAAGATATTTTGCTGCTGGAGGTTCACCAGCAAAAAGCCTCTTCTAGAGTTGCTGAGAAGTATCACTGGATCTGGAACAAGATGTAGGATCAGAGACCCCCTTCCTAACTCTTCTTTCAAATCAAAGATTGCTACTTTCTTTAAACAAGTTTTAAAGTCTGATACATTTAACTTAGTTTGAGAAACACTGAAGATAAGTGCAATTAATTTTCAGGATGTGATATTCTATCATTGGAATCCTAGATTGGCTACTAAGTTACATCTGTGTAACTAAATGATGTCTCCTGGTCCAGTCATCCCCCAGACCACTTTAAGAGCCAGCAACCAGAATGGAGGAAGAAGGTCCGTTCAGCTTCTGATCAGAGCTCAAGGAGGGTATTTCCACCCCCATCCCTCCCAGCAACGGAGGCTGTGACAGAGTTGTGATAGGGGTCTTTTTTCTGATGATCACGGCCTCACTTGCTGGCAGGAGGGGGTGGAAACAGCATTCTGCTTGTGCACCCATCAGAATCTGAATACGACTGTAGGAATATTTACATAGGTTTCCAGGAAGACTATGTAGTCTTATTTAACACAGTAAGCAGATCTGTAACTCCAGATTACAAATCTGTAACTGAAATTTGGGATGCCAGTCAGCATCTTAATTTTTTTCAAAGTCTGTTTGCAAGTCCAACATAACACTTTTAGTGTAACTATGGCCATTTCTGCACGGGCTAATAGAAATGGTGCAGAGCATCCTCCAGGGAGAACGTCTGCATCTGGGAGTGGACTGGGTCGGACCTACTTAACATAGATCCGCACCTCAGCCCACTCCCAAACGACCCCAAGTGGTTGTCAAGAGTGCTTTTGAAAGACCGCTTAAAACAGGTCTTTCAAAAGCACGGAGTGTGCCATTCCATGCCCGCTCTCCAGTGCAGATCTGCAGGCTCGCACCAGTGCGAGCCTGCGATCTGCCGGGGGTGGGCTTTAGGCTGGCAAGCTTCAGTGGTTGGTCGAGACCCTCAACCAACCAGAAGCCGCCATTTTCGCCCCCAGAGCAGTGTGGAGCTACGAGCACGCACTGCTTTGGAGCAGCACGGACCGGACCGGGGAGCCGAGAAGTCCGGTAAGTAGCAGCATGGGGCGATTCCCTTGCCCTGTGCGGAAATGGCCTATATCATTTAATTACTTAATTAGTAGCATTATTGCATTTTAGTGAAAATATACTGTCTATTACACTTCTTTCACTATTCAGACCCACAGAGGATTTCAACTCTCCACCCATATCTGGACTCTAGATATTTGGAATTTTGCCCTCGCTGCCTCCCTCTTCTCAGCCTTGTCCCACCCAACAATCCAAGTGAAGATCCACAGAAGCCCAAGCCAGGCCACAGATGTTCATCACAGGAGGAAGAAAATCTCTCAAGCGATGCTTCTTCTTTCATGTAGTAAAATATAGAATTAACAGATGAAAGAGCCAAAAATCTGTGGCTCTTTCGTGATGTCTGTGTTGCCTCAAGCCTAATGGTAGGTCTAGTCCTGATTCAACCAACCACTCTTTTCCCTGTGCATGCTCTCAAGATGGACAACTCTACCAGTTTTGCTTTTCCCCACATTTAAAGGTTGTAACTCTGGGTAAATTCTGACCAACAATTAACAGAAACAAAAAGATCAACCATTCCTAATATGTGTATGCATGCACATTGTACATATTGTACTGGATTCTTCATACGATCCATGTTAAAACATCTTGAATATTTGAAACATATTGTAAAATTCCTAACACAAGTGTGAAATAAATCTGGGCGCTTGTTGCTTTAAGGGGAACAATATTGTTCAAGTTCATGGACTCCCCCCCATCTGATTTCTTCAATAGCTAAGCGGTAAAAGTAAACATGGATCCCAGGGCTTTGGCTACCATTTTTGCTAACTAAAAATAAATACAAGGTAAAGATGGATACAATGCTATACACTAGGTAATAAGTGAATTGTGACAACATTCTGGCAGCTTTTTATTTGTAGCCTCTTATTGTAATGATTAATTTTCTGTCCAATGCTTGTGGTGGTGCTTGAAATAGGAACATATATCCTTCTTTCTCTTACCTGCAAGAATGAAACACTGCCTTTTTTCATTTTCTGTCAGTCTTCTGAGAACTTTAGCAAGTGCCAGAAGAATTGGGGGTGGGGGCAAATTATGCAAATTGCATCAGTATCACAGCTCAACAGCAATAGTCACTGCCTTGTTGCATGGACTTTTTAAAATTATAACTATTGAGTGGGTTATTTGCATTTTTCAGCCAGTTCTTCTCTATTTGGTGTATGTTTGTGGGTGTGTACATGCACACTTTGTTTCACAAATGGAAATGTTGTGAACGTTTCCCAGAAAGGACAATAGTTTTGTGCAGAGACATGTTGTGCAAATTGCTACAACAACAAAAAAAGAAAACAAATCAAACCAAAACTCATTGCCTGGAATTCACTAAGGAAGTTACAAATGCATAAACTAAAGTTATGCATTTGTGACTGGTTTGTATTCACAATCCCTACATATTGACTGGTATAGGGAATACATAGGGACTGTGGAAATCCTCCAGACTTCACTAACTTGACAGCAGGCCTTGCCAACAACAGAAGTCAGTTTCCCTGTCAATTGAGAAATAGCTGACTGATGTTTTCATCCATTCCCCATGAACACTCTCTGATGCACGAGGGAGCTGTGGCAGCGACCCTGTTTCTGCCTGTCACCAGAACAGATATTGCTCACAGGAGGGAGTGGAAACATCAAGCAGCTGCTTCCCAATCAACAGGAAAAAGACCCCTGTTGCTCACAGACGCTGCTGCTCAGTAAGTGTGGCTGTGGGTGGGTGAGCTAAGAGACACTACTTGGCTGCATAGCTAGGGGTCTTCCTACCCTGCACTGTTATAGTGCAGCTATTCCACTTCCAACATCCTGTGGAATTCTGGGGTTTGTAGTTTACTGAGGCCAAAGAGCTCTCTGGCTGAGAATTCTAAATGCCCCTCCTTAAACTACAAACGCCAGAATTCCATAAGACAGTGGTTCTCAACCTGTGGGTCCCCAGATGTTTCTGGACTTCAGCTCCCAGAAGCCCCAGCCACTATGGTCAATGCTCAGGGCTTCTGGGAGCTGAAGTCCAAAAACATCTGGGGACCCACAGGTTGAGAACCACTGCCATAGGATGTTGAAAGTGGAATAATAGCTCTATAACAGTGTGGTGCGGAAAGGCCTGAACGTAGTCACATAGCTAAGTAGCTGGTAGAGAATTCTGACCATTGGTTCATTCTTATGTTTCTGGGGAGACATTTTGTGGGGCTTACCTAAACCCACTGAGTATTCATTTCATTTCATTCAAGGGACTTCTTGACCAAGAAGGGTCCCCAGCACAATGCAGAATTGATAAAATCCTTTTTAAAAGATTAAATAAGTAAGTGAAAAGCCCATTCAAAACAGTACAAAGGCCTCTTCAAAACAGTTTTAAAACCAATAAAGCAGATTGAGAAACAACCAGAGTAGACATGCCGGATTTTAAGAGTCAAAGGTCGTGAGAAACTGCACAGCACTGCTGGCAGAAAGTTAGGAGGGATGGAGACAGCTTTATCTTCCCTTGGGTGGGAGTTCCACAGTTGGGGTGCTGCTACAAAGAAAGTCCAGCCAGGTGCACCCACCACACTATCTCTATGGGGTGACAGAATATGTAGCAAAGCCCTAATCACGATCTTACATTTCAGGCAGGATCATGTGAGAGGTGGCAGATATTCTGGCCCCAAGTCATTTTTTGGTGGGGAGAGATTTTTCACATCCCTAACTTGGAAGCATAACTGTATTGCATGATATATTCAGATTATGAATCACATTGTGGAACAATCTTCATATCTTGTAATTGTGAGATCCATACACACCAGTGGCTTTCATACTGGTGTGGCTGCAGTTTAGGTCTATCTGGCGATGGCACCCGCTATCACTTTGATATCATAATTCAGCCTTACCATACCACCCTTCTCCATGTGTTTGTGAGGCCCCCGGACAAGCATGAAACTAGGCTCGGCATTTCCAGATCGCAGCTTCAGAGACCTCCCCGGCAAACACCACATTATGTATGCGTGCTACCTACAAAAGGCTCCCTGCCCCGAGCAGGCAACTTGACAAAGGCTGAAGCATCCACTGTCAAGCGTTGCACATTTACATACTGGCTACACCATTGTTAATTCGGCTCTGATTCCATCATGCTAAATTGTGACCTTTCGGAGACATTGTCTCGCACCCAAAACTCATTGTTGTCCCCAAATAAGGCATAGCCTGCTGTCACACTTCTCCCTATAAAAACCCCTGATTCCGAGACCCTCCTCGGATAGCTCTCGAGTTCCAGACCACCTTGCTGTTGCTTTGCTTGGCGAGCTTCCCCTCAGCTCCACGTGCTGAGCCACACCGAACCCCAGCATCACTCTCTATCTTCTTCCGGGCTTCAGGAACAGGTTTCGTATCACCCGAATGAACTATCCCCCTGAGAATCCCACTATCTTACTCACACCTTTATTTTCCTTAGTTATCTGTGTGCGTGTGTTGCTTACATTGTGTGCCTGTATTTAATAAAGATCATTCATTATTTTCAAACCGGTCTGCTCCTTAACTTGGCCTGACCCCATAAACAGTTGGTTACAAGAACCTGCTAAGTTACCCTGCCTCTCATACTGCTATAGCAGTGCTCTGAGCTAATTTCCCCCTCCTATAGTTGAGCACATTTTGGTGTCCCTCACAGGACCCCCAGTAAACAGGGTAACACTGGAATGCCAGAAAAAGCTGGGGAAACTGATTCTTTTGCTTTTGTTTTTTTGTGCACAGGAAAGCTTAAAACTGTCCTGGAAGGCATTTACTAAAAACTCAGAAAAAAGGAGAAAACATATAAAAAGAAGCTTGGGTTTATTTTTAATATTCACAGTTTCTACCTCTATTTTCTCGGTTGGAGTGATAATCCGAATTTTTTCACATGTTACGTTTGGAGGAAAGAAATGTCTATGGTTGGTTTAGAAAGTTTACTGCCACTGTTTTCCAGAGCATCTGGCTGTATTTTAAATACTTTGTTTTTCTCCTGTCCTCTTTCTTTCCCACTTCATTACGAGTACTTACCTTGGATATTCTCACACTTGGAGCACAAAGTCAAAATGACAGACATTATTTTATTTTATAATCATTATGTGGAAGTGAATACAAAGGGCAGGAAAGTGTTGTCTCCTTGGAATCTGCTGCCAAACACAACTGTTCCACATCACTTCATGAAGAGGTCAGGCTGCTCTTTAATTTGGAGCCCAGGCTGCAGATTAATCTTCCCATGTGATACCTTTCAGCTATTAAAGCTTGCGCAGGCAATTGTGCCATTTGTTAGATGTTTTGTGGTGTTTCTCAGATTTAGTTGGACAGTACAGTCTTGAAGTGACCTAACAGGAGGTTAGGGATAGGCAATTGGGCTCTGTCAGAAGAAGCACAATAAAAAGTGGACTTGAGACAGCAGCAACTGTGGAAATGGGATTCACTAACAGTTGTCCTTTCATTATCCATTGCCTAGTGCCAAAGTTTAAAGGTTCAGACTACATCTCTCAGAATTTCTGGCTGAAGGATACTGGATGTTGTAGTTTTTCAAAAATATTTTTTTCAAACATGTGCTTAAGGTAATACTAGTTTTTTCAAGCATCCATGTTTTTCCAGAAACAAGGATGCTGTCTTTCTTTTTTTCTTTCTTCTCTCCTTCATTCCTTCCCTTTTGAAGGAATATTTGGGAGAGAAGGCAAAAGCCATGCCTACCTCTCCCATTAGTCATGAAATGAGAACCTAAGAAGCTTTCTAACATTTTTAGTTTAATTCATACATTAATATTTGCCTTTAGATATGCCTAAGACCTGTGTCTACAGTAGCAATAAGAAAGAACTAATCAGTTTAGAAACTAAGGCCTTTTCCACACCGGATAAATAAAATGGGGCAGCGCGAACTCTGATGGACATCGCCCACACCTTCAAGTGTGCTAGTTCGTACATAATTGGCAAGCTCCACACCTTAATCCGCCCAGTTAAGTCGCCAACAGTCAGCACACGGGCTTTTTAAAAAACAGGGAAAAGGTGGGGTTCTTTCCAAGAAATGTGCTGATTCGTGCATGATGTAATCAGAGGGCAGGCTGTGGGCGTAGACAGCTTCAGCGGTTGGTCCGCCCCAAAGAGAGCAGGATGGTCTCAAAAGTAGCTTTCTGCAGCCAGAAAAGGGGAAAAGCTTTCTGGTATGTGCTACTGATCCGAAGAATGGGGGTTTTCCTTGATTTTAAGATTACTGTATGTGCGCATTGGGCTTCTGCCACCACGTCCTGCGCATCCGCTCCCGGACCCACCATCTTCTCGGGCGTGGAACGCACCGCGAGGAGCCTCCAAGCAGCGGCGCATAAAAGCTTAAGTCCTCCACAGCATTACCAATAGAGGCCAATCACCGGCGCCTCCTCGCGTGGTCTGTAGCCCATAGATGTCCCAGTTCAGCCAGCACAAGTCCAAGAAGCCAGAATACAGCTAAACTGGGCCGTTCAACTTCAGGAAACACCTCTTCTTCCATCGCTCACAGGGAAAGATAAAAGCAGAAAATGGGCGCGAGAACCCACCAGAGATAGGGAGAAAAAGTGCACTCCACCCAGCTATGGTGCGGAAAACCATTCCCCTGAGATAAGGCTGGAAAATAAAAAATCGTCACGGTTTATTTCAAGGCTAGCAGGAGGAATGGGAGGAGCGAGTCATCGTGGGAGGAACTGCAGGGCATGAGGTGAGCATGCACGTCATGACGCACGGGGCCATTTTTTTTTTAAAAAAGCTACCAATCACATCTGCTGTGCGAATTCCACGGAACGTGTGGAAATGGCAATAGACCATTGTACAATATGTCTGCAGTAGCACGGATAAAAAAACACTACCCGGAAACATCGCAGTGCGAATTCCACGGAACGTGTGGAAAGGGCCTAAGTTAGAAATTTTCTAAAATGAATGACTTCATTAAATTCATTTTTAATTTAATTGACTGAATTAAGTTGGATGTACTGCTTTATGCTGAAATTCATTAATTCATTAATTTTGATATTATATTATTAATTAATTAAATGAGAGACCAACAAACTTATGTTTTTGAACTGATTATTTAATAAACGCATATGGCTTTAGGTATCTTTGTTTATTTTTACTCAGGATTAGAGAATGATCCTTCAGTTAATTCCAGGGTTAAAAAGTTTAATCAGTAACCAGGATAGCTTGAAAGATGTGATCTTCTTTGAATCCAGCTACTTCTCCTGCATTCTACACACACTTCAGAAAGGAACCTCATCTATACCAGGAAATTGAATTTGGAAGCTCTTAACCAGAGAAGTTTTGCTGGTATCCAACTGGGAATCAATAAACTAAAAAAAACTGGGAAGATAAGAGGTTATAAGAGGGGGAAAAGAGAGAGGAAGTAAGGTAAAGGTCTTTGGTGGGGTAGGTAGGAAATGGTATTTCAAAAATTTGTTCAGCTTTTAACTTTCTCTCAAAAGCCCAAAACACAGATGGGATGTGCATGGAAGGATAAATCATGAGAGGGATTTTTCAGCTTCCTTCTGGCAAGGCAGTCTTCAAACAGTACAGTCTTCAAACTTAAAACCAAAAAGAAATTCAGAATCAATTGATATATTATTTTCCCACTTCTAAGTTGAATGTATTTAAATTTTAAAAGAATAATTTTTAACTATTAAACGTATTTCCAATTAGCTTTCCTTTCTGTGGTCTGCAGCCATTTTAATGATCCCAACATCTCAAGATTCCCACAGCATAGCACAGTTTCTGCAAGGTCACAAGAACAGTAACACTGAATTAACAAACATTGATCAAGTCCTAATAGGTTTTGATACCTGTATTTCCTCTAGAGTTGGAAATAGAAATCTCTATTTACTCATTCTGTGAGCCTTACAGTTTCCTAACGTCACTGGGGGCTAATGAAATGAAATTCTGCCAGCTCATTTCTTCCTCACATCAGATTGTAAGTGACTTCTGATTTAACATTTTACCTACCCCTTCAAGTTCCCAAGAATGCAATCAAGTTTAGGAGATTAATGGAAAGAATGTTGTTGCTATTTTTCTTTTGTGTTCCTGGAACAATTTAGGTGATGAGAAAGGGGGGATTTGTCTTATAAAACATAACAGGACGGTGATGATAGCTCTAATGACAGTCATGATTATGTTGCTATCACTTGGTTCCATCAGCAACCATTCTTGCAAGATAATTTTGTAAGGCCAGGGCATTTCATAGGAATGAAAAACTTTAGGACTGATTACCTTTGTGTACGTTAACAAAGTTGTCATTAAAAGGGAGGAAGAGTTTTGGCTGCAACTCAACAGCCTCTTTGCTGTGTTCACCTTGACTGCAGTCTCCACATCATCTCCTTAGCAAAGAAGGACACCATCCAGATAAAATAGACAAGAGTAGCTGATATGATTGCAGACATGAAAAGCTTCTCTGCTAAACTGAGATTTAAAAGATATGTCTGCTTAGCCGAGAGAGGAGATGAATAAGAGATAACCTGACAGCGGTATATGAAATAACTAATAATAGAGTGAAGGTTATTTGGGAGTACTTATCCCTTTCCCTATTACAAGAAATGATCAAGTATACAGAAATGAAGAAAAGTGAAAGAAAATCTTTCCCCCCTTACTTTGAAGATAACAGAAATGGCAATATTCCACAGGCCAACAACAATGGCCAGTTTCTTTATTCTGTCAGTTGAATTTTAATTGCTGATGTTGTATTTCAAGAGGTGTTGTTGCATGCCTTCAAGTCATTTCTGACTTACAGAGACCCTAAGGTGAACCCATCATGGGTTTCAGGGGGTCTAGGGATATGTAAAGCACCCAAGGTCACTTAGTGGGTTTCCATGGATGAGCGGATAATCAAATCCTGCTCTTCAGTGTCATAGTCCAGTGCTCAATCCACTACACTATGGCCCTTTCCACAACTCACCTATTTTTGGCACTGGGGTGCAGTGCTCATGCGAGCAGCCTCTGGAGAGAGGATTTCGCTTCCCTGCTTCTTCGGCTTCGCACGAGCTTCCTGCTCATGCAAGAGCCCTGCCTCTTCCTTTCACAGTGCAGCCTGTGATCTTCCCAGGCTGCACATGACAGGAAGCACGACTGGCCTGGCTCCCAAGGCTCTGCACGCAAGGTAAGTGTGCATGGGGCCCTGGAGTGATGCGCGACTGCGCAGAATTTTCGGCTTCAAGCCAAAAATGAAAAAATGCATCAGCGGTCCCTGCCGGGCCCTGGAGCGTCATGCAAATGTGAGTGCATCGTGTGGACCGCTCCTCACGTGTGTGCGATGCTCAAGGGGCCCTTTCGCATCGAAAATGCCATGCGAAAAGGGCCTATGTTGGCTCCTTAGCAGTGGTAAAATCTTGGAAATGGTGAGGACATCAGCTTAATGTGGCAATGGCACAGAGGGAGGCCTGGTTCTATCATTCAGTAGAATGGAGCATCCACCACAGGCAACAGACTTGGGTTGCAGTAAAAGAGCAAGAAGTTGCTAGTTTCTTATTTTGTTTGTTGTTGTGTTCTTACTATCAGGGTTGGGGAGAGATGCTTGTAGGATTTTCAGCTGTATGCACCAAATTAATTTGCCTGGCTTTGAGTACTATGCACTTTGAAGTGGTGGAGGGGCAGGAAGGAGCGTCATTTGCTCCTTTGCCTCAGTCAGTAACATTTCCAGGGCCACCCATGAATACAGTGTCTTTGCTGACTAATTCTCCACATATCTCTTCTCTTTCTCCCAAACAAGAGTGACCTGGAGGGACTCAGGATGCAGATCTGACAATCAGGCATCAGTTTTTATCCTCACCCCACTTAGAAATGGTGAGAAAGCTCAGCTTTGTATATTGTTTCCAAAAATACATTCAAAATTTTAAAAAGTAATATTGTTACAAAAAATATGTTAATGGTTTGAACAAGCACCCACATTGCAACATAATATTTTCAGCCTGACTGTATTTGTTATACAAATTTATTGTTATACAAATACATCACAGCAGCAATGGCAGGATGTTTTCCAATATATTACCTCTTACTAGTGGGATTTGATATTGTTTCCACCTGCATTAAAATATAACCAGTTATTTAAAGTGCTATTCTCTTGGTATCATAGAGTGGTACTTGCACAATGCTGAGTATCTCCATAGTGAGCAATTCCGTTTGTTTTGGTATCCAACCACAGTTATAAACTGACTACCCCCACTAAAATAAGAAATTGAAAGAGGAGAAGAAAGGAGCAGCAATTGTGCTGTGCCAGGTCAGATAAAGAACTCATTTTTATTCCAGTAACAGAGCAGAAGCCAGTCACATTTGGTATCATGTTCCTTCCACTAAATAAATAGGTTTTGTTGTCAATTCAGTTTTTAGTACCAACAAGAGTACAGGCATGGAAGTAGTGGAACTTACCTAAGTGCTGACTTAGCAAGTTCTCATTATGCGATGTATCTTTCACTTGCTGGAAGTACAAACTGGGTTTCAACTATTCTTTCCTTTCAAAAAAAAAGAAGAAGGAGAAGGAGAAGGAGAAGGAGAAGGAGAAGGAGAAGGAGAAGGAGAAGGAGAAGGAGAAGGAGAAGGAGAAGGAGAAGGAGAAGGAGAAGGAGAAGAAAGGAGGAAGAGGAAGCAGCAGCAGCAGCAATAGGCATTTGTATACTTGCATACTTACAAAGAGCATCACTACTAGCTGTGTCCAGAATTTTACACTTACTTCTCATCTCATCCTCTTTACCAAAGAT
Organism: Iguana delicatissima; assembly: GCA_948472985.1. Lineage (NCBI taxonomy): Eukaryota > Metazoa > Chordata > Lepidosauria > Squamata > Iguanidae > Iguana > Iguana delicatissima. The sequence continues at coordinate 29,245 of CAOKZL010000310.1, forward strand.
TATGCCATAATACCATTTCTGGCTCTTTCTGTTGCAACACATTGAGAAAGTCCAAACACTAGGATAAAAAAATCAGGACTATGGTAGCTGAAGTCCAACCAAAGAGAAAATGCAGAGATTCAAATTTAGAACTATGTGATCTCCCAGTATCTTCTTCACCCCCCCAAAAAACATCAAGAAAATCCAAACACTGAGCTAAAAACTCAGGATCATGTAGCTTGACCAGATTAAAAATAAAAGCACAGATCCAAGCCTAGATGCTTAACCAATTTGGTCTTCTGGAATCTGTTTAGCATGCACGTACTCCAGACTCTAAACAGAAGGTTCAAGTTTATGGCAGTTGGAGTCCAAAGAACAGGTTGCTTACCTGTAACTGTGGTTCTTCAAGTGGTCATCTGTGCCCTTACACACTAGGAGCTTTCGTGCATGCGCGGTACTGTTCGGAAAATTCTAGAGCTTAGTAGCTTGTTGGGAACCCCTCCTCCCATGTATCCACTGAGCATGCTCAACCCGCTGAGCAACGGTCTCTCCTCAGTTCTACAAGTCCGCCGAAAAAAGGGGACCTGAGAGTGAGGGGACGATTGAGCGGGTGTGTGTAAGGGCACAGATGACCACTCGAAGTACCACAGTTACAGGTAAGCAACCTGTTCTTCTTCTCGTGGTCTCTGTGCCTTACACACTAGGAGACTTTGTAGCTTACCAGAAGGACGGTGGGTCAGGTCCCTAGAGTACGGAGACCAGCACCGCTCGTCCAAACCGGGCATCCCTCCTGGACCGACAGTCCAGCCGATAGTGGCAGATGAAAGTCGAGGGCCTGGGCCAGGTCGCCGCTTGACAAAGTTCCTGAAGGTCCACACCTCGCAAGAGGGCTGCTGAGGATGCCACAGCTCTGGTGGAGTGTGGCCGAAGCAAGTCAGGAGGAGGCTGCTTGGCCATGTCATCACCAGTAGAATCTCTGGGCCACCCACTTGGAGAATCTCTGGGTGGACACCCTGAGGCCCCTGCGACGATGACCGTGGCAGACAAACAGGTGAGGGGTCTGCCTGTAGGCCGCAGTCCTCTGAGTGTAAAAAGGCCAGGGCCCTTCGAACATCCAGGGTGTGCAAAGACCTCTCCAGAGGGGTCATTGGGTTAGGATAGAAGGTAGGAAGGATGATGTCCTGGTTAAGGTGGAAATGAGAGATGACCCCTTGGGAGGAAAGAAATGTCCGGGCGGAGAACCACCTTATCCCGGTGAAAAACCAGGAAGGGGTAGTCGACGCGTAGCGCTGTCACTTCGCTGGCATGCCTGGCAGAGGTGACAGCCACCAGGAAAGCAAGTCTTAAGAGTAGGAGCCTATCATCAATAGTGGCCATAGGCTCAAGGGTGGTCTCATAAGTTAGAAGAGTTTGCCCAGAGATAGGGACCAGGGAGGCAACAGCGACAATGTTCCGGGCGGGTATAGATGGTGAAGTCCCTTCAGGAACTGTTTGATCGTGGCACCCCTGAAGAGCGCTGCTGAAGGAGAGCCTTCAGGGTTGATAGGCCACAATGGTAGACAGGTACACCTTCAACGAGGAAAACGAGAGACCCTCGTGTTTCGAGTGAAGCAAGAAGCGGAGTACGGTACTGGGAGCAACTGGCGATACCGTGTGCTCCCACACTCCTCCGCAAAAGTCACGAACCGCCGCCACTTGTAGGCATCATTGGCGGCCGATTCCTTTTGCTAGCCGCGGTAAGGATGTCCTGGATAGCGGGATCGTCTAGGGCTCTATTCTCCATGTGTGGAGGTCCAGGAGAGGCAGGTCGGGATGGAGAACGCGATCGTCAGAGTGAGACAGCAGGTTGGGTGCTGCCGAAGCCTGAGCGGCCATTCCCGAGAGGCCTTGAGCAGCGGGGCGAACCAATGCTGCCCTGGCCAGTACGGGGCGACTCAGATGGAGTCGGCTTGATCCGCCAGGATCTTGGCAACCACCCTTCCCAGCGAGGGGAACGGTGGGAGGTGTACAGGATCCCTCTGTCTATCGGTACTGGAACGCGTCGCCGAGGGAGTTCGGTCCCCGGCCGAGCTATCGAACAGTACCGGTGACACTGCGCATCCGACACTGTGGCGAAGAGATCGATGTCGGGATCGCCCCAGCGGCACCGTATAAGCGGAACGCGTCCTCCGAGAAGGACCCCTCGTGGTTGGTGGAAATTTCCCCCCTGCTCAGGGTGTCTGCTGTTGTATTCTCCTGTCCTGCCAGGTGGACGGCAACAGGGTGAACTCGGAGGGACACGCACCAGTCCCAGAGCTGGAGAGCGATGGTCAGGAGCATGGTAGAATGGGTGCCTCCTTGTCTGTTGACATAACACACCACTGTGGTGTTGTCGGTCAGGATCAGTACCACCTGGCCAGCAACCAGGTTGCGAAACACTCTCAGAGCTTTCCCGATAGCTAGGAGCTCGAGGGCGTTTATGTGGAGAGAGGTCTCATCGCCAGTCCATCGACCTCGGACTCTGAGGTTGTCGCAATGCACTCCCCCATCCGAAGAGGGAGGAGTCGGTCTTGATTGTGAGCCGAGGGGTCCGTCGTGTGAACGGCATCCAGGACAGGAGATGACGGTATGAGAGCCACCACAGTAGAGCGACGTACTGGTGTCGGCAATCGAAGTCGCAGGCGCTGGTCGTCTCAGAGTGAATTGAAGGCTCTGACAAACCAGTGTTGGAGGGGGCGTGCTCGCAGCCTTGACAGGTACGTGACAGCCGTGGTGGAGGCCATGTAGCCCAGGAGCTGTTGTATTTTCCTTGCTGATATCGTTGGGGCGTCAAGGACGGCCACAGCAGATCAGCGGAGGGTACGAGCCCACTCCAGAGGCAGGTAGGCCCTGGCCGAGACCGAGTCTCCAGGATGGCTCCGATGAAGTCCAACACTCTCGCTGGCTCGAGATGTGACTTCTTCGGGTTGACCCGAAGACCCAGGCGGGTCAGGAGGACGTGTTGGGGTGGATATCCGAGTACAGTTTGCTCTTGCAGGACGCTACAGCAGCCAATCGTCTTAGGTAGGGGAAGACGGTGATGCCCTTCATCCACAGGTGGGGACCAGCGGGGCAATGCACTTCGTGAACACCCTCGGTGCAGTGGAGAGGTCGAACGGCAGCACCCGATACTGGTAGGAGGTGCCGTCAATCGCAAACCAAAGGTATCGTCTGTGCTGCGGACGGATGGAAATGTGAAAATAAGCATCCTGCAGGTCGATTGAAGCGAACCAGTCTCCCCGGTGGAGGGAGAAAGGTGAGGATCGTTGACAAGGCGACCATTGTGAACCTCCTGGGGCGGATGTATTTCATTGCCTTGGAGATCCAAAATACGTCATAGGGTACCGTCCGACTTCGGTACTGTAAAGTACCAGGAGTAGAAGCTGGTAGTAATGGCTGAGGGCGGGACCGCTCGATCACTCCCTTCTGGAGGAGGGACTGGATCTCTTCCAGCAGAGTGGAGTAAAGGCTGCGAGGGGTGGAATACTTGCAAAGTCGATGGCGTAGACCAAGCCGAACAATGGTGAGCACCCGAGCTCGACGTGATCGATCGCCACGAGTCGAGGTGTTTGGCCAGCGTGGGATGGTTCGTTAGAGCTGATGGCAGATGGAAGGTTGGCTAAGATCTGCCCTCCTAATCCCATCAAAAGCGGGATTTGGATCCTGATGAAGACTTCTTGGAAGCCGTCTGTTGGCCCCGTGCAGGACATCTGGAGGAAGATGTGGCGGAAGTCCGAGAGGTACGAACTGGGCGAGCGAGGTCGGAAGCTCGCAAGAGGACGAACGGCGCCATGCAGGCCGCGGGCCACGGCGAGTATGCGGAGGCTGATGGATCCCCATCTTCTTGGCTGTTAGATGGGCCTTGACAATGTAGTCCATACGTCATCCGTTTGACGCATTGAAGAGACCCTTGCCGTCAAATGGGAGGTCTTCGATGTGTTTCCGGGTGTCCTCCTGGAGGCCTGAGGATCGCAGCCCAGCGCCATCTCCTCGGAGGGCGACAGAGCTGACCATGACTTGGGACGCTACCTCCACAGAATGTCTGACGAGATGATCTGTTGGTAAGCGAGCGCTACCACTTCGTTGTAGAATTGGTTAGCGCTCGCCCTATTCTCCTCCGGAACAGTGGAGGGGTAGGGGCCGCTAAGAAGACTGCGCAGGTAGGCTGCCATGCAAGCTTGAGTATGGACACCCTCGCCACCAAGGAGGAGGCAGAATAGAACCTCCTTCCGAAAGTGTCCAAATGACGCCCTTCCTTGTCCGGCGGTGTCGTGTGGGGCCTGGAACCGCCCTTGGTCTGCACCGATTCCACCACCACTGAGTTGGGCTGAGGATCATTGGATCAAGAACTCGGCATCCTCCTTCTGGGTCCGATAGAGGTGTTCCAACCTGTGTGGTATGGGCTGGGCTGAAGACGGCTGAGGCCACAGGTGTTTGCGGGCCTCCATCAAGGCGGGCAGGAACGGTAGTGGGGCTGCCGCAGGAGGGCGGGTATCCATGTAGTGGAAAACCGGGTCCTGCACTGCCAGAGCCGGAGACCCACCACCTTCCGACCCAGGGCTTTCAACATGCAAAGGAGGATATTGCGAGAACTGTCACACATCCTCAGGAGCTGACTCAGGAGCTGGATCCCCGAATGCCAAGGGAGGGGACTTGCGAGAGGGTGTAGAGTCCTTAGAGTCTGACTCAGAATCGTAATCCTGGGAGGACGCCGTGGAGGACCTGTCAGGAGAACAGTCCGAAGCTGGTGTGCAGGTGATTGGGCACGAGACGGTACTGGCAGCGAGACTGTCTTCGGAGCCGCAGGTGGTTGCGCGGTAGTCGCAGAAGGAGACCCCGCGAAGACACCAGGCGCGGAAGCGCCTGAGTGACAGTGGAGACCGCAGAAGGAGCAGGCTGGGTGGAGCCAGCCTCAGATGTCAGGCGGGACACCGTAGACGTAACCGTGGAGGTAGAGAAATCGGCCGGTGATGAGGAGAAGGCTCTCGGGACCAACGATGTTGAGGAACTCGTCTTGGGGAGCACGATGGAGTACGCTCACAGCGAGGGCGATGCTCAGCTCCCCTGGAAGGCGATCTGGAGCGGCGGTAAGGGGACCAGCGGCCGACATCAGGGTGGTAACGGTCTCCCATAAGAGGGAGAGTATGACCTGTAGGAACCAGGATACTCCCTCAGACATGCTCCCGGCCATATCTCAGGGCGTAGGACGCCAATGAGCAAGGTCAGTCCCGAGGTGGCTGCCATCCTGGATAATCATCCTGATGCCTTGGAGGGGATCGTCTATATTCGGGATGGTCCCCTCAGTCGTCACGGGCACGGTGCTCAAGATCCCGACAACGGGTGGGAGAGATGCACAGTCCTGCGTTCCAATGACCTGGCGGTCTCGATACTCGGGGAAGAGCTGCCAGTGGTGTGAGGAGGAGATCCCATTCAGGTGAAATGCTTCTACCGACAAACCTCGAAATGTTAGCGAGGTCTGGGGAGCAGGTGGGGCTATCCTCCGAGCGGGCTGCCAGAACAGGGCATCCGGTCCAGAGGTCTCTTCCTCCAAAAGCGGTGGCTCCGAGGCAGTCGGGGAGGCCAGCCGGGTCGTGGCCAAGTGGAAACCTCAAAGATCAGTTGGGGTTCTGGGACTTCACCGGGGTCGACCGTTGGCTGGGTCGAGGTGGAAAGTGGAGTGAGGACAGGTGGTCTAGCCGGAGACCCACACTTGTCCTTCCTCTCTTTTTCTTCCTTTCTTTTCAGACTCTGAAGTTGCCGGACGCTTACGCTGGGCGGCAGTAAGCGTCTTAGAGGGCTTGGCACCCTGCGGACCCGCAGGGGCCTCTCCAGGAGTCACCAATGAGGAAGCCGCCGAGATCTTCAGTATCTTCGGTAGCTTATGCACTGCCCTGCCCCCGGCTCGTACGGTCGGCGAGGCGAGAATCGGAAAGGCAAAAGACACCGGGAGTGCGGTCGTCGGTCGGGTCTTTGCCATCTTCGACAGGCTCCTTACTGGGGCAGGGTCTTGAGGAGACAAAGACTCTGCTCCCAACAGAAAGACTGAGGAGTGCCAGCCGGTTCCTCAGAGTCTGCAAGGTGAAGTCCTTGCAAATGGGGCCAGCTATGAAGACTATGGCCTTGCCCAAACGAAGACACTCGCTGTGCCCGTCGGAAGTAGCGACCTTGTGACCACACTTCTTGAGGCTTGAAAAGGGTCAACATAGAAGTTCAAAAGAAAGGTTGAAGACAAACGAAGAGACGCGATGAATGACGAAGACGAGGGGAGGGTGGCAAGTTGGGGTCAAAAGTCCAGAAAAAAAAGGGGGGACAAAGCACCGAAAGCGACAAACCAGTCCGTAATCCGTAAGGATCATGCAAATGCCAAGAAAACTGATCTGAAAACCAGAAAGACTTGCAAGGAGAACGGCCAAAGAAGAAACGCTTCTAAGCTCAGAACCTCCGTACGCGACAGCGGACGAGAAAGAAGGTACGAGGAGAGACCATTGCTCGGGCGGGCTCAGCCCTGCTAGTGGATACATGGAGCACCGCCAAGCTACTAAGCTCTAGAATTTACGAAATAGTCGCATGCGCGCAGAAAGCTCCTAGTGTGTAAGGCACAGAGACCACGAAGAAACATCATTCATTGAAACCATATTGATTCTGCCACCATGGCATAGTGGCTGGAGCATTAGACTCCATTCTGGAGACCAGGGTTTGAATCTCAGCTTGGCCATGGAAACCCACCGGATGACTTTGAACAAGACACACTCTCAGCATCAGAGGAAGGCAATGGAAAAACCCCTATGAACAAATCTTGCCAAGAAAAAACCATGGATGTACTTTAGCCTTTGGAGTTCACCGTAATCAGAAATTACTTGAAGGCACCAACAAAAACAATGGTTTTTAAATGGCTTTTTATAATTTTGAACTGTGCATTTCAAATTATGTTTATATCTTATCATTAGCTGCAAATTCATTTTCATTTGTTCTATCTGTTCTTATCTTTCTTGCTCTGTCCCAGGTTGGAGTCCCAGACAGACTCAGCCAAAGCCAGGTGAGCACAGACAGCAGAAGCTGGTGACCAACAGACTACGGAGCCATTCAAACAAGAGCTCAACTACAGATAGAGCTCATGTTTCACTGTGCTGCTGCCACTTACAGAAGTCCTTCTCATGGTTCACCTACCACTCACACTGCCTCTGGGCTCTCCGCCTCTCAGGCAATCAGTCCATGCCTTCCTCTCATCTGACTGATGGGACAGGCATAGCAGAGGGGACTTCTCATCCCACTGATCCTTTGTTCTGACAGAGAGGAGAAGAAAAAAGGATGAAACTGGTTAAGTAAACACTCAGATCCCCAGGAAGTTTCTCTAGTTAGAAAAACTTGATAGAACTCAATTAAGCTTTCCAAATTGCAGAAAGCTTCATGGAAAGTCTATGAATACAATGAGAAAAGAAACAAACACATGGCCAGCAGAGAGCTCTTGCCCAGCCAAAGCTTCCCTCTGCTCTGTCTCATCTGAAGCTCATCCACACAGCCCCTAGATTCTGGTCCCTGGGGATCTGGGAACTCTCTATGCGTGAAAGTGTGCATTTCCATTGAAGACACACAAAAAAGTATTCATTCTCTACAGCCATAAGCTGGCCCACTGTCATACAACTGCTTCTTCTCTGGATTAAGCTTCAATTTGTTTACTTTTATCCATGTCCTATTATATCTGTGTTCTGACATTCATTTACTGACTGAACCTGGAATTGATTAATTTTTTTTTAAAAAAAAATAGAGCTACTTTTCATCATTGTATTGATTTGAGAAGCAAATCACCCTGTTTAGGATTTTAAAAGGTTGATGAGTATAAAAATTGAACATTTATCTGAATTGCATTGCTATTATTCATCCATTATTATCTGCTGGTGAAAAGTGCAGGCCGATTATTTTTGTATGCAATCAAATAGCTGCAAATCCATTTTTATTTGTTCTGTTATAGTGCTATTTTTCAAGTTTCCTCCATGCATATATTTTCTTAACATGTTGAAAAAATAGAATGCCCTGACACATTCACTGAGCCATTGCATAAACTCACTGAAGCTGATGTGCTCATGATATAATGGGTCATGCTAAATTGCTAGCAATTCTGATTGAAGTACAATACCAAAATTATCAATAAACGGTTGAATGACCTCATAAGTATAGCACTATTCTGACATTATCTCCCTCTCTTGTGCAATTAGAAATTTGTGCAGTTGACAGCAGAGGGAAAGCTGTTAGCTTCCCACGACATCATGTCCCTATTGCTTGTACTCACAACAGTCAGCAAGGGATAGGTTCTCCTAACCAAGGTTTTAAATTGCATAGTCTATATAGACTCAGTCTGGTAGAGTGGTCTGGGGAATAACTTCAGATAGGCAGCGCCAGCAAACACTTTTTGCTGTAGCTCTACAGTGAGGAGAGCTTTCACACAAGCTACTGTCCAGAGGGATCGCTGGCTCGAGTCTTTTATACCATCACTACTCCAGATAAAGGAAGAGTGGAAGATTTACTCATTTGGGACCAGAATTCTCATTATATGCATTTACTTTCAGTAATTGTGCTGTTAATGGGAGGGACTGAGGAAATATCATCTTACCCTTGCTTGGAAGCAAAACTATTTAGGTCACAAAATCTGACGACCAGCTGCCAGTAACCTGCTTTCTTAAAAGAAGAAAGTTCAATGATCTTTGGAAGTTGTAAAAATGAAGAAACCTTCTGATTAAGATGGATCAGATGAGCCTCTGGCAGCTGTATTCTTTCTTGCGATCAACAGTTGAGTAAGCCTCTTTGCCCCATAAGACTAGGATAGTTGCATTTGGAAAGTGAAGTTGATGTTTTAAAAAGAAGAGAAGAGCTAAGAATTAAAAATCTAAGTGCATTTGTTTCTTGGATAGACTGAAATATAGCTTACTTGCAAAAGCATATTGGACACTAGTAAGAAAAGAAAATTATAAGTGTGAGAAGGAACTGACTGTTATCTGTTAAATGCTGTTTGTTTTGGCATTGTCTACCCAGCTTCCAGAGAAGTAAATAGTTAACTCCATAATCACTGGACTGAGTGAAAAATGGAACCTGCCATTCAGAAGTTAAGGGTCTTCTACAAGGGATAAGGTATCAAATGCATCAAGACATTAAAGGTGTGATTGATATGGTGAAACAAGAATTTTGGGAACTGAAATGAGAGATAAAAGAGATAAATACAGAAGGAGATACAGAGAAAGGTATGGAAATGGACATAAAAGTGAAAAGAGAGGGAAAATAGATTGCCAGACAAGAAGAAATAGAAGCAGAACCTAAGGGGAGAATTATTGCTTCTGAGGTGTTTAGCTAATGAAAAGGAGAAGGGAGGGTTGCATTTAATCAAGAACTCTATGCAATTTGAACAAAATTAATACAATAAACAAGCAAGGCTGTCATTTCGTGACCTTTTACAGTAATACATGAGAGTTGACCTACTCTGTGAAATTGTAAGTGAAAGAAATATGTCTAAAATAAGGATGATGTCTCATAATAATGTTTCTAAAACATTATGTGAGGAAAGAAAAATCAGGAAATGGATATTTTCCTGTGAAGTGGGGAATTAAATTTAAGATGAAGATTTTGGATTGATTTATGAATTCTGTAATGGTCTTTAGAATACAAAATGACATAGATGTGCCTTGAGGTGGGAAATTAAGATAAAGATTTGAGTAAAATAGATTAATATGGTAATAGATTAAGAACGATTAATGGTATAAATGTATTTAGGACAGCAATATATATATAAAACCATATAATTATATTAACTAGTAAAAATAATAAGTAATTAAGTTAGTTATCAGTGTTTAGAAAACTGAGTGGCATTATTATTTAATATTACCAAGGCTATGTATGATACAATGTTTTTTGATGCAAGTACACTGTAACAGAATGTAACAGAAACTGAAAAAAAGAATATGGACATTAGGCACATTAGCAAAAAAAGAAAGAAAGAAAGAAATTGTACGTGTTTTCTTTTTTAGAAATTATATGTTGGGGGACAGGGAAGAAGAAAAAAGGTAGATTTTTTTGAGATGCTTAGAATGGAGGTATACTATATTCTTTCTTAAGGAAGGGGGGCAATTCCTCAATATTAATGAAAAATTAATTGAAAAACAAGAAATAAGATTTGGGAGATCCAAGATTCAAGTCCTCGGTGAACCAAGAAAACCACCAGATGATCTTCATTTTCTTGTTCACTCACCCTGATCTATCTTACAGGAAAGAGGGGAGCCTTGAACTGATTGGAGAAAAGGTGGGAAATGTAACTAATCTACTATACAAAAGTCAATGTTTGTCTGCGAGCTTGTCTGTTTATCTGCGTCAGGCAGATGAAGACCTCTTATGATTGGCTGTGTGAAGCGAGAAGACCTCATATGATTGGCCGGCTGTGAAGATTCTATGGAATCCTGGGGTTGGCAGTTCAGGGAGGGGCCTTTAGAATTCTCAGCCAGAGAGCTCTTGGGCCTCAGGCCGGTTGCTATGGAGATGAGGCCTGGCAGTAAGAAGAAGGACAGTGTATTCCCTCAGAACCCAAACTTCTGTTATGTTAACATCTCTGAATACGGACTGGATTGGGGATTATGGAGGAAAGTTACAGGAATTGGAATAGGCTGGTTGCTATGGAGATGAGGTCTAGCAGCAAGGAGGAGGACAGTGCATTCCCACAGGAATCCAACCTCTGTATGCTAGCAACTGTGAATGCAAATTGCATTGGGAAACATGGGGAAATGTTACAGGTACTGGAGAAGACAGTTTTCTTAAGAGGAAAATAAAATCCTGGTCAACACCAGGTAAATATGCTAGTAAATAAATAAAATAGAGCAAGCTTCCTGCTACTGCTGTGCTTAACCCCTCCAATACGTGAAGGCCTCCTAGGATAGCTCAAGAGGTGGGAATCAACATTTTCAACTCCACCCTCTTCCCTCTGTGATCCTAAATAGGGCTGTTTACACTGAGTAATGTCTATAAGATCCTGAAACAATAGAAAATGCATTACCTATAACAGAATTTCAGCTCAAGGAGACCATCAGTAATTCTGCATCTTCCCCATGTCCTCCACTCCTTATGCCTCTCTCTCTCTTCTCTGAACTTTGGAACCACCAAAGTTCTTGTGGTTTATAAAAACTAAAACTAATTAATCTTCTGGTTTAGTAAGCTCAGAGGTGTGCTTAATTCTGAGTGCAGCTTCTCATGCATACATTTGATTCTTCAGTATGTGCGCACAGATAGAGCATCAGTCATAAAGAACCACATTACCAGTTTCACTTCTGCTTTCACTTTTGTGCAGGAGCCAATGGGAGCAGTTCGAAGTTACTCAGACCAGGACAAGCCTGGGCCTCCATAGCTATACTATATGAAGAGGGTGGGCAGTTAGATCACTAAGAATCCATTCACACTACAAAATTATAGTGCAGTTATTCCACTTTAACTGCATTGGTTCCCTCCTATGGAACCTTGGGACTGGCAGTTTCGGGGAGGAGCATTATTTAGAATTTTCAGCCAGAGGACTGCTGTGCTTCACTAGACTACCACTCCCATGATTCCATAGGATGGAACCATAAGAGTTAAAGTGGAATAATAGCACTATAATTCTGTAGAGTGAATGGGCCCTAAGACTCCTTTTAAAGGCTAAAAATGTTTGCTCTGTGTTCCAGAAAGTGTTAATAGATGGCTGCTGAACTGGAAGTCATCTCCTGTGTAGATCTGTTTCCTATAATTCAAAAGAGGTGGGTCTCTATATTAAAGAAAATAAAATAAAAATCAGATACACTGTAAGGTAAGAATCAAAGCAATAAAATCATTCTTGATTTCCATATGTAATAATTTGTTACCAAACAATTAAAATGTGACAGAAATTAACAATATAAATTAACGGACTCTAATGCATAATTTAAAATGAATGTGAAGTATGTTTGTATTCGCAGAGCTCTGTGAAACCCACTCAGCATCAGTGCTGGTGTGATGAGTATCTTTCTGCAGGCTAAGAAGTATAAGATTAAGAGCTTCTTCTATTTCAGTTTCTGTCAGACAATTGTCTGCCAGACAATTGCCATTAGGTTCATATAATTTCCTGTCCAGCCAAAATATCTTTACCATCTCTCAGTAACAATGCCACATACATTCCACACTTTCATCCAGAGATTCTCCTCTGAAGTTTAATAAGCCTGTATTTTCAAGAAGGTGTTCACGTCCTATGCTCAAAGGTCCACTCCCTTTAATATTAATGGGTTCATATTGGTTGCTGTCTTCTAGAGGCATTATCTTTGGCATCATTTTCATATGTGTAGGCCTTCTTCCTTTCTTTACTCTTTGATAACCTTCTCACATTTTATATACAACAAGCACAATAACTCTCCAAAGTTTCACTCACTTTCTTTGAGATCTGTTCCTTTAAATCTGTAAAGTATTATTTACGTGAATATGTCTCCCTGACATTCTTCTTATTCACAGCCATCTGTGTATACTTTTTCCTCACTTTATTGCATTCTAGTACCGTATTCTTTGTGAAGGAATGAATTGGGCAAGAATTGGATAGAACCAGCCATCAGAGCTCTTAGAACGCCCTAAAGGGGGACCTACAGAGAAAAAGGCTATAACCTAGGCCATTTCCGCACTAGACTGTTATAGTGCTTTTATTCCGCTTTCAACATCCTATGGAATCCTGGGATTTGCAGTTTAGGGAGTGGCCTTTAGTGTGGAAATGGCCCTAGAGCCTTGGCTGTAAAAGAGTTAGGGAAGTCAGAGACTGAAAACCATTTAGAAAGAGAAGAATTTATGAGGTCTGTATAAGGTTAGAGGAGCTGGGAATGTGGAAAAGAGTTCAAGAAGTTCATATTTAATTGTTATATGCTAAATCTTTGATGGTTTTATTTTCTACAACTTTTTCTTATTTTTCATTGAAGTGAAAGAGAAAACTGATTATGCTTTACCCTATCGAAACCCATTAATCAATACAGCCACTTGTCCAGTAGAGGGGTCACCTTGAGATTGAAATAGCAGATCCAGTGAGAAGTCTTTGAGGATAAAAGGGCAAGGTGAGAGACAGGAGCCAAAGGGCTGGAAGTGTGGGCTAACTGGGAAGGGGTTCCATCTCACTTATTTTTAACTATTTGAAATACAACATTTGTAGAGAGGAGGAGAAGTCAGACAGATACAGATAGCTGAAATTAAGTAGCTTTTACCCTTATTAAAGGGACATGGCATAACAGTCTGAAGGGTGGCATGATTCACAGGAAAGATGATCCAGGCAGCCATCCAAGATGTCCTTCTGCCACAAAGACATCTTACTGTCCAAGACAGTAAGTTTCCCACCCCTTCGGTCATGGTACACAATTTTCAGAACTAGCCTTGTTGTTTTCTCACACTAAACAGAAAATCCAACAAACCTCTCAATCATCCTGGCAGTAAATATACAGCAAAAAGAACAACAAAAATAACACACAATTTGCTGTATCAGTCCCATTTTGCCTAATGGAGGGACAACTCTGCCTAGGAAAATTAAGCTGCACTTCCTTAATTCTTTCCCTTATCAGGGAAAGTCATCTGTGAGATTTCCAGCACAAACTACCTGCAACAGCTCTGAATTCTACCATATTTTTACCACAATAGACCTGTAAGTGATTTACAGACATCCTCCATCTCAAAGAAAATGGTTTCCTGGGTCCCTTCCCAAGTTGTACTTATTGCTGGTGTGTTCTTACCATGACTTTGCTCCTTCTGCCCTAGGAAAAGACTGGGCTACAGTTTGGCTCCTTCCCACCAGCTTTAATTAGGTTTCTTAAAGCAATGTCTCAGCCCTCCCTGCAATGACAAATCCAGTCACCTGAAAAGTAACAGTATAATTCCTGTGCCCGAAGGCCTAAAAATGCACTCCAGTCATGTCAGCAATCATATCTCCTTGCCTGCTTGTTTTGTCAAAAGATCAGAGGGGTACATCATATCCTCCTCCAAAATGCCATTTCCACCCCAACAACTCTAGCCCCAGAAAAGCATCCTTATCGCCTAAAGCTGTGTTTCTCAGGCTCTCTGATGTAGGAGACTGATATGTGATAGAGACCAGCACTGATCCAGGGACCACCACTTGAGTAGCACTAATCTAAGATGACTCTGAATTGAATTGACGGACACAGCTATCATACGTAGCTACCTTTCCCATCCATAGCCATTTCCTGGACAGTGAGAATGGGAAGATGTCAGATAAGCATTCAGCTATCTTCCTATACCTGGATGCACAGCGACAAACATCCACAGAACTCTCAGATTGTCCTCCTGAGGCCGCTGTGGATGATGTCAGTGCTGTGCATCCAGCTATAGAAAGATAGCTGAGCACTTCCCCCTCCCTGCCCCCTCATCTCACCTTCCAGCAAAAGTTGCACCCATCACATTCAGTCAAAGAGAGGTAAGAATTAGTTCTGCAGCATTTCTCAAAAGCCAATCTAGCGTAATCTTCTTAATCAAACCTTGCGTTTGTTCCCCTTGTTAAACACTCAATTACCTAACGGCAGAATGCTTGTTTAGGGAAAAGTATAACTTCCTTGAATTGTTCTTGGGATGACTTTAATCATATCTGCCCATCTATAATTTTGCCCTAGGTCTCAAGTCTAAAGGCTGTGTTTATATTCTGTGAAACAGCTCTGTTGAGAACTCACTGTTCTCTTGATACACTTTGCAAAAACAGTTCTCTCCAGCTCTGATTCCCTCATGACTGGAACAGAACTTGCTCAATTTGCTCAATGAGGAGATCCAGAAAAGACCACTATGTGTTCATGATATTGTATGAGAATACCACCTATGTTGAGTCAAAGCCGCTTGCGTACTTCAGTACATACACAGATCTCTTGAATAAGTATGTTTTATATACTCCATGTCATGCTGAGAGCACTATGAGTGTTTGTCTTTGTGAATGAATGTGCTCCTCTCCTCTCAGTTGAATGAGTTCTCATAGATCCAGGTTTTCTTGATGCATTGAAATGGAAGAGAATGGCAGCCATTTTATTTGAAGTTAATGTCGCCTTTCTGTATGATGGTAGTTTCAAGTAGATCAAATACCTATTCAGTTGTTCTACCTAGATAGAATGTACATGTGTAGCTGGGGGCACCAAGTTCCTAACTACATTAGCAGAGAATTCTGAGCAAGGAGTTGTATGTATATGGGCTCTATTTAGGAAATCTGCTGAATGTACATAGAGAAACTAGTGTGCTTCTTGAAAAAGGTTTTAAACTTTTCTGTGAACAGAAGAACATGAACAGCTCCAATACTTTGAGAGTATCCAGAATGGCCACATTACAAGACATACTGTTGCTGCATCTTGCTGAAATACCTTCTTCCACAGAACTGCTAAAGATAAAAATATCATGCATGCCCCCTTTTTGCCTGTGATCATCATAAGGGTGCCCTGAGCAGGTATCTATCCCCCACTCACCCTTCATGTGGGCTAAGGCTGTATCTGTATAGAATCATAGATTGGAAGGGGCCTCGGAATTGGAAGGAGTCCATCCCCTGCTCAGTGCAGGAACTTCAGCTGAAGCTTCCCCTGCAAGTAGCTGCCCAGACTCTTTTTTTTTTAAGACATCGAGAGAAAGAGACCCCAAAACCTGTCTAGTCAATTGATTCCATTAGTGAACTGCTCTTACTGTCAAGAAGTTCCTTCCTTTCTGAAGTTCCTCTCCTCTTCTCCTATAATTTAAAACCATTAGATTTGGTCCTGCACCCTCCTCTCTGTGACAGTCTTCAGGATATTTAAAGAGTGCAGTCATGCCACCCCTCAGTCTTCTCTTCACCAAGCTTAACACATCCAACTACTTCAATCTTTCTTCATATGTTTTATTCTCTATACCTCTTATTATCCTTGTTGCCCTTCTCTAAACCAATTTGGACTTGTCTATATTCTTCTTAAAATGTGGTGCCCAGAAGTGAATGCTGTACTTCCGATGAGTCCTGACCAGAGCAGAATATAGTGGGACTATTATTTCCCTCAGCTTGATTAAAACTATGCTTCCATTAATGCAGGCTAGAATAGCATTACCTTTGTTGCCGCAGCATCACTCTGCTGGCTCAAGTTCAATGTATGACAGCAATAATCCCCCAGTCCTTTTCATACGTAGAACTGCTGAGCTGTGCATCTTCCACCCTATAGCTGTGCATTTGGCTTTTGTAGTCTGAATGTAGAATTTTGCATTTGTCTCTACTGAATTTCATTTTATTGATTTCTGCCCATTTTTCTAATTTATC
This sequence comes from Iguana delicatissima, assembly GCA_948472985.1. Taxonomy (NCBI): domain Eukaryota; kingdom Metazoa; phylum Chordata; class Lepidosauria; order Squamata; family Iguanidae; genus Iguana; species Iguana delicatissima. The sequence continues at coordinate 45,506 of CAOKZL010000310.1, forward strand.
ATGGTCCTTATCAATTTTGTTCCTACCTTCCAAAGTGTTAGCTACCCCTCCCCATTTTGTATCATCTGAAAACTTGATTAGGATTCCCTTCCCCATCATCTAAGTCATTGATAAAAAAAATGTTGAAGAGTAAAGGTCAGAACAGAACTCTGAGGCACCCCACTTGATACCACCTTCCAGTTTGAAACATAGCCATTGATGACAAGTCCTTGAGCATGGTTTTCTACCCAATTATGGATCCATCTGGTGGTGTTTCTGCCTATTCCATATTTAATCAGTTTGCTAATCAAAATATTATGGGAGACTTGGTCAAATGCTTATTGATCTCTAGATAAGTGACATCTACAGCATTCCTACCGTCTACAAAACTAGTAACCTGCTGTTAAAAAAAAGAAATAAGATCATTTTGGCAGTATTTGTTCTTGACAAACCCATACTGGCTCCTACTGGTCACTGTGTTGTCATTGAGATACTTGTGAATAGACTCTTGTATAATTTATTCTAATATTTTTCCTAGTCAGGCTGACTGACCTATAATTTCCTGCGTCTCCCTTTTTTGCCTTTTTTGCCTTTGTTTTTTTTTTTGAAGAGAGACAAGGCTTGTTCATCTTCAGTCCACTGGCACTCCACCCATTCTCCAAGATATCTAAAAAATGATGGGAACTGTTTCTGTGAGTATGTCAGCAAATGAATACTCTGGGATGCAATTCATTTGACTTTGCACATTTGAACACATTTAAGTCAACTAGGTGATTCTTGACTAACTCCCTATCAATCTTGATTTGCAGTGTAGGTTCCTTGCCAAGATCTTTGCTGATGCACACAGTCCTCTTTTTAGGGGGAAACAAACTGAAGCAAATAGATATTGAGCAGTTCTGCCTTTTTGTTATGATCTGTTATTATTTTACCATCCTTGTTGAGCAGTGGTCCCACCATTTCCTTGGTCGTTGTCTTGCTTCAAACATATTTGGGGGGAGACCCTCTTTTTTCCTTCCTGCTTCCCTAGCCAGTTTCAACTCATTTAACTTTTCTTACATTATTCCTGCAAGCTTAGGACAAACATCTGTATTCTTCCTTGGTGATTCATCCTTCTTTCCATTCTTTATTCATGCCCTTTTTTATTTTTTAACCTCCTCCTTGAGGTTACTATGTAGCCATACTGACTTTTTTTTAAACATTTTCCATTTTTCTTCTTCCATCAAATTGTTTATGATTGGGATTTTGGCAAATCCTTCTTCAGGAACTCCCACCCTTGCTAGGTCTCTTTTTTTTAGCATTTCTGGTAATAGAATTCTACCCAGTATTTCCCTGAGCTTGATAAAATCAGCTTTCTTGAAATCCAGTCATTGTATCCTTCAATTGTCATATTCCAACAATAGGAGTCATCCCACCACATCTCAGTTATTCCTAGGAAGACATATTTACCTTCCTGGACTAGAACTTCAAACTGATCTTGTTTGTTTCCCAAATATTGTTCATTGGTGTATAGGATAGACATCTAATGCCTTGTTTGTTTACATCTTTTATTTCACTGTAAGTTTTACTGTAGATCCCTTCCTTTTCCTCAGCTTCTCCTCCAGAATTCACATTATTGTGTTTAGAACTTGCTTGTGGACAGATGTTTGAGCTACCATCTCCATTTCCCTCCCAATGATTTAGTTTAAAGCTGACTTCATCAGATCCACCATTCTTTTGGTATGGCCCATCTGTAGCCAATAGTCTTTCATCTAAAAAGTGAAAACTATGGTATCAGAAGCCAAGCCTCTTTTATCAACACCATCTGCATAGGCAGTCATTCACTTGCAGTATCTTCCTCTGCCTATGTGGTCCTCTATCTTTCAGAACCAGCAAAAACACAATCTGCACCCTTAAACTCTTCATCTTTTTTCCTAGGGCTTCATAATCTGAGGTAATCTGTTCAAAGGCATTCTTTTCAGTGTCATTGGTGCCCACATGAATAAGGAGAAGAGGGTGTTAATCAGTGTTCTTGGACAGCTTCAGCAAGTTGTCAGTGATGTCTCATATACATGCAACACAGAGACAGCATACTTCCCAATTCATCTTGTCTGGCTGGCACACAATTCCCTCTGTATCCCTGAACAATGAGTCCTGTACCACCGGCACCTTTCTTTTCTCCTTGCTGCAGTTGGTGGCTGGGCTGGCTCCTTCCATGACTTCAAGTGTCTCTTGTTGTTGTTCTTGTGCTTGGGCATCTTAACTTCCATCATCTTCAGGAAGATGTAGGAAGTGATTGCTCAGTGGGAGTGGTTCTGAATCCCTTATGTGTAGTCTGCTCTCATTAGTAACTGTCCTCCAAGGTGCTTCCTCATTGATACAGTCCTCTTCATTTTCCTTGGAATTTTCTTCCTGTTGATTCTGTAAAATCAATTCTCCCTCTTTTCTATCCAGGAAGCCCTTATATTCTCTGGTGAACTGAATAGTGTTGCTGAAGTGTGCTGATCTTCTCTTCTAGGAGCGACTTGCTGCAAATGCAGTCACAGAGGTTTGTTGGCAAGAAAACAAAAATTACCTACACATTGCAACAGACAACTACAGATTCTTCTGCCTATATCCCTCCAGTTAATTCTGGGAGTAAGTACCATATAACTCAATGAAAGTTAGTTCCAAATAGACGTGTACAGGATTATACTGTTGATTAACTTGGTCTGCTATCTCTTATCAGGAATAGGGAAGAAAAGAATAGTTTCAGATTTTTATCTTGATGTATCCAAAATACCATTGTGTGTGTCATGACCTTCTGTACAGAAGTGCTACAGAAATACTGTAAATTGGATGTTGTTGTTTCCAAAGCAAAATCTCAGGGCTTGTCTTCTCTGGAAATGGCAGTCATGATTCTCAGTTGATCCATGTTGGCTTTAAGCTGAGCTAACCTTCTGAGGCTTTCATGCACATGCGAATCCCAGGCATCAATCAGGACTTTTTGTAGAGCTGGTCTAAACTTTCTCTTTGCAGTCGTTTTGACAGACTTTCTCTTTCAAAGTTTTTCGACTTCCTGAGAAACAGGGACAGAATACCAAACTGCTTTCATCCATCTGATACTCTAAAATGTTTAGCTCCTGTGACAACATTATTACCTGGCCACAGATACCTTTTAGGATTTCCTGGGGGCACACAAGAAACTCATGCCGCCTGTGAAAGAGGCAAATGGTTCTTCACAAATAAGTTTTGACTTCAGTGGAGTAGATTTAAGAACTGGACAAATTACCACTGTCGTCGTCATCATCATCATCATCATCATCATCATCTTTCAAAGATGCTTGCTTTCTGGAGACCAAATAAGTAAAATAAATAAGCTGGACTTTCCATCTTTACACCAATTCAGATTGCTGCTCTGACTCCTTCCCTTGCTTAAAAGATCTTTGTGACTGAATCAGTTGCATATGAAGCCAAAATTCAACAGACAGAGCTTCCCAATTATTACACTTTCATATTGGTGAATTGGTGAAGAAGTTGTTCATGGAAACAAGGAGCACAATTTCAGCATGAAAGATTTGTCACTGAAACCTGACAGTAGTTTTTTTTCTGATATAACAGATAACTCCCATTTATTCTGAAGCGAATGTGGGAGCAATGGAAGGAACATGAAATGTCTGCATATGTTATAGGAAAAAAGCATTTTGTACCTGTTAAAAAAACAACTCCTTGTCTTTAACATTATTTCCTATAATATTCCATAAAATGTAGTCTGGTGCTAATAGGGTGGAAGCACTGGTCTGGTGACATCGTAATTCTTTCTTTTCTTTTGGTTTGGGCTAGCATTTAAAGCCATCTCCTGATCCTCCAGTTCAGACAAATAACTCAACTTTTCAATTATATCTAGAATCCAGCATGACCAAAAGGGTGGTGTGGGTTGTGACTTCTCCTTCTCTTTTTCTCTTTCTCTTTCGTCTCTTCTCTCTCTCCTCTCTGAAGTCCTGTATGTTGTAATAGTTTCAGTGTTGGACAAGGATTCTGGAAGACCAGGGTCTGAATCCCTGCTCAGCCATGGAAACCCACTGAGTGATCTTGGAGAAGTCACATTCTCTCAGCCTTAGATGAAGGTATTGGGGAAAAAAACTTCATCTGAATAAGTCTTGCCAAGAAAATCCCATGATAAGGTTGTCATAAGTTACAGTTTATTTAAAGACACATAACAATAACAACTCTCTCTCTCTCTCTTCCCCTCCCCACCCCCATTCTCTGTGTGTGTGTCTAGGACAGGCAAGGTCTTTCTTTTTAAAAGGAACTGAAGCCTTCTGTTTTTACATTTCTGGGTGAAATCCTGGGTGCCAGGAGTCTTTTATAATGTAGAAAGTACTAGGGACCAAGCCCTGCAAGCCTTGTCATTTGGATGCAATGAAAGTACATCCTGTTCATGCTCTTATATTGTGTGCATGCAACATATGATACAGTGAAAATAGAGGAAGTTGCTTCTGTGTAAATGTAGAATACATTTCCTTCTTAGCCTTGGTCATCCCAGATCCTAGGCCTTAAAGGTTCAGAAACTGAATGCCCTAGGATTCTTGGACTGGCACCTTTTTTGAGTTTGTGTGCTTTTTCTGCTTAAAAAGTAAAGAACAATGAAACAGCCAGGAGGTAAGTTGAAAGAAAAAGAGATTGCTTCTGATGGTGTCTTTGTGAAACAGTTTCTTAAAAATTTCTTCAAGATTGTGGAAAAATCCCACCCACTTACTTCACACTTTGCAAACCTTTTTTATGATTATAAATATCACTTATTTGGAATGACACAAGGATGGCTGTGATTCAGCTGCAGGGAGATATCACTGTGAATCAATGATAGATGATTACTCCTCTATCAGTTGGGTGGTATATCCTTTATGGACTTTATCCAAATTTTAAACATGGTATTCATGGTGCTAAACTTATTTAGGGGATCAGGATAGCTCCTTTAAAGACAGAACTAATTCCGTAGAAAATTCACAACCCTAAAGCCCCCACTGCTATGGACTGACCAAGCATGACAACAACTACGTACCAAGAAGGCTGTGATAGAGAATGTGGCTTCTTTGAATAATATGTCCCCATGCTTTCCCAATGGCATGCTTTCTGCTTTGTGGAAATTTAAGTGTCCTGCTAGTGCAAAGAATAAAAAGCATCATCTGAAGCAACGTATTTGCTTTCTCTTCTTCCAGTGCATCAACACTGACATCTAGGGACTTGTGAAAAAAATACCTGGGTGTGTGCAGAGTCTGAAATACAGTTTCCACCTTAAGAAATGCCATTGTATCAGGGCAGCTAATCAGGATACATCATTCTTCCCAGAAAATGAGAAAACAGAACAGTAAAATGGGTACTTTTTTATTAAATCAGTTTGTGTTCACATGTACTGGTACAGCTATAATCTGAAACTTGGTTCATAGCTGCATGGATATCAGCCACTTTTTATATTGTTTTATTACTACATAGTTGTTCTTGTGGTATATTTTAGGCATGATATGCCATCAATGCCTCTATTACTTTACAGAGTATCATAAGCAAAAGACAGTTGCCTGCCCAAAAGTATTTTGCAGATTTGGGGTACATAAGGAAAAGGCACCAAACAGATACTTCTTTAATTTATCGCCATGGAATTTTTACTGCCAGAAAGCAGAAGAGATGCTTACAATCTTTTCCATTTGAGGTGTCAAAAAAAAAAAAAAAATTTGGTGGCCACTATTCTGTTTTGGGGGGTATAATTTGCAACTACGCCTCAGATAGCAGAATGTCTTGGGACAGCCCTTCCTACTTGAAGAGATCTGAAGAGGTATTAATATTAATTATCTCCGAACCCAGAATGAAGACATGAGACACATTAAATATAACTCTAGAATGCAACTTATTTATTTACAAACTAATTCAGACCCAGACTTCCTCTCATCCCCAGTGTGGGCATGCTTACTACCAATGTGGGAGTTAAGAAACTACTTCTCACCACATGTTTTGCTGTGGAGGCTCTTTTTTTCCAATAACCATTGTAAGGGATGTAATTCTTTCCTAATTGGTTTCCCCAAAGAAAACAGTGAGTAATTTTCACAGATTTCTTCCACTGCCAGAAAGTCTTTGAAAACTACATAGTTCTTCAAGACTATTAACAGTTTGAGACATTCTGCACAAAAAAGCACATGTAGCTGTTTTGCACAGAAAACAGCATATTTTTCTGCAAAAATAGGCTGTATATTCTGCATAGAAGAGAATGTACTAAAAATGTTGAACAAAATATTATTTTTCTGACTGGAAAAAATATTTTCTGTGCAGAAATATTATTTTTGTCTGCAGAAAAATGATGTTTTCTGTGCAAAACAACCACATGCATATTTTGTGTGGAAGTAGTCTCAAACTATTATCAGTCAAGGATTCTTTTTGCCAAGGTTTCTTGAGTTTCAGGAAACAAGATTTTGACTGTTTTTCTAAATACTTGCCAAAAATTTTCTGGTCCATAAGCCATTGTTTTGCCTATCCCCAGTTGGCTAGGTTGCAGGCGGCAACAAAGTTTAAGCCAATGAAGCCAGCCAGAGGCAAGGAAGGAGTGCAACCTCAAGGGGTCATGACGTACTCCCCTTTGGAACCTACCACAGGAAACCTCCACACCCCCACATACACATGGTAGTGCCACCACTAAATTGTGCAATGCATTATCTGTGTTTAAGAACACTATTTCCCCTTTAAAACAAAGTGTGTGCACTTTGTTTATGAGCAGATTAGCCCTTTCAAGAAGCTTCTGCTATTTGTAAAGAAAAAAAAAGCTTACGGGGAACATGCATCTTGTTTTAAAGCAGGGAATATACTCTTCAAGGTAGAAAGCTGCTGTTTTGTAGTTATTTTTTCTTAGAGGGATCTGGGAGCTGAAAAATGGATGGGGGTACATGCAGCTCAAGCACCACATGTTGACCACCTCATCCTAAGCATGAAGTAAATTCCTTCCTCCACAAGGCTGGCTGGGGTCCTTCATTCTGTTTGCCACCTTAGATAAGTGGTCAGGCCTTAGATCTGTCTGGAACTGAAATATGATGCTTCAGACACTGACTGATGTGCATAATAGCTGCTGAGAAGATTTGTTGTTGTGGCCGTTGTGTGCCTTCAAGTCATTTCTGACTTAATGGTGAATCTATCATGGGGTTTTCTTGGCAAACTTTGCTCAGAGGGGATTTATCTTTCCCTTCTTTTGAGGCTGAAGGAGTGTGACTTGCTTAAGGTGGGTTTCCATGGGTGGGGATTTGAGACCTTTTCTCCATAGTCATAGTGCACTGCTCAAACCACTATACCAGTGGTTCTCAACCTGTGGGTCCCCAGATGTTTGTGGACTTCAGCTCCCAGAAGCCCTGAGCATTGACCATAGTGGCTGGGGCTTCTGGGAGCTGAAGTCCACAAACATCTGGGGACCCACAGGTTGAGAACCACTGCACTATACCATGCTGGGTCTCATCCCACAGAAATCAGTGAAGCTTACTGTAAAGTAAAGATAGGGCAATATCCAACATCCCACAGAAGGGAGGCTCCCAGAAGTTAATTCCTCACTTTCTCACCTAAATATATGCAACTCTTTTCCTCCCTCAGGGCATTGTTATCTACTGGGACATGTTTATAGTAGCAGCAGAAGCATTTTCTAATTCAATAAATCTTTACCCAGGTCTGCTTCCAATATTTACTAATACAGAGACAATTCGCATAAAGGTAAAACACCATGAATATTTGGTCTTTAAAGGATCTCATCTGCTTAATTGCTTCCATTCTATGCCAGGACTAGGAGCATTCTTTGCAGTAAATGGAGTGATTTTAAGGAGTGATTAAGAAAATGACTCACTTTAAAAGAGCTATCCTGTGGAATGATGCAATTTAGATAAAGCACTAGTGAGAGCCAAGATACATAAATAAATGTATTCCTAGTACTCGTTTTTGCTGTTACACAGTGATTCTCCTATGACAAGATACTGGGTCTATTAACATGGCTACCTCCAGCAACTAGCAAGTTGACGCATTTACAAAATTAAAACTAGGGACACAAGAAGTTCATCCTGGATAAATAAAATGTTCCCCTAAAAACACAAATACCCTAAGACCTACATGACTGAATTAAGACTCCCTCCATCAATTTGTCACAGTATAATTTTTTTTGGGGGGGGGAATCACACAAATGTACATATACGAGAATATAAAAAGACCCATGCCAGTCAAAGAACTCATCCAGCATTCTGTTTACAGACTGACCAACAGAATACATAAGGAAAGTCCACAACTACACAAATACAATGGAAATTTTTGTTATTGTGTGCCTTCAAGTTGTTTCTGACTTATGGGGTTTTCTGGGGCTGAGAGTATGTGATGAACCCAAGGTCACCCCGTGAGTTTCCATGGCCAAGGAGAGATTGAACTCTGGTCTCCAGGTTGTAGTCCAGTGCTCAAACTACTACACCACTCTGGCTCTCACAATTGACATTACAAAACAGTACAAATACACATACTCCTCCCCCTTCAACAGATGTAGAACACAGCAATGCAACACCTACAGACCTATTGGATATAGAATCCACAATTGGATTTCTGGACTACTCAAAGATTGGTGAAATTGTAAGATTTGTATCCAGTGCTGAATATTTACTCACATGTATATGGAATGCAATTCCATCTCCTTTCTGCCACTGCTCAATAACCTCAAAATGCCCTCAGAGTACCTTACTGCGGCTATCAAGAGGATACATAAGTAAAAGTTAGCGAAGTGAAATTCTTCTTTTCTATTTTATTACAATTCTCTGAATTTCTCTTAATTTCCTTTTTGGTCTTACTTGGAGGACTTTGATGGGATTGTTTTTCTCCACCAAAAGGGAAAAAAAGAGGGGGGGTTGTTTGTTTTACACATTCTTCCTAAAGTGTTCACTCATTTACTAATTTTTCCTAATTTGTTTTTCCCCTCTAAAATACCATTAGAGACATGCAAATTTATAAGGCAAACTGGGTTTCATCTCACAACAGATCTTGGAATGTGCAAAGACACTATTAAGAATATCAAATCCAATTAACTTCTTTAACATCCATAGTTCAAGTACAAAATAAGAGTAATCTCACTTTGAGTTTTCCATGTGTAGTAATTCTAAGGAGAAGAACTGAGGAAACTTACCTTTTTTTTTATTATAGCTCCTAATATCCTTCAGCCAGTGTAGCCAGTTGTAGTCCAAAGCAGTAGTGATATAATCACCTTGTATGGCATCTTCCCAGGAGCGTTTGTCCCATTTCCAATTGGTCCCATTTCCAAAAGCATCAGAACTGCACTTCTGGAGAGCTGTTAGACAGCCTGTGCTGGTGTTTTTAATTGCTAGAAGAATGGAGAAGAATCAGGAAATTTTGTTGCTGTTCACTGCCATCAAGTTGACTTTGACTTATGGTAACTGTATGAATGAAATACCTCGAAGTCATTCTATCATCAACCATTCTGCTCAGGTCTTGAAGATCCAGCGAAGTATCTTCCCTAGACAACTAACATCTTGCTATTCATAGTACCACCCACTCCAACACACACATCTGAACATCCCTACCATAAATTTCTGCCCTCCTCCCAGTCTTTTGAGGGGATTTCGCTGTCCGATAAAGACCCATCCAAATGTGGAAAAATTCAAGGAAATAAAACATTCAAATTAACCAGACCTCAACTCCTTTGCCATGGCCAGCTGCTGTTACCCTAAGAGGTAGGGGACTTAGAGATCCAGCAGCAATGCCAGTGTCTTCTTAGAATTTGGGGGAATTATAGCTCAAAGGAGACTTATGAAAGGAGGGTAACTGCAGGATCTTTTCACCTGTTTATACCAGTACTAACTGTAGAGAGGATTCCATTAAAAGTTAAACAAAGTATTTTATTTGAAAGTAACAGACACACAAAAAGTCAGACACTCTTAAGAACCATACAAAATATCAGAAAGTGAGACAAGAAGAACTCTCAAAAGAATGAACTGTGGTCAGAATTTCATAAATTGGATTGAAGAAGTATATAAGGAACAGAAGGCAAAATTGATAATAAATGGAGAGTTAGCAAGCCCAATAAATATTAATAAAAGAACTAGACAGGGCTGTCCATTGTCACCGCTCCTATTTTTCGCAACATTGGAAGTATTAAATAACAAAATCCATGATACTTTGGAGATAAAAGGAGTCAAAATTAAAAATCAAGAATATAAATTGAGAGCCTTCGCTGATGACCTGGTGTTTTTTCTGGAGGATCCGGGGAAAGGGGCCAAACAATTAATTTCTGATCTTCAAAAATTTGGAGATACAGCTGGTTTGAAAATAAATTATGACAAATCCAGTATGTTAGTGAAAAATATGACAAAATTTGAAAGAGAAGACTTAATGAAAATCACTGGAATTAAAATTGAGAGAAAAATTAAATATTTGGGGGTTTGGTTCACTGATAGTAATAAAGAATTATTTGACAACAATTATACCAAAATTTGGAAAGAAATAGCTGGGGACCGGAAGAAATGGGCAAATTTAAATTTGTCGTTGTTGGGCCGTATAGCTGCAATAAAAATGAATATTCTTCCTAAATTTAATTTCTTGTTCCAAAACCTACCTATAATAACGAATGAAAAACCTTTCCAACAATAGAAGAAAGAGCTGACAAAGTTTATATGGAGAGGGAAAAAACCAAGAATTAGGTGGAAATTATTAACAGAACAAAAAACGAATGGAGGATTTAGTTTACCGGATTTAAAAATTTATTATCATGCAAATGCAATGACTTGGTTGCAAGATTGGATAATATTAAAAGATACAAGAATATTAGAAACTGAAGGCGCTGATATGAGATTCGGTTTCCATGCATATATATGGTATGAGAAAGCAAAAATAGACAAAGATTTCTGCAACCATTATTTAAGAAAATCACTGTTGAAAATCTGGCTTGTTATTAAGAAAAATACTTTCAACAAAATACCGTTTTGGATTTCCCCACAGGAGGCATTCTTCGGAAGATGGGTAGAACACAAAGGAGATTGGATTAGATATGAAAACTTAATTGCCCTCGACAACAATGAGATTAGGTTTAGATTGCGTGAAGATCTCGGCGGCCAAGAAAGAATAGAATTAAATTGGTTCCCATGTTTACAATTAAAAGAAAGATTTAAAATGGATTTAAAATTAGAAGGATTTGCCATGCAAAAGAAATATAATGAATTTGAAACTATCATTTTTACAAAAACAAAACATAAGATTTCTCAATATTACAAATAGTTTTTAACTCAGCAACTGGAAGATGAAGCCATAAAAGAAACAATGATAAAGTGGGCTCAAAACGTGCAGCACGAGATTCCGTTAAAATACTGGGAAACAGCATGGAAAGATACCAACGAATTTACAAGTTCACAAGATCTGAAGGAAAATTTCATGAAGATGATGTACAGATACGATCTTACCCCTGAAAGAATAGATAAAATCTACCATTCTGGGAATAATAAATGTTGGAAGTGTAAGGAGAAAATAGGATCTTATTATCATCCTTGGTGGTCCTGTGAAATTTCTAAACGATATTGGAAGAAGGTATATGATGTGATAAAAGAAATCTTTAAAGTCACATTCCCAATGGTTCTGGAATTCTTTTTGTTAAACATGACATATATGTTTGAAAAGAACTTCGTTCGTAAAAATAACAAGATTTTACTGAATTTGGTCACAGCAGCAAGATTAAATTTTGCTAAAATGTGGAAAAATCCAGAAAGACTGAATTTAGAGCAATGGTTTTTTAAAATCATTGAACTTAAAGAATTTGATTTTTTTTTTCCATTATATTAAGGGTAAATCAATTAAAGAAGTGCAGAAGGATTGGGAACCGGTGATTAGCTATATTAATAATAGATGGAACATTAAAGTCTGAAGACAAAAGGTATAAGATAATAGTTTTGATTAAAAAAATAAAAAAAATTAAGTAAATTAAGTAAAAAGTTAAGCCGGAAACGCCGGAGAGCAGATAGATAATATTAAACGGATAAAAGAAGAGTGGAGGAATTAGATGAAGGGAAGGGATTCGTAATGGAAGACAAGTAAGTTCCTACATAATAATACCAATGAGTGAATAAGACAAGGTAATAATACTAAAGAGTAGTAAAAGAAAAGTGCACTAAACTAGAATAGGAGAAAGAAAAGAATGTATGAAATTCCAAAAGAAAAGGGTGTATATATAAAACGTGAAAAGATATATCAGAGATATTGCAAACGAAGCTACATGCTAGTTTTTGTATATGTATAGATGTTCAAGTATTGCTTAAGACATGCAACTATATTATCTATTTTAGATATTGGATTGTATTTGTATAAATTGGTACAATGAAAGCATGTAAATGGCAATTGGAAACATTCCTATAGAAGAGGTGAACGACTTTTATTCAATTTTTTTTATTATTTTATAAATAATTTTTTTTTAAAAAAAGAAAGTGAGACAAGAAGGACTGGATAAAGATTTGGTGGAAAGGGTGATAATTACCAATCCTGAAGCAGAAGGCTGAAGCAGAGTGGCTCAGACAGCTGTCTGAGAGTAGCAAGAAGGAACAGAGATCTTGGCACCACATGTTATGTCCAAGTACTACCACATAACTAAAATTTACTGGGGCTCGAGCCAGAGTTTTTATACCGTATTTCCTACGCTGAAGGGGGGTGCATGGACAAAGCAGTAAGGGCTTTCTCTCAGGGTTGACAAAGGAGTCTGGAACTGACTGACTGGCTTAACTCTGTCTGACAAAACATTGATGGGAGTCCTGACAATCTGTTAACATCTTGGTCAGGTAATGTGAATAGGGAAGATCTCCCTAGGATATGCTCACAGTAGCATCCCTGATTGCTTCACATGGGCAGTTTCTCCTTCTATTGTTTTCAGGAGTGGTCGTAGCATACAGTTTCTGAAAGGATTATCCCAAGCCCATCAGCATTGGGCTTCCCCACCTAATCCTCTCTCAGTTTATGAGCTGATCATGTTTGAGGTTATCTTGACGTGGCATATGCTTACAGCCAGCACACTTTCAAACATGTGTTCCAGCCATAAATATGTTCAATTATGAAAGCAGCACATCCCACAGGGTGAGGGCATATGGTGTGGTAACACTGCTGTGTAGGGAAAAGTTTCTTGCCATGTGGAAAAGGTAATCTTAACACTTACTATGAATAGTTAAATGTGTGTTATTATATTTAAATAAAAAAAATCTGTTCTCCTCTTCTGTCTTATGCCTTCTGGAAGATTAAAGTTCTCTAGAGTTCTGGCTTATCAAGAATGAGGCAAACTGTGGCTTATGGTTCTGGTATGTTTAGGAAAAGGCAAGCCAGTATGCTGGGTTTGGACATCATAGTAAATAGACCGTGGACAGAAAGTTTGCTATTTGCTTAGCCAGGACTCCTCACAGTGGGAACAATCAGGCAGCATGCCCCAGGCTTATTCCTAGTCAGCCGCCTTCTAACAAATTCTGGCTTACTATTGCATTGAAATGCAGTCAATCAGTGGAACCCAGAGTCATAAATAGGAGTAAGGAGGAAGGTACAAAACTAACGGAATGCTTGAGATGGAGCAGGTCACAGAAAAACCTGCTTTCTTCTCTCTCATTGGAGTATCAGCACCCCTTTTAAATTTGTTATCACACCCTGGCTCCCTCCCAACACTTAATCACAACCCTGTTTTCCCTAAAACCCACAACCTTTTTGGATAAAGGGCAAAGCTTATTAAAGGTTACTCCAAAAAAGGACTGGATAAGCTGTGGTAGTGTTATTAACAATAAAATTAAAGAAAATACTCTGTTGAGGCAATAATTCTAGAAAAATAGAATAAAATCTGCCCTAGGCTGCTAAGAAGCTAACCCTTTCCCAGGAAATCCTCTTTTGGTTTACTGGACAATCTGATTTAGAGCTCTCTCTATAAATCTCCGTGAAGGAGCCCTACTCTAAACCACACACCCAGTATATATGTTTTCTACCGTCCCACCCACAGCCCTTCCCTCTGGCTAGGGCTGGGTTCTTCTCAAGCAGAGAGCCAATCTGATTACATCACCCTCTGTTATTAGGGCCGCTCTGCTAAACACACACCCAGGCTCTGTCACTCCCAGTACTGTGGGGGTGGCACTGTTTTGAAAAGTTTAAACAACGTGGTCAGAAATTCTGCAGAACCAAAGTGTCTTCAGTACCCTGGTACTGTTCACACCTAATCTCACCACATAAGTTATATTTCTTTGAATGGGTGTATGTGCTAAGTAAATTTGACTGTAGAGATCAGGTACTTTCACCTCTTCTTTAGCTGTTACCCAGCAGCAACCATTTCATCCAACTGGAAAGCAAATGAAGAGATGGGAGCAAGATCCATTCTAGTGATTCTGCTAATTGCCTGGTTTCCTTTGGCTCCTTTACTCCCCAAATGCTTTTTTTCCTTTCAAGCTGGTCATTATAAGAAATTTATTTGAGAACTCTAGGAACTGGTAACTAAGACCATTTCCGCACTACGCTCTTATAGCGTGATTATTCCACTTTCAACATCCTATGGAATCCTGGGGTTTGCAGTTTGGGGAGGGGCCGGCTTTACTTTTTTTTCATCCCTATTCCCTTTTGTGCTGCGTCATTTGGATGGCAAGCCTGAAGAAAGACTTCTTTCTTTCTTATATGATCTTCTAGGAGCCTCTTCACTTGAATGACAGGGAAGATGCTTTAAATATATAAATAAACAAAAAATAACAATATGTCATACATTGATACCAGTGACCTTTGCAGAGCTTTCCAGAGTAGCTATGCTGGATCAGAGATTCTGGGAATTGTAGTTTAAAAATATAATTCTCCCAAGCTATGGGTAAATAAGTCAGTATACAGAAATGCAGCTAGTAAAGATCCAGAAAATTAGCAGTGTGTTGTTGCTGATTTAGATATGATTTAACTGATGTAATTACTAGGATTAAACTTTCATATAGTTTTTTAGTGGATAGAAAGGAGGGGCTCAAGCAGGATTTGTCATATCTTTAAATGAACTAAAGAACTGTGATGTTAAAAGCGGTCAGTAGAGGGCCACAAAAGATAACAAATGCCTTCAACTAAAGACGAAAACATAAAGCATGAGCAGCAAACTGAAGTTATATGCAATACTGGTCTCTGTATCTTCTCACCTGAAAATCACATCTCACTATTCTTTTTACACCCACCAGTGCCTGGACTCAAGTTTGCTTCTCAAACACAGGTCCAAATCCACTCTCCCCCTCTCCCATGTGCCAAATCAGAAACAAATCAGGATTACATTTTCTGAGAAAGAGCAATGTGCAGTAGTAGGGTTAAGAACTCCCAAGCATGTTTTCAAATGACAGGAAGAAGTCTGTTGAGGGTTCATTACATTGTATTTCATAGCAATGTGAAGTATGATAGTAAGGCATACTACTCGTTGCTTACTGATTCCAAGCTTTTTAGATGAAGTCTGAATCACTAATGGTCCTTAACTACAACCACACTGGCTGATACCTCTGACTTAGGACATTGCCACACTACACTGCTATACCGCTATTATTCCACTTTCAACATCCTATGGAATCCTGGGCTTTGCAGTTTAGGGAGAGGCATTTAGAATTGTCAACCAGAGAGCTCTTTGGTCTGAGTTTACTATAAACCCCAGAATTCCACAGGAAGTTGAAAGTGGAATAATAACATTATAACACTTAGTGCGGAAATGGCCTTTCACAGAATTCCTGTTTCGTACACTGGAGTTCTCAAATTTTAAAATAAAAATTATTCCACATATCCTGGCTAAGTATGATCAGAAGGTGGGGAAAAAATGGAAAAATTCACTGGATTGTGAGTTATATAACATTTGAGTTAAGAAAGTAGAAATCTGTGTGACATTTTATAACATAATTGAAGAACTGGATACAAAAAGAAAGGCCATATTTTCCAAGGCCTCACTGATAAATTATCCAGCAACATATTATTTGGACCAAACAATATTCATTCATATATTCTAATAACTCAGACAGAAATTTGACTAAAATATATGTGTTTACAGTGGAATTCTGGATTCGTTTACTCAAATGTTAAGTCTCCTCAAATTGCATAGCATTGCAGCCTATTCTGTTTTTCTTGTTTTCGGGCTAGTAACTGAGATCCATTTCTGTCCCAGGGAACTGGTGGAAAGCGTAACTGAAACTGGAACTGAAAACACCTAGAGAAACCAGTCTTGTTTAGGAAGAATCAACGTTTATTGTGTGACAGCAGAATCAAAGACAAAGAATCATAGAATCATAGAGTTGGAAGAGACCACAGGGGCCATCCAGTCCAACCCCCTGCTATGCAGGAACACCCATCAAAGCATTCCCAACAGATGGCCATCCAGCCTCTGCTTAGAAACTTCCAAAAAAGGAGACTCCATCACACTCCCAGGCAGCATATTCCACTGCCAGACAGCTCTGGCCATCAGGAAATTCTTCCTGAGGTTCAAGTGGAATCTCCTTTCCTGCAGCTTGAATCCATTGTTCCTTGTCCTAGGCCCTTTTTGCATCGAGTTTCTTATGCAAGAGGGCCCCCTGAATGTCGCATAAATGAGAGGAGTGGTCCGTATGACGCTCTCCCATTTACGCGACGCTCAAGAGCCGAACACGGACCATGCACACATTTTTTTATTTTTGGCTTCAAGCCGAAAATGCTACGTGGTCACGCAAGGCTCCCGGGGCCCTCGCACACTTACCTGCCCTGTGGTGCGTCAGACGAGCGGGCCGGTCGTGCTTCCTCCCCCAGCGCAGCCTACAGCTCCCAGGCTGCACTGCGGAAGGAAGGAAGGGGCGCTCACGTGACCAGGAAGCCAGCTGCAGGAGAACGGAGGAGCGATGCGAGTGCCTCGCACAAGAGGCTGCTTGCACGAACAGCACCCCCCACCTCCGCGAGCCGGTAACGTACGGAAAGGGCCCTAGTCTCTGGAGCAATGAAAAACAAGCCCACAACCTCCTCAATATGACATCCCTTCAAATATTTGCATATGGCTATCATGTCCCCTCTTAACCTTCTCTTCTGCAGACTAAACATTCTCAGCTCCCTAAGCCGTTCCTCATGGGGTATGGCTTCCAGACCCTTCACCATTTTGGTCGCCCTCCTCTGGAGAAGTTCCAGCTTGTCAATATCCTTCTTGACTTGAAGTGCCCAGAACTGGACACAGTATTCCAAATGAGGTCTAATCAAAGCAGAATAGAGTGTACCATGACCTCCCTTGATCTAGACACCATACTCCTATTGATGCAACCAAGAATCATGTTGGCTTTCTTGGTTGCCTCATCACACTGCTGACTCATGTTCAGCTTGTGATCTACGAAGAATCCTAGATCTCTTTCACACATACTGCTATCCAGCCATGCGTCCCCCATCCTTTATTTGTTCCTATATATTCCATTTTTTCTGCCTAAGTCGAGGACCTTATATTTCTCTCTGTTGAAATTCATTTTGTTAGCTTTGGCCCAGCTCTCCAATCAGTCAAGGTCATTCTGAATTTTGATCATGTCCTCTGGGGTTTAGCAACCCCTTCCAATATGGTGTCATATGCAAATTTGATCTCTATCCCTTCATCCAAATCATTGATGAAGACATTGAATAGCACTGGGCCCAGGATAGAACCCTGTGGCATCCCACTAGTCACTTCACTCCAGGATGAAAAGCAGCCATTGGTGAGCACCCTTTTGGGTTCGGTTGGTCAACCAATTACTGATCTACCTAACAGCAGCCCTGTCCAGCCCACATTTTACCAGCTTCTTTCAAGAATGTCATGGGGAACTTTGTCAAAGGCCTTACTGAAATAAAGATATACTACATCTACAGCATTCCCTTCATCTAACAAGCTTGTAACTCTATCATAAAAGAGATAAGATTAGTCTGGCATGACTTATTTCTGAGAAATTCGTGTTGACTTTTAGCGATTATGGTATTGCTTTCTAAGTAATTACAAACTGATTGTTTAATGATCTGCTCTAGGATCTTTCCTAGTATTGATGTCAAGCTGACTGGGCAATAATTATTTGGGTCCTCTTTTTTTCCCTTCTTGAAGATGCAGATTCCCTCTTCCATTCTGCTAGGACTTTTCTTGTTCTCCGAGAGTTCTCAAAGATTATTGCGAGTGGTTCTGAAATGACTTCTGCCAGTTCTTTTAATATTCTTGGATATTATATCCTTCATCTGGCCCTGGAGACTTGAATTCATCTAGTGTAGCCAGATATTCCTGTACTACTTCTCTTCCTATTCTGTGCTGCATTTCTCCTCCTTCCTCACCAGCTCCCCACCCCCCAGGTTGAGTACTTCTATCCTTTTGGGAGAAAACTGAGGCAGCTTCCTACCCATAAGCTCGTAATCCTTTGTGATGCAGTGAAAGCTGCGCCTCGCAGTGTCCTTGGTTCCCACGTGAACCAAAAGGAGGGGGTAGCAGTCAGTGGGCTTGACCAGTCTCGTTAGCCTCTCAGTTATGTCATTGATTTTGGCCCCAGGGAGACAGCATACCTTGCTATTGATCCTGTCCAGGTTGCAAATTGTAGATTCTGTTCTTCTCAGCAAGGAGTCCCCAACCACCAGAACTCATCTCCTCTGGGCTTACCTGGGGTTTCTTGACAAGCAGATTCTTTCATGGTCTCCTGAACATTCTGTTCAAGCTGACACTGTAGGTCCTGCTGCTGTTGGATTTCATTCTGCTGGTGTTGGGGTTCCTGTTGCTGATGTTGGATTTTCTCTTGCTGACATTCCATTACCTCTTCCTGCTCTTCCACTTCATCATTAATAAGGTCAAGAACTTGGAAGCAATTCTGTAGCTTGAGAGTTTCTGTTTGGTACCTTGTCTTTCTACTTCTGCGTGTCACATTCCTCCAAGCATCCATCTCCCAGTTTCATGAAATGACCTCCTCATCCACTAGCTCCTCCATGTACTCCATCTTCAAAAAGGTCCTCTCAGCTGCAGGTGTACCTAAGGATGTCTTGTGGCAGGAAAAGAAACATGCCACAGCTGTGGCAGCTGACCACAGCAGCTCCCTCACCCTCTATACTTGATAATCTAGAGAGTTGAACTGGAAAAAGTAAAACTGGGCTTCTCCTTCAAAATCCCCTGAGAAAACCTATGTCAACAATCCTGTTTGCCAAGCTCTTATTGTCAAACTATCAAGACAGAGGGTGCAATTCTATAGTGCTTATAGTTACTCCTTCTAGGCGCCAAACCCACCTGAACATTGGAGACAAGCAGACTGACTCAGGAGGGCTTCAAACCAAGAAGCAATGAACTCTTGCTAAGCTTTCATAGTGAAATTGCATGCACCAAAGGTGGTCACTGCTGGGAGCAAATATAAAGCTGCTAGCTAGTCAGTGAGTCAATCAGAACTCAGGGCTGCTAGGTCCTTCTCCTAGCTAGTCAGTAAGACTGTGTGTTCAAGAAGAGCACATGGCCAGAGCAAACAGACAAACAAACACGGCCCCAGAAGCCTGTAAAAAACACCCAGTCAAGAATCTCTTCTGAGACAAAGCTCACTTTCTGCTTTCTTCTCTGGAAATGAGCTTGAAGGCTGCTGGGAGCAAATATAAAAATATAAAGGATGGGAGGCCTTCTTTCTATTTGATGTGGGATGGGCTCCTGTACCACCAAGAGCGTCTCTACGTGCCTGCTGGGTCCTGACAAGATGAGCTTCTTTATCTATGTCATGATGAGAAATCCACAGGGCACTTCGGCCTGTACAAGATCTTTCACCTTGTTATGAAAGAATTTTGGTGGCCACAAGTATGAGCAGAGATGGATCAATATGTAGGGACCTGCCTCATATACCGTCATGCCAGGACTTCTGCATCCCTTGTCCACACCCTTGGGACCCTGGAAGGTGGTGTCTATTGAATTCATCATAGATATGCCTCCAGCCAAGGGCCATACTGCCATACTTGTGGTATTTGATCTCTTTACCAAGATAGCCCACTTCATCCCTTGTCCTAGCATCCCAACTGCCAAAGAGACAGCATGCTAATTCATAGATCATGTCTTCTGACTACACAGTCTTCCCCATGGGATTGTGTCTGATCACGGCTCACAGCTCACCGCATGATTTTGATGTAGTCTCCTGCACCAACTTGGCATCGATCCTCACTTGTCCTCAGCCCATGATCCACAGACCGATGGGCAGTCTGAATGCATGAATAGCACCCTGGAGTTGTTACCCTGTTTACTGGGGGTCCCGGGAGGGACTCCAAATGTGCTCTACTATAGGTGGGGAAAATTAGCTCAGAGCACTGCTTTTGCATTACGGGAGGCAGAGTAACTTAGCAGGATCTTGTAACCCAGTGTTTACGGGGTCAGGCCAAGTCAAGTAGCAGACCGGTTTGAAAGTAATGAATGATCTTTATTAAATACAGGTACACAATATAAGCAACAGAAGCACACAGATAAATACGGAAAATAAAGGTGTGAGTAAGATAGCGGGATTTTCAGAGGGATAGCTGGTTCGGGTGATATGACACCTGTTCCTGAAGCCCAGAAGAAGATAGAGAGCAATGCTGGGGTTCAGTGTGGCTCAGCACATGGAGCTGAGGGGAAGCTCGCCAAGCAAAGCAACAGAAAGGCGGTCTGGAACTCGGGAGCAATCCGAGGAAGGTCTTGGAATCAGGGGTTTTTATAGAGAGAAGTGTGACTGCAGGCTATGCCTTACTCGGGGACAACAATGAGTTTTGGGTGCGAGACAATGTCTCCGAAAGGTCACAATTTAGCATGATGGAATCAGAGCTGAATTAACAATGGTGTAGCCAGTATGTAAATGTGCAACACTTGACAGTGGATGGTTCAGCCTTTGTCAAGTTGCTTGCTCGGGGCAGGGAGCTTTTTGTAAGTAGTGCGCATACATAATGTGGTGTTTGCCGGGGAGGTCCCTGAAGCTGCGATCTGGCTATTTTTGGCTTGCCTGTATTGTTTGAGAATATTTCAGCAGTTAAGTGCCGAGCCTAGTTTCGTGCTTGCCTCACAAACATGCGGAGGGGGTGGTATGGTAAGGCCGAATTATGATATCAAAGTGATATCGAGTGCTATCGTCAGGTAGGCCTAAACTGCAGGAACAGAGTAGTACCTGCAGTGCTATGCCAGCTACAAACAGGACAGCTGGGCTGACCTTCTTCTCTTGGAGGAGTTCACCTATAACAGTGCTGTACATACCTCTACCCAACAGACCCCTTTCTTTGCCAACTGTGCCTTCCAACCATGGTTATTCCCTGCGGTGGGCACACAATCTGAAGTCCTAGTGGTAGATCAGTGGCTCCAGAAACTCTAGACAGCCCAGGCACTCTGAGAGCAGTTGGACCTTGTGAAGGAAGCCTATTAGCAGGAGGCCAATAAACATCGACAACTGGGACCCTCGCTGAAAGTGGGAGATTGGGTCTGGCTGTCAACTCTCCATCTGCTGTTGCCTCCCCCTGTCAGAAGTCAGATGCCAGATTTGTTGGTCCGTATGTGATCACTTGATAGCTTTTCGGCTTCAGCTCCCCAGGTCCTTCCGCATTCACCCAGTTTTCCACCAGTCTCTGCTGGTTCTTACTGAAGACATTTGGGACAATGCTGCCCAGGGACCCCCCACCAGCTTCCCTGCTGGTGGATGGGGAAGAGGAGTACGAAGTAGCCCAGATCCTGGACTCTTGAAGGCATCACGGATGCCTTCAGTACCTCGTTGATTGGGTGGGGTATGGGCCAAAGGAAAGTTTGTGGGAGGATGCTTTGGATGTTCATGCTCCTGATTTGGGTCAGTACTTTCATCGCCCTTACCCCAACAAGCCAGGTCCTCTCCATTCTGGGGGGAGGGATGATGGGGGAAGCAGTTTCATGTCTTGCTTTCAGGACCTAGATATAGACTATAACTCAGAGACTGAAACAGTGGAACCTGAACAGGAGGAGACAGTACCACCCACCCCAGAGACAGAACAGCAGGCAGTGCCAGCCCCAGCATAGAGCCCTGCTCCTTCTGACATGGAAGATAACTTACCTATATTTAACTTTGCTGAGCGTAGATACCAAAGGGAAAACCTATGCAAATCTCAGTGAATTTATAACAGCAATTAATTAAGCACCAGCTGCGCTGATCTATGAACCTATAAAAGCTGAGCGATTCGCCTCCAGAACTTGTCAGTGATTAACTGACTATTTTTCCTGCAGTGTCTCTGACCTCTGCCTTAGGATTGTATTGACTGTGTTTTGACTTATGAATATTGCTATGACTGTTGTTATGCTTTGTATTTATTTTGAGTCTGTTTCCTACTGTGAGACTGTGGCTCACTGCTGCTGCTGCTGCTGGCTCTTATCAACTATTTTTTGACTGACTGCCCAGACTGAGAGTGGACATCTTTTGTTTATATTTACAATTTCCAAATCATATGGCACAGAGATACTGTTAATACATAAAGAAACGCAGAAAGTTTGGTGAATTCATGCCTTCGTGACCTTCTTGTGATATGTAGTTGACCACTGGAAGAAAGGAATGCTGGACTAGATGGGCCTGAAATACAACATGGCTTCCAATCTCCGGAAGCCTGCTAGATCATACCAGAGTCCAGAAGCTGGCAAGGCTATATCTCATCATCTTATTTAGAATTCCTCTCTTTAATATTTACAGACTTTCTGGTTTTGCTTTTGTTTTCACTCAGTAGATGACGCTAGTGATGTATTTCAAAAAAAAAAATTAGTTGCAGTGATAAAGCTGGAGCAGACACATAACTGTATAATATGATTTATCTTGGGACAAGAGGAGGACTAAGAACTTTCCAAAGGACCCTAGATATGTCACAAAAGGGGTTGTGGCCTTTACAGGATCTAAAAACTTTTTACTTATAAATGACACAGGGCAAACAAACAGGTTGCCAACCTGTAACTATGATTCTTTGAATGGTCATCTGTGAATTCACACAAATGGACCTTGTGGCTCCCCAGAGTCACAAATGGAACACTGTAGAAATGCGCGATTTGGCAGAGAGCTCTCTCCCGAAACCTAGTTGCCCACCATGTATAGAGAGGGAAAAGATCATGAAATAGGGAGAATTGCACCTTTGAGATTGGGTGCCACTGGGGATAGGTGTGCTGGGAGCAATTCTGAATGAACTAACAAAATATCTGAATGAAATCGCCATATGTTGGACTGCAACAGCAGAATTACAAAATGCAATATTTCTTGGAATGTGTCCCATTATCTGAAATAACTCATTGATTCCAAGCTTTTTAGGTAAAATCTGAATCACTGATGGTCCAAAACTCTAATCAGTAATACGTGGTAGATTGTGAAACCAATGGCAATAACAGTAATAGTGCACTAGTAACACACTATAAAATGGTTTGTTGTTGCTGCTGCTGTTGTTGCTGATTCATGATTCTTGTAGTTTCTTGAGCTAGATTCTTTATCAGAAGTATTGTTTAGGGAAGCCTCCACACACATAGAGACAGAAAGCAAGCACTCTGCCACACCATATAAAATAATTCCTTATGCACACCTGTCACTTTGATGAAACGGCAGATTCAACACAATGAAGGACTTAGTACAGTTATAAACAACTAAACAGAACTTTGTACTGCTTAGGCATGCCAAACACATACATTCCTCAATTTAAAAGGTTGTGTGACCTTTATGACCTACAAATGTGTGTATTTTAATATGCTAGGGTTTGGGTATTTTTTCCAATTTAATCTTGAATTACAGTATATCCCAACAGCAAACCTTTCATCCAAGCTGAGGATCTTGCCATCACCTACAGAGATCTGAAAGCGTGCCTTAGCCTCTGCCTTTTATTCTACATTTGAACTCCTCCAGAAGAAATTTACTCTTTGTTTTTCTTTTCTCATTCCTCACAGTTACTTGCTCTCCCTGACATCCCCTATCGAATGTCTGTATGTACTCAAAATAAATAATTCCCTCAGTGCTGTGATCCTGTGGAGATTTTCATTTCATCCTCAGATGCCTGCCTGAAATCATGCAAGACATGAAATGTTTCATATTCCCAGGGTTTCTGCTTATGCAGGCTGAAAACACATTTTCTATTTTTTAAAAAACCCTTTCTCTTTTCCTGTTTCAACCTCATGATGTATGCACAGAATCCATTCCTTTTTTTATTTCTGCAGGATGCTTGTGGGGAAAAATTACATGTGGAGAAATGTTCTAAACTAAAATAAGGATCTTTTTGATTCTTAGGAAATGGCACTGTCATTTTATACTTTCCTTCTGTCTCAGGTATGTGAGAGTCAAGAAGAAAACAGATACAACTTAAAATTTAACCTGTACCTTGATATTGTTTGGCTTTCACTACATCACCACGGTACTAATCCATTTTAAAGAGTAATGGTGTTTGCTCACGTTCAGCTCTTGGTATCTTTGGCTCTCCCTCGTCCACCCTCCCTCCCCTACTTTCCCACTGCCCATTTCAGCGCTTGAAAGTAATGCATTGCAAGCAAGGTCATCACCTATGACATTTTATGTTTTGGGGAGGGAATAATGGTCTTCTCTATGGCCCATTATAAAGTTAATTACCTAAACCCATTGTCAGCTCCAACTGGAATAGATCCACTAAACTAATGGAGTTGACATAAGTGTTGACTTAGCAAGTTCCCATTGATTCAACAATTGTTGGTATTAACTGCTATCAAGTTGACTTTAACTTATGACAACACTATGAATGAGTGAGACCCCAAAGTCACCCTGTCATCAACAGCACTCCTAATATCTTGCACGCTCAGAGTCCTGTCTGCCTTGATTGAGTCTATCCATCTGTAAAGCAGTCTCCCATGTTTTCCAACTGCCTTCTGCCTTACTAAGCATTGTTGTCTTTTCTAGTGAGTCAAGTCTTCTCATAATATGTCCACAGTACAACATCTCAGCTTATTTCATCTTGGCTTCTAGAGAGAGTTCAGGTTTGATTTGCTCTAGAATGCCATTTCTTTGTCCATGGTATCTGTAGAACTCTTTTTCAGCAGAACAATTGCATTGAAGTCAATGAGTTCTGAGTGTTTCAGGTATTATGAGTAATGTTTACCTCTTACCTCTTCCAAAACTTCATTTTCAGGATCATTTTGAGGGTCACTTGAGAGATGGGCTTGTGATGGGCCCTTATTTCTCACTAGATTGGGTTCACAATTCCAACTTTATAAGGCAACGGGACACTAACGCTTAGCCCTAACTCCACTCTTTAAACACAACCTTTGTGTCAAAGAGCTATGGTCTGAAGTGTTCCCACAAAACCAAATAGTTTAAGGTAGTGTGTTCTGCTTTATTACCAGTGACTTTAGATAACTCAGGCCAATTCAGTAGTTATCATCAGAAATAAAGTATCTTGTCAAGGGCCATGTGAAGTACAGTGTTGTTACATTAAACAGTTCAACTTTTGATGGTCTGTGCCCATAACTCCCAGCCTTAAACACCAGTTCTCTGTGTATTTTATTCATCTGCTTAAGCACAACTCAGCCACTCTCTCTGACCAAGATCTCATTGAAGGTTTACGACAGACAGAATCTCTGACTTATATATAATTCATCCCATCCATAAGCCCCTCTTATGCACATCACTGTGCTGGGTTTCACTCTTAAGGTACTACTTCTGTTGTCTAGCAACCCACCATCAAGTTGCAATTGCATTCCAAATAGCTGATCCCCAAAGCAACTTCATCACAGGGCCATTTCCCCATTTTTCAAACAATAAGAAGACATTACCAAGATCAGTATGTTAGTAACATGTCACTAACTAGTAGCTTACAAAGTAATGAGTGGTGCCTAAATCATTACTTTAAACATTTTAGTTTTAAGTACATAGCCAGAATCCTGTTGGAGAGTTATATCTTTGTAAGTGGAATTAGAATTGGACAGTTCTATAAAATCTGTATCCAGTAGAGGGCTCCTGTTACATTACTATGTAGCAGATCCAGCAAAGTTAGCATTGCACAATGCAACCAATGCCCAAAGGGATGTGTACTGCATCCATCCCAATGCAAATTGCATCAGTCCCAATGGCCATTGGGGATGAACAAGCGTCAGGCATTCTTGCTGGTGTTCTGTTATGCATCTTTGCAATTTGCTAACTGTTTTTCTTAGCTTTTCTGCCATGCAGCTAAGTATGATAAAGTGATGCAATGTAGAAGATGATATAGGATTCTCACAAATGTTTCAAGCAGTATGGAAGCAAAGAGGCCCACCTAGTTCTGGGTTATGTAAACAACAACAGTTCTGCAAAGTACTGTGTTTATTTACTTAAATTTAAGTTTTGTCTCATCCCTCCTTCATAAAAGAAATTCATTAATTTAAATGCAAAGATTTCATGTTTTGTAAGGATAAATTCTCCAGTTAACCCAATCCCCCTCAATTTTTGACTAAAAACCAACTCACCTTTCTGAGGGTTCACAGGCACTGAGGAGACATGGGTGAGGAATTTTCTTCTGTGTTATTCCTGATACTAATGCAGCTCTAGATCCTTTATGAAAAATGAAAAACATTGTAAATTGGGTTTCCATTCCATTTGGAACTATGTGTTTAGCCTTTTTGTTTTTAGCCTTTTCTTCTTCACTTTCATTTCTGTGGTTGTGAAAGAGAGCAGCTTGCAGGCAAAGGCTCCTGAGCCCAGTGTGTACTTAAGACAAGCCTCACTAGATCAAAGCATCAGGACTTTTGGATTAGTAGGAAGAATGAAATCACTACTTCTATTGCCCCACTGGAAAACCCTGTCCTGGGGTCTACAATTTTGATATTAAAATATGATTCAATGTGCCTGAGAGGTCACCCGAATGGGCATGTAGGCAACCACGGTCAAACAATCAAAAACCAGGTCAGGCAAGTAAAATCTCCCATCACATAGCTTCAGGAGACTTCAACCTGTGCAAACCCACAGTAGACAAAGGGTCCTCAGCCCCTGAGAGGCTGACTTGAGGGGATTAGCATGTTTGCCCCAAGCTGAGCACCGATAGCAATAAAATCCTATCACGCAAGGACCATTTACATAAAGTCACACCACAACCCAATGCAGCTGAAGATCCTGAGACTTTGGCAATACCTTGTAATCTCATCACGCAAAGGAAGTTACCATTGTGGAGCTTCTTTTCCGTTGCAACACCCATTGTTCTCCCCAGGAAAGGATTAACCCTCCAGGTGCTTTTTCCCCTACAAATAATCCCAATTTTGAGCTGTTCTTTGGATCACTCCCGCTCATCCCAGCAGACCTTTTCTCCATCCGTTGAGTAATCCCCTCAGCCCTCTCCATGCTGAGCTCTACTTCTTCACTGTCTTTCCTGGACCAAGGACTTCAGGAAAAGGTGCAGTATTATCCAGCTACAATCTCTTCAATATTCCCCCTATCCAGTTTCCTCTCTTTTGCTTCTTAATAGGTCTTGAGTGAGTATATGAGTGATTGCTTTGGTGTGTGAGACTTTCATTCAATAAAATCATTTTATTGGACATCTTCGTTTTGGCTTGGCCTGACCCTGTAAAAACTGGGAAGAAAGACCCCACTGGGTTACCCTGCCTCTCACATTGCTATTGCTTGTGCTCTGGCTAGTTTCCATTCCCCATCATGTGGAGCACATTGAGGTGTCCCCCAAGGGACCCTCAAAATTAGGGTAACAGTCTCCTCCATTGGACTTGCTTTTTTCATCTGAGCTTTGCTGCATCATAATAACTGAGATGGTGAAGAATGGAGAACAATTTTTTCACAGCAACAATATTGTCATGATTTGTCCCTATTACCATGCAAAGCCTATGGAGGCTTGGTCTTGAATAAACCATTGAGACTGTTACCCTGTTTACTAGGGGTCCCGTGACAGACACCTAAATGTGTTCAACTGTAGGTGGGGAAAATTATCTCAGAGCACTGCTTTAGCGTTATGAGAGGCAGGGTAACTTAGCAGGATCTTTAACCCAATGTCTACGGGGTCAGGCCAAGTCAAGAAGCAGGCCAGTTTGAAAGTAATGAACGATTTTCATAAATACAGACACACAATGTAAGCAACAGAAGCACACAGATAACTAAGGAAAATAAAGGTGTGAGTAAGATAGCGGGACTTTCAGAGGGATAGTTGGTTTGGGTGATACGAACCCTGTTCCTGAAGCCCGGAAGAAGATAGAGAGCAATGCTGGGGTTTGATGTGGCTCAGCACGTGAAGCTGAGGGGAAGCTTGCCAAGCAAAGCGGCAGCAAGGCGGTCTGGAACTCAGGAGCAATCTTAGGAGGGTCTCGGAATCAAGGGTTTTTATATGGAGAAGTGTGACTGCAGGCTATGCCTTACTCGGGGACAACAATGAATTTTGGGTGCGACACAATGTCTCCGAAAGGTCACAATTTAGCATGATGGAATCAGAGCTGAATTAACAATGGTGTAGCCAGTATGTAAATGCGCAACGCTTGACAGTGGATGGTTCAGCCTTTGTCAAGTTGTCTGCTCAAGGCAGGGAGCCTTTTGTAGGTAGCGCGCATACATAATGTGGTGTTTGCCAGGGAGGTCCCTGAAGCTGCAATCTGGCTATTTCTGGCTTGCCTGTATTGTTTGAGAATATTTCAGCAGTTAAGTGCCGAGCCTAGTTTCGTGCTTGTCTGGGGGCCTCACAAACACATGGAGAAGGGTGGTCGGATAAGACCGAATTATGATATCAAAAGGATATCAGGTGCTATCTCCAAGGAGGCCTAAACTGCAGTAACAAGATCCAATGGATGTTACAAAATGATTAAGGTCCATTGATCTTTTCAGAACCATTAAGATTCATTGGATCTTTATAAAAGATTTGCTTTTAATGGAGATTACCAATTTAAAACTTGTTTGATAATATGGGCCAACAACTGCCTGCAATTTTGGATTCTCTTTGTGAATGTGGCTATGGTTGCTGTCATGTTGAGTGTCTGGTCTTCAAAATTTACCACTATACTACTAGAAACTCTGGCATTGCAAATAATTAGTTGCACAACTGTATTTGCTGTGGCATCCTCTTTAATCAAGATACAAAAAGGACATGCATGTCCTTTGCTAGAGAACCATTCTTCTAAACTTCTTCCTTAAATTAATGCTGGCTAAAACTTACCCTGTCATGTGATATATTGAACTGACTGCCTCAAGGACCAAATCCTGGTTATCACAGAATGGAGGTATAGCTATAAAGCAATATTTATGGTGGGAAATGTGAAAGATAATATTGGATCTCACAAACAGATTAATGAATCTGACAAGTCCAAAGCTGAATAACAACCAGTCTCACACTCACCCATACCAACAGTGTCTAGGAGAGAAAGTAAATAAGCTTAGTCTTCTAGATGTATAAAGTAGTTTTATTTACTAATAGTTGTACATAGTCAAATATATAAGGTAATAGAGATGAGAGAGAGAGAGAAAGAGAGAAGAAGAGAACAAAAGAAATTGGCTGCAAATTGGAGTGATACAGGAAAAGATGGGATGTTTCAAATAACAAATACATGGAAGTCACCATGTGGGCAGACTAGGAATTCATATAGGCATGCAATGATTGCTAACTTTAACAATTTATCAATATGATTCAGGTATAAGAATGGTAGATTCAAGGCTCACATAAGTCTCAGTAAGGACTGGTAGACTCAAACTAACCTAAGTCTACATAATTTTCACTGGCTTCAACAGTGAATGCCTAGACTAGGTGAAAAATGCTACACAGGTCCTAATCCAAGAGATATAGCAATAATAGCTCTGCAAAGTACTGCTGCTATGGGGTTGTGATTAGTAAACTCCCCACTTTCATTAACTGTGGTGCAGGAACTGGCACTAGGATGTTGATGTTTATTCTTTAAAAACCCTAGCATAGGTGTGTCATATCACTACATCAGTGAATTCTACCCATTACCCCTCCCCCAGAAGATAACTCGGATCTTTATGAGTTTTTCAAATTTCTATGTGACCAACAGTACCAGTGAAAGCTTGGGTGAAAGACTAATTGCAGTAGGAAAAGAAGGGATCTCTTTTTCAGAGATCACACACAGCACTGAACAGGTTTAGCCCTTTTTATTTCCAGCAGTGACTCTTCCCTTCCCTCAAAATGCCCCTTCTCTTTTTATAGACTCCAGCACTGGTGGGGGAAACAACAATGTCTTATCTCTGGTCACTGGAAGCTGATACACCAGATGGAGACATCATATGGGCCAATGGTCCAGAGAGTCCTCATTCTTCTACCTTCTGCTGAACAACTCTGGCACCATGTCTAGAATGAAAACTTATATCACTTCCAATTTTTCATAGTTTTTCACAGTAATCATAGAATCATAGAGTTGGAAGAGACCACAGGGGCCATCCAGTCCAACCCCCTGCCATGCAGGAACACACATCAAAGCACTCCTGACAGATGGCCATCCAGCCATTGCTTAAAAACCTCCAAAGAAGGAGACTCCACCACACTCTAAGGCAGCATATTCCACTGCTGGAGAGCTCTGACTGTCAGGAAGTTCTTCCTGAGGTTTAAGTGGAATCTCTTCTCTTACAATTTGAATCCATTGCTCCTTGTCCTAATCTCTGGAGCAGTGGAAAACAAGTCTTCTCCCTGCTCGACATGACATCCCTTCAAATATTTAAACATGGCTATCATGTCCTCTCTTAACCTTCTCTTCTGCAGACTAAACATACCCAGCTCCCTAAGCCGCTCCTCATAGGGCATGGCTTCCAGACTCTTCACCATTTTGGTCACTCTCCTCTGGACATGCTCCAGCTTGTCAATATCCTTCTTGAAATGAGGTGCCCAGAACTGGACACAGTATTCCAGATGAGGTCTAACCAAAGCAGAATAGAGTGGTACCATGACCTCCTTTGATCTAGACACTATATTCCTATTGATGCAACCAAGAATCTCATTGGCTTTCTTGGCTGCCACCTCACACTACTGACTCATGTTCAGCTTGTGGTCCACCAAGACTCCTAGATCCCTTTCACATGTACTGTTATCCAGCCCCGTATCCCCCATCCTATATTTGTGCGTTCCATTTTTTCTGCTTAGGTGTAGGATCTTACATTTCTTTCTGTTGAAACTCATTTTGTTAGCTTTGGCCCAATTCTGTAATCTGTCAAGGTCATTTTGAATTTTGGTTCTATCCTCTAGAGTATTAGCAACCCCTCCCAATTTGGTATCATCTGCAAATTTGATCAGTATGGTCTCCATTCCTTCATCCAAGTCATTAATAAAGATGTTGAATAGCATTGGACCCACTACAGAATCCTGTGGCACCCCACTAGTCACTTCTCTCCAGGATGAAAAGCAGCCATTGGTAAGCACCCTTTGGGCTCAGTCAGTCAACCAATTACAAATTAACCTAACAGTGGCACTGTCCAGCCCACATTTTACCAGCTTCTTTCAAGAATGTCATGGGGAACTTTGTCAAAGGCCTTGCTGCAATCAAGATATGCTATGTCCACAGCATTCCCTTCATCTATCAAGCTTGTAACCCTATCATAAAAAGAGATAAGATTAGTCTGGCATGACTTATTTTTAAGAAACCCATGTTGACTTTTAGTGATCACGTCATTGCTTTCTAAGTAATTACAAACTGACTGTTTAATAATCTCCTCTAGGACATTTCCTGGTATTGATGTCAGGCTAACTGAGCAATAATTTGGGTCCTCTTTTTTCCCTTTTTGAAGATAGGGACAACATTTGCCCTCTTCCACTCTGCTGGGACTTCTCCTGATTTCCAAGAGTTCTCAAAGATCATTGTGAGTAGTTCTGAAATTACTTCTGCCAGTTCTTTTAATATCCCTGGATGTAATTCATTTGGCCCTAGAGATGTGAATTCATCTAGTGTAGCCAGTTATTCCTGTACTACTTCTCTGACTATTCTGTACTGCACTTCCCCCACTTCCTCACCTGCTCCCCGCGCCCAGGTTGAATACTTCTATCCTTTTGGGAGAAAACTGAGGCAAAGAAGTATTGAGTAGTTCTTCCTTTTCTCTTCCCCTGTTAGTACTTGGACATCTTCTCCATGCAGCAACTCTATCATTTCCTAGTTTTTTCTTTTGCTATGGACATATTTTAAAAAGCCCTTTTTATTGTTTTTAATCTCTCTGGCAAGCCTGAGTTCATTCTGAGCTTTAGCTTTTCTGTTCTTCTCTCTACATATCACGGCTATTTGTTTGAATTCCTCTTTAGTGACTTCACTATTCTTCCATTTCCTGTACACGTTTCTTTTAACTCTTAGTTCAACTGAGAGTTTTTTAGTCAACTATTCTGGTTTCTTTAGCCCCCCCCTTTTTCTCCTTATTGGCACAGTTTTCAATTGTGCCTTCAGTATCTCACTTTTAAGAAACTCTCATCTATCATGAACTCCCTTCTCTTTCAGTAATCTTGACCACAGAATTTCAGTCAGTAATTCATTTACAGAAATCAGCTTTTTTAAAATCTTGAATGCGTGTCTGGCTACACCTAGCTTCTCCTTTCCACTGAATGACAAATTCCAATAGAGCAGGGTCACACCCCCCGCAAGGATCCCACCACTTCCACCCCATTAGTAAGGTCATCCCCGTTGGTCAGGATCAGATCTAAAATAGTTGATCCCCTTGTTACCTCTTCCACCTTCTGGACCATGAAATTGTCTTCAAGGCAAGTGAGGAACTTGTTGGACCTTGTTCTCTTGGCAGAGTTTGACTGCCAACATATATCAGGATAGTTGAAATCTCCCATTACTACCACATCTCTCCTTTTTGAATGTGTGGCCATCTGCTCCAGGAAGGCATCATCCAAATTGTCAGGCTGGCTTGGAGGTCTATAGTAGACCTCCACAATAACATGACTATTGTTTCTTGCTCCCTTAATTCTTACCCAGATGTTCTCGACCTGACTTTCTGGATTTAAATCATGGATCTCCTTGACATATAAAGCTAACTCTTCCTCCTTTCTTGTTTAGTCTATTTCTGCAAAATAGGTTATACTCCCCCATTTCTACATTCCAATCACGAGACTCATCCCACCAGGTTTCAGTGATACCTATTATATCATATTTATTTTGTTACATTAAGAGTTCCAGTTCATCTTGCTTATTCCCCATGGTTCGTGCATTAATGTAGAGACATTTAAGACCATATGCCCTTCCCACAACCCCTTTACTAATGTTGCTTTTCCTCTCACTGTTGGCCTCGAGTACTACTTGGCTTGCTCTATCTATAACATTTGGGCTTTTTTGCCCACCACTTGCTGAATTCCTGCCCTGAATAATACTGTCTCCCTCCCCACCCAAATTCAGTTTAAACACCTCCTGATCAGCTTTGCAAGATTGTTAGCAAAGACATTCTTGCCAACGGCTGTGAGGTGCACCCCTTCCATTGTCAGAAATCCATCTTCGTGAAAATGCAGACCATGGTCCAAAAACCAGAATCGTTCCTGGCAGCACCATCTGCGGAACCAGTTGTTGACTTCCACTACTCTTCTCTCTCTTCGTGGGTAATGTTCCCTTCAACAGGGAGAAGAGATGAAATCACAACTTGCACACCAAGGTCCTTCAGCTTCCTACCCATAACCTCATAATCCTTTGTGATGTGCTGAAAGCTATGCCTTGCAGTGTCATTGGTTCCCACGTGAACCAAAAGGAAGGGATTACAGTCAGTGGGCGTGACCAGTCTTGTTTGCCTCTCTGTTACATTGTTGATTTTGGACACATGATTTTTGTTTTCATCTGTTGATCTATTTTGCATCTCTACCATCTTATCCTCCTCCCTCCTTTCCTCTCTTCCTATATACAAATTCACTGTAACAGCCCATTCTATTCTGGCTCCCTCTGAAACAAATGCATTAGCAAATTCCACAGTGAAGCTCCCTTTTTAAATCTCTGACAGGATTAATAGAACAACTTCCATTAAATGTGTTCTATGGCTTTTACTCTTTCAAGAAAATATGCAGGGGAGGAAAAGAGTAGAAGAGAAATTCTTCTGGTATTTTGTATCTGGATGAGGATCAAGCTACATGTTCCATTAAATGCATGATGATGTTTAATATATTTCCCTGTCAGATGCTGCAGGCTGTATTTCAGAGGAAGGAACTGGCAAAACCACCTCTGAGTATGCCTTGCCTAAAAAAACCCTATGAAATTCTTGAGTTCACTATAAATCGACAGGTGACTTTCAGGCACATAGACACACACACACACACAGTGAGAGAAAGAGAGAGAGAAAGAGACTTCTTGAGTGGAGGAGGAGAATCTGTTCAGGAGAAGAAAGGATTCCATTTGGTTTGGCACCACAGCACACAAGGAGAGTACATTGGTTACTCTTTCCTTTAGACATCAGCTCATCAAAAATTGTCAATGTCCTTTCCACAACCAATACCAAATCAGGCTGTAGATGATTCTTATATGGCTTCATGATTTCTAGGGGGAAATGGATTTAACCCTCTTCTGTGTGCACTGTTGCCCTGATCCTCACGGCTCAACTGCTTCATTTTGAAAAATAAGCAAGTAAAAGAGTTTTAATGCATACTGTCTAGTCTGGCCTTGGGTCAAAGATGTGAAGACTTATTCAGAATTACTCGTTCTCATACTAAGAGACCTTGTCAAGAAATTAAGTTCTTCCTATAGATTCTTTTACCTTGGCTCATTCATTAATCAGAATGGAGACTCCAGTAAAGAAATCAGAAAAAAAAAATAGGAAGGACAGCTATGAAGGAAGTAGACAAGATTCTTAAGTGTCAAGATCTATCGCTAATTACTAAAGTTAGGATGCTCCGTGCCATGGTATTTCCAATTTCTATGTATAGTTGTGGAAGAAGGAGAATGAAGAAAACTGATAGGAAGAAAATCAACCCATATGAAATGTGGTGCTGGAGAGGAGCTCTGCAGATAACATTGACTGCTAAAAAGACAAATCTTACCTGAACTCTCCCTAGAAGTCAAGATGACATAATGTGACTGTTGTACTTTGGACATGTCATGAGAAGATATGACTCACTAAAAAAGCCAATAATGCTTGGTAAGGTAGAAGGCAGAAAGAAAAAAGGTAGACTGCATTACAGATGGGTAGACTCAGTCAAGGAAGCCATGGTCAGGAGTCTGCAAGGTCTGAGCAGGGCTGTTGATGACAGAATGACTGGAGGACCATTTCCGCACGAGACTGTTATAGTGCTATGATTCCACTTTCAACATCCTATGGAATCCTGGGGTTTGCAGTTTTAGGAGGGGCCGGGCGGCAAATCCCCACCTGTCTTGGGGCCATTTCTGCACTACACGGTTATAGTTCTATTACTCCACTTTTACCATCATGTGGAATTCTGCGATTTGTAGTTTACTAAGGCCAAAGAGTTCTCCAACTGAGAATTCCGAAGGCCCCTCCTGAAACTGCAAACCCCAGGATTCCATAGGATGTTGAAAGTGGAATCATAGCGCTATAACAGTCTCGTGTGGAAATGGCCGAGGTCTCTCATCTGTAGGGTCACCATAAGTCAAAGTTGGCAATGGTAGTTAACAACAAAGAGATTTCTTCCTGCCAATGTGAGAGCAAGACCAAGATCTATTTTTTGTCCTCAGGATATCAGCAGTTTGTACAAGGTTTCTGTAACAAACTCTGGCCTTTTTTGTGTTTGTAAAACAATATCCACAGGGAGCACAAATATGAAATAGGCTTAATGTAAAAGAAAGTGGTATAAAATTTCAGCAGCATCTTTGAAACTAACTGATTTAAGTCAGCATGAGTTTTGTCTTTCTCAATTCATTTTTTCAGGTTTACTGATGGAGTTGGAAGTACAGCCACATTTATATTGGAGTTAACAAATTTGTTAGAGATGAGATCAGGGTATAATAGCAAGATGAAAGTGTTGCAAGTCTATGCAACCAGTTAGCAGCAATCATTCATGAAGTTTGTGCATATATGCTCACACACATGCACAAACATATTGACAAGTGTGAATGCTCTCACTGACAATATAAATATAAAATATCTTCCTCTTGAATGTAAAGAGGAAAAAACGGTTTCTTCTTATAAACAAGACTGGGGGCCTTTCCACACTACACTGTTATAGTGCTATTATTCCACTTTCAACATCCTGTGGAATCCTGGAGTTTGCAGTTTAGGGCAGGGCCTTCGGAATTCTCAGTCGGAGAACTCTTTGGCCTTAGTAAACTACAAATCCCAGAATTCCATATGATGGTAAAAGTGGAGTAATAGAACTATAACAGTGTAGTGTGGAAATGGCCCCAAGACAGGTGGGGATTTGCATCCCTAATTCACTTATGAGGAGTAGCATTTGAGATGCATCTACATGCCTCTTAGGGAGCTCAGGAAAAGAGAAACAGAACTGGAAGAGCTTCAAATAAGTAAGCATATAAGTTTCCTATTACGACTCCAAGTCATAACATAAAATATTAGGAATACATAGTACAGTGGCCCCTCCACTTTCACAAGAGTTGGAGTACAGAACCTTTTGAAAGTGGAAAAAACACAAATAATTCCCCCCATGCTCCCTCTCCCATTCCCTTCCAGGACTACCTCCTCCCATTCCCTTTCCTTTTGTCCTGGCATGCATGCTTTCATTCTCTATGCCTAGGCAAAAGGCAAGGGAATGGGAGGGGGAACACTACTCACAGATAAGGGAGGCTTGTGCATGCCTCCCCCCATTCCCTTACCTTTTGGCTCAGCGTGCATTTTCCACACCTGTAAGGCCCTGCTTTGGGGATCCCCAATATCATTATGGTTTGGAATGGGCATCGTATCTAACTGGCATCATATTTAATTGGCAACACACTTTAATTGGCACTGATATCAAAATCAAACCTGAAGGTGATCAGGAAGTCAAACCAACAGAGGGAAAACTCTGACTGTGAATGTGAGAAAGAAAGGCTAGTCAGCCTAAGACACCTTCCAGGTATGATTGGCCCTTTTGTCAGGCAAATGGACACTGTTCCTGTGGATAATTGGCTTAAGTAGAAACTGGAATTTTCCAGGGAACATAATTGTGGGAGGCCCACCAAGACACTGGTAGACAGGTACCAATCCCCTGTGCACCTGGACTCCTTCTTCTTGCCTTATAGCACCCGCAATAGACAGCTATTACAACACACATCATACCTTTGTCATCCAAATACTGCGCTGCAACTCTCATTGTTCCACACCTGGAACTACACATATCTCCCACCATCACAGACTATATTCAGGGTACAAATATCTCTGATTCAAGGATGCCCAGTACAGTGTCTCAAAGGTCTACCTATCACTCTGTCCGTCTGGCTCCTGAACAAGAACTGTCCTTAGGTCCTACGTAAGCCAAGCTATATTTCAGCTCTTCACTATTCTTCTGGATTTGTAATTATAATACGAAAACCTCAGCCTCTCTATCCATAATTTTTCCTCCCTTTATCCTTCAGTTAGCTCTTCTTTGAATGTTTGACTATGTGTATCTTGGTGTGTGCGTGAGTGAATTCCCCTCAATAAAACACATTTTTAGTTTATTTTTTAATCTCTGGCTGGTTCTTTTCCTGCACGAGCCGTAAACATTAGTAGAAAGATATTGTTAAGTGATCTCTCTCAAAACCTCCTCTTTGAGCTATTTCCCCATTTTTGCACAGAGGTGCAGGCATCATAGGGTGGCCCTCGTAACACCTGGGATAACACCTGGGAAAAAGGCAAGGCAATGGAGGGGAGAAGAAGGCACACAAGCCTTCCAGCTATTCACTTGACTTTTACCTGGGTGCACTTGTCTTCCTGCTCCATGCCCAGGCAAAAGGCAAGGGAATGAGAAAGAAAATAGACATGTACCTTCCTTCATGAGTGGTGCTTTCCCCTCCCATTCCCTTGCCTTTTGCCTGGGGAACAGAAAAGAAAAGCATGCATGCCTGGGCAAAAGGCAAGGGAACGGGAGGACGAGAATGTGGGTGGGGGGAAGGCATGTATGCTTCACAAATAGTCCAATTTGCAAAGGTCAAACCCACAAATGTGGAGGGAGGACTGTAGTTAAAGCGATAACTTCAAAAATAATTATAGGTAAAAAATACCTTGTTTGCAGCACATAATTTTTAAAAACCCACATGTAACATCTAAAATGTCTCTACTACAATTTGGTCAAAGATATACCAGGTACAGCTTTCTTCCCAATTTAAGAGATAAAAAGATAGAAATAACCAGTTGATAAGAAACATCTGGAAGTGCATCTGCTGGTAAACAGTCGTTGCATTCATCATCAAACCCTGGGGATCTTACAAGTAATCTGGCTCTGAAATCTTCCTCTTATATTACTACAAAAACATAATGTGTTCTTCTTAAAGTATATGAATATAAATAGGAAATGGAGGAGGGTTTCTTTTCAGCTTGGCTTTTATATGAATTTACCAAACTTCACACATTTCTTCATATTTGGAACAAAAAAAATGAGATAAATTGAGATAAAACAGGTATAAATAAAGGAGAAAGTGAAATTGACACACTTCATCCATCCAGGTTTTTAGTGTTTAATTCCTAAAGGGCAGAATTTGAACCCTTCTCTGTTCAAGCATGTTTCTGCCACTGAATTAGGATTGCTACCTTTTTGTTTCAGAGAGACTCCTCACTTTTAACACCTACATAACAAGAAAATAGAAGATTGTTCTCAACAGTGGTACTAATAGAATGCAAGTACCAGTCCAAATGAGAGAGTTTAATTTCACTTCAGTTTTGGAAATTATACTAATATTTGCAGATCATAATGAACATGAAAAAACATGAAGTTTAAAAATTTTGAAAGTGGAAGGTACTGCAAGTTTTCTATTCCCAGAGCATGTTCTGCATTTATAGCTGTTTCCGAAAGACATTACCAACATCCTCTTGAAAACAAAACAGGAACAGTGTTTTCCTATGGCCAGCTAACTAGAATATACAAACTGTCCCTGATAAACCAGAGATGGTTGGAATTCACGGAATCTACCAGCACACAACCCAAGTCTGAACATGTTGCCACATGGTGTTTAGTATGAGACTAAAGAGCTGTTTTATATTAACCCTTTGAGGCACATATTGGGAGGGAGGAGACAGCATCTGTGAATGCAACTGAAACTGGTTAGATGCCCTTTGTTCATCCTTCTCATACGTTAGAGATAGGTTATTAGAGAGTGCTTGGGGAGATACCGTAGTCTAAACAAAGGCAGGGTCTCTGTGCTCTCAACAGGAAGCTATGAATTGTGGCTGACCTTTTGGAATACCAGAGCCACTCTGCAGCAAGAAGAGGGAACCTCGGAGCTGCGTAACCACATCAGGCTCTTGCAGCTGTACTAACAGCTCAGGCAAGACGATCAGATTACATCTCTCTCTCTCCCCCACAAAGCCCTACCTTCTGGAACTGGAAAGGGAAGAAGTAAACATAACACTCCTTCAGGAATTATCTCTTTCCTTTTGGAAAGTATTTTAGCACTGCAAACTGCTTGGTGGTAAGTAGCTAGTATCATTCTACCCATTTTAAAATGTTTTTTTGATTGGAAAAGCATCTCTTTCCTAGGTGAAATACAAAAAATTGATTGTGGAGCTTCTTCTTGTTGTTGTTATCTGCTCATTGTGTTTTAGGTACAAAACTTAAGGGTACAATCCTGTGGCTATGTTTCTAGACTTGAGCCCCATGGAAGCCTGGAACTTCCTAGAAAAGAAGCTTAAGATTGTGTTTGCAAGTGTCTGAATGCATACATGCAAAGAAAGCAACTATTGAAAGGCAGGCATAGAGTTTTCTGGAGTGGTTAGGGCCCCCCATTTTGTGGTTTATATGTAAACCTTTTATTGGGGGGAGTGTATGTGCAGTACAATCCCAGATGCAGTCCGTTTGAATTATCTTGGGGGCCACAGTCCCATGTAAATGTTTAATGGGTTCAAGCCTTAAGAAAAGAAGAGCCTGTCAAAAGGAAATGGAGTCACTCATACAGCTACCTGGATATATAGAAGCAATACTAATTAGAAAGGACTTGGTTGAGCTTCTAAAGAGAGAAGTTATTTTGTAGCTATATATGGACAACTACAACTTTATAAAGTCAGTAGAGATACATTAGTGGGTTTTCCACTGTAAACCACACATAGGAGTATATTCCACTTATTCAATGAAAATCACATGTATAGGATCACACTTCATAGTGCAATTCGTTCTTGCCTGCATGATTTATTCATTTATTTTCAACCTTTATAAGCTTTCTAAATGATGCTTTTAATCTATAGTTTCAATGGATGATTTTAATTGTAGTTTCAAACGTTATACCTGATTCTTTTTTGTGAGTTGCCTTGGGTGCCACTCCAGGCGAAAACTGGCCAAATAAATAGATAGATAGATAGATAGATAGATAGATAAGATAGATAGATAGATAGATAGATAGGGAAAGTAGCTTTAAAAAAATTAGAAACACCATACCAATTTTTTTTAGCGGTGAAATAAACTTATGGGTAGTCTTTGAATAATGCAACATAGGAGACAGAGGCTGGAATCTTCTTGATGTACAACACTGGTGTAGGTGATGGCAACAGGAAGAAAAAGGTCACAAGATGCAGCAGCTGTGAAGGAAGTAAAACCCTGGAGAAATCAGTTGCTTGGAGCCAGCAGATTTTGCCTGCTTTCTCTCATCACCATAGCACAACCCTGGGAAAAAGTGTAACCACTAGCATGTTGCAGCCATCAGATTTTACTGAGATGGAGATGAAAATTGCTTTTTACCTGTATTCTATTTTGAAGAAGCTGTGAGTCATATGAGCACGACATCTTTGTTAGCTAATGTTCTATCAGCATTTCATTTAATTTAAGTGGCATAAAATGGTTATGAATGGAATGAATGGATTTCTTTTTAGGGAAGGGTTTGATGTACAGGAACATTTTAGTAAACATACAGAAGACTCAGAACTTCAAATCATCTAGAAAAGTTTTGAAATGAGTTGAAACATGAGGTGTGTGATGGTCTCTACATGTAACAGAAACTTTCAGATGACCAGTTTATCAGATTAAAGCTCTAGAGTAGTCCCTCTGTAGAGCACCGATTGAAGTATTGTCATGTGCAGGGCTGGCTTTAGGACATCTGTATCACTTTTGTACCACTTTAACTGCCATGTTTCCATCCTGTGGAATCCCACAGTTTGTAATTTTGTGAGATCCTCAGAATAATCTGCTAGAAAGCCCACCCACCAGACTTGTGGCACTACAGCACTGATTACCAAAGTGAACTATGAATGCCAGGATTCCACAGAATGGAGACATAGCAGTTGTTATCAGACAGCTGTAATTCTTCAGTGTGGATGTGTTCTCAAGCTGAGGCAGCTTCCTAAAGCAACAGATGCTTAGGAGGCAGGAAGAATCAGTGAAGGAATGGAGCTGTGTGTGTCACATGACTTGTCTTGTTCAGCTTAAAGTAGCTTGCTGTCTTCTTTTGCAGTGAGGATGAGATCTTGTTGCAAGATTTTAAATATGATTCTACTGTCAGTCCAATTGACTTCTGCAAGTGGATTTGAAAGGAAGGTGTGACATCTTGTTCATCACCTCAGATATCATGTTGACTTGAGATGGACCTGATCCTGTGGCATGTTCCTTGCGGAATATTCAAGAGCCAAACTAAATAATAACGGTCTTGGATCAGAATCTTCTGTCACTTTATGCTTGCCTGCATCCATATGGTGGATGGCACTGTGGGTAAAGGTAACTCTTTGGTGGCCTCCATGATTGGTGGCTGGCATTTGGCACAAGATCACAGCACATGACAGGGGCAGGACTGTAGGCTATTTAAGCCTGATTGCCCCTTTTTGTGCCCTCTTTAGAATGGTTTGGGCCTGCTGAAGGGCAAAACCTTGGTTTTACAAGCAGTGAAAGTTCTTGAGCTTACAGAAGGTTGTGGGCCTGGAATTTACCTTATTTTATTTTGCTTTCCTGCCATTTTGCCCCAACAAGTTTGATGATCCCATAGGGAGTATTGCAATGCCTTGGGCCACTTTCTTGCACATCCTAACAAAATTTTCCAATGGCCCGAGTTTTATAGGGTTGATGGCATTCATGTGTCAGAAGAAGGGAATATGGTATCCCTGGGGAATTTGCAATGAGGGTTAGGGCCCTGTTGGCTGGCCTGGTGGGGGAAAGGGACTAATCAGGCATTTGTCCTTTGTACATGCCTGGTAGCAGGATGAGAATATATGACTTTGGTTATCACCTTTGGCACCCTTTCGGTGTAGGGTAGGACTCTGGAACTCCCTCTTTAGGGTTTTGCATCCCAGGGGGTGGGGAAGGAGGCTACCCTTAAGGCTAACCTGGGATTCAGGCTCACACTTGTAGAATTCGGCAGCTTGAATGGCAGTTCCCTGAGTTACCTTCCAGTTATGGCCAGCTGAGGAGCAACCCAAGCATTTGAATTACCCTTGGGCCCGAGATGTTTCACCCAAGGAAAGCTGAGGAGGTAGTCACTGGGTGATACCTGGCCTTAGTTGGACTTGCATTAGATTGCTCCCTGCTTTTGCTCCATTTTGAAGCCAACACAACTTAAATAGGTTAAGTCAAATAAAGTGGTCCTTATTAATCCAGTTCTCTATGTCTGGTCTTGTTATTTCATGGTTTGTCACCAAACAGCTGAGCTGTTACCAGACTGCTTACTGGACATGTGTGTTTGGCTGCATCAGCATATCTAGAGATTCAGGAAGATGTTTAGTTTAGTTTAGCTTAGTTAAGCTTAGCTCAGTTTAATTTGCATCTGGCGTGTGCAGGCCTCTGTACTCCTTATCACTACCAGAATGGGATAGTACCAGCCATTTCAGTAATATCTGGTTATTTAGCTGATAAGAGCCAGCTACTTCTCCCATTCCAGGACCTTCACTTTTCAGGTTGGGAAGAGGATATGTCAAGCAAAAACACCTGTGGGATAGGGTTTGCCCAATAAAAAGTTGACACTAAATGGTGGGGGCACCCCTTTGGGCTACCAGTTTAGGAAAGAGATGAGAGCAGGGGTGCTGCCTTCTTTTGGATAACTGATGAGTTGCAGGGGGAGAGAAGCCTTTTAGAAGAGGTGGGGGCCTGGAGAAGATATGACCCACAGTGGAACTATGGTTGATTTTGTAAAAGGCCACCCAAGAGTGAAAGGCAAGATGCACAAGAAAGAACATCAGCACTGTGTGGGTGATGCAATTGTGTGGTGAGGAGTGGAATTCCCACTGACTGATGCTCTCACTTTGGCTATCTTTAGCTGTAGCACTAAGCTTTCTGGTAGTTGTTTCTAGGAAATCTTTAGAAACTGGCCTAGCATTCTGTGCGATGCAGTTGCATTGACCTGTTGCATTAGCACTTTCTTATTGGTTTCATATTCTGCTGTTTGTACACTGTATTGCATTTGGTAGATGTGTGTTTGGTTGAATGTCAGGCAAGGGCGGGGGGATCAACAAGACATCCCTGTTGTGTGATCTGAGGTAAACTTGGGCAGGGGAGATGATGTTGGAAGACTGACATATCAAGAAAGGAAAAAAGGACTATGCTGAGCAGCCATTGTGCCAGAGCTTTCAGTCTCAGTCAGTGAGGAAACTCCACAGCCAAACTCGCTGATTATCAGAACACCCTATCTTCCTGCAGAGGCTGACATCCAGAGTTTACTAAGACCTTGTCATGTGTGAGAATAATGAAAAATATTAAGGTAGTATTGTGTACACTTATTCAATGGGAATTAAACCTATTTTCCAATGTTCTGGGCAGTGAGGGTCATTTCACTGGACTAATTAAATATATATATATATATATATTTACTTGTGAATACTGAAATGTCTTTAATTGTACTGCATAGTATGCAATAATTTTAAACAAATTGGCTGGAATCCTGTTGGGGATTTACATATGTGTAAACACAAAGTTACAGTGCTATACAGTGAATCCCATCCTGATCTCTCCAATCTCACATACCAGAGAGCAGCCACTGCAGTGGATGTGGGTCTTATGTTCCTACTCCTCCTATGAGCAATCAGCCAACAGCCAAGAAACAAGGTCTTCTGTTGCAACAGCAACAGAAGCAGGTACCTGTTGCAATTCCCTTATGTGCCAGAAGTAGCTCATGTGAGGGTAGAATTGGACCATCAGCCAGCTGCTTCCTGATCAATAGGTGGACAAATTAACATCAATCGCACTGGCTCCATTCTGGTAAGTGGAGATTACGGTCCGTACATAGCCCCTAACTACAGCTCTCCAAACTGTTCAGCCAGTATGGCCAGTAGTTACACTGGTTGGGGCATTATGGGAATTATAATCCAAAGAGTAATTTTTTCAAGCTCTGATATTATGTTACCTATGTTAAGAGCCTGACTTTTCTGTCCTGACTCCCCAATCTTCCTACATCCTCATGCA
Source organism: Iguana delicatissima (assembly GCA_948472985.1). Lineage (NCBI taxonomy): Eukaryota > Metazoa > Chordata > Lepidosauria > Squamata > Iguanidae > Iguana > Iguana delicatissima. The sequence continues at coordinate 89,699 of CAOKZL010000310.1, forward strand.
TTATTACCACCTTACTAAAACAAAATAATTTGACCAAACAGCTGCCTCACTAGGAGGCATACTCAGTTGAAATGACTAACTACTGTTGGCTTTGGCATAACTAGAGTTCATGAAATTAATTATGTCCATAAACATGACTACAAGACCTGAGATAACAAAAAGGAAGTAAGGCATAAAAGAGAGTCACAGAGTATGATTCAGTGCTCCAGGAATTGGTCATAATCCTACAGGGAAGCATATGTAAAGACATCAAGTCCTTCCTTAATATCTTATGGCCAGAGGTTAATGGAGGGAGGTTCAACAGTCAATGCATCATGAAGAAAAGCAGATGAGCTACCTGACACGAATAACTACCTCTAAAAGGATGATGTAATGACCAAAATTGCAGTGGACACTGCAGACATCCCTAGCGATATACAAATCACTATAGGGAGGAAGCTCATAGAACCTTAGAAATTAATTCTTTTTTTGTGATAACCTGGTCCAATTCAAATAAAGGGTTGTTTTTGTGTGTGTGTGTGTGTTTGTTTGTTTTTTTGTTTAATGCCAAGTCTTCCCTCAATGCAAATAGAAGAGTTAAGGGACCTATTTTGGTAGAGATTGGAATGGGGAGCACAATTGCACATCAGGACACTGATCCAGTTCAGATCAGGAGCCCTATGGGCATGAGTGGTTTTTAAAATACTATTAGTAATTGAATGACTGGTTACATGACAGTCTAGCTTGGCTTTTGCTACAGTCAGCCCTCCACATTCACTTGGGCTAGGGGCACAGGACCCTCACAGAAGTGGAAAAGTCACAAATATCAAAATGTGTGTCTGTGGGAGGGGAAGAGAGGCATGGCTCAGAGAACCAAGACCAAATCAGGTCAGGGAAAGGAGAGGAAAAGGAATTGGGTTGGCATGGTGACTTTATACTTCCTCTATCTTGACCATTTCCTTTCTTGAGTGTTGGGGGCATTGGGAGAGGGTTTGTGGTGCTGAGAAATCAGGTTGCAAGCTGTCCTTAGCTGGTCATGCAGCTGCTAGGGAAGAAGGAGGAGGAGGACCAAAGATTGCTTCTTAAAGATATGCATGGCCTGATTGGAGCAGCCATGAGAGAAGGATCCCCAAGAAAAGAAGTGTGTGAGGTGGGCAGCAGGATTTGAGGAAACTTGCAAATAATCAAATCCATGAAAGTCAAACCTGCAAATGTATTTAACTGCATTTAACATTTGTGGTACTAGCAAGGAAAACTGTGAACATTCTCTCTCTCTCAGTATGTGTGGTTTTTTTCCTGTCACCCTTTTCGCATGGCATTTGCCATACAAAAGGGCCCCTGGAGCGTCACGCAACTGTGAGGAGCAGTCCACATGATGCACTCACAATCGCATGATGCTCCAGGGCCTAGCAGGCACCTATCATTCACTATTTCATTTTTGGCTGCGAGCCGAAAATGGTGCATGATCACGCATCGCTCCAGGGCCCTGTGCACACTTGCCATGTGTGCGGAGCTCCGCAGCCATGGCCTTCACCCTTCCTGCCCCAGTGCAGCCTGGAAAACTCCCAGGCTGCACTGTGGAAGGAAGAGGAGGGGCTCTCGTGCGAGCAGGCAGCAGCTGCAGAGCTGAAGGAACCGAGACCCGAAAGCCTCCTGCTAGAGCCTGCTCCTGCGATCTCAGCTCCACAAAAAGGTGAGTTGCAGAAAGGGCCTTAAGTGTAGAAAACATGCCTTTGAAAGGTAGGCTTTCATTTCAGTGACAAATTAGCCTTGAAATTCTGAACAAAAGGAGAACAAATGGATCCTTTGGATGGAAGGGAGTGGTAAGGGGAGAGACTTTGCACAGGGGTAAATTTCCAGAGAATGCTGGAAAAGACTCCTGTCTGGAAATCCTGGAGAGCCATTGTCAGTGCACAAGCATGGTACTGAGTAGCATATGGACCAACTGAGATGACACCATACCAGACAACTCCCTGTGTTGCTGTGAAGAGTATTTCACGAATTGCACAAAGTGTGTGGAATCTTAGCACAATAAATTCACCCTCAAAGCCATCTCCAGTACTGAAATTGTCTCTTAACTTCTTAGGGTTGGAAGCGAAGTTCCCTATTGTACTTTTCATAGTAACTTCCTATTAAATCTTTCTGGTTATTACACTATTTTAAGTAATTGTCCCAGTTTCTTTAGATGGCCCTTGTTTCTTTAAAATAAAACAAATTCCTGGAGAGAAATAAGGCACAAATATTTCTTTTCAGAATTCAAATATTAGTTCCAAGTGGACATGGAGACCCACTAAAGGATGTGGCTATTTTTTAAAAAGTCAAGCTAAGTTCAGTCTAATATTTAACCAATGCCAGCCAGTGATTAATTACTAACCAAAACCACAGCTTTAAAATGAAAGCCTTCTTTTCTTCTGATTTGCTTTCTTATGACTGTTTCCCACTGAGAAATGAAGTGGCTTTGATGCTGTTTCTGTGTGAATGTTATCCCAGATAAACTCCCAGAATTTTTTATGACTTTTCACATCACTTTAGACATTATCTTTTCTGGTAGACATGTTTAATTCATTCAACTATACAGGGCTGTCCCCTACTATTTCCTGCCATTACACAATCCGACAATCTTCTATTTGAAGACCTCTAGGTGTTTGTTCCAAGTGTGGCCTTAAAAGAAACAAACACATGAAGAGAGAGAGCATGAGTATTTTGAAAAAGTGAGCACCTAGACAGAAGACACATATCACCTGGTTTCCATTTTTCTTGCTATTGTGAGATGTATCCTATTTCTGTTTAACTTATCATACTTTTTCCCACATTTTTATGTATTCTATGCATTACTTATTAACACATTGGCCAAAATTCTATTAGAGACATATGCATGTATACATCACGCTACACATGCAGGGTCAAAAAGTGAGCATCATGCAAATATATTTTGCTGATAGCAGTGGAAGCAGAGTTCTACAGACAGAATATGCAACTGTGCCATGTCTTGGCAAGTTGCACATTGTGCATTATGTATTGTCATTGTGCATCCTCTACCTCTCATTGTGGTTGTGCGTTGTGTATTGAGCGGTGTCACCTAATCATTGACATGTGTTGCACAATGTTGTTATTCTGCATAGGGGAGATGGATAATATTCAAATAACCTAATTCCCATGTGAAGATATTTATGCTATGGGATGCTGAATTGCGGCTGTTGCGTGCAAATATGTCCTTTTCCATCCACTCTTTTGGTGATGTACAATCATCCCACATACTTTCCACAGAGCTGGAAACTGGCCTCCTTACTACAAGTAGAGACACAGTTAATTGGACAATAGATCTTAGCAGCACAAACTGCACTGTGAATTACAAAACATCAGTTTACTTTACAAAATTTAAAGAAGCAATTAGGGTTCAAAATGCACTGATGGAGAAAGACAGGGAATGTGTATATATGTGTGAGAGAGAACATAAAGTATTCTTTAAGGCAGGGTTGGGCAAACTGTGTCCTATACCCGATGTATGCTTCCCAGGTCCTCATGAAGTGTCCAACTGTTTTGCTTCCTCCTATACCTGGAGGCCTCTTGTTGCATGAGAAAGCTGTAGGGACCCTTCTGGCTCAAGCTCCATCCCTTCAAAGTAAAGTTTTCTGAGTTTTGTTTTTGTTTTAAAGTTTTGGGGTATTTCCTGCAATGGATGTTGGAGGTAAAAATTGGACCCCAGGCCCAACAAAATTGTCCACTCCTCATTTGAGATAAATTGTCTAAACAAACAATACAGCGGATTTACTTGGGATAACACCTAATGAAGGAACATTTCCCATTGTTCCTAGTGATTGACTGGCAAATCTCTCTCTCATAACTGTCTAAACTATAATTAACATCCAGTGTCGTGGAAAAAAATAGAAACGAGAGACAGAAGAAAATTTCCAAGATCTCTGTGACTGTTTAGGTGTCCAGTGAAAGATTTGTTAAGCTTCAGACAGTTTGCCTCCTGGGACAAGGAACAGGACAGTGTTGTTTCTGCATGCAGAAAGTTCTGCATGGACTGGATGATCATGGGCATAATCCATTTTGCAGGTCCCATATTAAAATGCATGAAAGTTTTGCAATGTGTGTCTTCAAAAATGATTACTACTATAATCCCAACCCCAGGAATGAACTCACAATTGTCATCTGCTGAGATCATGGAAAGTTTTAAATTTACCTTTTGTTTGTGACAAAGTGGGACACTGTTCATACAATTCTACTCATTATCTTTTTTGTTTCTTCTGTTTGTCCTTTTGTCATATCCTTTCCTTTGTGCTGAAGCCACAGCCTCATTCAAAGTGACAGCACAGGAAATTGAGAGAGAGAAAAAGACAGAGAGAGAGAAAAAAAACCTCAGTAGCATCTAGTGATATTTGTAAAGGTTGTTGACTCATAATCAACCTTTTCTTTTGCTTTCCTTTCTATCCAACAAGAGAAGGGAACACATAAATACCCTTAAGAAAAGATGTCTCTTAAAGTCTCACTATTATGAAAATGAGATGTGAACAAAATATCATTTAAAAAAAAAAATTCTACAAGCTTGACACTCCAAGGTGCCAAAGGAAAATTCTCAATAGTTGCAAAGGCGTACACTGAAATGTTTTTGTATTTTCTCCCTGAAAATTTCTGGAGAGATCTCTAACAAATACAGAAGGGAAAGCAATGAAATAAAATTAATCTCTTTGACAGTACTAAACTTCCCCAGTGTTTATCTGAGAGAAGATAGTTGGATGGGATCACATTAACCATGTGCAAGAGTTCAGTCCACTTGTGTTAAACTTAAAAGCGTGGTTTGGAGGTAGAGGACATACAAACCTATCCCCAATGTACATGTGTGCTCAGATCATCTCTATCATCTTTTTACATTTAAGACAAAGACCTTAAGGGAATATGTAAGTGTTTTTGGCTGAATCTGTTCACAAACCTCCTTCAGTTCTGAAATCTCACTGAGACAAAGCACTCTGTCACCTGAATCTTTGCAAATTCATTCAGCTAAACATGGCACTAAACTGAAGAAGGCCACTGTTGACTTTCCAGAAGTTGTTGGACTATGAGTCCCATAAGACACAGCCCAGATGGCTGGGAACTGTAGGCCAACAACATGTGTGGTCCCAAGAACTTCTTGAACAAACTGGTGCTGACATTGGTTAGCTAACCATGGATATGTGTAAATGCAATGGGACTGAGCCATTTAAATGCACAGAAAAAGTGAATATATTCAGTAGCGAGTATGTAAACCAGGTGGTTTGTTCCATCACTGCTTCCTCTGATTTTGCTGAAGTAAATCACTTTGTGCATGTTTTGTGCAGTTATGTCAACTCTTTTTCAGACTAAAGTTTCAGTGTATTACACAAGACAAGAGGAAAGTTCAGAGCAATTAACCCTCAGACTGTACATCTCCCTGTTCCTTTCTTTCCCCAAGTGGCGCAACAGATCAGGAATCAGAGATTAGGAAAGTGAGTGAGAAAGATAAAAGAAGTTTCAATATTGGCTGGTGTGTAATTAGAAACAGAGCCCCTCCCAATCCTCCCCCAAGCAAGGTGATGCATTTCAAGTGAAAAGAGGATATTGTGCAACTTTTAGGGGACGCATTATTTCCCTTTTTAAAAATGAACCAATTTATTCGTGAAATCCAGTAATTTGTCATTGCCATTGGATTCATTGCATGAATGTTGTGCAGCGTGATCTTATTCTTAGTGGCATGTAAATGCATTTTCATCGACTGTGACTGTTATTTCTTTACAAAGGAGAAAAAGATGCAAAGCCCATAATGATCTCTTAAAACATCCCAGGAGATACAATCTGAAAACCAGCATGGTATAGCAGTTTGAGTGATGGACTGTGGACCCTGGAGACCAGAGTTCGATTCCCTGCTCAGCCATGGAAATCCATTGGCTGACCTTGGAAACGTCACACACACTCAGCCCCAGAAAACCCCATGATAGGTTTGCTTTAGGGTTAACTCAGAAACAACTTGAAGGGATGCAACAACAACAGGTACAATCTGAAAACTCTTAGGGAATAATTTGCATTATATATTTAGTATATAATCAAGTATTACACAGTCATTAAGAACAAAATGTTACATAACTGGCTAGCTATATGTAATTCTACTCCTAATCAGAGTCACTGGGATATTTCTTCTCCCCATATATTTACTTTAAGATCACAGCTGACTCAGTAAGTTCTTGAAACCATGTCTTGGATCTTCATGGAATGGAAGGTAGTCATACAAAGTAGTAGTTCATTATATTGCTGTGTTTAGTGATATGGTCTAGACATTGGATCAGATCATTCACTCTGTGACTAACCCTTCTTCAAAAGCGTAACAAATTAAAGGACTTTAAGTATAAGTAAAACAGTGGACAGATGAACATAAGCAAAAGAAGGACGGGACAAGAAAAAAGAAACAGGAGAAAATTTCCCTAGCCTCTTTCCTAGCCATTTGGGACTATAGTTTTTTGTCAACATTCATCTAAAGCAGAGGTAGGCAAAGTGAGGCCCGTGGTCTATATATATTTCTTGGGATCCCCAAATTCAGCCCCAGAAGCCCCCTCCCATCCCTCAGAGCCTCCAGCCTATTTTTTTTAAAGAAATCAGGCCAATTTTCAGGTGGCTGTTTGCCCTCAAATCACTCAAATGTGCTCACATTTGCTTCCCCTTACCCTCCAAAGTCCCACCATATCTCTACAAAACAAAACATAAGTCTAAAAAATTGGCTGAAAATTGGCCAAAATGGCATTCAGATGCAACACTGTGTCACTTTGGACATGCCCAAACTTGATGGTGCAACCTGCCAGAAGGCCAGAAAGTGGGAAAATGTCCCCCACCTGCTGTGCAGTTGCCCACTCCCCCTGAGTAAATTACTTTGTGCATGTTTTGTAAAGTAAGATACAGTTGGTACATCACATAGGTAGACTAATGTTCACCTGTGATCAACTCAGATTACTCTTCTAGCCCCTGAAGGTTAAAAGATTGCATGAGTGAGACACATACAAGCCCCTATTTGGACACTTGTTTGAGGAACATGCGTAGACAATGTCACATAAATCACGATATTTCCTGGGAAACATCTGAACCAGTTCTCAGACTTCCTGAAGAGGAAGAATTAGGCATATATCCAAAACATAATTCCATGGAAGTTAGACATGTTTCTGCTTGGAGTGAGAAGTATACAAACATAGATGACAGTGACAAAAGGCTGAAGAATAATATGAATGGATATTCAGCTCTTGGGAATAAATAAACCAGCATTTCATTCAGGCTGAGAAACTGGTTGGAAAGGATCTGATGGCTGAACGCATTGCTGCTTCCTTTTCTCATCTCCTTACCAGATTATTTGCATTCCACCAACCTGTGCATCTGCCAAAAATACACTCTGTATAGGAGAGAAGCAGAGATCCTCTCAGACAGAAACATTGGCACCAGCTGTTACAAGCATGTGGGACATGCAGAGAAATTAAGATCTTGTTCCAATTGCAGTATCAACAATAAATGAACAAATTTCTTAGTCTTGTATGCTTGTGCCTCAAACTTTAGCTACGATTACCATTAAGGATGGAACAAGCATTTATAAATGTTTGAATCCCAGATGGAAATAGGATTTCTCTAGTGTCAAGAAACCTTGCTCGAAAAGAATCCTGGATGGACAAGAATCTTTGCCATTTGAGACTTATTCTGTGCAAAAACACATGTTGGTCTTTTGCACAAAAAACATTATTTTCTGCATAGAGGTATTATTTTTCTTCCCAAAAAGAAAGTTTCCTGCACAGAAAGTGTGATTTTCTTCACAGACAACATTTCTGCACAGGAAATTCTGTTTTCTGTGCTAACCACCTCCCCCACACATGTGGATTTTTCTCAAAAGAAATGTTGGACTATGAATACTCCTTAAAAACTGAGCAGTTTTCACGGACTTTCTTGCAGCAAGGAGAAAAATTGTCAAATTTTTATTCTGGCCTCTGGGGAAGGAAAAAAGAATATTTGCATGCATAATTTCCACATAGATCTTGATGATAGAAAAGGCTCATAAAATTATTTCACCACTTTCTTCCAGTCATCTAGAAAGAAACAAATAGCAGTGGACAAGTGAAAATGTAATTCCAGTTTTTGTTTTGTTTTGTTTTTTAGCAGTATTTATCAGCATTTTCAAAGTTCAACTAAAGCGAAAAATGAAACAGACATTTATTTGTATTTTTTTTCTTGTGTGTCAAGACCGTTGCCATTATTGATATGCAGAAGTTCACTGCCTTAGGTCACTTTCTATACATGTATATGTATACAGTCCTCCCTCCACATTTGTGGGCTTGACATTTGCAAATGTGATTATTTGCAAGGTGTGCACATACCTCCAGTTACTCTAACAGGTGGAGGACTTTGGGACCCACCCACAATGCCGATATCTCCTTAGAAGTTGGGGAATTATAGTTCAAAGGAGGCCTGCAAGAGGAGGGTAACAGCAGGATCCTTTTGCCTAGGTGAGCCAGTACTAATTGTAGAGAGGACTCCAGTTAAAAATTAAACAAAATATTTTATTTGGAATTAACAAACACACAAGAAATCAGACAATCTAAAGAGCCATACAAGATGACTGGAAAATAAGGCAAGAAAGAGATAGCAAGAGATTGGATGGAAAAGGTGATAGTTACCAGTACCGAAGCAGAAGGTCAAAGTGGTGTGGCTGAGATAGTGTCTGAGGGTAGCATGGAGTAACAGGAATCTGGGGTACCATGTGCAGTGCAATACACCCAATGTATTCTACAATTTGCTCAGGATGAAGCTGGGGTTTATATATTTCCTACCCTGATGGAGGCTGTGTGGACAAAGCAGTAATTGCTTTCTCACAGGATTGACAAAGAGTCCAGAATGGACAATTTGTCTTAACTTAGGTGATAAAACATTGATGGGAGTCATGACAGTCTCTTAATGTCTGACCAGGCAGGGCGTTTAGGAAAGATTTCTGTAGGGCAGCATCACAGGGTGGTCTTTCTTCTACTTGACCAGTTTTGCCTTCCATTGTATTCATAGCCTGTGGTCTTGAAAGGATTATCACAAATCCATTAGCACTTGATTTTCCTGCCAAATCCTCTTTGTACTTATGACCTGACCATGTCTGAGCTCATCCTGACCTGCCAACATGCTTCCAGCCAGGGTGCTTTAAACATATTTTTCAGTCATAAACATGTTAAATTATGAAAATAGCACATCCTATACAGTGGGAGCATATGCTGCATTAACACTCCCACCTCTATTCTCCTCCTCTCATTCTCTTGTGTTTTGCTGGGTGTGGAGCAGGAAGACAAGCACAGCTGGACAAAAGTCAAGGGAATGAGAGGGGGGAAGGAATGCACACACATTCCTTGTCTGCCTCTGGTGCTCCCCCTCCAATTTTCTCACCTTTGGTTCTAGCATGGAGAATATACACCAAAGCAAAGTGCAAGGGAATGTTAGGGGAAGGCACACCGGTACCTTTCTTCACCGCCTCTGGTGCTCCCCCATCCCCTCCCCTTGCCTTTGATCCTGTTATGGAAAAGGAAAGTTTGAACAAAGGGCAAAGGGAATGGGAGGGGGAATGCCAGGAGGGGAGTTATTCATAGTTTCTCCCCTTTTGTGAGAGTTCTGTACCTCAAACCCTTGCAAAAGTGGAGGGGCCACTGTCTACCTTCAAGTCACCGACTGACATATGGTGACTCCATACATTTCATTGGGTCTTCTTAGGTAAGGAATCCTCAGAGGTACTTTTGCCAGCTCCTTCCTCTGAAATACAACCTACTAACCACAGCTGATCCTGGTTAGCTTCCAAGATCAGACAGAATCTCATATCTTTAAGGTATTTAGACAAGCTGTCCTTGTGTACACACTAGATTTCACTGAAAGTGTAAAATGGATTCTTTATTCTTTGAGGGTGTGGGGGCAAGGATCTGATTCAAGTTCAGAGATTGTTTGAGAGTACTTTATTAAATCTGAGACTCCCCAAAGATGTGTTCAGTTCTAGCCCCATCAGCAGAAGTTGTAGTTTGGAAAAGAAAGCAATAAAAACCCACCCAAACCAGATGCAAAACTTCTACTATGATCTAATCTTTGTGCTAAATAACCTGTAAGCTGCTTAGCAGCACTTAATACATTCATCTATTTTAATTTGAGGTCTCCAACTATAATGCTAGCTGTAACATAGTGTTGTGCATCCCTCTGAGAGAACTGGACTAGACCTTCAGCTCAGTTGGTGCTGCCCCAGCTGTTTGCATTAACCAATTAGTTTCCCTAGCATAGTCACTCAGCAAACGCCCTATGGCCACTGGAAGCAAGGCCGATTACCTGTTCCATGAGAGATATTCAATCCAATGTTGACTCTGTCCTGTTCTTGAACTACTTTCCTGCACCCTTGTTGGTTTTGTTTCCCCATCTTTGGACTGATACCCTGGCTCTGGACTGCTAATCAACCGCATGCTTTTTCATTTCTCCAAGTGAATTCTGACACAGGGAAATAACACCAACCAGTGACTTCCGTAGGCAATTTAACAAGGCAGATGTGTTTGTCGATAGCAGCACTTACCTTTTCTTGAGAAAGTAGAATATCTACAACAATATCTGGAAAGGAAGGGATTTTTTCTTAAAAAAAAACAACCCTTTGTAATCTTTGTGATGCTTCCTCTCACAAAGACATGGGGTAGTGTTAAATGGCATTCCAATGGTTTTGCCTTGCCATCATTCCTGTCAAGGGCTAGCTATTTATAGATTTCAAGGCTTATGCTGGCAGCGGATAAAAGAAACAGTACCGAACTACTTTTAAAAGTAATTTTAGAAACAAGACAATGAACTCAGGCAGTCAGCTTGGTGAGAATAGTTGAATGCAGGACAATACTGGAAATTGCAACACCGAACATTTGTGTCATGATTAAACAGCTTCTGCTACTACACCATTCTTTTTAAGGCAGTGTAGTCTTATACCCTTTTCGCATGGCATTTTCCATGCGAAAGGGCGCCTGGAGTGTCGTGCGATTGTGAGGAGCAATCTGCACAACGCACTCACAATTGCACGACGCTCCAGGGGCTGGCAAGTGCTGATCACGCACCTTTTCATTTTCAGCAAAAACCCAAAAATGGTGTGCGATCGCACATTGCTCCCGGGCCCCGCGCGCACTTACCTGGTGTGTGGAGCCTCCGGAGTCGTGCCGGTCATGCTTCCTGCCCCAGCACAGCCTGGAAAAATCCCAGGCTATGCTACGGAAGGAAGAGGCGAGGCTCTTGTGCAAGCAGGCAGCTCGTGCGTTGCCGAAGGACCCCGGATGCGAGAGCCTCTCGCCAGAGGCTGCTCACACGATCCCCACACCCCAGTGCCGGAAAAAGGTAAGGTGCAGAAAGGATCTAAGTGTAGTCTTGGGGCCTCAAGCAGCCACAAGGCTGTCTCTGTGGCCCTCAAACCCTTCAGATGTCCTGGACCTATTTTTGTTAAACCAGGGAGGGGGGGCTTCCATGTTGCAGAGACACCTTTTAACATTTAAAAAGTTCCAGTTTCTCAGAATCAGAAGTGGATTTGTAGCCAACTCTGGAGGTGTTTGTTTGTTTGTTTGTTTGGCCCCTGGGACCCACTACAGTAGCTTACTATTGATTTAGGGAGGTTTTCCAAGGCCCCCATATGCCAGGATATCTAACAGTATTGTCAGCCAATCCAGTAATCAATTCCACTTAAACAAAGGAACACAATGATGGAACACAACAATATTTGCCATCTTGTGATACCATCATTCTTAGGGAGCAAAACATTTCCCCACCCCTGAGGTTTAAAATCTCCTTGAACCATCATTGTCCTTCCAAGCAAAACATTCCGAGCCAAAATTGCCTCAATAAATTCATGTTTGCTTTCCTGCAGGATAAACACCTTTTTTTCCCCTTCTTTTTGTTGAATGTCTTTGCCACTTTCTGGCTATTCTCTGGGGCTTATTTTAAATCACTTTAACCAGTGTGCCTGTTAGTTATCCGTCAGAATGTTTTGCTAGCTTTACCAAGCACTTATCTTTCTTATGCAGTCTAGGTTGCTGCCCCATTTTGCCTGTTACTGTCAGGGTACAATGTACAATGCTTTGTCTACAGTAGTTTGATATGTTCTTACAAAAGCAGATATATTGCTCACCTTAAAACTAATTGGGCAGGAACTGCGACAAAATGGTACAGTGTGGAACACTGCTCTCATTTTGTTCCATTCCCCTCATCCTATTTTCCATTCCTCAAATCAATATTCTGTGGACACTGACCATATTCTGACCCCATTTGGCTGTTTTGAAAGATTCTGTCCTACACAGGTGTGCGTGTGTGTGAGAGAGAAAGAGAGAGAAAGAGAGAGTATATGTGCATGAGGGGGTGGGGAGAGAGAGAGAGTACATATGTAAGAACTGCACTGGGGGGAAAAATCTGAAAACCTTGGTGTTTCCTCAAGCCTTCTGGATCTATTTTGACTAAATATACATGAGAGCACTCAAAACTGGAACGATGGAAAGAAATGCAATGATGTAGCTCATGAAAAGTTAATAAAATACAAGTATATGATGTAGCAAGTTTTACATTTTTTTAAAAAAAAAGTAAAATAAACTTCAATTGAAATTTCCTCAGTAGAAGTACCTTTGTTGACTAAGCTGTGTTGCTGTCTAAAGCAGTACATGGATTTTAAAAAGTGGAAAACACTACATGCTTTTGCTTAGCTTGGCAAAATCATAAAGTGGATTTTGACAGCACTTCACCAAGCCTGCTTCCACTGTGAAGGTGTTACCCTCAGCCATGGTAAAAAAAATATTGAAGATGTACTGTTAAGTACTACTAAATCCTGTGCTCCTAGTCATGTGATTTTTTTTCCCCTCACAATGGACCATATAACTGCTTTGGCCACTTTGAACAGGATGGGCTTGGGAGAGTCATTGAGTAGGCTGTTTGGAATATTAAATTACATACCCACAACTTTACACCAGCTATGTCTGGCTAGACTTTGCTTTCAGGGATCTGCTACCTTTTACTGGACTTTATAAAGGATTTACCCATCTGCTTGAGCCCCAATTCAGAGACACTCAGCTGATCTGGAACTTTTACTCTGGCCCTAAATGTGTAATTGATTTAGTTGCACATGCATGACTTTAGCATTCTTCAAATATACAACTTTTTTAACACAGAGCAATGAATTTAATAACTAATTAAGGATCTATACACACTTTCATAAGAAAATTCATGAGCTAACTACAATAAATTAGGGCAGATATAAGGTGAGGGAGAAAGAAATCTGGAGTCATTAATCAAATCAAACAAAAATTCAGAATAAAGTTAAGCATGTCCACCATTAATCAAAAGTGGTGAAGAGAAGACAGACTGAATTTAAGTTAACACAGTTCATTTACTTTATCTTCATTTACCTAGGGTTTTTTTTTTTAATGTAAACACTCTGTCGTAACTTTTCAACATAACCATTGCCAAGTCTTTAACATGCCCTTAAAGGCAATGAAATTTTCTGCTGTCAGGGCAAGTTTCAGAAAATGTTGTGTCAGCCATCAGTCTTAAGAGATATCTTCTGTCTGGATCTCTTTTGCAGAAGACTTGCCCAGTAATTCAGCCTCTCTCTTCTCCTACCAGCTTCACCCGCAATGGTTAGTCTCCCCTGGGACACTTAGAGACTTGTGGCAGCAGATACAATAGCGGAGAGTAAGCTGTCAAAACTTCTTTTTAGTCTCTGTTCCCAACCTCTCCCAATCTCTGTTCCTGCCATCTAGACAGTTGTCTCACTTTTGTTACCCTAAGAGATGAGGGACCTTGAGGTCCACCCACAATGCCGGTGTCTCCTTAGAATTTTTGGGAATTATAGCTCAAAGAAGGCCTGAGAGAGGAATGTAACAGCAGGATCTTTTTCACCTGTGTATACCAGTACTAACTGTAGAGAGGACTCCAGTTTAAAGTTAAAGAAATTATTTTCTTTGGATTGGCAGACACATGAGAAATCAGACAATCTTAAGAACCACACAAGGATATCAGAAAGTGAGGTGTGAAAGGTTGAATAGAGACAGATTGGGGGTGCAGAGGGTGATAGTTAACCAGTCCTAAAGCAGAAGGTTGAAGGGAGAGGCTCAGACAGCATCTGAGGGTAGCACAGAAGTCTAGGGCACCACATGCATTGTAATATGCCCAATTTGCTGGAGCTGAAACTAGGGTTTATATACCCTATTTCCTATCCTGACAGGATTGCATAGACAAAGCAGTAATTACTTTCTCATGGGATTGACAAAGGAGTCCAGAATGGGTTGATTGTCTTAACCCTAGGTGACAAAACATTGGCCCTTTTCGCACAGCATTTTCGATGGGTAAGGGCTCCTTGAGCGTCGCGCACATGTGAGGAGCGGTCCACATGACACATTCACATTTACATGATGCTCAAGGGCCTGATGCAGACTATGCATGCATTTTTTCATTTTCGGAGCGTCAGGAGCTGGGCCGGTCACGCTTCCTGTCTCAGGAAGGTCTCCCTCCCTATCTCAGGGAGGTGCCAGGCTGCACTGTGAAAGGAAGAGGTGGGGCTCTCACGCAAGCAGGAAGCTCGTGTGGAGCCGAAGAAGCAGAGAAGTGAGAGTCTCTCTCCAAAGGCTGCTCGCACGAGCCCCACACCCCAGCACCGCAAAAAGGTAAGGTGCGAAAAGGTCTGTTGACAGGAATCATGACAATCTCTTAATGCATTGGTTCTCAACCTGTGGGTCCCCAGATGTTCGTGGACTTCAGCTCCCAGAAGCCCCAGCCACTATGGTCAATGCTCAGGGCTTCTGGGAGCTGAAGTCCACAAACATCTGGGGACCCACAGGTTGAGAACCACTGTCTTAATGTCTTGGTAGGGCAAGGGGTATAGGGAAGATTTCTATCAGGCAAGATTAAGCAATGGTCCCTAATTGCTTCACCTGGGCAGTTTCACCTTCCTTTGTTTTCAGGTGTCCGTAGAACCTCAAGTCTTGAAAGGATTACCATAACCCCATTAGTGTCTGGGTTGCCTGCCAAATCCTCTCTGAACTTATGACCTGACCATATCTTAGGTCAGCTTGACCTGGCAACATGTTTCCTGGTCAGCATGCCTTCGAACATGTTGTCCAGCCATAAATAGGTTCAATTATGAAAATAGCACATCCTGCAGACTGGGGGTGTAGGGTATGATAACACTTTCCTTAATGGTAGGGCTGGGATATCAACATATACCTTCAGATTGCCAAATGTTCTGCCAATAATATTTATGTAAATTTACTTTGCTGCAACAATGTTCAAACAGAAAATTGATCAACTATATAACACATTTTAGAACACTGAGATCTTCGGGTCTTTACTTTTCTTCACTGTATTTCTGTGAGGTCATTTAAACTAAACACAGAGGCAATGATTTATTGGAGGCCATATAACTGGACACAAATGTGTTTTCAATGCCTCTTATACATATACTTTTCTTCTATCTGCTTAGGAAAGATGAGGAGAATGAGAAAAGGTGGGCTTCTGGCTGTCATTTTACATCTTCTCATCAGTGTGGTTTCTTCTCATACAACTGAAGTACCAGAGGATGGGGAAGAGCATGAAGGTGATGTAGGTAAGAAGTCTCAGAAATGACAGTACATTGTTTGAGGCAGTTTACTGAGGCCAAAGAGTTCTCTCGCTGAGAATGATAAATGCCCCTCCCTAAATTGCAAACCCCAGGATTCCATAGGATGTTGAAAGTAGAATAATAGCACTATAACAATGTAGTGCGGAAAGACCCTTAGAAAGAGTGATTAGCAGAAATTCACACAGAAAGTTCCATGGCTTTAGAGACAATATATAAATGTAAATGTAAATGTAATAACACCATATGAATACACATTATTTTGTTGGTACAAAGAGAACCTTGATATACCAGATATGTCCAGCAACTTTTATCCTTCTGGCCACATTTCCCAAACAGAATGAGTCACAGTTCTTGAACTCCCACTTTCTTGTAAATGTGAAAGTCCATGAAGTATTACAGCATCATAGCCTGATGATTCAGTTTGTCTGGCAGGAAAAGCTTTTTGAACAGTGTGTGAGTGGGTAAGTGGCTGAGTGGCACATTGTCAAATCAAGCTGACGTAGAGGACAAAGAAGAAGCCGATTTTCTCTTAGTGTGACAAGCTGTTTTGCCTTGATAATGTTCATCAAGAAAAAGTATTTCAAAAGAGCCCCACAGTTCTAGCAGCACAATATCTGTATAAATAGTAGACAACAGAAGAATAGCTCACAGAAAGGAATAATGACTTTGTCCTCTTTCAAACCAATCTTTCACAACTGGGGACATAGTTAATTTTAAACTACACTGCTGTCATCTTCTGGAAAATGTTTGGGTTTTGTCAGGTAGAGAAATTTGAAACCTAACACATATGTTGTTTGGTTTATTAATCATTATATGAAGAGGGGGAAGCGGAGATGCAAGCTTTTTGTGATAGCTGTAGTCTAGTTCCACCCTTCTCTGGTAAAGACCAATACCATGCTCCTTTTACACTGTATTTTATTATCTAGTTTATGTTAGGGCTGGGTGAAATTTGGTCTTTTCTCTACGTGCTTTTTTAAAATGACTTTTCCCAATTTATACTCTGAAAGACAAACGCAGAACTGAACACAATCTGTGACTGGTAATCCATACACTTCTGAGCTTGCAAAGCATTTTGAGACAGGACAAAATGCATTTGACAATATGGGTATATGAGGAAAAATCCACAAAGTAAACTATGCATAAATCTGAAATGAGAACAAACGTGCCATACTTAATGGCTGTGTGTAGTAAAATATGCACATTTGGGGGGAAAATGTGCATGAAATGAACAAAATGGTAGTGAAAAAAACTTTTTAAGATAGCGTGTGCAGCCATGTTCGGAATGAGTCATTTATTTTAAGGAAGTAAATATCCCTTGGCTTGGCTTGAATGCCACTCTTATATGATTATACTCCACATTATATGATTTGGGAGTCAGGGTAAATAGCATAAACCAAAAATACACATCCTTGGTTTACTTTTAAAAAGGGGGAAAAAATGCAAGTACTATGAAGAGCCAGGACTTGATGTGTGTGCCTGCAGGGTGTTTCAGCAGTGTTCATGTAATGAAATAAAGGAAGGATATGTTCTACGCATGCTGCAGAACCAAAACAAGAACATCCTCTGCATTTTTAAATGTCTACTGTAGACAACAAAACGTCCCCAAGTAAAAAGTTTCAGGAAAACACGTTGTCAATTTTCCCTTCATAGTTTCAAAAGCAGATTGTGGAAGATATGGTGATATCAGAAACATACTGGAATGGATCCAGATAAGACTGTAGTCCTAGGCCACACTGAAATCAATGAAACAAACTACTCATAAGTACAACTTGGAGATCATTTGTCAAATTTAACTGAAGTTGAGTTAATTTATTTTCCCCTCTTCCCCCAGCCAGACTTAAGATGTGCATCTGAAAAAGGCTTAATGAATTAATGTGTTGGTTAACAGCATTCAGAGCTTGGAAATGACTAGTTAAATTTAACAAGCTATGTGCTGATTCATCTCCTTTTTTCTCCAACAAGGGTTAACCAACAACACCTGAAACTTTTCCCAACCTGGAATTTCGGAGATGTGTTGCATTGCAAATCTCACCATCCTTAGCCATCTCTCAGACAGTAGGATTTGTAATTCAACACACTGAAAAAATCCCGGGTTGGTTAAGACAATTCTAAATCTACGAAAACAGCACTTCTGAAGGAACTGATAACAAAATATGCGTGCGGGGCAACAGTGCCAATCATGTATGTTAATTCCTTTGTTAATTCCTCAGTTTCATTAAAAATTATTTAATGAATGAATTAATCAGCAAATGACTCCAAAAGTAAATTTCCAGCCCCCCAATAGGTTTAATTTTTAAACCTAGAGTTCCAAGCACAAATAATGGAATAAGACTTCTGGTTTTTAGCTCACTCTGTCAGAAGCTAGCCCTTTGGTCCAAATTTACTTTACTGATACAGAGTGGCAGTCTCTCCATACTGCTGTGTAGCGTTCAAATCACAAATGCTCCCATCTGTGAACAGGGACATGACTTTCACTGATTTCCCTCTCCCTTGGAGACTAGAAGTGAAATGCTTAACTAATTTTCTTCTCAAAGGAAGCTATGAGTGATTTTAGTAATTTTCTTCCCATTTCAAGAAAATGTTCAAAAACCATGCAGTTTTCAAAGCCTATTTGCAATTTGTGACTTATTTTATGCAAAATTCACATGTGGTTGTTTTGTGTACAGCTTTTTTCTGTGCAGCAAACATCATTTTCTGTGCAGAACAGACAGGAGGGGCAAAGGTTTGCCCTTTCCAGTAGGCTCAGGCAAAAGCAAAGTGCCGTAGCCTATCCTAGCTTATGTGATCCTCAGTAATGATTTTTGCCATCTTGACCACGCTCTAATGTTGCCTGCCTGCATGTACACAGTTGTCATCTGTGAAATGCTGGACAGTATTGAGATAGCTTGCCATTCCCTTCCTCTGAAATATAGCTTACTGTGCCTGTCATTATTTGGTGTTCCTGCGCCTTCTACAAAAGTGCAGCTTGTACACACAGGCCTAACCAGAGATTTGTATCCAATATAGCTCATTATTATAGTTGTAGAATGCATCTGACAAGTACCACAGTGCTGAGCTAAAGAAATATTATAACAATTTGGCAGCACTCTATTAGGCCCAGTTCAAAAAGTAAATCTTTTGTCCAGGTCTTACAGTAATAAATAGTGGTGACAGCATCCATATTTGTTTGTTTGTTTGTTTGTTTTGGTTTCTTTGGGGATGGTTTAAACTAATTGCCTTATCAGCCACTTACTGTAATGGGTGGAGCTGTCATAGCGAACCTGACAGGCCATCATATTCTTTCCCAGTGTCTTTCATGAAATGGCACTGTTTGAATGGAGGCATTGAGAAGGAGAAGGGAGCCTGCCTTGCCTGCTGCTCCTAACAGCTGTGCTGTGACAAGTAATAGAGGAACAGTAACAACCTCTCCAAATACCACTCTTGCATTGGAACAGCCATTCATACTGGAAAGTGTGCTCCCACCCTGGACATTTTTTAAACATTATTTTTGAACATTTTTGCCTACTCCTCACAGAAAATAAAATATTCTTACTTCCTTTCTCGCTGTACCCACTGATATTTGTAGAGAGAGTAGGTGGCTGAGCCAAAAAAATTCAGCTCAGTTTTAGATTCTGCATTTTGAACAAACCATTCTATTGCCTCATGTCCTAATGGGAACAAGTCTAATCATGGAGAAGTGTTATTCTGAAGTACCAAACTTCTGATGTCTTCTTTCATACCAGACTGGTTGGATTCCATTGTTGTTGTTGTATGCCTTCAAGTCATTTCCTAAGGTGAACCTCTCGCAGAGTTTTCTTGGCAAAAATATGTTCAGAAGGGAGTTGCCTTTGCCTTCAGAGTCTGAGAGAGTGTGATTTGCCCAAGGGCATTCAGTGGGTCTTCATGGCTGAGTGAGAATTTGAACTTTAGTCTTGAGAGTCCTAGTCCAGTGCTCAAACCACTACATCATGCTGGCCATAGGGAGAAGCAAATAAAAAAATCTGTCTAGTCCCCCAAAAACAAAAGAGCTGCAGATTCACCCAAATAATGCCCAGTCATGCAAAGTGAGGATACTATTTCTAGAACAGGCCTGCACAACATACAACCTGTGGGCCACTTGCAGCCTGCCAAAGGATTTCGTGCGGCCCCATTGCTGGTGAGTGTAAGAGCAAAAAGGTTGCAGCAATTAGGTTGCTGATGGTTTTGAATGAACCCGGCTGGGCTGTCTTCTCCCCCTTCCCTCCAGGGGGCAGGAGACCTGAGCTGATGTTACCTTTTGCCCTTGTGCAAGATGGCAACAGTTGCTTCTTCTTGTTACCTTGATTTCTGGGGTCCCTTGGGGGACACCTCAATGTGCTCCAATTAATGGGGAATGAAAACTAGCCAGAGCACAAGCAATAGCAATACGAGGCAAGGCAACCTAGTGAGATCTTTTAACCCAATTTTTACGGGGTCAGGCTGAGCCAAAAACCATACCAAATTGCTAAAATAAATGATTTTATTTAAAAATAAAGACTTGTGCATGTACGCACTTACACACTCACTCACACAAGATCTAGCGAGAAATAAAAGAGAGGAAATTGGATAGGGGTCTTTAAAGGATTATATCAGGGGAATACTACACCTGTTCCTGAAATCCGGACAGCAGAGACAGCAGCGGAGAAGTGGGACTCAGCACAGAGGGAGCTGAGGGGATAGCCAGACGGAGTTACAGCAAGCTGAGAGTGATCCGGAGTGATCTGAGGAAACGCTCAAAAACTGGGTCTCTTTATGAGGGAAAAGGCACCTGGAGGGCTAATCCTATCCTGGGGAGAACAATAAGCGGAAGAGCTAGAACAAAGCTCCGAAATGTCAGCTTTCTTTACATGATTGAATTTACCGGGGTTGTCAAAGCCTTGGCTGTATGCAAATCGTCCTTGCTTGATGGGCAGTTTGTGAGAAGCATTAATCCCTTCAAGCTGGCTTCTCAGGGCTGAGGACCCTTTGTATATTTTATGTTCTACCTGGCTGGAGGTCTCCTGGGGCTACGTGACTGTAAATATACTGGCCTGACCAGGTTTTTCCTGATTTCAGCCATTCTACCGTAACTGCCTACGTGCTCGTTCGGGGGACCTCTCAAGCATGTGGAGATATTTTTAATATTAAATTGTAGATCCTGGGATAGGGTTATCTACCACAGTAACATTCTCCATCCATTTCCCTTGGATGGGCAGTGAGGGCAGAAGTGCCCAGGAAAAGGAGAAGACCAGCTAGGGCTGGAGGGGGCAAGAAAGGCGGTGGTCTCCTCCTCCCTGAGCAAGCCATTATAGTATTATTAACAATTAAACTATTTTGCAAATAAAAAACATTATTATACCATTATTATAATTTTACCTGGAAAGTGGGGAGCTAAAAACCTATTTGTGGCCCAAAGAAGTTTAGCCTATTTAATTTTGGCCCTTACCTACTGCCAAGTTGTGCAGGTCTGTTCTAGAAGCTCCCACAGAGATAAATACAGCCTTGCTTTATGCCTTGGGTTATAAATGTTGTTGCAGGTGGTTATTAAGAAAGTTTCCACTGAATGCTAACACTTCTCCTAAACTATTTTTGTGAGGATTATACCTATAACATACTACTTTTATCTCAAAATTATACCAAATGTATTCAAAACAAGATAAACTTTTCATAAATATGATACAGGGCTGTTTTCCTGTTGGAGATGTGTAGCCTCTCTCACCATTGTCAAGGGACCCTGGAAGTGCACAATTCCTCCTATATTCTCCCCATAGACAATTAAAACTGCCAAAAAATAAAATTAAATTAAATTAAAATAAATAAAATAAAATAAAATAAAATTCAGATGGCTGAAACACTCTCCTGAGGAACTTTATATATGCTGGGCTGCAGGGCACTCAGGCCAAAAATCCCAACCGTACCACAAAATGTCCTGTTGAATTTAGGCCTGTAATACCTAAATCCAACCAAGTGGTTGATATTGACTGCATGAGTGTGCAGTGACTAGCACTACTGATTAGACATCAATGGCCAAAGAAGCAAATGAAGGCTTTCTTGTAAGAATTCCACTAAAGACACAAGTTGTTTATGGTTGCTAAGTTGGCACCCTTCCTGATCTCATTCTACAGACAGATGAACAGATGAATGCTTTTCTGTTCCAAGGCCTTAAAGGACTGAGTATACAAGGCACTTCCTGCCCAAGCAATATCTGGACTTTCTTTCAATCTGTTGCTTTTGTTCTATCTGTTATTTCTCTTGGTTTTTAAAAATTGTTTTATGTTTTAAACTTGTTTTCATTTTTTGATAATTTAATAATCTTTTAACTTTTATATTTTTTTGAATTTTAACTATGCGTTCTTTATCTGTTGGAAAAAAATGGAAAAAGGTGAGATTAATAATAATAATAATAATATGATGATGATGATGATGATGATGATGATGATGATGATGATGATGAGAACCAACATGGTGTAGTTGTTTGAGTGTTGGGCTATGACCTTGTAGACCAGGGTTCAATTCTCCACTTGGCTATGGAAATCCACTGGGTGACTTGGGTGGATCTCACACACTCAGATGAATGGGTTATGTTACTGAACCAACGGCAGCAAGTCAGTCACTTAAATATATATAAGTCATGAGTTGAGTTAAGTCGTGTCTACAAACTACAGGAAGAGAGATTTCACCTAAACATCAGGAAGAACTTCCTGACGGTAAGAGCTGTTTGACAGAGGAAAATGCTGCCTTGGGGTGCAGTCACATTCTTTGGAGGTTTTTAGACAGAGGCTGGATTTGTTGGGGGTGCTTTGAGTGTGTTTTCTGTACAACAGGGGTTTGGACTCAATGGCTGTTGTGGTCTCATCCAATTCTATGATTCTATGAGTCAATATGTAACTTACTGCCAGTACACCAAAGAATTTCAGAAACAAATCAGCCTGTGATTTTTAAATTATACAAAGCCTTTGAATATGTAGACTGTGGAAAGCGATGGATTACTCTTAGAGAAACAGGTGTGCCGCAACATTTGATTAACATGATGTGTAATCTGTACTCAGGATGAGAGGCTACTATCAGGACAGAATACAGAGAAATGGAATGGTTTCCAACTGACAAAAGGGTCAGACAAGACTGCATTTTACCATCTGTTTAACTTGTATGCTGAACATATCATACATAAATGAGGATTAGATTCAGAGGAAGGTGCAGAAATTGGAGGAAGGTACATTAACAAGATATGCAAATGACATCATATTACTAGCAGAAAATAGCAAAGATTTGGAATGATTACTGAAGACGGTCAAGGAAGAAAGTGCAAAGGCAGGTTTATAACTGAACATTAAGAAATCAAAAATAATGACCACAGATTATTTACATAACTTTAAAGCCAGTAATGAAGACCTTGAAATAGTTCAAGATTTTCCATACCTTGGCTCAGTCATTAATCAGAATAGAGACCACAGTCAATAAATCAGAAAAAGACTAAGGCCATTTCCACACTATGCTATTATAGTGCTATTATTCCATTTTCAACATCCTGTGGAATTCTGGGGTTTATAGTTTGCTGAGGCCAAAGAGCTTTTTGACAGAGAAGTCTAAATGCCCCTCCTTAAAGTGTAAACCCCAGGATTCCATAGGATGTTGAAAGTGGAATAATAGCACTATAACAGTGTAGTATGGAAATGGCCATAGACTTGGAAGAGCAGCTGTGAAGGAACTTGACCAGATTTAGCTGCTCTCTTCTTCATGTGTTGAATCCCAAAGGGGTGAGCAATGCCTAAATAGTACTTAGGAGTATGGCATGTCCTATGTTGAGAGGTTTTTTTGAAGAAGAGTTGGACCTGTCACACAGTACAAGAAACAGTAAATAAAGAAAATCCAGGCTATAGTGTACACATTTCAGTGGACCATAGAAAGATGTTGAGAACAAGTAGATGCATAGCTCACTCATAAGAACTTACACAACTTTCTTCTTCTCTCTTCCTCTCCCCCTTTTCCCTTCCTCTCCTCTTCCTCCTTTTTCCCATCTCTTCCTCTTCCTAATCATCTTTGAAATTGGTTTGGATTTAAAAAGGGGCAACTACTTATGCAAAGCTGCTTTCACAACAAATCATGGCTGGTTGACTCCACTTTTGATATCCGTGTGACTTTCTCATTAAAGAATAGGGACAACTTCATAGTTCAGAATTTATCACAACAAAACCAACATTGCACCCAAGCTCCACTTTGATGTGATGACATTTATCATCACCAGATACAACTTCATGTTGGATTTACCAGAAATCACCCAAGCACTTGTGACAATCATGAGCCAGCTGTGGTAACTGAGGGCTGATCACAATAAGACTTACTGATCTTTGTTCTGTAGTATCCCTTGGAATACTGAGAAGCCCAGCAGGAGTGGGAAGAAGAGAGTGTTCTGTTGTAAAAGTTAAAAGAAACCTTTCAATAAACTATCAAATCATTTTTATATGATTTTTCATGTGGGAGGGGAAATGTTGAAACATTTTCTCCATTTTTTTTCCAAAAAGAAAAAAAAACTTCCAAAGCCAGTTTATTTTGTGTAAACTACAGTACAAAACTCCAAAAAAACATACCACAAAACCGTTTATAATGGGAAAACTATGCTATTTTTGCCCCAGATCTAAGATATAAATCAGTAAGTGAAGGAGCTCAGAGCTTACAAACATGTTTGATTAAAAAAAAAAAAGACAGATATTGGTATAACTCTATGGTGACTAAGGAGCACTGATGTCCTGTGGTCCAAGCAGGGGGATGCTTCATCTCACCACCGGATAAACACCTCCACTCCCTCCGTTTGGACAATGGGCTGCCTACCCATTGCTTACATTAGCACCCCACTATACAATGGGCAAAGTTTTAGAATATGAAATAGTTAATTTCTGATAGACTGAACGTTCTAAAAACAATGAGAATTTTGTTTTTTTGTCTGTTTCCCTGCATGTATTGCCTTTTAATTTTTTTCCTTAGAATTTCCATTCATAAAGTCCCTCGCTAATTCAAAGGAAATCATCTCAGAGGATAGCCGCAGGTTCCTTTAAACTGCCCTTGCCTCTGAATCCAATGCCATTAAAAACAAAGATAGCCTTGGGTCTGTAATGAGCAGGAATGCAATGGATACTCAGTTTCTCATCTTCAGCAACAAAGAGTATCCTGACACATCCAGATTTTTCACATTTTGGGATTTTGTTGGGAAAAAAAGTGTGCAAAAACCTGACTTTGCACAAATGAAAACAAGGTTGTGTGTGTGTGAGAGAGAGAGAGAAGAAGGGCCCTGAAATGTGAAATATCATCAAAAACGGACAGACTTCCAATGATGGAAGTGGTGGGAATTTCTGAAAATCTTCATTCTCGTGCATGAGAATAAACTAAATAAAAGAAGTACATCCCTGGTTATGGGATGACATAACTCATTAGAGGAAAAAAAAACATTATTGGGAAAATGGCAGACAAAAGGAAAAGAGGTTAGGCTCAATCAAAGAAGCTCTGGGGTTTGCAGATCTGAGCAGGACTGTTGATGGCAGAGTGTCTTGGAAGTCACTACAAGTCAAAACAAATTTGACAGCAAATAACAGTTTGAAGCATAAATTTACAGTCTAGCAGCTTTCAGTTAGCAAAAAGAGTAGAGTGTGTGTGCATGATACTTCCTAATTTATTTGGTTCCCTAATAGAAAACCCCACAATTGGTTCACCTCAAGGTCACCATAAGTTGGAAACTATTTGAAGGCATACAACAACAGCAAATTTTGATGTATTATTGATCAGGGTGATGTTGCTCTCTAGAAAATATTTACATGCATCAGAATTCAAGGCTGATGAATGTTCATTTGCCTTATTTCTAGCCTCTCACAAGGAACACAAGTAGGTAGTCTGAAGTGTAAGGTATCATTTGTATAATTGCTTACATGAGGTAGGTTACCTGATAGAATTGTCAGATCCTGAATTCCACACTGCACTGTTTGGGTTGACACACCATCTTGTTTCTCATCTCCTAGTAAGCAATAATTTAACTTAGTCAGATAGGAGCAGAGTGCCACCTTTGGACCACTTTGAGAATATTCCTTTATGTACACTTAAGGGACTTTGTATTTCTGTTAATAACTCCCTCCCAACCTTCACCTGCTGCATTCTGATTAATTTTTTTTTCAGATGGTTGAGGATCCCAAATGAATAATCTGTTCCCAGAGCAAACTTCACTAGCTTATTCTACCCATAACAAAATGTGTGGGTTTGATTGTACTTTGCTAGAGGGGGATGCTTTCGCCATTTTCTCATTGAAAATCAGGCCTTCCTCAGCTCCACCTCACATTGTGTAGCTTCACCAATGTTCAATTTTTAGTCAATATTTTCTCCAATTATATCTTTTTATAATTACTTTTATTGATTATTTCCTTGTGTGATTTCAGTATATAACAATACAGACAACACAGACAACAGCACCACTATGGCAAACATAGCTGTTGTTCCTACATTCCACGGGCCAGCGCAGTGCCGTTCAGTAGTTAGACTGTTGGCTTGGATTCAGGGTGACTCAGACCCTTTCTGCACATGGGAAAGGAACCACAAAAATACGCTACTCACTGGACTTCTTCAGCGTCTGGGTGAGTCCGTCGGGACGAGGAGCAGTGCGAGCTCATCGCTCCACACTGTTCCGGCGTCCAAAATGGCAGCTTCCGGTTGGCGGAGGCTCTCCACCAACCAGAGAAGCTCACAAGCCTAAAGCCCGCCCCCAGCAGATCTGCAGGCATGCACTTGTGCGCGCCTGCAAATCTGCACCGGAGCGCGGGGACGGAGTGACATGGAGTTGCGCGCTCCATGCTTTTAAAAACCTCTAAAAAGAGTTTTTTTTAAAAGCAAGCTGCACGACCAGTTCTGGTCGCTCCGAACCGGACTAAGGTGCAGAACTACAAAAAGTAGTCCGCCCCAGTCCACTCTACGGTGCAGAAGACCTCTGTTGGAGGTCGCTCTGCACTGTTTTAATAGCCTGGTGCAGAAAGGGCCTCAGATTCAAGTCCTCCCACAGCCCTGAAAGAAACCGGCTGGTTTCCCTGGCCACTCTACTGGCTCGCTCTCTTTCTCAGGGTGACCTACCTCACTGGGTTTCTGTGAAAGTAAAGCACATTGGAAGAGACCCATGTTCGTTGCTTTGATCTCACTGGGAAAAAAGGACAGTTTTAAATGTAAGCAATAAAACAAGTGACACAAACTTGTTGCAGGAGATGGCCCATCCTCTGGAGACATATTTGGCAAATTCCTTTCAGGTGATAAATTATTTTGAAAGATAATTACACACAGTGTTTTAATTTACTCTCCTCCAGGCACTGCTTTGCCTGCACTGAAGCTTCCCACGTCAATCTGTGCCATGAAAGCGGATCGTGGCCCATGCAAAGCTTTACACGACCGGTATCACTTCAACCTTAAGACTCGCCAGTGTGAACTCTTTAACTATGGTGGCTGTGAAGGCAACGAAAACAACTTCCTGACTCTAGAAGAGTGCCAGGAAAAGTGTATAGTATCCGGTCAGTACATTCCTTTCTCCTTTTCTCACTCTCCTTTTTAAGAAAAGAGGTAAGTGTAGTATAGATAAGTCTATTTTTAGCAGAGATGACAGTGTAACTAATTCTAGAGTTATCTTCTACTTGTTTATCTGCATAACTGCCAGAGCCTACACCATTGTCATTTATGTCATAAAAGCTGGAAACTTCAGGTAGTAAGAATTCCCCACATTTTCAATTGTTAAGCCAGTCTTCTGGATATGGGTATGGATCAAAGCTACGGATGCTGTGACGACTGGTGGCTTCCCTCTTAGTGGGACGCTGAATCCACTTTAAGGCTCTTTTCGCACCTTACCTTTTAACACTGCTGGGCTGCTTGGCTCATGCACGAAGGCTTGAGAGGAACGCTTTCGCAAGCCTCCTGCTTCAGCTCCGCAGCTTCTTCCTGCCCGTACCCCACCCCTTCCTTCCACAGTGCAGCCTAGGAGTTGGAGGCTGCACTGGGGCAGGAAGCGCAACTGGCGCAGCTCAGGAGGCTTCACACGGCAGGTCAGTACACCCCAGGGCCCTGAGCGATGCGTGAGCATGCGGCATTTTCGGCTTGAAGCTGAAAATGAAAAAATCCATGTGTGCTCTGTGTCTGGCCCTTGAGCGTCGCGTAAATGTGAGTGCGTCATGCAGACCGCTCCTCACATTTATACGACGCTCAAGGGGTCCTCTTGCTCCCAAAGCACCATGTGAAAAGGGCCTAAGTCTGGGTCCAGATCTTAGACAATGCTAAATGGCTAGTTTTGGTCCTTGGATATGCTTATAGAGAAACATACTGTATTTGCCAGTGTATAAGATGCACTTTTTTCTCTGAAAAATAACTTTTAAAAATAGGATGCGTCTTATATGCTGGTGGGTCTTTTTTTCCTAAGCATTTTGCCACTGTGCAAGTTCTCAGCACAGAGGCAAAATGCACTAGAAAGCGAGGGAAAGCTCTGGAGGGGCAAAGGAACCCTTGTGGCTCCCCCCACCCCACTTTACCTTCTGTTTTGAATGGGGGAAGAAAGTTCATGCAGCTTTCTTCTTGCCCCACCAGAGTGCCTTCCTTTCCCTTCCCCTGCAAACCAGAGAGGAAAAGGAGGAGGAAGAAAGATCCTGAGAACTTTCTTTTCCTGCCTCTAGGGCTCCCTCCTTTCCCTTCGCCTGCAAACCAGAGGGGAAGGAAAGATCCCTGGAACTTTCTTTCCCTGCCTATGCTGCTCCCTCCTTTTCCTTCCTCTGCAAATCAGAGGGGAAGGGGGACATGAGAAATTATGCTATTCTTTTTAAACTAGTTTTTTTTTCCCCAGAAAAAAAAAATTAAAATGGGGTGTGTCTTATATGCTGGTGTGTCTTATACACCAGCAAATACAGTACCTTTGTCCTCATTTGGCCTCAAAGTATATTAGTACAGAAAAAAGTACTTTGAGATGAGACTGGATTCTAGGTTGTGTGATCTCCCATTGAGAAAATTATAGGATCTGGGATATAATTCAAGACTAAAATTGAAGAGATTTCTTTGCAAAGGACTTGTACTATATCAAACTTCATGCCTAAAGTCTAATGGTCAGATCCAAAGGATGATTATCCTTAGTGAGCTCAGTCAGATTTTACTTCCTGATAAGTGTGCAGTGCATAGGACCATAGCCTATGATTGATTGACATGCATTTGATTTTCTCCTAATATTTCATCAATAAACACTTTTCACTTGAACATATGAACCACTTACACTGACATTTGGC
Organism: Iguana delicatissima; assembly: GCA_948472985.1. NCBI lineage: Eukaryota > Metazoa > Chordata > Lepidosauria > Squamata > Iguanidae > Iguana > Iguana delicatissima. Next base: position 118,547 of record CAOKZL010000310.1, read on the forward strand.
TTGTTGGAGCTGACATCAGATTACACCCAGACCCTTTCTGTAACCTGGAACCATTTCACAAATGAGTATCATCACTAGACAAATAATAAACATGCTTGTGTGAACCACCTTAGATATTAGACTGGAGGTGAGCTACCTCTAATGGTCCAGAGGCTGCATGTGCTCCCTGCTAGACTTCAGAAGGCCACATACCCAGGCCATTATTTTACTCAGAAAAGTTCTGTTTATCCTATAGGCTGGCAGGGAGCAATTTTGCCACATTTTTGGAGGTGGAAGCATGTTATAGGCCCAAAACTGAGGTAACAAGAAGACGCATCTGATTTAGGGAGAAGAAAAACACCATCATTATGTGCAGAGAGACTGAAACATGGCAAAATTACCTCTCTCCAGCAAGGGTCCTTTTGAGTAACAGTGATTTAGGGATGTTGAGAACTTTGAGGGGAGTACACAGAATTAAGGCCTGCACTGGAGACTTGGAGAGGGGGAACATGTGGCAGCTGTTTGCCCACTTTTGCATTAGATCAGTGGTTCTTAACCTTTTCTTTACCATGGACCCCTTGGTGGCCACAGACCACGAAGATGAACTCAAGGTGGGTTCTGGCTGTATGTGACATAGCAAGAAATGTCATGCGCATTCTCTCAGCCACTCAGCATCATTCACTTACATATTCTCACTGCGTGTGGAAGTAGCATGTGTTGAGTTCGTTTTTTTGCTATCGGTTATTTTCGTAACTTTTGAACGATTTGAGATATTGTAATGACATATTATACAAAGATGTCTATCACTAGCAAAAGATTGCAGCTCTTTGAGATAAATGTATGACAGCCTGTTTTTCATTCTTTCTTTGTTCTTTTCTTTCATTCTTTCTTTCTATTTTAACTCTAAAAGCTCATATCATTTCTTCAAGCCTTTGCATATCCCCTGTGAGGACATCACAGAGCCCTGGGGGTCCACAGACCACTAGTTAAGAACCACTGCATTAGACCGTTCATTCAAGAGACATGTCATTTAGAAAGTATGAAATGTTTTTCAGATTCAGAATTCAGACTGTTGGAATGTTGTTTGGAATGGAATGTTTTTTTCAGCAAAAGAGAAAGAAAACTACAGAGCTTATACATATGTATCTACCAGCCAATGTCTATTTTCAGATGAAATGAAGAGCCCCACTTAAATATTTGGGCTTGACAATGTGGGGAGTCTGTTTTTAAATATATGATGTAACATGCTTGAAGAAGCCATCCTAACATACCTTGTAGAATGATAGCAGATTTTACCTTTTGTTACTGATGTGATTGTGAGAGCTGCAACGCTGCAAGAAATTTGCGTTGTACTAGAAATGCCAGTGAGAGATCAAATTCACGTTCTAGATTAGATTTTGAACATTGGTATGTACTTAATAATGTAGGGGTTAGGCTAATGTTTCAGAAGACTCCAGCTGGTCTCTGGATTCAGGTTTCAGCGGAAATACCAAGTTCTCTCATTTACTCTTCTTCTTGCGTTATTAGGCTCATCATGTTCAGTTATGCTGCAGCTGTTGGTACTTCGTATGAGCACTTAGCCTTAAACCTAATCAGATGTTAACTGTAGAAGAATTAAGACAATACAGATTCCTGGGGGAAAAGTATTTACATTGGAGTAGGGTGGAAGTTTTAACTGAACCCACTTTCAAAAGAAGGTGATTAAAAAGCCAGTCCAAGGTCATTTCTGTATTAGCATAGTAATAGCATGTGTATTTCTATACTGCCTATCAGCAAAGTCCTCTCTAAGCGATTTACAGTGTGTTTTAGCTAATTGCCCCCAACAAACTGAGTACTCATTTTACCGTCCTCTGAAGGGATGGAAGGCTGAGTCAACCTGGACTCTGGTAGGATGAAACAACCTTGTGGTTGCAGTACCGGCATTTAACCACTGTGCCACTAGGGCTCACTGCATTACATTGTTACAGTGCTATTATTCTACTTTCAACATCCTGTGGAATTCTGGGGTTTGTAGTTTACTGAAGCCAAAGAGATCTCTAGCTGAGAATTCTAAATGTCCCTTCCTAAACTGCAAGCCCTGGGATTCCATGGGATATTGAAAGTGGAATAATAGCAGTATAGCAGTGTAGTGAAGAAATAGTCCAAGTATCTAACTAGGAATGTGAAAGCATGGCTTGAGCTGATGCATGCAAGGTTTGGCCCCATGCTATATTGGTTATGTGGGTTTTGACTATGATGAATGTTGGAGATATGCATAGGATGTTCTTGTTGAACATTTGGCAAGACTATTCATTTTAGACATATATAGCTTGTACACAAATATTTTTTTCCTCATTGGATCATAATTTGACTGTTGTTGGTCAATCCCAGAAAGGAGCTATAAGGAATTGCTGGTTTGACCAGGTGTGTAGATTCAACCTTCACAGAAATTCCAGAATAATGTTAGGAGAGACATTTCAACCCAACTATTAATCCAGCTTCATTGCAAATTTGCTCAAGGACCAAAAAAAAAAAAAAAGCTTTTCTACCATAAAACTATAAAGAGGTAGGCGTTTGTATAGTTTTAAAAAAATGACAAAAAGTGTCAGGAATAAGGTACTATTGGTACCATCACCTTAGATGTTCACTTTCCAGCCAGATTAGGGCATCAATACTTCTCAGGCATCTGTGGCAGCACAATGAATAAGATGACTTAGAAATACCCGCTTTAGATTTAGATTGCTAGTTTCTGAAAGCAGGCAATTTCTGCATGCCACATCTGGGAAGGATATGGTATCTCCTGAGGTTTACAAAATAAGTGTTTTAAGGTGGTATCCCATTCTAGAAAGGTTTTTCACTGAAATCGATTATATCTGCATTAATCTCCATAACTGGAAACAAAGTATCATTTATCCAGTTTATAAAATGGGCAATAGGCAGAAGCCTGTTAATGAACAATTGTTTTATTGGACATACCTTCCAAGCTTTAGACTCAGTATCTCTTGAAGAAGCTTGTTGACTGGGCAGAACTGATAAAACTTTAGGGTACATCTTTGGCTACATCTTAAGCAATCTCAAGAAGTGTACAAAATTTAGTCAACATTCAGTGGGAGCAAATATTATATGCTAAAATATACTAATATGCTGAGTATGCTAAATATGCTAAAATATTTTAAAAAACAAGATGGCCTCTCTAGTGGCTACTTCATTAAACTTTGTTTTTAGCATCTGAGGAGTGGGGCTAAGTGGGCTAGTTTGCTGTTCCCTATTTTATAAAGTAACTCTTTTCCTTCACTAGATAATATTAAGCTCTGGAATATAAAAAATAGTTCATGATTGGCTATTTGCCCAGGATGCTAATCAAGATATCAGCTTGAGGCAGCATTCAACATTTTCCAGATGGTGCCCTTATTTTAAAAAGAATAAATGTGTTTCTCACTAGCAGATTAACCTTACCAGTGCTCCCTTATAGAAAGCATTTACAACTTTACATTTCCAGAGTAGGCCCTCTGTGTATCTTGAAGACAGATTTCATAAGGTCCTGTGAAGCAAAAACTTTGTCCCTGAAAACATCACATTTTTTATATATAAAACATCACATTTTATATTGTACTTTTTAAAGTATCAAAGGAGGGAAACTTCTGAGTCAGATCACTGTAAAATTTTCAGGGGCTGAAGTGGAATGTATCAACTACTTACTGGCATGTATGTTACTAATCAAGTTGCTATTTTTAATTTTTTTATCTGTTAAAATTAGAAAGGGATCTGTACTTTACCTTTGGCCAAATTGTAGTTCACATATTAGGTTTTATATGTGTGTTTTCTTAAAATTATACATTGTAATGACCACTTCACTTTTTTTAACCTGTAATTGTTTCTTGAAATTGCTATTTGACAAATTACATTAAACTTAACTTAACTTGGCATAGGTTGTATGCTAAATAAATCAAATGTCCTCTTCAATGTTCACTAGAAATTCTTACAAGTCTGTTCAGGCAGCATTCCTGTGTGAATCAACTGAACTTTAATATATAGAGTCCAGTATTCAATGAGGTCTCCATCAGAACAGATGAGTCTTGTTTTGACATTTAGTTTTGTTTTGATTTCTGTTGGGGGAGTTAAAAGCATTTTCAGTTCCTCGCCAAACTACAAATCCTAGGATTCCATATGAAGGATCCATGACAGTTAAGGTGGTATCAAAATGCTATACCTGAAAGTTTGAAAATACACATTTAAAAAGCTGACTACACTGTGTATCTGTACTCACATGGCAAATAGTACTGAGTGGGGAGGTTACAGCTTTGATGGCCTCCACTGGGAGAGATCAAGGTGCTTTGTGGTAGGCCCATCATGGAGCAGAGCTGGAGGCTATTTATGGCCTGCTTGTCCCTTTATGTGACAGCCAGAGCTGTACAGGACTGATGGTGTTCATTTGTGAGAAGAGGGCAACTCATTGCAACAGAGAGTGAAGACTATGTTGGCTGGGCTGGTGAGGGAAGGAATTAGGAAAACATTTGTCTCTTGCTCATGGTAGGTAGCAGGGGGAGAATATAAGGCCCTTTTCACACCTTACCTCGTTGCAGCAGTGGGGAGCGGCACTCGCGCGGGCAGCCACTCACGCTCGCCACTCACGACAGACCTTCTGCCTCCCGCATTGGCTTCCTGGTAGCGCGACCGTTGCGCTAGCACCCCGCCCCTTCCTTCCGCAGCACAGTCCGGGAGCTGTAGGCTGTGCTGGGAGAAGGAAGCGCGACCAGCCCGGCTCGCCAAAGCACCGCACGCAGGTAAATGCGCGAGGGTGCTGCGAGCATTGCACGAGTGCGCAGTATTTTTGGCTTACAGCCGAAAATAAAAAAATGTGTGCGCGCCCCACTTTAGCCTCATGAGCATCGCGCAAGTGGGAGTGCATCGTATGGAGCAACGTTCCCATTCACGCGACGCTCAAGGGGCGCTCACGCAAAAAAAAAGGCATGCGAAAAGGGCCTAAGAGTTTAGTGTACACTTTGGCACCTTTTTGGTGTATAATAGGGCTCTGGACCTTCGCTTTAGGCCCTTGGACTAAGAGGGTGGGAAAGGAGACTACCCTTGAGGCAAACCTAGGGTTTGGCTCTCACTTGTGGAGTCTTGGGACTTGCGTGGGAGTCCCCAGTTTACCTTCCAGTAGATGGCTGGCTGAGTGGTGGTGATGGTAACCTAATCAGGGCTCAGGTATTTCACTCAAGGGAAGGCTGAGGAGGTGACACCTGACCTTATCTGGACCCACATCTGTTTGTTCCCCCTCTTGCTCCTTTCCAGATACAACCCACCTAGATAGATTTTAGGTTCAATAAAGTGGCCCTTATTTAACCCAGCTTTCTGTGTCTGGTCTTCTTATTCTGGCTGGTCATCAATCATAAGCTGAAGTCATCCATAAGTAAGTAGCAGTATTCAGACTCTTGCTTTACTACTATTGAGCTTTGGATGGCTTTAGCATGCCATTATATTCATTTATTTTAAATATAACTTTTCAAAATCCTCCCATTCCCAAAGGCAGTATAACTGTCTTACAGATAGGCTAAAGGCTGTAGATAGGATAAACAGCTCATCAGTGTTTAGGTTTGTATATCCAAATACCACATCATTCTGGGTGTTTGTTTTTTTAAAAAAAAACATAACCTAAGTGTTTGGGAAAGCACTTGTAAGTTTATGAGGTCAGGGTCATAATTCCATTTCCCCATGGGAAACATCTATTGTATGAAGTGTACCTCTTTGTGGAGGTTGTGTGGTAAAAAAGGAGGTCAGAAATTTAAAGGAATGTGCAAAATGTTGGGCAGAAATGTGATGGCCAGAGTTTGAATTTTCGCTCAGCCATGGACCTTGGGCAAGTCACACTCAGCCTCAGAAGAAAGCAAAGGCAACCCCCCTCTGAACAAATCTTGTCAAGAAAATCATGTGATAAGTCCCATTTGGGACCATCATAAACCAGAAACAACTTGAAAACAGGCAACAACAAAAACAAATTTTTCTCTCTAGAGATGTTGAATATATCCATGCTGTACAATAATAGCATTTTGATACAACTTTAACTGCCATGCCTCCATCATATATAATGCTAGATTTTATAGTCTGGCAAGAGACTTAGAATTGTTTCACACACTCCTTTGACTGGCAAAATTATAGCTGTCTTGCAGAGAATTCTAAGTACCTCAGAAAACTACAAATCCCAGGATTCTGAACCATGGTAGTGAAAATGATTTCAAGGTGCTATAGTTGTGCAGTGTGGATTCAACCACTGATTTTTCTACTTGACTTACTGAGATTATTCCAGAATCCTTTGCTTTGCTTTCAAAACATTTAAAACTGTTATATTCACCTCTGATTGTACATACTGCAAGTAGAGTAAGCGGTGGTTATCACAGGATTGGTGATCTTGAAAAGCAAGTTGGGCAGAAGGAAACTAATGGGAAATGTAATTTACTTGCAAAGAAGAAATTGAACTCTGCAGGGATTTGGTTATTCCAGAGTTTCTAGCAGAGAAAAACATGATCAAATTGGCTGCTGATTAAAGACACCTAGAGGTACAAGTTGCAATAAATCTTTCTGTCAAAAAAAAATATCTTGCTTACTGGAGCAAAACTAACAGGAACAGTCCTGCACTTCAAAGGAAAATTATATGTTGCTGCTAGAACTATGAATAAAAAGACTGTGCCTTTGCCTAGTGGTGTTGAGGGGGTTAGTGTTCAAAAAATGAGGAATATATACAACAATAACTAACTAATGTATGAATACTGTGTGTAATGAATATGTATAATAAACACAAGAAACAATAATGTAGATAAAATATATCCCTTAATTAAAAGGTAACACCTGTGGACTAGGTGAAAAAAATGTAATGACGTCAGACACAATATACTGGTAACTGCAAATATGTATTCATGGTGTGATAAACAAATTAGAAATCAAATATAGCTATGACCTCAAATAGTGAATAAAGTATAACAAACAATAATTAGAAGTATATGAAATTCTCCCAGTAATGAATTTACAATAAGCTCATTTGGAACAAGTCCAAATACGAAGAAGTGCAGTAAGTCCTAAAATACCAGGTAGATAATAATAGATAATTAATGATGCCACCACTCCAGAAAATCTGAAGTCATTTCGGTACAATCTTCCTCAGTCAGTTATTTCATATATTAATCATTTAATCATTCAGACTTGATTAGTCCCACTGTAAGAGCCTAACTACACACGTAACTAACAACATGCAGGACCGGGGAAATGATAACTGTCACAAACACAGGATGCAAGAAAGGAAATTTAAGCCTCTCTACACCCAACTTTAGGGCCTAAGTGCCCTAGGGGCACCAGATCCCATCTGATCCTGGAAGCTAAGCAGGATCAGCCCTCGTTAGTACTTGAATGGGAGTCTGCCAGTGAATACCAGGTGCTGTAGGCTGTTTTTCAGAGGACAGAACTGGGAAAACTGGCTCTGAATATTCCTTGCCTAAGAAAATGCTATGGAATTCATGGTGTCACCAGAAGGTAACAGACAACTTGAACGCATGCGTGTACACATAAACATACACACAACTTTAAAGGCCACAAAAATCCCTTCCTCCTACAATCACAACTATTATCATTAGAATAATATCTCTCACTTGCCGTGGAATGATGGTTCCATTCTAATTATATTACGAATTCTCCAACTGGGAAAAAAAAAGATGCTGTAGTAGATGCTTCAGATGTATCTGAAAACCCTGGAAACCAAAAATGAGAAAGATCCAGCAACCACAGTATATTAGTGGGTGAGTGTCGTTAGGAGAATATATGGAGTGACAGGGCTAGGATGTTGGGTAAATTTGTGTACGGATGAACACTAGTGGAAAGAGAGTGTAAGTGGGAGATGTGGCAGGAATAATGCGGAAAGCATGTGAAGTCTGAAAGTTAGGTAGGATTTAGATTTGAAAGAAGCGAGGGGAGGTCTGAATGCTGAAGAAAGGGTCTGAGCGAAGGGAAATTGTATAGATAGAATTTGGTTGTTAGTAGCATAACCATAAAAAAGAAACAACAGCTATTGGGTATTTACATGCTGGAGGATCAAATAAGATGTATAAAACACATACAATTGTAACATAATGTCACTTACTACTTGGTCATTACACCTGTGATATACTCGGTGATAAAGCTTGAGAGCTGAAAGAACAGTCTTACGTAAAGAAGAGGTTTATACACAGAGGAATTGGATCTATTTAGCAGCAACAGCCTTAGCAAGGATGTAGGGGTTTGAGGTGGGATCCCCACAGGTGATACCTAGAAGTACTACTGTCACAGTTGTCATCATCATCAGCATTGTCATCACCGTCATCATCTGTACTGATACTTTAGAAAGGCATTCTTTACTAAATCTTTAAGATTTAGTTGGCCACTTTGGCCAACAAAGATCAATCATGCTCAGTCAGCCAAATAAGCATTTGATGCTGATCTTCAGAACAGGACTGTTGAATACTTTCTGCCATCAATGGGGTGAACAAGATCCCATCTGTATCTCAAAAATGAGCTTGTTGGACATGTCCCCTGGCAGCTGCACATTTGCTGCCACTGTGAAAGGGGCCGTAAGTACGTAGGGTTCCTTCACAGAAGCAGGATGGGTGTAGATTATCAGTCCCTTAAGGAGTTCTACACAGTTACACTGACACCAAATATCAGCTGTTTAGGGTATGAATAGTGGGTATATCCAGTACGTAAGAGCATTCATCTGAACAGCTCTTAACTTTTAAACATTTTGGGTAAATGTATGAAAACAAGACTTCCTGCTAGATTCCTAGTACCTGTATCTCTCTATCTGTATCTCTCTATCTCTGTATCTTTGTCTGTCTATCTCCCTCCCTCCCTACTTATGTGTGTGGTGTGTGTGCAGTTTTGAAATTAAAGATAATCATTTCTCACAGTATGACCCATACTGTAACATTTCAATTTTCTATTCTATGTTTTATTTGTTTTAAATGAAGATTTGCCAGAGAAAAAAACAAGAAGAAGATTTAAGAAAGGTATGCCACTGTACTGTTTCCAGCTGTTTTGCCATCAATTAGAGGCCATTTCTGCACTAAACTGTTATAGCTCTATGATTCCACTTTCAACATCCTATGGAATCCTGGGGTTTGAAAGTGGAATCATAGCGCTATAACATCTAGTGTGGAAATGGCCAGAGTTGAATTCCCAAGAGCAATGTGGCTGTGCTAATTTATGGTAAACAACTAGTCCACTTAAAAAAAACAAAAACAACCCAGCAATCAGCAGAAAGGAAATTGATTGACATTATTTCCCAGAAATTTTCCCCGACTGAAATAGTAGGAGGAAAGAATCTGGTAAATCCAACTGTTAGTTCCAATGAGAGTCAATCTGAATTTGATAGGTCAACTCTTTGCTTATTTCACTATAGACATAAAGATGAAAAATTTCAAAGAGTTTTCTCCCTACTGGGTGAGATTTTATTTTATGTTTTGTTTCATTTTATTGCATTGCATTACATTGCATTTTAGGACTTTACAGAAAAAATATTTGCACAGAAATATTACAGGAAAAATATATTTTGCATAAATACAAATACTTTTGCACAGAAATGTTTTTTATGTAGAACTGTGGTAAATTGGGGCAGGGGGAGAAAGTGCCTTTTTATTACTGTCACTCAAGGATGAAAAATCTTGCAACGAATGAGTTTTTCCCTAGTGATCTCGATATATCAAAAGACTCATTGTCATAAGGGACAAGAAAATATATGGATGTTCTTTATGTTCCTAGCCAAGACTCAAGCAAGTCCCAGAATAGATTGCTATCAGTTTTCTTCCTTCACCATTTTTCTGTTTCCACCATGGAATCCATATAATGGCAATTTCCAATGTTTACTTCTGAATCCTGAGCTATTGCATAAGTCTGACTAAAGATTGTTGTTGTTGTTGTTAAAGATATGAAAACTAACCCTCTAAACCTGGCCTGCACAATATCAGGCCCTCCACCAACCATATATTCCAGCTTTCCAGGAACTTGATTCATAAGCATAATTTCGTATAAATGCCAGCGCAAGATTCATCATTTGTCAGAGATTATTAGTAGCCTGAATTCAAGTTAACCTGATATATTCTAGATATGTGAAGATTTTTGTCACATTAAACCTTGGAGCATTGAACAACAGCTTAAATCTGTGTCCCTTAAATCAATGAAACTGAAAGTGGTTAAATCTGGTTATATCAAACTCACTTTGGGTAAGCAGCCAATTAATGGGTATCAGGAGGAGCAACTTTGGAAAAAATCTGATGTATGTTGTTTGTCTCTGAAACAATCCTCATTTCCAGAAAGGCCTTCTTACTGTCTTTTGGAGAATGACCCTGGAATCTGCCGTGGACTGATTACCAGGTATTTCTACAACAAAGAGTCACAGAAGTGTGAAAAGTTCCAGTATGGTGGTTGCCTGGGGAACCAAAACAACTTTTGGTCTTTGGAAGAATGTCAAGATACCTGCCAGGAGATTAGTAAGTATCTTTGCTTTGTAGCGCTGAATGTCCTCTTGGTTCCTGCAGTATAAGCCAGTAGTGGAAACCTGTGGCCCCTTAAATATTGCTAAACAGCAGCTCACATCATTCTGGGCATTGACCTTATTAATTTGCGTGGTTAGGATTCCGACTTCAACAACATCTGACAGACCACAAGTTTCCCACCCTGGTAAGAGATATTAAGCTGCTCTTGAAATAGGAATATGCCTCTGATTGTCTCTTTTCCCTCTAGAAGAACATTCTGTTGCTGCAGCACACATAAGTACTGTATGAAGGACTTCATGCGGGACTGTAGCTAAGGGAGGGTTGAGGGCATTCTACAAATAAGAATTCTGCCTCCAATGCAATATTCCTTCAGTTGCTACATTTTTAGCATTGCAGGAGGTAAGACACCATGGACCTTTCCACACTACGCTGTTATAGTGCTATTGATCCACTTTCAACATCCTGTGGAATTCTGGGGTTTGTAGTTTACTGAGGCCAAAGAGGTCTCTGGCCCCTCCCTAAACGGCAAACCCCCGATTCCATAGGATGTTGAAAGTGGAATAATAGCACTAGAACAGTGTAGTGCAGAAAGGCCCTGAGAACTGTTCACACCTAGAACCCTTCTGTTTGCTGTGTTCTCGTTCCCTTAGTCACTGTGCTTGCACATTGTCTTTGATTGTGCAAACTTTATTTCTAAATATTCAGCTGACATTTTATATAATTGCAATGCTAAAACTTTGAGCACTGACAAAAAATTTCAGTGTGAGAGGCAGAATTCTTACTTCAGGGGGCAGTGCCCTCCATCCCTCCCAGCCCCCAACTACACTCCTGGCAGTATGATTGAATACTTCGCTGGTTAGTAGAGTTTCAAGCACACAGAGAAACCCAATAGGTCAGGAAGAAGACAGATGTCAACCTTAATTCCTAGATTACAAACAAGGAGCTCCTCTCTTCTCCAGCATACACACTCACCTTTAACCTGACCCGTTCCTGCACTTCAGCTTTTAGTCTGGATATGTGCATCCATATGCTGAAGTTGTTGTTGTTGTTTTTTCTCTTAGCTATGGGGAAAAAAGCCTGGAAAAACCCTGATCATTAAATTTTCATTGACAACACTGGATGTGAACAGTATGACAGTAAATAAAATATTGGTCGACCTAATGTGGGAATAAAATACTGCTTTTGTAGGTGAACGTAGGGGAAATATCAATAAATCCCAAATAATATCATAAGCTTAGATACTGCTGCATTGTCTCCAAAGCAACCCTTACATTAATACCAGGCTATGAAGCCTCTTTTTCACCCTTGTACAATCATGTTTATTAATTTTGCTTCTGCAAGATATTGTGCTGGGCATTGCTCAGCTCATTATGGCTAGGCCTTGGGTTTCTTGTATTTCCTAGAAGTTGCTAAACACTACTGGCGTAATTTTTCCCTTCCACTAGAATAAAGCTGGATATAAGCAAATACAAAAAAAGCATTTAAAACAGACTGAACGACTTCAGTGGTGTCAATTCAAGGGGTTCAGTTTTCCCTGGGATACGATAGGAGCCACATACCCATTGAAAATATATATTTGGGCTGGTCAATTAGACTAGAAGGGGCTGGAAGTTCATTATTTTAACAAAATAAAGAAATGCAGACTTTTCCTAAAGCAACGATGTGAACCAAAAGTCAAAGGACAAAAGTGCTTCTAGGATGCTTCCAAGAGTACAGTTCTCCTTGTTTTGCACACACATCATTTGAGGTGGGGGAGAGGGAATAAGGTGTCCTTTGACTAGTAAGAAAAGATGGGGCTATATGAAGCTCAGGGTTATTCTGGGGGTACAAGCAACCCACAGGCTTCTTATTTCCCACCCCCAGTGAACAAGAATACATATGTTAATCATTCTTTTCTCTGCCTGCTTAACAAAACGTTTACAATCCCTTAATTCATCTTTCCCTTTCCTTCTAGATCCTTTAGTCAATTCATTGCAAACAGATGGTGGCAGCATACCATTTACCACAGCAGACAACAGCACACCAGTTGATCAGCATGGTATGTACTAAAAGCTTATTGCTTGTGTAAGAATTAGGGGAAAATCTGAAATTCTCTTCATTCTCTGTAGAGTTCAAATTCACAGGAGTTTGTAGGAAAGACTGAGGGAAATGCAAGATTACAAGAATTTAAATGAAGCAGAAAACAAAACAAACAGATTCACCCAGAGGAAATTCAGTGCTTAGCTCTTAAATACCTATGGATTCAGACAAAGGCCCTTTCCGCATGTTACCTGTTCATGCTGCTGGGTTGGGGTCCTCGCGTGAGAAGCCTTGGAAGCAGTGGTTCTCAACCTGTGGGTCCCCAGATGTTTGTGGACTTCAGCTCCCAGAAGCCCCAGCCACTATGGTCAATGCTCAGGGCTTCTGGGAGCTGACGTCCACGGACATCTGGGGACCCACAAGTTGAGAACCACTGCTTGGAAGGAACGCTCCCGCATCCCTGCTGCTTCCCTGCTGCTTGGGCTCCGCAGCTCCTTCCTCCTCGCGCGAGCGCCTCACCTCTTCCTTTCGCAGCACAGCCTGGGACTTTTCCCAGCCTGCACTGCCCAGCAAGCATGAACAGCCCGGCTCTCGACGCACCGCACACCAGGTAAGTGCATGTGGGGCGCCGGAGCGACGCATGAGTGCGCAGCATTTTCGGCTTTAAGCCGAAAATGAAAAGGTGCGTGCACGGTCCTCATCCGGCCCTTGAGCATCACGTAAATGTGAGTGCGTCATGCAGACCGCTCCTCACATTTACGTGATGTTCAAGGGGCCTCTCACTTCCAAAACACCGTGTGAAAAGGGCCAATGTCATGGTGTTGAATTATTTGTCACCTATTCCTCAGTTTGTATATATACATACATACATATATATGTAATGGCAGTGAAGTACAACACAGTCCTTTGTGGGATGGGAGCAATTGTACCAATTCAGTTTGTAGTAGTTATACCTGTTTGGCTATTATAGATGGCTAGCATTTTTATTTCCTTCATTTTGACAAGAATCTCTCCAAAATGCTCAAAAAAGGCCAATTTTCAGTCAAAAACAAAACTATAGCTATTTCAGCACTATACTGTTATAGTGCTATTCTTCCACTTCCAAACATCCAGTGGAATTCTGGAGTTTGTAGTTCACTGAGGATAAATAGCTCTCCAGCTGAGAATTCTAAAGCCCATCCCCCCAACGGCAAACCCCAGGATTCCATAGGGTGTTGAAGGGGGAATCATAGCACTATAACAGCGCAGTGCGGGAATAACCTATGATACTGTGTTATTTGATGTTCATCCAAATCACACTTTTGTGGCCAACTGGAAGGCAGCATAAGTTATTAAAAATAGCTCCCACCTTACAGCTGCCCATGTTTATCCTGAAGGTTTCGCAACTTCTGTAGAGTGTGGTCTACTTGTCCTACAGATGTTGTTGGATCTACCAGACCTAGCCATCATTGCCCATTGTGAAATATGATGGGAGTTTGCAGTTCAGTGACATCTGGAGGCTTGCATTTCTCCTGCCTCTACCTTATGTATTTTCAACATTTGTCATTTTCCTACTAGCTCAACACGGAATATAACCCACAGTAAGAAAATGATTGAAAATAATGTGCCATTAAAGGTATATCAGTCATTTTTTTTCTCTACCTAACATATATTATTTCTACAATTTTTGTACCATTGTTTCTTTCCTTTCAGTCCTTCCATCCAATTCATTGCAAACAGAGGATGTCAGTGTGCCCGTTAGTACAGTGGACAACAGCACTCCAGCTATCCAACAAGGTATTAAAAATGTACTGTTGAGTGTGAATTAGGTAAACTTCTAAATTTTTACACATTTTGTCTGGAGATCTGGTTCCCAGCAGTTCCTAGACAGGACTTTTCCATTTCACGTGTCAAGTAAGAATCTATATGTTTCCTCAAACTTAGAGATTTCCAGGAATAGGGAAAGCCTGACATGTCAGCAATCTGGGATGGGAGAGAATTTTGTCTGGTATATTTTGTAATGTAGAACTTTCCAAAATTCATAGATTTATTCATAAATGTGATACAGAGAATTTGAGATGATAAAAATGTGAGTGTGGGGAAAGTGAAAAAGACAGGTTCTCCTATCTAGGCTGAGTAATTTGAGTTCTTAGCTCTTTGGCTAATCTCTTTGGCTTTGGATCTATATTTATTTTACTTTGTTTGTGGGGCTAAACTATGGTTGTGTCAGGGTTGGCAGGATTTGGCCCCTCTGAGCATGAACAGAGTGCAATCTGTGAAGCAGAAAGAATTCCAGAGGCTCATTAAGTAAGACTTAGAGGCCTGATTTATTGCCGTATTCTTAGATAAGGCTTAGCAAAAACATACAGCAGTCCAGCAATTAGACAAATAGGAATAACAGAAGATAACGGAGAAAAATGGGGCATTATCTCCCCCTTTCAATTGTTATACTGCCAGTAGCATGGCAGGTCTAGCTAGGGCATATAACTGGCAGCTGGTCAAGGCAAACAACAGCCTTTTTATGCTATCTTGTCACCCTGGAACTAGTGGGGTGACCCAGTCAGTGCTCTGGCGTGTGGCCTTCTCTAAAACACAAGACATAGCCAAAACAATTCTGCTGGCCTTGTACCTGACTGTCTGGCCACACCACATCTTCTCTCTGCCGTCCACTCATAGAAAACTTTGCCTGCCCAGCAACAACCTTGACAGTTTGCTACCTCTTTATTTTTTTCTGAGGCTTTTCATCTTTAATAGCAATATGCTGAGTGGGTACAATACAATTTTCTCCATGCTGGAAACAGCTATACCTATTTAGCTTGATTAGTACAGCTGGTTCAGAGTGTTGTCTGTTTTATTTGTCAATAAGAACTTTCTAAAATTTGAACATTTCTTTTTCAAACTGATAGAAAGAACTTGACGTAAAAATAAAATGAACATGGGAAAAGCAAAATGGACAGACTCCTTGAGAAAGCTGGGCTTCAGTCCTGCTTCCTCAAATGCAAACAAGTAACTCTTCACCTTTAAACTGAAGCCATGACTCACCCCCTACCTTTTCTTACCTATGTTTTTCTCTACTGTGAGGAAATCCTTGAAAACTGTACAGTTTTGAGGTTCAGTTTTCAGATCTTTTTTTTTTATAAATCACACTCTTTTCCACAGAAAATGACATTACATTGTTTCCTCTTCAGAAAACATGCTTTCTGTGCAAAATAAAAATTAAAACTTCTGTATCGAAAATGCTATTTTTGTGCATGCAAAAAAAAGTCTGTTTTTCCTGCTGAATAAATCCTGAACTGCAAAGATTCTCATTCATCCTTGATTCTCAATAAGGTTTTCCAACATTTGGGACCTCCCATTTTCAGTCTGGGATTTTAATATTTTCCAGTGTTCCTTCCATCTTATCAAGCTGTCCAGTGACTAGCAACCTCAGTGATTCACTGGAGATCCATTACACTGCTTCAAAACTGCTTTCTGTTGCCAGTAGGGATGTTGCAGATAGAGGTATTAAATGCCTCTATGCAGTTGTGTAGGGACGGAGTGGGGCAGCGTTTCACCCCAGGCGGCAATGTTTTCGGGGCATCCCACCACACAGCCACGCCCTGTGTGCCCTGGCCATGCCCCCATGCACAGTGGCCATGCCCTTCATGCCATAGCCCCCCCTCCACACACTCCAAGCTCCGCCACAGCCTCCATCTGCAACATCCAGAAGCTGGCAGGGGAGATACCTTGATCACATCCAGAAAAGGTGCACACTTGTATAATCTCACTTGCAGATAATATGTCAGCCAAAGGTTTCTGGTCCTTAGGTTTACATACTACAGTATTACATACATTGTCCTACATACTATATATAGAACTACATACTATTGTTAAGTTTACATACTATAGTAGGAAGAGGATTCCAAATGGTGTGCTGCTGTTTTATTAATTACATGTTGGTCATTGTTTCCACTTCTGATAACATTCAAGTTTCAAAGCCTCTTTTATTGTTTTTCAGTGCCTTTGGTGCCTTCAACCAATTCTTTGCAAGCACAGAAAGACAGCATGCTTCTCAGCATATCAAACAATAGCAGTCCAGTTGTTAAGCAAGGTGTGTATTAAAATTTACAGCTCAGTAATGATTAGGAATATTTCTTGATGTTCTTCACCTGTATTTCTGCATGGAATTCCATTTTCACCTCTCTTATTTTTGAAGAAGAACCAATACATTCCATTTTTTCATTTAGGAATTTTGTAAAAAGGCTAGTTTGCTGCCAGTTTTCAGTCCTTTAATGTCTCCATCCCCTATAAATCACCAACATCCACATGAGCTGATCAAGCAAATCCCTCCAAAATCATTCTGTTACTGTATTTATTGTTGTATCAAAAGTCTTCCATCTGGCATTTTACCTGACTTCAAGAACATTTATGCATATCAGTGAAACAATGGATGTTTAAAAATACAATTATACATGCAATCACATCAAGATTACCTTGGGGGAGTAATTTAAGGTTGTTGCAGAAAAAGAGGATAAAAATGTAGGGAAGGAAGCCCATAGTTTCGGGGTAAACTGGTGGAAATTTTTAAACAGGAAAGGATGTTTAACATTGTAAAGAGTCAGCTCAACATTTAAAAAAAAATCAGCTCCTTCCCCTCCATCATTTTTTTCATGGCTTGCATTCTCTTTTAATTACTTAGTTGAGCAGGTTGTGGAGGAATTACAATCCTTGGAAAAGTGTCAAATTTGTGGTTAAATAGCAGTTGTGCATCTGAAACAGGTACCATTCAATTGCTGCTTAGTTACAAATTGAACATTATTGTTATGGTTGTAACTTACCACCACCACCACCACCACTTTACCAGGAATTATTTGCATGGGGAGAAAGAAGACCATTCTGCCAGGGATCAGACCATAGGTAAACGATGTTCCTGCAAGGTTTTGAGGTGGTAAGGACGCAGAAAGGTATTTAGCTAAGAATACTAAATAGTTAATGCAGGCCATAATTTTCCCCCATGGCAAAATGGCAGCAGCTTTCTCATTGGTCTCTATGGGCTGAGTGACTCTGAGGAAGGCAGCCACACCTCAAATATAGTATCTGCATATGTGCATTACCATCTGAAAAAACTGAGGCCCTTCTCAGTAAGACAGAATGAATGCCAAAAAAGGCACCAAAAAGGACACCATGCTGTTATCAGGCTTTTGTAGAGGAATTATTGTTTCTTAATTTTTTTGAGCCTAGATCTTATTATTTTTGCCAGGATAATTTGAATGGGCTTCTTTAGGTCCAGCAGTAAAATTATCACACATGCACATTTTGACAGGACTTAAATTATGAATCACATTTCTAGTCATCTCAGATCTTTACTAATTTGTGACTTCAAAGTCATATTTTAAGGATGTATTGCAAATATTTCTGTGCGAGCCTTTTTCACTCTATTGGAGAATGAAGCTTGTTATTTTTTGTGATTCACAGTCGTATGGGAGGGAGAAAGGAACAGCTGGAAAACGACCAATCAGGTTCATCAAGGTTTTCTACTGGTATTCTTCACTTGCACTTACATGTGTTTCTGAGGACTAGCAGATAGTGTGTGGATTGCGCATTCTGGCTTGACAACATGGAATGTGTGTGCGAGCAGCCCACTGAGATTTCTGTAATGAAGTTTATTTAATGGAAAGTGTTATGTCACAGCCCACTATTGAAATAAATCTATCTCTATTGAAAATAAGAAATCTAAACAGGATGATGGGAATTATAACAGTGTTTCAATAAATTAATTTAGTAATGGAATAAAATTATTTGTACTGAAAACAATTGAGTGACATTGTGACAAATCAATACTTATTTTCATGTTCCTTTTATAAGGATTAAATTTCTACCAGTAATATCTCTATATAAATGTCTCTATTAAAAAAAAAAGCTACATGCACATGCTGATGCCTCAGCGTTAATTTTTTGCCTTTTGGTAGATGTGTATAGTGAGTTGGATTTTGAAACAGCCAAACAAGAGCTAGTCTTGCACAGCCAGTATCCAGTGTAAGAAAACACAATGGCTTGAATTCTAGTTTTTAGTCCCATAAAATAGACTCATTTAACCAAGGAGATCTATCTGCATGCTCATAGCTTTCTCCTGGATTTCTTTTCTTTTCTTTAATCTTGAGATTTTGTGTTAATTTTTTTGAAGAAATACACAAACGTCAGTAAATTCTAAATTAGTAAAACTGGAAACAAGACTCTCCCATTTGCACCAGCCAAATACAGCAAGCATAGCAATTCCAAGCTTGGAGGTGACCACATTATACCTTCCTGTTATGTAGTTGTTAAAGATGAAGATCCTCTCAGATACGTGTGTGAATGTATGCATACGTTTGTGTGTGCATGTTATTGTGTGTGTGTACTCTTTGCAATATTTGTAAAGAGCATTGCTTTAAATTCTTGAATGGGTAAGCCTGTCTGTTTTGATTTCTCCTATATTTAAGTATTTTTAGTTTCAAGGGTTTTCCATCCCAAATACGAAGGAATCTGCAAAATTTTGCTCAATTCTTATCAAAAGCTGATTGAAATTAAATTCTTATTCATATTCAAAGTGAAGAGGAAGTGGGCTGCAGAACTCCTGCAACAATATTACAGTTGCAGATATCATTTGGAGAATATTTTAACATTTTATGGATTTACTTTGCAGTAAGCAACTCCAGTTCCCAGGCAATGGGTGAAAGAAATGTTGTGTTAAGAACAGGAGAAATTTTATATTAAAATGGCAGATTATTAAAAAACAGGTGAGTTGGCAGACCTAATTCACAGTAGAAATGGAGATGAAATGAACATATTTTGACCCAGGATTAGCATATATAGGTAACCAAACGTATGAAATGCTCTAGGCAGCATATCACTAATTATATTTTTCCTTCTTGTAATAGAGGTGGTAGTAGCAGTTCTGATGGCAACAGGCAGCAGTAATTGTAACAGAGGATTGCAATTATTGTGGTTGGATTAAAATAGAGTAGGAGTTGGGAAAGCATAGATCACAGGCTGCATGAATTCCCAATCCCATTTTTGTGGCCCCAGAAACCCACAGGCCTCCACCCCTTTTTTTAAAAAATGGGCAAATTTTTTACCACAAAATGCCACTGCAGTGGCTCAAATCATCTCAAAACATTTTGGCTCGGAGGGGGCAAAGGAAAACCACCACTGAATGAATCTTCCTGGGAAAACCCCATGATGGTCTGCCTAGGGTCACCATGTCAGAAATGACTTGAAGTCACTCAACAACAGCAAACCGGTACAGTACCCCAATCCTGAACTAGCAATTAATTTATTTATATAAGCATGAATCTGCAAAAGAATATGAGTACATATAAGTGCTTCGCACATGAAATAGGCAACTGACCTGTCATAGCTAACAAGTGAACTGAACTTGGTCACAGGAGTGGGATGGTGATCTGGTTGACTCTTCCCTGAATTTCCCCAGTTTCAATATAGAAACATTTTCCTGTACCCCTCTGTAATGGGGGAGGGGGGCTTGAGACTTTGGGTGGGTGAGCTGAGTTGATCTGAAAGGCCATTTTTATCAAACCCAAAGGACCTATTGCCCACGAGTAGCAACTTAGGGAATCTTCATGAAGGAGTGTCTGTGTGTCCACTATTATCCTCTGCATTACCTGCACATACACAACTACCATCCATATACAAACAGATTAACCTAACAGATTCAGTCAGATTGACAAGTTAAAGACTTTCTCATGCTAACTGACTGCCTTAACTAACCCAGTGGTTCCTAACTTGGATTCTGTGCACAGCAGGAGGGGGCTGTGAGTTGCTCATTTCCTCATAGGAAATCCACAAAGATTGGAAGATTGTGCAGCGTGTCTTCTCTCCACAACAGAACCAAGGCACAGGCAGGTGGGCTGGACCTGTGCATTGGCTGTTATGTAGCCCCTCCACCGCAAGGAGGAAGTGGGTTAGCAGATGATTAACAATGGAGCTGACAGCCAGCCAGCTTAGAGGAGAGTAAGATGGGAGAAAGAAGGATGGAGGCAGTTTAGTTGACATCAGTACTGAGAAGAGCTACCATACCCTTTGCTTGTGAGCATGACCACTCTTTCTTTCCCTCCCTCCTTCCTTCCTTCCTACCTTTACCTGCCTCGGTCTCTCAGATTCTCTCTGTCCTACTCCCCCCACAAGTTAGGGCTGCAAAGAAAAGGTGAGTCATTGCCAGACTTTGTCTGCACGCCCTCCCACTGCAAGTTCAGGTATAGACCTCTCTTTCTGCCTGTGGTCTTCGTTCCTGGGTCCTTCCTGGGTGGCAATTAAATGCTAAAGTTCACGTGGACTGGACAAGCTGGATGGCCTCTTTGCATTGCTACTGCTTGCCAATGGAAGGTGGATTCTGATGTGCCAGAGCAGCCTCAGTGTTGTGTGAAAAACATCCAATGCATGCAAACTGTAGCTTTGAATTGCTGCCCAGGAAGGACCTTGGGATGAAAACCATGGGAGTGGGGAGGAAGGAGATATCGGCACCCAAGCTTGCAGTAGGAATATGCGCGGTGACCACTCAACCTTCCTTTGTTGTTTTTTCTCCACCCCCTTCCTCCTCTTGGCCCAATCTGTTCCACAGTGCAGGTTGGCAACACATCCCTGGACTGGGGTGGGGGGAGGAATTAGACCAGGGAGAATTTGACTGTGGCTGCTTGCCTTTGTAGCAGTCACCACGGCCACATCCTACCACATCAGGGCCAGATGGATGCCAGGGAGGGGAAAGGAAGGAGAGGTAGTGGGGTTCCTGACAGACTCCTGGAAATGCATTATTTTTTAAAAAAATCCCTGGCACCATGTCCAAACAGGCAAGCTTTCTTTCTTGTTCCTCTTCCATATGTAGGTTTTTAGTGACCCTCAAAGACATGTGTGCCTCCTGCCCCTACCCCCACATTGCTGGCTGCAGTGTGTCTGCTATCAGAAATGCTTCAGTCCCCCCTCCTTTGCCTCCTTCATCAGGAGAGGAGACCAAGATGAGAGAGGGAGGGAGGGAGGGAAGGGGAAAAAGAGCAAAGAAAAAGCGGGTGTACTTGCATGCAAAGGATCTGGCAATTCTTCTTAGCACCGATGTCAACTAAACTCCCACCCTCTCCCCACCCTCTCTCCTTCCTTCTCCCATCTTGGTCTCCTCACCTCAGGATGAAGAAGACAAAAAAGTGGTTGAAGCATTTCTTATAGGAGACTGGACTGCTCTCAGCTCAGGGGAGATCATGTAAGAAAAAGAGAGATAAGGGCAAAAGCTGGCTGGCTAGGCCTACAAGTTGCTGTTCAATCTGCTCCAGCATCAGAGGCACTGGAGGGGTAAGGAAAATTTTCTCTCTTTCCTCCCACCTCTTTGCAGCTGTAGCAGATTGATCAGCAATGCACAGGCCCTGCCAGCCATTGCCTTGGCTCCTCTCATGGGCTGCTCTGCTCTGGAGAAGAGGTGGGCTGAGCAGCTGAGCAACAGCGGAGAGGCCACATGACAGGAGCCAAGCACGGCTGGCTGGCTAGATTGCTGTTCAGTCCACGCCAGCCATAAACCGGAAGGAAGAAGCAGGAAAAAAATTCTTCCCTCCTGCTCCAATGCCTCTGAGGAAAGTGTGCATTTACTTATTTCTCCCTTCTTTCCCAATTTGAAGATCCTTGACAGGTAATTTTAAATAAATATTAGATGCACTTTAGGATTTAAAATCCTAGTTAAGTCATGGGGCATTGTGGCAACAAAAGATATTTAAAGGGAGTCTCTGGTAAAGAAAAGTTTAAGAACCTCTGCCCTAAACTATTCAGTAAGGACAGAATAGATAAAAACGAACATCAGGCCAAAAAAGCATACCCACCCTTAAGGAGAGGGAGAAAGCTAAAAAAGGAAAAAGGAAATGGGTTGGGCCTTGCCAGCATTCATAGATGAAGACTCTTACCTAACCCGATGTGCAGCAATGTGCCCAGACTGATGGGCTTGAGTTCTTCCTTCTCCTTGTGATCAGCTTAAGCAACTTCTTCCTCCTCCTCCTCTTCTTCTTCCTCTTCCTCTTTCCTGTCTCCTATGTCTGGTCCACATATTACTCTCTCCCAACATGACACACCCCTGCAGCAATACAATCTGGTAGAAGTGTCTTAATTATCACTCTTCTCAATAGAGATCTGTCTTTATAATTAGGCCAAAATACTCAGCTTACATTTTGTTTCTTCAGTTTTAGCTAGATGATGATAGGGTGGAAACCCTTTCCCACATCAATCATTTTTACATCAATCATGATTACGTCAATCATTTTCAGGTAGGGGAAGGCACGACTTTCATGAAATGTTCATCTTACCTTTAGACATAGGCTTATGGGTCCCTTTAAACCAGTGGTTCTCAACCTGTGGGTCCCCAGATGTTTTTGAACTTCAGTTCCCAGAAGCCCTGAGCATTGGCCATAGTGGCTGGGGCTTCTGGGAGCTGAAGTCCACAAACATCTGGGGACCCACAGGTTGAGAACCACTGCTTTAAACAATAAAAGGCTTGTGCTGCTCCAGACTGCAACCTGAGGACAATGTTACATACATGGTTAAACTGTTTTGTTGGTGTTATTTTTTGGGTAGGTGGGGGTTGCTGCAATTCACCATAATGAATCCAGCTGAACAGTTCTGATAAGTGACTTAAATTTCCAACTTTTTCAAGCACTGTGGATTAGAGCATTGATTGTATAAATGTGATTTATTTCCAGAGTTCACCAGGGCCCATTCACACTACAAAATTATAATGTGATGATTCCTTTTTAACTGCCGTGGCAACATCCCATCGAATCCTTGGAATGGCTGGTTTGGGATGGGCCTTTAGAATTCTCAGCCAGGGTGTTCCTTTGGTGCCTCTGACCAAACTACAAACCCCAGGATTCCAAAGGCTGCTTTGCAACAGAAAGTTCTATAGGCATCTTATAGTCAAAATAAAAGCAAATAATAGTTAATAGAATTGTTTTTTCTATAGTGATATACCAAAAGACATATCTTCCTAGTAAGCAGTTGATCAAACCCAAGTCTAAGTCTAGAATTATGGACAGCTTGCCTTGGTTAGCAACAGTGGCAGAATTTGGAATGTGGGGGGGGGGCAGGATAGGGCAGGGCAACAGCATGGGGGGCATGGCCACTGTGCATGGGGGCATGGCTGCAGTGCATGGAGTTGTGGCCAGTGCACAGAGGCGTGGCCAGGGCATGTGGGGGTGTGGCTATGGGCTGGGATGCCCCCAAAACATTACCGCCCAGGGCGAATCGCCACCATTGCCTCCTATCCCTATGCGACTGGATAGCAAGAAAGGCAGCCTTATAACAGGTGGGGACTGGCACTGCTGGCACCAAGAGAAGGGATAGCTGTCATCTCTAAGGCAGAAACAATGTGATTCTGGCACTCAGATTTAATTCCTGGGTTCAGAAAATTTTAATTCTAAGTGTAAGTTTTTGTACCAAGCTTCTGTAAATGTTTCTAGAGTAGTGTGGGCTACTTGTGGCCCTCCAGCTGTTGTTGGGTTGCAACTTCCAGCAGCCCTAGACACCACAGCCACTGGCATGATGGGATTTGCAAAGCAATAAAATCCAGGAGAATTGCACTTTGTCTCCCCGAATCTAGGGTGTGGGACTGAGTAACTTTTCCAGTTGGCACCAAATTCCATTTGCATTCTCCAACTGCATTCTTGTAGTGTTAGAAGGATATGAGGCAAGGCAGAAGTAAAATGTGGAGGACAAACGTAAGTCTTAGCAGTTTGGACATTTTTCGACTGAGCCTACAAACCGCTCCTCAATTTTATGCCTAGGGGAAGCTCAGTGGTAAAACTAAGCACATCAGCTTCTCAGGCTGCAAAGGAGAACTCACACACATGCAACAGCTTTTCAAGCTTAAAATACCCTCTTAGTGTCAGTCATAGGTTGGAGATAACAGCATGCGGTGAGCTGTATGGAGCTCCTTTGGGGCCATATTGGGCCTAATGGCAAGAGATTCCCAGCCAATGGTCTAAGAGATCTAGGAAATAAACCAAAGTACATCCCAGAAGTTGGAAGTCTGTCCAACCAGTCACCCATGCAGAAAAGTTCGGACTCAGAAATCTGCTGTGACTTCCCTCCTCTTCATTCCTCTTTGATTTTCTTACCACAGCTTTAAACCTCAACATGGAACCTGGCAAAGAACCAGCCAGATAGTTATTTCTAAACACCATCATTTGTTTTCAGTAATAAAACTGCAGGAGCAATAGAAGCACTGCAGTCTTCCAGCATAAATGTTACACTAATTAGCTAAACATGGCTGAGCCAGTACATTAAGGATGTAATCCTCCCTGCCGGGCAAGATTACAAAAGGTTTTGTGCCTTTTCGATTATTTATTTGTTTGCATTTTTGAAGCTTTTTGCACAAACTTGCTTTTGCATAGAATGCAACATTTTACATAAAATAGAACATATTTACCATTCTGTTGTTCTTTTTTTCACCTTCATGCAGGGACAAAGTAAATACAGTGCACCCTTTTCTGACATGACCTCCAAATGCATAAATGTGAGGTCATGAACATCACTGCATCCTGTTATAGGCCCTTTTCGCACAGCATTTACCATGCGAAAGGGCGCCTGGAGCATCACGTGATTGTGAGGAGCGATCTGCACAACGCACTCACAATCATGCGATGCTCCAGGGTAGAGCAGGCGCTGCTCACGCACTTTTTCATTTTCGGCTTTGAGCCAAAAATGGTGTGTGATCGCACATTGCTCCAGGGCCCCATGCACACTGGCTGTGCATGTGGAACCTCGGGAGCCGCAGCAGTCGCCATTCCTGCCCCAGCATAGCCTGGGAGACTCCCAGGCTGCACTGCGGAAGGAAGAAGCAGGGTTCTCGTGCTACCTGCTCGGGAGCAGGCAGCTCATGCGGAGCTGAAGCAGCAGGGATGCAAGAGCATCTCACTGGAGGCTGCTCGTGCGATCCCCACAACCCAGCACCGAAAAAAGGTAAAGTGTGGAAAGGGCCCTGCACTGGCATGTGCATGTTGCATCCATTGACTGCAATGGGATGAGACACTTGCATTTTTTGTTTTATGTGGGGGCTCATGGAATGGAATCTCTGTATCTATGATGGGCGCACTATAAATAAATAATTCTTGCAGCAATTGAGGTTCTTCAGCCTTTCTGAGACAGCTTTTCTTGTTGAAGATGAAAAAATGATGATATTCTTTACATCCATAGTATTCACGGATAGGCTTTTTTGCCACTTTTTGGGGGGTTGTTCTTTTTAACTGAGTGTGAAGTTATGTCTGATGTTCTTAGAATGAGCCCCTTTTCAAGGAAAGGAGAGTGTTTATTCCACTTCTGTCTGTAAGCTACGTTTCTCCAGATTAGGTAGGTTGATTCATTTTTAACTCACTTCCCCAAAGTTCCATAACTCTTTCAAATTAGCTATTTGTTCATTCGTATCATGCTCCTCGTTGCCCAGGCCATAGTATTTCTGATTTCTATGTATGGTTGTGAAAGCAGCACAATGAAGACAATCTGACAGGGGGAAAAAAATCATTAGAAAGATGGTGCTGGAGAAGAGTTCCACAGGTTCCATGGACTACCAAAAAGACAAATAAATAGGTCCTAGAGCAAATCAAGCCTGAACTCTCACTATAGAAGTAATAATGATCAAACTGAAGTTGTTGCATTTTGGACATATCATGAGATGATATGACTCACTGGAAAAGAAAATAATGTTTGTTAATGCAAATAACAATAGCAACAAAACTGCCCTACTGCCCTATCCATGTTATTTTGTCTCACTTTGAATTCTAAGCAGGGTAGGGCTGGTTAATATGTTCATAGTAGACTGCAGGGATGTCCACATAGGTGAAAAAAAAAAATACCTTGCTTTAGATGCCAGAGAGTCACTGTCTGTCAGCATTGTCAGTTGTGGGTTAGATGGACTGAAGACATGATTCAAGAGAGAGCAAATTCCCATTTTCCTACTGATAATCACACAGCAAAATGCCTTGGGGTCAATCTCAGACCGTATGTTACAAATTTGTCATTTTAAGCACTCTTACTGCATTTGCTAAAGTCTAGAATCCTTTTATACCAGACTGGAACAGATATAAAGACATTAGACCTCAAGCACTGAGTGGAATTTACTGAACCCAATTCAATGTGATATTTGTGCATAAAACATTTTCCAGGCTTTTGTTCACTCAAATTCTTTTCTATGATTTACCATACATTTTTTTCTTTTGTGTGTGTGTGTGTGTGTGTGTGTGTGTGTAAATTTTGTTGTGTCTTTTTACCTCATACCCTCGTCCTTCACCCCAAAGCACCTACAATCCTGTATTATGTGATATAATGTTAAGTCATAACTAATAAAGGGACATTTGAACATCTTGAGATGTGAGCCACATCTGGGGCAGGCAAGTCTGTCTATTTCAGCACTGTCACTTTAGGACGGGATTACAGTCACAGTGAAGCATAAAAAGAAATAAAGATGTAGGTCTGAATTCTGTTGCTGGGTCCTGACTTAGAGTAGATCCACTGAGTCACTGGGATTTACCTAAGTGCTGACTTACCATTCAACAATTCATGGAATGGGTCTACTCCACTAAGATTCTAGTGTTATAAAGCATTTTTGGACTCCAGACTGTTTCATTAGAAAGCTTATGCTAGAAATTTCTTTTGTTCCTCAGTCTTAAGGGTGTTGATGAATTCCTTTCTTTTTGTTTTGTTTTGATCTTTTTAAAATTGTATGTAGGTACGTACATACGTATGTATGTATGTATTTGATAAAATAGACTAACAGGGCTATTTATTTATTTGATAAAACAGACTAACAGGGCTATGTCTTCTCGTACCACTCCTATGGTTGTGGTTACACAGAGGGTTTCATTCTCATGGTTTGTATTTCCTTACCCCAGTGACAATGCTAATTCCTATTCCCCAGCCTAATGTGTTCCATCCATTGATAGCCTAAATGCGTCCCTTCTACTTAACAGCTTCTTAGTTCAACCAAAAAAAAAAGCCATGGAACATTTTCTTGTCCCAGTATGTTCCATTGGCTGGGGAAAAAAAACAAAGAGAAATGGCAATATGGCACAAACCAAAAATTATGTTAAGACTTTCCAGTTTTTGTTGGTTCTGGAATTTTTTTTCCCAATTTGTTTTTTTTTTAAAAAAAAAATTACATTATGGAGACTTCAGGAACTATCTGGTAGTGGTGGTGGTGGTGGTTTGTTTTGGAAGATGCCAAATTGAGAGCAATTGTTCCAGAATAGAATCATAGAATCATAGAAATGTAGAGTTGGAAGAGACCACAAGGGCCATCCAGTCCAACCCCCTGCCATGCAGGAAGACCCTCAAAGCACTCCCGACAAGTGGCCATCCAGCCTCCGCTTAAAAACCTCCAAAGAAGGAGACTCCACAACACCCCGTGGTAGCACATTCCCTTGCCGGACAGCCCTGACCGTCAGGAAATTCTTCCTGAGGTTCAGGCGGAATCTCCCCTCCTGCAGCTTGTATCCATTGCTCCTTGTCCTGGTCTCAAGAGCAGGAGAAAACAAGCCCACTCCCTCCTCGACATGACATCCCTTCAAATATTTAAACATGGCTATCATGTCCCCTCTCAACCTTCTCTTCTGCAGACTAAACATACCCAGCTCTCTAAGTCTGTCCTCATAGGGCATGGCTTCCAGGCCCCTCACCATTTTGGTTGCCCTCCTCTGGACCTGCTCCAGCTTATCCATATCTTTCTTGAATTGGGGTGCCCAGAACTGGACACAGTATTCCAGATGAGGTCTAACCAAAGCAGAATAAAGTGGTATCAATACCTCCCTCGATTTAGACACCATACTCCTATTGATGCAGCTGAGAATTGCATTGGCTTTCTTGGCTGCCGCATCACACTGCTGACTCATGTTCAGCTTGCAGTCTATTAAGACTCCTAGATCCCTTTCACACGTACTGTTAGCCAGCCATGTGACTCCATCCTATATTTCTGCATACCATTTTTTCTGCCTAAGCATAGGACCTTACATTTCTCTCTGTTGAAATTCATTTTGTTAGCCTTGGCCCAGCTCTCCAATCTGTCCAGGTCATTTTGAATTTTGATCTTGTCATCTGGCATATTAGCAACCCCTCCCAATTTGGTGTCATCTGCAAATTTAATCAGCGTGCCCTCTATTCCTTCATCCAAGTCATTAATGACGATATTGAACAGCACTGGGACCAGGACAGAACCCTGTGGCACCCCGCTAGTCACTTCTCTCCAGGATGAGAATCTGCCATTAGTGACCACCCTTTGGGTACGGTCAGTCAACCAGTTACAAATCCACCTGACAGTAGCCCTGTCCAGCCCACATCTTACTAGGTTCTTTGCAAGAATGTCATGGGGAACTTTGTTAAAGGCCTTACTGAAATCAAGATATACTACGTCCACAGCATTCCCTTCATCTATCAAGCAAGTAACTCTATCATAAAAAGAGATAAGATTAGTCTGGCATGACTTATTTTTGAGAAATCCATGTTGACTTTTTGTAATTACGGCATTGTTTTCTACGGCATAAAGTAGAATACTTCTACTTTATGTCCAGTCTTCTGAGATATCATGTTCTATTCCAGTGCAAGAAGATCAAAGGGCAGAAAATTCCTTTGCAACATTTCTGCATCATTAATTATTTTTATTGTGGCAGAGAACAGCAGCATTAAAGATTCAGCTGTTTTAATAATATTTTCTCCATCTGCCTAGGCCAAGGGCTTCTTCCTTCCCTCTGTGCCATGCGTGTAGACAGAGGACTTTGCAGAGCCCATGAAAAAAGGTTCTTCTTCAGTTATACTATTGGAAAGTGCCGTCCATTCAGTTACAGTGGATGTGGTGGAAATGAAAATAATTTTAGCACTCGAAAGTCATGCCTGCAGATGTGTAAGAAAGGTAAGATAGTTACTGTGCCAGAGCCTAGCAGCATATTGTGACCATTGATTACCAGTGTTTCTTTCCTGGACCCTCATCAAGGACAGGGTCCAGCAATGGTCAAGGGACCACCATCTTGAGTAGCATTGATCTGTATGATACTCCCATGAATATGATGTTTTAGAAAGAATGGAAAGCAAGATTTCTGCCCTGTAGTGCTTCCAATGTACAATTAGAATAGAGACCTCAAGGGAAAGAGAAAAAGAAATGGAGGCAAGGGAAACCAGGAATAATGTGATATATGATTTAACATCTCTGTATTGTACTTTCCCAGGTTTCCTTCAAAAGCAAGGACAAAAAGGCATAATGAAAATCCGTCGGAAAAGAAAGAAACAACGAGTGAAGCTGGTTGATGGAGAAATTGTCATTGAAAGGATATAGCTTCCACCCCTGTATTAAAATACTCTGTACATTTCCCATTTTGTAACACTGATTA
Organism: Iguana delicatissima; assembly: GCA_948472985.1. Lineage (NCBI taxonomy): Eukaryota > Metazoa > Chordata > Lepidosauria > Squamata > Iguanidae > Iguana > Iguana delicatissima. The sequence continues at coordinate 148,383 of CAOKZL010000310.1, forward strand.
TTGTTGTATGCATTACCTCCCGTATTTAACAGTTTCCACACACATTAATCATCCATATTTTATATTGCTTTTTTATGTTACTCTTTCCAGTGTAAATTTTATAGGAAGCACACATGAAACTATTTACTGTTACACTAATATTCTGATCCTATTCCACCTTAGTTGCACAGAAATCAAGAGGACACATAGGTTGTTGGGCTGCAAGAATATAATGGCGAAATCATGGATTTTTGTGTCCGCAGTATTCCTACTAAATTGCCTTTCTCCTTCAAAATAGTGATCTGTAGCACCTTAATTATAAACACTGAGGGTTAGAAGATGGACCTTGCCACAGGACTATCTTTAAGGGTGCCCATTCCTCCATTGGTGAGTTCCTCCTCAATCAAGAGACCCAGTCTGATGGCTGGCCATATTCAGACCTTGAAGTATTGGGGCAGCTTGTGACCCGACTGTCTCATTGCTTGTAGTTTATGGATCTGTAACTCTTTAGTTCAGGGCAAATGCACAAGAACCTCAGGGCTAACATAAGTTTAGCACTGTCTGTGTGTGTGTGTGTGTGTGTGTGTAACTTGCTGCATTTGCATTATTTTTTTGGAATTCTAAACCTATTTCAATTCTAATCCAGATATAAGTGACATCCTCGAATCTTTTTCCATTTTGATCTCTATCATCCAGTAAATGGAAAACAAATGTCATGTCACATGACTTACTGTGGATTTTTGTGAGTCGTTGTGTAACAGTAGTCCCTCTGGCACCAGTCATTTCCTTAGGCTCCCTCCTCTTCATGCCATGTCCTTCTAATATGGGGCTTTCATTCCTAGTCCCACCCTTTAAAATAAAAGCCATCCATGTTCAACATAACTTTCTGTTGTCAAAAGGAAGGAATACAAGCTTTTCTGAATTTCAGTGGTTCTGAATTTCATAATTCTATGTTAAGCAAAAAAACAATTGTGTGTGCTTGAGAACATTACAGCACTTCAAATACTTGTACCTTTTATAACAGCCTTTACCAGTCTTTGCTGCATAATAGCTAGATTTGTTTTGATATTTGTTGCCTGACTTGGATGCAATGATTTGCAATCCAGATACACTGGGGACTACAGGTTCACAAAATCTTATGAACAGTTTGCAGTGTGCATTGGGTATAAGCAAAAATGAACTGCCAACAACCTCTATACCATCTAAAGATCTCAATTTTATTTACTCTGCACTGAGGCAAGATTGAAATCTCCAAAGATTTAGGAGTTAGGACAGGAGGAGAAATGTATTTACTTTGAAATATCACTTCAGTTAATTTAATACTTCAGATTTAATACTTCACTAAGATTTAATACTTCACTAAGTTTTTTCTTAAAAGAAGCAGTAAGGAATTTTAGCAATTCTCTTCCCGCTGTGAGGAAACCATGCAGTTTTGGAAGCCTATTCACAATTCATGACCTATTCTGTATAAAATTTAAACATTATTGTTTTGTGCAGGAAACAGACTTTTCAGTGCATGAAATAATATTTCTATGCAGAAACACTGCTTCCTGGGCAGAAAAGGCTATTTTACATGCAAAACAACTATGGGCAGATTTGGTGCAGAATCCTTTCCGAACTGTGAAATTGCTTGTTAGTCTAGAATTCTTCCCATCACAATTATTCATCACATGAAAAATATGGCTTTGATTAAAAAAAAAAATTTACAAAAGACTTCTTGATATTTTTTCCATCCTTACTATATTATTTATATGGTGGGTGAAAAGAACCAAACAAATAGATAAGAATATAAGACTGGGAGGAGCAGGAGCTCATTACTTCCTTCAAAAGCATTAAAGCAATGTTAAATGAGAACCAAATTCCAATAGTTTGCCTCCACTGGATTGCACTGCTTCCTCTTCTTCTTTCTGTAGTCCTTTGCTGACATTCCCCCCCCCAAAAAAAACAGTTGCAGAGGTTAGAAATCCCTTTATAACAAGTAGCAGCTTTTGGTTACACAGAACTCTGCAACAGGAAGAAAATGGGAAGAAAATGCCAATTCTCCTGGCCTTGAATAGAGAAATACACCGTTGGAATAAGCCCAACATTAAAACTTGGATCTACAATGGCATTTGCAATTCTACACCCTATTCAAAATTCCTCCAGCAGTTCAGAAGTTTCTAGAGAGAATACTGATAAACACAACATGAAAATAAAATTGTTTCAAAGAACACCCTTCATACAAGGAAAAGTAGTTTATGTTATTGTTGAGACAAACAAGAGAGATAAAAATGAGGAGATATGACAGAGGCTTCCTAAATTATAGATTATAAAGTTATACACTATATACCTTTGTAAAACTAAGGATGTTGAAAAACCCGCAGGGGCATTACCATCAATAGGAAAAACATCACAGCCAACACGAGGCAGCAGGCTAACGGTCTTTATTGCGGGCAATAGATCAAGTAGCAGACTATTAAGTTACAGCGCAGCGAGCCATCTCCTCGTCCAGAGCAGAAAGGAAAGGAAACAAGAAAAAGGCACAGCCGGTTCAAAAGCCGTGTTTTTAAGTATACATATTCAATAACAAGGCGTTCCCTTAACCATAACAATGTTGCGGCTACAGGCAGCAGAAGACCTTGAATACGTTTAGGTTTCACATGGGAAGCGTTCACAGAAAGCTAGACTAAACAACTACAAGCAGCTTTGCGTTCTCACCCTCTAGTGGTGGGAAAATATGAAGCCAGGAGTAACAACAGGTCCCATCATGCTTCTCAACCTGTGACACTCCCCTACTCCTTGCGAAATATTTTCAGCTACCTTGCTTTGGAGACTCCATCAACCCCAGTTTGCTAACGTGCTGACTAAATGCATTCGCAGGAAGTGGCTTGGTAAACACATCAGCCACGTTTTCTTCTGAAGACACATAGGTAAGGGACACTTTTCCTTCTTGTACATATTGTTTCACATTGTGAAATTTGATGTCAATGTGTTTTGATCGAGAAGACACCCGGTCAGACACTGCCATTTGAATGCAGGCTTGTGAATCACAACATATTTGTATTGGTGATGGCACAGACACATGCAGGTCTTGTAGCAACTGCAAGAACCAAACCAACTCAGTACAGAGCACAGATAGGCTCACAAACTCTGCCTCTGCAGTTGATAAAGCAAGACAAGACTGTTTTTTAGCCTTCCAGTCGATTGCTACACCACTGTATTTGACAAGAAAACCAGTTGTGCTTTTGCGGTCCACAGTATCCTCAGCGAAATCACTGTCTGATAAACAGACAAGGTTTGGCATCTGATCAGGACAAATGCTTAGGCAATAATCAGGGGAACCTTTTAGGTACCTGAGTACCCTTTTCACACCCTGCCAATGATACTGGGTTGGCTTAGCACACGCTCTGCCCAGAATGTTGACACTTAAAGCAATATCAGGCCGGCTAGTACCAGCTAAGTACAAAAGGCTCCCAATGACAGACTGATATAGGTGTATATCAGGAAATAATTCCTCACAGGTATTTTTCAAAAAACCTGGCACCATTGGAGTTTGTACCGGTTTGCAGTCAGACATTTGACACAATTCTAACAATTTTACAATCTTTTGTTTCTGACACAGCAGAATACCTTTTTCAGTTCTCTGTACTTCAATTCCAAGAAAGCTCTGTACTGGGCCTAGGTTTTTCACCTGAAACCTTTTCCCCAGCTCTTTCTCAAACACTTGCACTTGTTTTTGTGTAGCACTGACCAAGCATAGATCATCCACATATGCAAGGAGAATTTCCAAACTCTCCCCTTTCCCTCGAACATATACACAGGGATCAGCAAGGCAAGGATCTTGCAAGAACCCGCGTGCCACTAGGCGCGCTTTATATTTCACATGCCCATCAGCAGTGGGTTTCAACTTGTAGACCCATTTGCTGTCAATTGGCTTCACACCCTTGGGCAAATAACAAAGAGAATACACATCATGCTGAATAATGGAATCCATTTCATTCTGCATTGCATCCCACCAGGGTTCTGCCTGTTGCTCAGGCATTTTCACAACATCAGCAAAGCACTGAGGCTCACAGTTTACAGCGCACACACGAACTGCGAGAGACTCAGGGGAAAAACGTTTAGGTGGAATGCCTTTCGTTTTTCTTTGAGACCGTCTGGGGATGGGACGATCCTGCAAAGGTTCGTCCCTGTCCTCAGCACTGCGAGACCTTTTCACTGAGCCCTCGCGTTCTCTCTCCCCTGTGCAAGACCTTCGCACATCACTTACAGCTCTTCTCCTCCACGCGCCTCTCTCCTCTTCTGTTTCAACCCTTGAGGAACTGGGAGCGGAGGCTGGGAGTGGAGCAGAGACTGAAGGCTGCAGTGGCTGAGAAGCTGGCAGACCAGCCACAGGGAGAAAAACTTCAGACGCCGCCTGAACACGCGACCAATTAGCGTGTTCCTCAAAAGAGGCATTCCTAGACACCACACAGGAATTGCCACCAGCGTAAAAACGATACCCCTTGCAGTTGGGCTCATAGCCAACAAAACGCATACGCTGGGCCTTAGGCTCCCCCACATCAGACTTTTGTTTCAACAAATAGCAGAAAATGAACCTGCTAAAATCGTCTACGGGAATGACGAAATATCTAGCTCCCCCTAGGGAAGGTTTACTCATAGGACCCACAATATCACAGTGTACCAACTGAAATGGGGCGGTTGGTACACGAAAACTAACTCTCGGTGCTGGGAGTTGTTTAGATTTAGCTTGCTTGCAAATAGCACAGTCAAGAAAGACATTACAAGGCTTCAAAGTACACCCTTTACAACAACCAGCAAGCCTCTTTAACACAGGAAAGCTTGCATGCGCTGCGCGCCGGTGGAGGAGATGAAGGCACTCATCATGTTGTGGGACATTGCCATACACATTACACACAGTGTGTCGTGGCTCAAGAAAGAACAGCCTCCCTTCTCGTGTAGCCACAGCACATACCACCCCATCTTTGAGGATTTTACCTTGCTTCCCATAGAACTCAACCTTGAACCCTGACTCTGTTAGTTGCCCCACAGAAAGCAAACAGAAATCAAGAGAGGGAACAAACAAAACATTTTTCAAACCCATGTCAAGGGCAGGGACAAAAGCTACACCTTCGCCACAAACTTTAGCCTTTGTCCCATCAGCTAATGTCACAGAGGAAACACTGGCAGAATCCAAACAGTCAAATAAATCTTCAGAATTGACCAGGTGCTGGGAACAGCCGCTGTCTAGAAGCCAAACGGAATCACCTGCCTCCTCAGAGTCTGAAATAGTGTCCGCAACAGCATCTCCCACGGCAACAGCAACTCTCAACCGTCCTCTGGCCCGACCTCCTCTGCCTCCTCTGCCACGGCCCCTGGCACCGGCGCCTGTGAAGCTTTGCTCCCCTTGCTTCAGGAGCGGGCAATCACGCTTCAGATGAGAAGCAGACCCACAGCGAAAGCACCTTCGCACAGCATGGGCTCTCACCAGCCCCTCCTGCCTCGCCTCAGCAGCCGGAGAACTTTTTCTCCCAGCACAGGCCTCTGCAGCTGGAGCCGGCTGTGTGGGAGTCTCTGCATTCCTTGCGTGCTTTTCCTCTTCTTCCAGCAGACGAGCAGAAACCAAAGGAACGGTTAACTCCCTCTCTGGCATGGATTGAAGAGAGGACACCACCAGATTCCAGGAACTATCAAGAGAATTCAAGATGCAAAATACCTTGTCACTTTCAGGCAACACTTTGCCTCTCTCCCGAAGTGACGAAAACAGCTCCAACATCTCAGCCAAATGCTGCCTCACCGGGACACCGGGGGCCAGTTTCATCCCATATAAACGGGCGCACAGGGCGTACTTGGCGGCTGCTGATTAACTCAAAAACAACTCCCGCAGCCTCGCCCAGGCTTCTCGAGGGGTGGCAAGATCCCTAATATGCGTGAGCTGGTCATCCTCCACAGCCAGAAAGAGGACAGACATGGCACGCCTCGTTGCCGCTGCTATCTCCGCAGCAGTCCCCTGCAGAGTCGGGGGAGCTGTGAAAGCACCCCACAGCCCCTCAGCTTGCAAATACTTTTCCATGCGAGCAGACCATGCCAAGTAATTAGTTGCATTTAGCTTAACGAGAGGCAGGCCCCCAGGCACCACATGAGCCATCGTAAAAACACCTCAAAAAACACCTCTCAAAACCATCCTCTGCTACCATGTTGAAAAACCCGCCAGGGGCATTACCATCAATAGGAAAAACATCACAGCCAACACGAGGCAGCAGGCTAACAGTCTTTATTGCGGGCAATAGATCAAGTAGCAGACTATTAAGTTACAGCGCAGCGAGCCATCTCCTCGTCCAGAGCAGAAAGGAAAGGAAACAAGAAAAAGGCACAGCCGGTTCAAAAGCCGTGTTTTTAAGTATACATATTCAATAACAAGGCGTTCCCTTAACCATAACAATGTTGCGGCTACAGGCAGCAGAAGACCTTGAATACGTTTAGGTTTCACATGGGAAGCGTTCACAGAACGCTAGACTAAACAACTACAAGCAGCTTTGCGTTCTCACCCTCTAGTGGTGGGAAAATATGAAGCCAGGAGTAACAACAGGTCCCATCATGCTTCTCAACCTGTGACAAAGGAAATACTGTTGTTTAATTTCATTGTCCTTTATATGTTTATTAACTGAATAAATAATCAAAAGTATATTTAGTTTTAAAAATGGAACTCTACTTTAGATTAACCCTTTGATTCACTTGCTATTCAGGAAATAAAACCTGTTGTTATTATAACAATAATGTTCCAGAGGAAACAAAAGATCAAAAAGGTGTTTTTCAAATCACAAGAGCATGATTTATTTGTACTCTCAGATATTTTAAAAACAGAGCTTTTAACGAATATTTGAGACATGTTTTTAAATGTCGGTTTCATTAGAAGACAGTAAAATCTTGTACAATTTTTGTGCAAATTTGTAAAAATTGATTTTAGACTTTTTATGATACATACTGAATTAAAGTGAATTAACAAATTGGTTTGAAACATAAGATTCCAACTTATAATTCTATCTTTCAAATATTCAGCGGAGAAAACATAATCTTGATGTTCAGCTCTTTCCATTTTTCTGTGGATACGTACTTAAACTTATATTTTGTGGATAAAATTGGCTTCATCTTTAATTTGGAAAGAGATAAGGAAATGGCATAGTCCACACATTCCATGAGGGAAAAGGGTGATGTCCTAGAAGCAGAAATAGGTGATAAGAAGTGGTAGGGGGGATCATTAAGATTGGTATGTGAGGAGATTTGGAGAGGAGAAAAAAATGGGATTTGCTAGAAATTTCTGAGGGAAATATAAAGTAATGTTTTGTTCTGAGGGATAATAACAAGGATCTAGCAAGGGCTATGGGGAATATACCTAAAAACAAAAATAGAGAGAATTAAAAGTTCCTGACTGCAATGAGAATGAATCTTTGACCTGGGAAATGAGCATGTGGAGAGATGTTTCGCAAGGAATGGTTACACTTTTAAAAGAGGTCAGTGGGGTGTTTGTTTGAGTAGGTGAGTGAAGTTGTTTGGTTCTCTGACCCCAAAAAATGAGTATTGGAAGGAAAGTTTCTTGAGGGAAAAAGAAGATATCGTGGAAGATACGGCTGAGTACTCTAATGCATCAGCCTAGCAACAGTCTGGAGATTGTAGATACACAACCTCTTCTTTCTCAGCAGCAGATGGTATGCATCTGGGTGAAGACACCTACATCATGTAAAATTCCATTCTGCTATTGTTGCTGAAACCACCTCTTATATTGGAGTGGTTCTGGGCATGCTTCTTCCATTGACAAATTCTCTCCACTTGCTTGTGGAAGTATAGCAATGTCTTTGGCACCTGAGAGATCAACTAGTGAAGGATGTGTTACTATGCACATTAAACCTCTGGCATTGACATTAAATTTCTTTTAGCATGGTTTGAGAAAACAGTGGGCCTTCTAGAGATCAAGTGGCACCAGTAGCATCCCAGAAATGACAGCTTGTCAAAACAGCCCTAAAATTCCCCCCAAAATAATTCTGCTGAAAGGATAGTGGCCCATTCAGAGGACCAAAAAGTTTGGTTCTCCAATCCACCTGAAGCAGAGTACAAAAGAGGGAACGTAGTTTTAAATCCACTTTTAAATGAATATACACACACATAGGCCTTTTCCACATGGGGTTTTTGAAACAGTGCAGTCCATCCTCCAAGGAGGAAGTCTGCACCTCAGACAGGACTGGGTTGGAACTATTTAAGGTAGATCCGTACCTCAGTCTGCTCCAGAACGACCCCAAGTGGTCGTCCACCGTGCTTTTGAAAGACCTGATTTTTCTGGTCTTTCAAAAGCATGCAGAGCATCACTGCGAGCCTGTTCCCTTATGCAGATTTGCAGGCTTGCACCAATGTGAGCCTGCAATCTGCCCGGGGGTGGGCTTTAGGCTGTCAAGCTTCAGCGGTTGGTCGAGACCCTGGACCAACCAGAAGCTGCCATTTGGGACTCTGGAGCAGTGCGTATTGACGAGCACGCACTGCTCGGGAGTGCAGTGGACCGGACCGGGGAGCCAAAAGGTCCGGTGAGTAGCGGTGTGGGGCGATTCCCTCGCCTGGTGTGGAAAAGGCCATAGACACTCCAAGCATACATGTGTGGACAACATGAACTTTCAGCTCAAGCCTATGGTGGGACAACTGCAGAGTGATGTGAAGAGACTTCATCTGGCAAAAAGAATGCCATTACAATGTGTCAGTGTGCCATAACAAAGAGGTTTGATAACTAGAGACTGCCAAAAATGTAACATCAGGTGGTAATAGTCAGTAGTTTCTCATACTTTGATTTCCTTTGATTTCTTTTTTAGAGCCTTCTTGCTAGTAAAACTCAATTCCATTTATTCACCAAGTATATGTACTTAGGCTTTTAGTTCCTCTTTCCTCTCTTTTTGAAAAGTCAACCCCAGTTTTTAAATTCAACTGGCCTGGTCTTCTGGAGCAAATAGACTTATGCAGTGCTTGATTTCAAGAAGAGTACAGTTGCAAGAGGCTCATCTTAATCAGAAGCATTCTTCTGTCTTATGACTTCCAAAGTTAAATGAAGTATCTTCTTTTAAGAAAGCAAGTTCTCAGCATAGGGCCATCAGACCTTGTAATGTAAATAGCTGTATTTCACATCAAGGTGCTGTTCCTTCAGTCCTTCCCATTCACAGCACATTTGCCGAAGTAAATAAATAAATACATAAATAAAGCACATTCCAGACCCAAGTGGGTAATTCTCCACTCTCCCTTTGTCTAGACTAGAGGGATGGAGTGGGTAACATTCCAACCAGAGATCCCTCTGGATGGCACTTTACTAGGAAAGTTCTCCTGGTTGGAGAGCAGCTGCTGGAGCTGCTACCTGCTAGCCTGTCAGAAGGTCCACTCCACGATCAGGTATTTTGTGAAAAAAAGTGGGTCTTCATTCCTCATTTTAGATCATGTTGTCCCAAAATATTTCCTGTCGTTGCTGGAACAATCCATCCTCCCAGTACAAGCTATTGTGAAGACTGCAGCTTGGCTTAAGTGGAACAGAAAAGTGGTAACATCTTCTCTGATAACTAGAGAGTGCTGTTATCTTGACCCTGTTAGTTCTGAAACTATGACACCACTGCCTGAAGCCCAACGCTCCCCAGAAATGGGTTCATTCATGTTGATGCTCCCGAGTATGGAGCCAATAGTAGAAGATTTACATCTTCGGGTAGTGCAAGACTGGGGGTGTGGCATGGCCAAATAAGTAGACAGCACATCTACTTATGAAGGATGGCACAAGGTTTTGTGAGACAGCATCCTCAGTGCTGCTGTTTCTCAAAACCTTGTGCCATCCTTCAATTTTAACCTGCCAGCTTGCCAATAAACAGAATGTAATAAGACAACACTTCCACACTTCTTATTCTACTCAGAAGGAGACATCTAATCTCTAAACAGCACATTAAAGCATTTTTTTAAAAAACTGTCTCATCTTCAGTTGTGTTTGGAACAACAATTAAAAACAAATCCAGCTGAATTAAGTTCTACTCAAAGTGAGTTTGAATCCTAGTCTTTGAATTATAATGTATGCTGCAATTGCTGTATGTTTATATGCTGTATGCTTGCAATTGCACACAGCCATTCTCCCCACTTATCAGCCACATTACTGTGTTTTCAGGTTTATGCCTAAAGGGTGTTGTGTTGTGATGTGTAAATTCCGAACCCTTGTGTCTGCCCCTGTGATTCTAGGTACAGAGAATTTTCTTGCAATTTAATCTGAAAAACAGTGAACTGGATTGACCCACACCTATGCACAGTTTTTTTAAAAAAATACTGACTACTTAGCTTGTACAAAGAACCAGTTCTCAGTGCTCACTCACCCAACATTCCTTGTATCCCAACCCCATATTTTGCATTAGTATGGTTTTCTTTATTACAATTTATTGTTTGGGAAGAGGGGAGGTAGCAGGAAACAGAGATACAGAATACGTTTTAAAAAATAATTAATGAAAAGAAAAAAAGGGAGAAAAATAAAAGAAATAAACCAGACATTTTAAAGAAAAGAAAAATATGACAGTAAAACAATAACTGATTCAAACAAGGAAGTGTGCTTCAACTGACATGAATGTAGGTCTATTGACTCATGTAATTCATGAAGCTGTGCCGTATCATTTGAAATTTGATCCTTTGGCAATTTAGCATGAAATACCTTTTCATAATTTCAGGAGATTCAGAATCCAAGTGCTGCTATTAGAGCTGTCCTTGAGTTACCAGTTTTGTAAGGATCTGGCCTTTAGTGTGGCCCTAGTAAATCTCTTTCCTGTTCATTCTTCATTCTCCAAAGCTTCACTAAGGGCTTATAGCCCACCAAGATACACACATTTGCTAAACACATACCTCTTTTCTTTTGACGTCACATTGAATAGAAATGCCTTTTAATTTCATCATGCTGTTCATACGATGAGAAGATAGGAGATAGGGATGGGACGAATCCAGAATTTTCCGGATCCGGGTCCAGATCCGAATCCTGGAAGGTTCTGGGAATCCACAACTCTCAAATCTTTTGAATCCTTTTTTTAGAAAAGAGTTTAAAAAGCAGGGGAAAGAAGGATAATCTTGGGCAAGACACACTCTCTCAGACCTTAGCAAAAGCCTAGGCAAAAGCAAACCTCCCTCTGAACAAATCTGGCCAAGACAATTGTCCCAGTTTTGCCTCAGGATCTCCCCAGATTGAAAATGACATGAAGACCCTTTCTACACAGGCAGGAAAATGTGGCATTAATCCACATTTCCCTGCCTGTGTAAACAGGGCCACATTCTATAGCAGAGAGATAATCCAGGTCAAAACTGGCTTTTCTTTGCATAGCTCCTGCTGGCATCCTGGGGTTTGTAGTTTGATGATGCACCAGCAGACTTTGGCAGAGAAGGCTGTGACACCTTGTAAAATTCCAAACTCCAGAATTGTATCTGAAATAGATTTGCAGAGGAGCTATGCAAAGGAATGTTTCAGCTGTCCTTGAAATCTCAACCCTGTAGCTTCCAGTCAAGTACCAAACTTAAATATGAAATGTTCCATTTAAATTTCTTAGAATACAAGCCCAGATGTAATTTGTGAAATTGTTAGCAAGGGCCATTATGACTCAAAGAGAAAACCTCACCTACTTACTATTTTCCCTTGTATGTATGGTCCCTCTGGTTTTCAGGCATCCCAGTCTCCAAAAATCTATTTAGTTGGTGAACCGAAAGATTCATTTGGCCTATTTTGGCACAGGGATTCAGATTCAGGAATCTCAAATCTTTACCCAGGATTTGAGGATTTGAGGATTCGGTTGGCCTACCCCTAGTAGGAGATCACATTTATTCAAGCCTGGATCCCCTTGACTCTGGGGTGCAGCAGCAGAGAGATGAAAAGGGGAAGTGCCCCCCTGAGCAATCATTCTGTCTTCCACATATGAAATTTTATTGACATCCTCAGATTCCTATTGCATCAGTCACCTAAAACCTTTGCTTCTATAAAGGGATATATGCTCCAAAAGAGGGTTAGACTTAATGGTTTATACCAAGGAAACTTGAGGACAGATAACAAATTAAAGACATAAAGGTGCATAGAATCTCATGCTGCAGGACAATAGTTTAATCCATAAAGGATATGAGGAACAAAGAGGCAAATGGACTGGTTTTCTAGAAACTAGAAAGACTGAATGAGTCATTACTTAAACTTAGCATAGGCAAAGGGGAACCCAAATAGTATGCATGCAAGGCAGAGATAGGACTTCTTCCTCTATTTATTGTCAGTTGAAAATGTCTAACTTTAGCAAGTTAACCCCACAATGATGATAATCATGCATTTCACTTTATCTTCCTTTTCAGTCTCTTTACATATGATTTGGTTGTTTCCTCACAAATTACTTATTTATCATGAACTGTTATCTCTCAGCTGTTGTGCCGTGCCTTCAGGTCATTTCCAACTAACACAATTCAATCACAGAGTTTTCTAGGGCTGAGAGTGTGTGATGCATCCAGAGGGTTTCCCAAGGGTGTGATGCACCCAGTGCGTTTCCATCCAAAGTTAGGAATCAAAACCTGGTCTCTAGGGTCATAGTCCAATGAGAGCCATTGTAGTATAGTGGTCTGAACACTGGGCTATGATAGCTTAGCTGCAACAGACAAATCATCAGATATCTGTGGAAAGGAAAGTAAGTCAATTGCTTCAAAATGATTTGGTGTTTGAGGAAAATGTTTTCTAGTTGTGTAGTAAGATGTTTCTGTAGTCTGGGCTTGGGCATATGCAGCCCAATATTGGTAAACTATAATGGCCATCATTCTAACACTTTTGCTATGCTGGCAGTTAGAGCTTTATTCATTTATATCTGGATACAGATGGGAAACCAGACAGTTTTTAAAGCCCTGATCAATTCTACCCTGCACTATAGGGTCCCCCACCACTGGGGCAAAATTCTAGTTTGGGAGAAGTCTTGGATGCTCCATTCCAGAAACACTTTGAGCTGAGAAATGGGGTATGGCTGATGGAGCAGATGTCAACATTGTCCAGCTATCAACAATGTTTCCACAAGTGTAGAAAGGACTGTTCAATCCTATGTACATCCTTTATGGAATAAACCTCAGTGCAATGAAGCCAATGTATCATTATAGTTTTTGCATTTGACTAGGTCTCTGGAAGACCAGAATTCAAGTCTCCATTCAGCCAGGGAAACCAACTCAGTGACCTTGGGCTGGTCATCCTCTCTCATCCTCAGGCCATGGCAAACCAGATCTGAACAAATATTGCCAGGAAAACTCTGTGCAAGGTTTGCGTTACGGTTGCCATAAGCTGGAAACAACTTGAAGACTAACAACAACTCAGTGAAATAGCTTTAAGCATGTAGAACACAGGCCAATGTATATCTAGTCAGGAGGAGTAAGTGAGGCAGCTTCACTGCCCGCCAAGAACAATTCCATTCCATGCAACATCTTCCTAGGTTCAGAGCCATAGAACACCTTCCAAGATTTGCATAGTCTGCTGTTATGCCCAGTCACTGATAGGAGATGACGGTAAAAGGATGAATGCGTTTTCTCTGTGAACTAAATCCAACCCCAGTATGCAGTTTCCTCCTACCTGCATTTATCACTTCCCAGTAAATGAATTGGCTCAGTTTTTTTGTATCAGCTGCATTTTATAAAAGATATACAAGAGGTTAGCTCACAGAAGATTTAGATAATTTGTAAGTCTGTATAATAACAGGCTTGTTCTTGAGGAGATTTTGTTGAAAATATTTTATTTAGTATATTGTAATGTCTTAGGTTTCATTTGTTAGCTGCCTTTGAATACATTTTGAAAAGAGATGTAATAATTACAAGTAGTATCCAAGTTCACCGTACACTTTTTTTGTAGGGAAAAAAAAGCATTTACTGAACAGTTTTTTCCCCAAGAAAAAGCATGTATGAAATGAATTGTCCCTGGCACTGTCTGAGTCTTTGGTGCTTGATGCCAGAAAAAGAAGCCAATTGATCCTCCTGCTGCCACATTTTTTTTAACCTCAGAAATGTTACCAGCAGATACCTCAGAGAGCCCACTCCCATTTTTGTATCCCCTTTCAACCACTTAGAGGTTGTGACTTAGTTCTCTCCTACCCCATCCTCCTACCTTTTTTCTTGCCTCAGATACTTAGCAGCCATGTCTTCTAGAACCCACCAATATCTGCAATTGCCCAGCTTTCTATCTAATAACCCCTAAACCAGTGGTTCTCAACCTGTGGGTTCCCAGATGTTTGTGGACTTCAGCTCCCAGAAGCCCCAGCCACTATGGTCAATGCTCAGGGCTTCTGGGAGCTGAAGTCCAAAAACATCTGAGGACCCACAGGTTGAGAACCACTGCCCTAAATGGTCTGTGGAGTATCATGTTTTCCTGCCCCTCCTTCTAATTTGGAACATCTTTCCAGCAGTACCTCAGAGAACCCTCTCCTCTTTTTCTACCCTTACCAACAGTGCCTTAGGCCTATCCTGTTTTCCTGCCTTATTTTTCTGCCTCAGGAATCTTGGAAGCATTACATCAGAGAGCTCTCTCCTATTTTCTAGACTTTTTAAAAAATTTTACTTGTTAATTATGGCAGGACCTCATGTTTTTTGATTGCAGGAAGCACCACACCTGAAATTTTGACATGCGAGCCTTAGGTATTCCATAAGTTGGAAACAACTTGAAGGCATACACAACAACATGGTCGAATGAGTTATGGCAGAGCAATCTCTTCCTTCTAGAAACTTCTCTTTGGAGCTTTACCTGTTCAGCCACTCAATGAACCACAAAAAATACTATTAAATTATGCAAATCTACAGGAATTTACCTATGAATTATAATTGTCCCTGTTTCTCTTCTGATGACACACATACCCTTTCTATTTGAAAATTCCATGTGAAATTTAGCACTGCAGGTCAGACAACAATCAAAAACACTATGTCAAACTTTGAGGTATCAAAAATGAGAATGATGTCCCAATCCGTCACAGATGCCATAGACAGGCTTAAAAAAAAATTGTGCATGTCACACAAAGCACGTGTTTAACTCTGTTTACTATGGAATGAAGTTTCTTTTATTTTCGGAAGCACCAAAATAATCTAAAGGGCTCCAATTGGCTAGGGTTTTGTGTTTGGTCTGAATCTGAGTCAGTTCAAAAGTCAATGATGGCTACTCAGTGTCCCAAAAAAACAGGAGTTTAAAAATACAAGAAAATGGGTCATAATACCATATTGAATAATTTGAATAATAGCTGTCACTTTTTAGGGGGATGGGAATAGATCTGAAAGATGCACACTAGGAAGTTCTATATGTTTTCAAAGTTTATTTAACACTCATTCATGTGTTATTTGCTAGGATGATCCTGCCCTCTGCAGGATTCATCTCTCCATTTGTATATCCCCTTTGATAAAAGACCTTTTGATGCTCAACCATGGAATAAAAGCAGACACAAAGTTGGGTTTACTAAAGGTCACTTTATTTTGACCTGTTTTATTTAAATTGTGTTAACCTGAAAAGTACAAGTGGGGGAGTAACATGATATGGGTCCAGCTGATGCCAGGGTCAAAATGTGACAACCTGCTCAGCATAGCCCTGGGCGATAACACCTCAGCCCCAGAGGCAATCCAAAATGCTTTGGTTGCTCCCTGGTCCAGTCTCTTAGAAAGTAACCCAGGGACTCCCACCCAAGCCACAGGGCTCTAAAACTGAGAGTGTATTCCCAGGTTGATCTCAGCAATAGCCTCCTTCACTGACCCCCTGGGATGCAGGGCCTTAGTTCCAGAAACCTACTGTACACCAAATGGGTGCCAACAGGTGATCATTGAGGTTTTATTATCTCCCATTGTCTGCCATAGAAATGGGCAAGCATCCATTTAGTCCCTTTCCCCCACCAGACCAGACAACACAGCCAGACAACACGGCCGTCATCCCCTCTCTCAATTCTTCTAGGAACATCTTATTCTCATGATCAGACAGGTGGACCCCATGTGCTCTGAAGAGCTCTGGCCACCCAAATAGGATGCCAGGATGAGAAAAACAGTGGTCCAACCCCTGCTGCACAGCATTCAGAATCTGCTTATTCACCATTCTTCTGGCACAGTTAACATATTTGGGGTCTCTGCCACCCTGTCAAACCTGACAGGATAACACTGCAGAAAAAAAAACAATGTCATTACCACCAAGGTGAATGACCAAAAAACATCAGGTGGAGGCCCATGGCACTCCTTGAACACAGTGGCAACAGGCTACTCCACTGCAGGCTTTGTTTACTAAGCCTGCAGCATGGCTAACTCACACAGCCTCAGCTGAGAGCCAGCATGGTAAATTTGAGCCTGCTGCACCCTCCAAAATTATGCTGTGGCCACAAATCAGGACCTGCTGTCTTGCCATACAGCATCTAAAATTCAACAGAGTAACAGAGAAAACTGGGACAAAGTTAGTTGAGCAAAACAGCCTCAAAATGTGAGAGGACACATGTACATCTTTGCAGGGGAAGATTTCTAATGGTGATAGACTGGATGTTGTATGGGTTGAAACCCATCACAGAAGCAGCGGAGGCAGTTCCAGTCCTAAATGAATGGGTGCCGCTCTTAACTCTGTGCAGGCCAAGCATTGTAAGGCCTTCATGGTAACTGTCCAAAATTGACATCTGTAAGGCCCAAAAGTTCATGTGAGAAAACAAAACAACGACCCCAATCTAGCCCCCAAGAGCTGCACATAATGCATGAACAGGGCATAAAGCTGGGTCAGAGCACAATCCCAACTATATCTTTGCCCCCACCCTCTTATGATCAGGTTTGAATGACTAAAACATGAGGAGAAGGCTCAGTGTGTTCCTCAAACAGAAAAAGCAACCAGTAAACTATACTATGGCCACATCAGCAGCCGTCGCCTTCTCAAAAAGCATCTGGGAACTAACTGAAAAGCCAAAGAACAGCAATGTTAGAGTGTCATAAAGTGTTCTACCCCTAAGAGGAGGAATAGACACCTTTGCAACAGATGACCAGATAACAGATGATGGAGTTTCTTCTTTTAAGAAAGCAAGTTCTCAGCATAGGGCCATCAGACCTTGTGATCTAAATGGCTGTGTTTCATGTCAAGGGCAAAATGCTGCTCCCTCAGTCCTTCCCATTCACAGCATATTTACCAAAATAAATACATAAATACATAAATAAAGGGCATTCTCAACCAAGGAGGATTATGGATCCAGATGGATTGCTGATGGTTCTTGGTGAATTTCCTACTGCCCTGACAGGCATTCTTGTCAAAGTCCTGGCTGATTCTGGAATACAGACATGGCCAGGGCAGTGGACATGATTGCCCCCAAGTGTCCCCTTTCATGCAGTTAAGCCAAACTGTCCCCCTGGTTTTCCAGGGAGCTGGTGGCGATGAAACATGTGAAAAGGTGACTAGAGTGACGTTGGAGGAAAACTCGGAATGCATCTGATCAAACACAGGCTAGAACTTATTTGAAAGCCTATTCTGTGGCATTAGAGACAGCAAAGGCAAAATTCTTTTCTATCTCTATTGCATCTGCAGAGAGCTGACTGGCACAGCTGTTTCGGGGGTCTTTTACACACAGGCCCAAGAGAGGAAAATCCAGACCACTCAACAGTCCACTGTGAATAATTTGCCCAGTTCTTTCTAGTTAAAATCACTCAGATGTGCTCTGACTTGGATTTCATGATTGATACAGATCCTGTGGGTGTAACTGCCCTCTGCTTGTCCAGTGATAATGGATATTTTTCAGTTCGTACAGCCTGAGGATGTGGACAGGATCCTTGCAGATATGAGAGCCACCACATGTGTGCTAGATCCTTGCCCTCCCTGCCTTATTAAAAAATGCTAGAGAGGGACTGGCTGAGTGGGTACAGGGTGTGGTTAATGCTTCCTTGAGACAAGGTAAAGTTCCAGTCTCAAAGAGGCTGTAATAAAATCACTATTTAAAAAGCCATGCCTTGATCCCACCATTTTGGATAATTACCAGCCAGTCTCTAATATTCCATTTCTGGGCAAGGTTCTGGAAAGTGTGGTAGCCTCCCAGCTCTAGGAGGCTCCTACATGCTCCAGTTTCTGAATGAAATAGATGATCTAGATCCATTTCAATCTAGTTTCAGGCCTGGCTGTGGGACTGAGACAGCTTTGGTTGCCTTGGTGGATGATCTATGCCAGGAACCAGACAGGGGAATTGTGTCCCTGTTGGTTCTGCTGGACCTTTCAGCAGCTTTCAATACCATCAACCATGGTATCCTTCTGGGTTGCCTTGCAGGAATGGGACTTGGATTCACTGTTTTACAATGGCTCTATTCCTTCCTGGAGGGCTGAACCCAGAAGGTGGTGCTGGGGGACCGCTGTTGGACCCCTTGCCTTTTGGCCTGTGGGGTCCTTCAGGGTTCAGCTTTGTCCCCCATGCCTATATTAAACCACTGGGAGAGATTGTCCAGAGTTTTGGAGTTCAGTTCCATCAGTATGCAGATAACATTCAACTTTATTACTCCTTCCCACCACAGGCTAAGACAACTATTTTGGTCTTAAACCAGCGCCTGACATCAGTAATGGACTGGATGAGAGCACACAAATCGAAACTTAGTCCAGACAAAACAGAGATGCTCCTGGTCAGTTGAAAGGCAGATCAGGGAACAGAGATTCCACCGGTGCTAGATAGGGTTACACTCCCCCTAAAGATACAGGTCTGCCACCTAAGAGTGCTCCTGGATTCAAGCCCTGGTCTCAGTAGTAGCCAGGAGCACATTTGCACAGTTAAGGCTTGTGTGCCAGCTGTACCCATTCCTTGAGACATCAGACCTGGCCACAGTAACACATGCCTTGCTTACATCCTGGGTGGATTATTGTAACGCACTGTATGTGGTGCTGCCTTTGAAGAGTTTTTGGAAACTTCAGCTGGTCCAAAGAGTTGCAGCCAGGTTGTTAACTGGAGCTGGCTACAGGGATCACACAAACCCCTTGGCTGCCAATCTGTTTCTGGTCACAATTCAAGGTGCTGGAGATGAGCTTTAAAGCCTTACACGGCTCAGGTCCCAGTTATTTCAATGACAGTATACTCCCCTATGAACCAGCCCAGGCCTTGAGATCTGTGAGAGAGGCCCTTCTCTCTGTCCCACCAATTTCACAGGTGCATTTGGTGGCAACGCAGGAGAGGGCCTTTTCAGTGGCTGCTCCCAGGCTCTGGAATGCCCTTCCCAGAGAGGTCAGACTGGCACTTGTCTGCCTGCTTTGTGGAGACAATTAAAGACATCCTTATTTCGGTAGGCATTTAATATGTGATTATTTTGAAGAAAGGTGCTGGTTACTTTAATTGTGATTTGTTTGTTGTTTCTAATATGTATTTTAACTTTGTTTTAATTTACTACTGTTTAATGTGTGTTTTAAATTTTGTATGTTATAGTTTTAGCTATGTTTTCTTTCTAAAGAAAGACCTTTTGAGGAAAAAAGCAGGATATAGATGATGATGATGATGATGATGATGATGATGATGATGATGATGATGATAAATATATTAATAATTATTATTACAGGGGAGTGTGGTTGGCTAAAACTCCAGCCAGAGATCCCTCTGGATGGCACTTTACTATGAACGCTATCCTGGTTGGAGAGCAGCTGCTAGAGCTGCTACCTGTTAGCCTACCAAAAGTTCCATTTCAGAATCAGGTACTTTGTGAAAACGAATGGGTCTTCATTCCTCTTTTCAGATCATGTCATCCCAAAATATTTTGTATTGTTGCTGGAAAAATCCATCCTCCTAGGAGAAGCTATTGTGAAGACTACGGCTGGGCTTAGAAGGAACAGAAAAGTAGCAACATCATCCTTGATAACCAGACAGAGCTGTTGTCTTGACCCTGCTCGTCCTGAAACTATGACACCACTGCCACACTCCCCAGAAATGGGTGCATTCATGTTGATGCTCCTGAGTATGAAGCCAATAGTAGAAGATTTATATCTTTGGGTAGTGCAAGGCTGAGGATGTGGCATAGCCAAATGAGTAGACAGCACATCATCAGTGCTGCTGTGTCACAAAAACTTGTGCCATCTTCGGATTTTAATTTGCCCATCTTGCCAATAAAAAACAGAATATAAGAAGGCAATACTACCACACTTCTTATTCTATTCAAAAGGAGGCATCTTATCTCTAGACAGAATGTTAAAGAATCTGTTCAATGGATGTTACCCAGCTGTGGATCAGTTTTCTTATTAAAAAAAGACTGCCTCATCTGTCTCTTCAGTTGTGTTTGGAACAAAAACTAAAAATGAATTCAGCTGAATTCAGTGCTACTCAAAGTCACTTTGAATCCTATTCTTTGAATTATAATGTATGTCCCTTGTAATTGCACACAGCCATTATCCCCAGCTAATCAGCCATATTACAGTGCTTTCAAGTTCACTCCTAAAGGGTGTTGTGATGTGTAAATCCCAGACTCTTGTTTCTGCCCATGTGATTCTGTCTACAGAGAATTTTCTTGCAATTTAATCTGAAAAACAATGAGCTGGATTAATCTACTTCTATACACAGTTAAAAAAAAATACTGACTACTTAGTTTTCATGTACAAATTACCAGTTCTCTCTCCTCACTCACCCAACATTCCTAGTAACCCAACTACATATTTTTCATTTGTGTGGTTTTCCTTAATAGAATTTGCTTCTTACATTTCATTGTTTGGGAAGAGAGGAGGTGGAAGGAAACAGAGAAAGTTTTTTTAAAAAATTAATAAATAAATAAAAAGAAAAAAGAAAAGAAAGGGAGAGAAATAAAAGAAATAAACCAGGCATTTTAAAGGAAAGACAAATATAAAAATTAAACAATAACTGATTCAAACAAGGCAGTGTGCTTCAACTATCATGAACACAACTACTGCCTCACTTAATTCATGAAGCTGTGCCGCATCATTTGAAATTTGGTCCTTTTGTCATTTAGCATGAGATAACTTTTTCATGATTTTAGGAGATTCAACATTCAAGTGCTGGTATTGCATTTGACCTGATAGACAAGCAACGCTTATGGCACAAAATGACCAAAACTAACATTGAAAAAAGATTGTTGTGGCTTAAACAGCTGCTACACCAAGATAATTCTCTGCAGGTAAGAACAGGTTTAAATGGTGCTTTAACACAATCTGTTCTCATTAATTGGGGAGTGAAACAAGGCTGTATTTTAGCACCCTTTTTATTTACTTTTTTATGTTAATAATTTGATACCAGAAATGATCTCCCCAACATTTTTCTCTCCGGCTATTAGCAATCACAAGATCTCAGTTTTGCTTTATGCTGATGACCTGGTTTTGCTGTCCTTGAACAAGATCAGCCCCAAAAGGATGCTAGCCAAATTTGGGAGGCTATGTAAAGAGGAACAGCTGGTTGTCAATTTTATGAAAACTAAGATTATGGTTTTTGGAAAGAGATCCCCCAAGTGCATATGGACGCTGGACAGATATCATCAAGAACAGGTGCACTCATTTAAATACCTAGCGTTGCACTTTGATGAGAAACTTTCTTGGAAACAGCATTTAGAAGCCATTAAAATCTCAAGTATTAGGTCTATTAGGCAACTCAAAAGATTTTTCTCCTCTGGGGGGAGGACAGTTAATAATTCTTCCATTAAGATCTTCACAGCTAAAATTATTGCACAAAAATTGTATGAAGCTGAAATCTGGGGGGGGGGAATGCTAAGGCTGATTTCGAAATTGTGCAAAATAAATTTATGCGGCAGATTCTGGGACTGCCAAGAGGGGTTCCAGTGGCTCATCTTAGGACTAAATTGGATTTACCCTCAGTTGCAGCTAGAATTTATCTTTCTTTCTTAAGATTCTCGCATGGATAAAATGGATTTGAGGATCACTCCCTCAGCAAACTTTGTTGGCTAGAGAAACTGAGATCTGGAGGTTGGGCACAACTGCTCCAAGACAAGTTAATGACCTTAAAACAGAAAATTATTTAAGACTCAGTCCTTATGATCTTAACAACTGGATTTTTGATCATGATTCCAGGCAAGACAGAGCATCCATAGTTGGCACAAAATTCTCTATCTGGTATCCACAGATTCAGATTAACCATGCAAAGCCTCAGTATCTTGAAACCTTGACCCTTTCTCAGCTCTGAACAGCTTTTACAGAACTTAGATTTCAGCAGATGCCTTCTGCATATCTTGAAGGGAGATTTCAAGGTACTCCAGTTATAGATAGAAAAAGTATATTTAGCTGTAACCAGATTGAAGACATAATTCATTATTTGCTGTTCTGCCCTCTTTACCTTGCCCCTAGACAAAGATTCCTGTCCAGCATTATTCAAATTTATACAGATTGCACACCTCAGAAAATAGTAATACCATTGTTATCTGATACTTTGTTATCTGTCCCATAATCAGTTGCTCAGTTTGCATTAGCAGCCAGGAAATTACATGCTTCTTTCATCAAGGAACATATTGCAATAAAATATACTCTAATTTTATACTTTTCTACACTTTTTAGCCATCTTATAAGGGCTGTCAAATTGGATTAAACTTCTGCATAATTGGTAATAATTTTATTTTTAGTTGGTTTAAAGCAGTTGTTAAAATGGTTGTAAATGGTTGAAATCATTTTAAAGTTACATGTATTTTCTAATAATCCATTTTTAATTGTATTAATCTATTTTAATTCAATTTTTTTACGTTTTATTCTAAACATTGTAAAGGTCATTGGCTATATACAATAAAGTTACAACTGCAACTATTAAGTGCTGCTGTTAGAACTGTCCTTGAGTTACCAGTTTTGTAAGGATTGGCCTTCAATGTGGCCCTATTAAATCAATTCCCTGTTCATTCTTCAAAGCTTCACTAAGGGCTTAGGGCCCACCAAGATACACACATTTGCTAAACACATCTCTCTTTTTGTTTGATGTCATGTTGAGCAGAAATGCCTTTTAACTTTGTCATGCTGTTCATAGGATGAGAAGGTGGGAGATCACGTTTATTCAAGTCTAAATCCCTTTAACTCTGGGGTGCAGCAACAGAGAGATGAAAAAGGAAAGTGCTCCCCCATGATCATTCTGTCTTCATATATGAAATTTCGTTGATGTTCTCAGATTCCTATTGCATCAGTCACCTAAAACTTCAGCTTTTAGAAATACAATTTAGGTATTAAAAGAGGGTTGAATTTAAAAGGGCATACCAAGGAAATGAGAGGACACATAACAAACTACAGACATAGGCCCTTTCCACATGGGAGGCAGCGAAATGGGGGAAACGGGGCAGCGCACACGGGGACAGAGCTTACCCTGCAGTGGGGCACTCTGTCCCTGCAGGGAGCAGCACGCATTCGCCGCTCTAAATGTCGGTGGCGCTCGGCAGCATCCGGCGGCGCCCAAAATGGCGGCCGGCAGCTCCCAGCAGTGCTCCGCCAATCGAGGCAGCACACCAGCCGGAAGCCTGCCCCCAGGCAGCTCTGCAGGGATGCGCTAGCACGTCCCTGCAGTTCTAAATGGGGCACTGCGATGGAGTAGCGCACGCAAGTTTTAAAAAGACCACTTGAAAAGTGGTCTTTATAAAACACGGAGCGCCACCCCCGTGGCCGCGCAAGGGCAGTTTGAGGTCTAGAACCTCCCCTTTTTTCACCGATCTAGCACACCCCGTGGTGTAGACGACCTCCATGTCCGGTCATCCCAGCGCGGGGATTTACCCCTGTGTGGAAATGGCCGTAAAGGTGCATGTAATCTTATACTGCACAACCATAGTTTAATCCATGAAAGACATGAGAAACAAAGAGGCAGATAGACTGGTTTTCTAGGAACTAAAAAGACTGAATGAGTCATTACTTAAACTTAGCCCAGGCAGAGGGGAACCCAAATGATATATGCCTGCAAGGGAGAGAGAAGACTTCTTCCTCTATTTACTGTCAGTTGAAAATGTCTAACTTTGACAAGTTAACCCCACAGTGATTGTAATCATGTATTTCACTTTATCTTCTTTTTCAGTCTCCTTAAATCTGATTTGGTTGTTTCCTCACATATTACTTATTTATCATGAACTGTTATCTCTCAGCTGTTGTTCTGTGCCTTCAACTCATTTCCAACTTATGACAACTCTAACACAATTCAATCACAGGATTTTCTAGGGCTAAAAGTGAGTGATGCACCCAGTGAATTTCCATCCCAAGTAAAGAATCAAACTCTGGTCTCCAGGGTCATAGTCCAATGAGAGCCAGTTATAGTGGTCTGAGCACTGGACAGCTTAGCTGCAACAGAGAAATCATCAGAGATCTGTGGGAAGGAAAGTAAGTCAATTCCTTCAAAATGATTTTGTGTGTGAAGAAAATGTTTTCTAATTGTGTAGTAACATATTTCTGTAGTCTGGGCATAGTGCAGCCAGCTATTGATAAACTATAATGACCATCATTCTAACACGTTGGCTATGCTGGTGGTTAGAGCTTCTGGGAATTGCAGTCTAACAACATCTGGATGGCAGCACAACTCCCATCAATATGTTAATGCACAGGTAGGCAAAGTGTGGCCCATGGGTTGAATGTGGACCAAAACTGTTTTTGACTGGGGTTTGGTTTTGTTTTTTCAAATTTCTATGCCCCAGATTATCTTTAGTGGGTTTGGGGAATATTTTCTCCACATTTTATGCCCTTCACGAGGGCCCATTTTAGGCCCAGGAAAAGAAGGTAGTGACTTCTACTCATTCCCGGTGGGTTTTTTAAAGCTTCTCTCTTGGTCCTAAAGTGGACCCAAGAGTGTTTGGGAGTATGAGAGGGGGGTAAAAAGAGGTTTATTTCTGCAGTTGGAATAGGGTGAGGGATTATACCCTCTAAGGTCTCCTGGAGAGCTAATACAGCCCCTACGCCCCCACAGTTGTCCACCCCTGTCTTAGAGTCATGGGAAGAGAAATATAAGTAAACTTTTTTGGTATTGCTGTTGTCATTATGAGATCCAGCATGGTGCAGTGGTCTGAACATTGGACTACAACTCTGGGGAGCAAGGTTCAATTCCCTGCTTGGCCATGGAAGCCCACTTGGGTGCATCACACATTCTCATCCCCCAGACAACCCCTTCATAGGTTTGCCTTAGAGTAGCCATAACTGAGAAATGACTTGAAGGCACACAACAAAAACAACAACAACAATTCTCAGTTTACACCAACCTGGGGTGTTCTAGGACTTTGCCCAAAAGGCAACATTTCCAAACTCTGAAAGATGTGCTTGTGCTGTTGTAGAATGCAGTACAGCAGACAAGAAACAAGAGATTAAGTGCTCTGTCTCTCTCTTTTTTTTTAAATTTATTTTTATTCAACAAAACAATGGAAGGGAAGGGGGAATTAGTAAGAGAGATGAAAGATAAAAAACAAACATTCCACATGATGACATAACATAACATATATATAACATAACATATATACATATATGACATAGATAACAATGTTTCATGGATGTTTACAGAGAATACATCGGCACTTTCAAATATAGACACAGGCATATCCCTCCATCCACAGTACATTTCAAAACAGCATCTGCATAGCAGTGTTATATGTTGATAAAAAGTCCGTATTATAGTGGCCAACAAGTTGGTAAAATAGCATTCCCTAACGTGGCAAATCTAGTCCAATTGTACAAGTACTTAAGAACATTCTCGGGCTTAGGGTTACACAAAGATATCTAACAATTAGACAGATAATTACAAAGAGAATCTCCCTCTCTGATGACAAAACAGCAGGAAATTATGTTCATATCAGGCCCCCTCCAAACTAAGAATGAGAATATATAGATATAGATATATTTCAATGTCTACATGCATATACATTCATATATATATTTGTATTTTAACCTGTATATTAGTCAATTTCACTTTTAATGTATGTATATTATTAGCACAAGATATACAGAAAATTTCCTAGTCTCATAGTTACAAAACAGCCACATTCATGGATAGTTAACTGTAACAATCCTCTCTGAACCCCTTTTCCTAGACTTCCCACTTTAAATCTTCTGTTAGATGTGTTAGAAATGCTCTGTCTCAATGCAATGTTTGTACACTGAGAATGCTCACAGGGGGATCATGCCATAGGCTTTTGGTTTGTGTAGAATTAGGCAGGCAACTTCAACTGACCTTTAACCCCCTTTTTTAACCAATGGAACTCTTTGAAAGTCACATGGACTTCCACAAATGACAAGAATGTCAATTCCATCAGCATCATGAAACACTGTGACAGGTGTTTTTTTTTTTTTAAAAAAAAAAGTAGATTTATAATAAATCTATGATAGGCTGTTCATCATGAGAAAGTACATGGCAGAAATGCAATTGCCTTTCCATGGAAAAGATAGAGACGCAGATGCCAAATGAAAAACCTTGGCAGTGAGCAGAGAGTGTTCCTAAGACAGCATACCAGTACAAATAAGGCCTTGCCTCTGTAGTGCGTTGTACACCCACATGTCAAACATAGAGCACATGATGGTGAGGGGGAACTGAGGAAAAAGTCTCCTATGTCAAATTGTGTAGATCATCTGATTCATACTGGAGAACATTGTTAGGCTTGGAAAAATTATTGCTTAGTAATTTGCTATAGAAGGGATATGTTTTATGCAGTAGCTATGGTATTGACTTGTATTTTGGACCCACATAGCCCAGCAAGTAACCTTTGCCTTGCCTTTTTTCTTTTTCTTTTTGCACAGCCTTGTATTCATTTGTTTGAAAGGAAAATGAGAAGCAAAAAAGGCCCAGGCAAGGGGAAGGGTGACCTTTGAATGAGATGAATGCTGAGCAGGCAGTTAGAAGAACTACCGTGGGAAAGTAAAACTTGTGAGAATTAAGAAAAATTGCAATTTCACCAATGTGTGTAAAGACTGAAAAGATGGTCTAAATATGTGAGGCAGGAACAAATAAAGTCATCCTTCTGGATCACCACTGTTAGTAGATTATACCAAAACACAATTTTGACTGCTTGGGCTATTCTTTGGCTGAAATCAACTCTTTTGTATTTTTCTTCCTACCTATTCTTTGGGGGTTCATTTCAGCTCTGGGTCCACTTGGGGATACAGGGTCCACCTGGGGATACAGTAGGACAAGGTTTGTTCTACCAGTCTTCATTTTGGAAGCTCATCTGGGATTTTAACAGTTCCCCTGGGCTCCCAGTTGCCTCATCTGAATGCAGCACAGCTCAACAGGTAAGTTTACCCTCTGCCTTCATTTGAGGAGGAAATGGGGTGTTGACAGGATAAGCGATAGCTGTGAAACCCCTAGGTAGGAAGAGATGGGGCAGAGTAATAATTGCATGCCTGATGCCAGTCCTTTGGGACTCACGTATAAACTCCACGATGAGGGGAAACCATGAAAAAAGTCATATGATTCAATTGTGTGTTTGTATGTGACCTGGTTATACTCCAGTTTTAGAGAAATCAGAAGAAAGATGGCCCATGGGGTTCTTTTAAGGTAGGGCCTCTACCTTAAGGCCAAAGTATAGATAATAAGCCTGGGGAGTTGGATTTAAATTTGTAGGAAGATATGGCTTCCCATAAATAATGTCATGCAACCTATGTTCTCTCCATCTAACAAGTGATTGCCTCCCAATCCTAACCCACCACCTCCTCCTTTTTACCCTGATAACACTCCCTCTCTATACCCCCTCTACCTTGTGTGCCTGCTCCTGGTTCAGCTTCTCCACCTATGGTCTCCCCTCAGACAATAGACCCACCCTCGCTGATCCTGTTTCTTTTTCCATTTCTCCTGTCTCCAGTCCCAGTTTGCCAGTCCCTTCTACTGCTGCTGTTCAAGATACTCACACTCCAGAATGGATTTATGAGTAGTGCTATGCTGAAAAGTTCTCCTTGCTTTATGTTTCTCACACATGCAAACAGAATGAGGGGAGGAGCTGTACTTCTAATAGTTATTCCACAGTGATCTGAGATAACTTGGACCATAAGATGGGCATGCTTTTGCACAAGTTGTTTTTCAGTGTTGCATCTTCAAACTCTCCTACAAGTTATTAATTAAGTTTCTTTATTGATTAGCATAAGAGAAGAAAAAGGACTTCTTGCAGAGCCAGACAGCAACTAGGCCCCTCTAGACCAAGAACTCTGTTGCCCAAAGAGTGATTGTGTCAAAGCCATTTTCCAACAAGACTTTCTAACACACATTTTTCCATAGCACACCATTGTTGTTGTGTGGCGGTGGTGGTGGCACTGGTGGTTACAAAATCATGGGAGAATTGTTCTGTTAGCTTATATCATGGTGAAAATGTAAGAAGCAGAAGATTTCAGCTGGTTATAAACCATTTAAAACAGAATTGAAACCAGTTTAATGGCCCTCGGAGAAATAAGCCAACAATATAATCAGCAGAATAAACTCAATGAAAAATAATTAAACAGAGTTAAATCACCATACCCTTTTAAAGTGATGGGATGAACCATATTTAGAAAAGAAAGGAGTTCAATTATGCTTGCTGTTATCTCCATGACCCTTCCCCTCAGTAGTCATAGTTCCCTCAGGGATTCTGCTTCTCAGACCCTTTTCATACTTTACCTTTTCATGATGCTGGGGTGCGGGGCTCGCGCGTCCAGGGTCCTTCGGCTCCACACAAGCTTCCTGCTTGCTCGGGAGCACCGCCTCTTCCTTTCACAGTGCAGCCTGGGACCTTCCCAGCCTGCACTGGACAAGAAGTGCAACTGGTCCAGCTCCCAAGGCTCCACATGCCAGGTAAGTGTGCGCAGGGCCCAGAAGCAATGCATGACCACGCAGCATTTTCAGCTTCAAGCCAAAAATAAAAAATGTGTGCACGGTCCGCGTCAGGCCCTTGAGCATCGCGCAAATGTGAGTGTGTTTTGTGGACTGCTCCTCACATGTGCGCGACGCTCAAGGGGCCCTTTCGCATTGGAAATGCTGTGTGAAAAGATGGTCAGTCATATCAGAAGAAAAGACTCCTAGAAAAATGTTCTATACCATGAAATAAACTCAAGAACCAGATTTTAGACATATAAATACTAGAGAAAATGAAGAGCAGAAATGGGAAATCTGTGGCCTTCAGGACATTTTGCCACAATGGATGGGGTTTCTGGATTCTGAGGCCCAAAACAGCTTACGGACCAAGTGCTGAGATCATGCTGAAACACAATAGGCTGGACACTATGTTTTGCATTGTTGTTCTTGCGTTCCTTGAAGTCATTTCAGACTTATGCCGACCCTAAAACAAATCTGTCAGGGAGTTTTCTTTGGCAGTATTTATTCAGAGGGGGTTTTCCAAAACTCAAACCACTACTCTACACTAGTTGCTATTTCACATAAATATATGCGAAAATATAAATACACGACTTGGTAATCTGGATACTGGCCCTTTTCACAGGGCATTTTCCATGTGAAAGAAGGCCTGGAGCATCGTGCGATTGTAAGGAGTGATCTGCATGATGCTCTCACAATCACGCGACGCTCCAGGGGCCGGCAGCCGCCGATCACACACCTTTTCATTTTCAGCTAGTAGCCGAAAATGAGGCACAATCATGCATTGCCCCTGGGCCCCATGTGCACTTACCTGGTGTGCGAAGCCTCCGGAGCTGGACCAGTCACGCATCCTGCCCCAGTGCAGCCTGGGGAGGTCCCAGGCTGCACTGCAGAAGGAAGAGGCAGGGATCTTGCGTGAGCAGGCAGCTCATGCGGAGCTGAAGCAGCAGGGAAGTGAAAACCTCTCACTAGAGCAGTGGTTCTCAACCTGTGGGTCCCCAGATGTTTGTGGACTTCAGCTCCCAGAAGCCCCAGCCACTATGGTCAATGCTCAGGGCTTCTGGGAGCTGAAGTCCAAAAACATCTGGGGACCCACAGGTTGAGAACCATTGCACTAAAGGCTGCTCACATGATCCTCACATCCCAGCGCCAGAAAAAAGTAAGGTACAGAAAGGGCCATTGAAAGATAAAAATGACAATACGTATACTCTGTGACTGGTGTTTTCATAGAATTGACAAAAATCATGAAGTAATTTCTAGGTATTCAGCCACCCAAGTTTCAACAAGATTCAAAAAGGTAAGTACAGAAGACTCTAGCTGAGAAAGATAGAAATGGAAAACTGAAAAGATTAGGTTAATTGTTACATAACACCAATGGTAACTAAGGAGTTTAGGTCCAACACAACTGGAGACTGAAAGGTTCTCCACCCCCTATCAAACTACATTATAGGGTTTCCTGCTCCCCCCTCATCTCTTTGTTCTTTAATGCACTCACCTTAAACATTGATATATAGCAATAGAAAATGTACCATAAACTAGGATTTAGGTAGTTTCTTTTAATTTTTGTAAGTCTGCACCGTGGTGGAATTTGGGATGAACCATTGTGCTGGAATGATGTTGCTGCAGGAATTTGCCTTCCCCCCTCCATTTGTGCCACACAGCAGCTTGGGGGAAGCGCCTTTGCTGACCTCCCACATGGGAGGACCACGCACTTCCTGCATGACCATTGAGCATGCAGTGGGCTAAAGGGGGACAGAGCAAGTGAGTCCATATTAGGTTGTGTTGCCCCCGCCTCAGCCTCTTTTGGCTTTTTGGCGCAAGCAAGGCAACCTGTGTCAGAGGGGCAAGTGGCAGTGACTTGGTCCTTGCTCCGACATGGCTGTAGTGGGCTGGCCCTCACTCCCATGTGGTGGCCTGGTTGCGGCAGTGTGATTGCAGAGCATCCTGGTTGTCGCAGCAGTGGAAGGGTAGCTCAGTCTTCACTGCAGTTGCTGGGCAGCCCAGTCATCACAGCAGGGCAGCCAGGTCTTCATTGTGGCCTCTGGGCTGCAGTCTGGATCATGGGCGACCTGGTTGTTCTGACAGCGGCGGGGCAGCCCATCATCGTAAGAGGTGGGTTATCCTATATATAGTAAGGTAACCCTTTCAAGTCCATAACAAGCAGTGTCACCATACTTTCAACTGTCCCAGTTCATCAGAGAGAGTCCTGATTAATCCTCTGTCATCCCACTTTCCTAGCTGCTTTTAAAATGTCCCAGTTCTTCCATCCTCCTTCTACTTTACTCCTTTGCCCTCAACTCACTTCATTGGCTGAAAACTGAGTTCAGAGTGAAACAAGTGTTTCCGTCGAATTGACTTAGCAGTGGGGAGAGAAGATGATGAGATTGTGGAATCGTGCCCTTCCAGATAGGCTCAGGTAAAAGCAAATGGTTGCATCCTCTCCTAATTTGTATATCCTTCTTTGTTAATAACTTTTTATCATCTTGACACTAATATGATGTTGCTTGGCAACATGGGTGCCAGTTTTTATCTATGAAATTTTGGAGGGTGTGTGCTATGAACGTTGCCCCGGACCTTCACAAAAAGCCTTTTCTGGCCTCTAATGCAGAGAGGTCACGTCATTTTCCATCAAGCACAATTGTGATTGGATGGTGTGCATGGGGTGGGGGGGAGAGACTGGAGGATTGTTAAAGTCCTCTTGCCCCCTCTGCATCCTCTTTTGGTGGCTAAACTGGATAGAATTTTCCCCCTTTTACCTGTTTTTTAAAATCTACCCCATACTGTGTCTGGAGGACTTTGACAATTGGCTAAGGGTGGAGTCTTCAAACAGAACATCATTTGGCAGTTAGTGAGGAGAGAAATAAGAGTTACAGGGAACACTTTGGTGCCCTTTTGGTGAAGAGGAGGCCACTTTCAACAGCCTTTTGAGGAGGCAGATCTGCCTTCTGAGGTCCTGAGACCCAGAGGGCCAGGAAGAAAACTACCTTTGCAGAGCTTTGTCCTTACTTAAGTTCTGTGATTTGAAGGTATAGTTCCTTGACTCTCCTTTCCAGTGTATGTCATAGAGAGAGTAATACAACTATTGGGTTACCATTGGGGCTCAAGTGGTACTTCCAGAGGAAGGCTGAGGAGGAACCATAAAGTGACCCCTGGCCACACTAGGTTGGTGCCCTCTCTTGCACCTTTCCAAGTTCAACTCAGTTTCAATAGGTTCTAGGTTAAATAAAGTAGCCTTTTTCAACCCAGTTCTCTGCATCTGGTTTTATTTCATGGTTGGCAAGCAATGCCCTGAGAACAGTTTAAATAGGGATGGCATTTTTTCCATGGGATAATTTCTCAGATCCACTACAGTCATCTGAACTGGAACTATGTTGTACTCTTGAGACTTTAGGAACTTTCTGAAGTGCCAATCAAGGTCCAAAATCTTCATGAGCACAGAGCTTAGGAAACCAGGCCAATAAAAGCAATTTGTTTAAGTGTTTCCAAGTGTGTTGGGGCCTGGGAAAACCATGCTAGAGAGAATAATTAAGAAGCACATTGGTTTGGAGCACAACAGTTCCACACAATCCTAGATCACAGCTAGACTAAAGGTCAGTAGCCTTAGCAAAATAATTTGAACTTTCCACATTAACTCTAGATTTACTGGACTTTTTTTTATCATAGAATCTTTTATTTTGTTTAAATATTTTCATCAATTTTAGCTTACATACAGTTATGTAAGTATAAGACCACTGTTGCTATTTCAATAGTGAAAATGTTTTTCTTGGGAATATGCTATGTTAAATGCTGTAGGGACTGAGCAGACTTAACATTATTTCAGCAGTTGTCTCACCATAACTTTCTATTCTTTTTACTGTCTCTATACTTGGCTTCATTTCTCCATTCGCTGTGCCAATCCAGCTAATTTTCTCAGTTCCTTGTCTAATGTGATCATATTATAGATGTTTGTAAACAAACTCACCTTACCTATTGCAGCCAACAGACACCTGCAGAAGCATCTGACGTCTAGGACAATAAGAAAAAAAATGAAGAAAAGGGTGCTGAGAAGAACCAACTACAAGGGATCAAAAGCACCCTGAATAGCAATGGAACAAGGCAAAGGTTCTCTAACGGGAATATCTGTGTTCAGGTAAATATAATGTGCTCCTGTCTAAGAAGTACAAAACTTGACACTATTCAGCATAGCCTTTTTTACTTTACAAGTTACTACTGTGAACAAATTAGAAAGGACTGTCATATAAGATAATTAACTATTTGCCTGTTCCCTTTTATACTTGAATGGAAAATCATTCTCTGGCCAGTTTCATAAATGAAATCCAGCGCTACTGCTATTTTGATGAATTGAAGAATTGTTAACTGTTTATTTTAGACATGGGGAAGGAAAATGATTGACTTGAAAGTATTATCCAGTTACTGTTAAAGATCTTTCAAGTTACATGTTTTCCATCTACAATGCATCCTCCGTATATGTGAGGGTTCCATTCTAGAAACTCCTGCAAATAGAGAAAGTCATGAATGCTCGCATCCCAATATCTTTAGTGGTGGCAATATGCATTCACTTCTGAGAATGTTTTTTGTGTGCAATGCAATGTACACCCAGTTTGTGATCTGGATAGAAGCTGTCTTTCCATTCAAAGATCTCACACTACTGTGGTTTGTGTGTAACTGGAAAGTAGCCAGCTGCATGGACTCTTCCCACAAAGTCTTGATCAGACCAGATGATAGTGTGACAACTGGCCAGAAGAGGCACATATAGGTAAGCCATAGTTTTGTTCCATTAACTAAGAGAGATTTTGGAGACAGAGCCATATTCTGTTGCAATGATGAACATCTGATAGAAACAGTTGAAATGTCTGCAGTATGGAGAGAACCACATTGGATGTAGGAGATCTTGTAATGATATCTCTGGGTTCTTGGGAAGTATCAGGAGTGAAAGGAAAATTGTGAATCAGTTCTGTGGCATTTTGGGTGAAGGAGGTTGAATCACTTTCCCTGCTCCAGAGCTGATTCCACATCCCCCCAGGTATTAGACTTTCAGGTAAAATATGAATACTTTTATCATATTTGTATAGATCTACTGTAATTAAGCTTTTTTCCTCTTTAGCTAATAGTATCTTAGATTTGCAGAAGTATGTAACATGGGGAAAAACTTTTCCGTCCCATAGCCCCAATCAACCCCACATCACTATTCCCATTGAGTATTCTAAGAAAGAACCCCTTTCTTAAATGGAAAAATCTTGCCAGTACAAAATTTGATTTGATTAGGTTAGTGGGAGTGTATCTAGCCAACTTTGTACAGGCCTAACATTTATGTTGAGATGACAAAATCCAAACATGATTCTATGATATCCTTCATGTGCCGATTCAACACATCAAAAGTACTACAGTGGCCATTTCAGATACAATACTTCAGGTTTTCTCCAAATGCATCCCCTTAAACACACACACACACAAGGAACAATAGGAGGATGGAATAATGAGTAAGCATTTTTTTTCTGATGTATTTTCTATTTTTTAAAAGAGGTATGGTCATACTATGGCTTGCCAATATTTTCTCTTGTTTATCTTTATAAATGTAAATATTTAGGGCACAATCTCACCATCACTAAAGCCATTTTTAGTCCCACTGAGCATAGTGGGAAAGTTTGCCCCATGCTTGATATCAGTGTGATCAATGATGCTTAATTTTGTCTTGTCAGTTGTAAGCTCATGCCAAATTGGCTTTATGAGGGAATGCAGACTTGAAATTTGGTAAGGAAACCTTTTTATGGAGGGTATGGGTCGACAGTGAGATTGTTACCTTAAATCAGGTACTTGGTATTAATTATGAGTTTTTACTCTTTTTTGAATTTCCAAAAGTATTCCAAACTACCTCAGTCAGTTAATGGTGACATCTACAACCGAAACATTTGTTGCAAATCCAGATTTGGCCCTGCAGCTTTAAGGGCATATGAAGTTCCTTTAATAGTAGAGCTATTAATTGTGGCCAACCAAGTATCCAAAAGAACAATTTATAAACAAACACACAAATTTCCATTATCTATTACTGATTATGACATGAAAGATTTACAGCAGGGCTTCCCAAGTGGTGTGCCATGACATATTAGTGTGTCACCTGAAGTGTGTAGGTATGTCGCCTACAATCTTGGAAATGTATCTTATTATTTATAAA
Organism: Iguana delicatissima; assembly: GCA_948472985.1. Classification (NCBI taxonomy): domain Eukaryota; kingdom Metazoa; phylum Chordata; class Lepidosauria; order Squamata; family Iguanidae; genus Iguana; species Iguana delicatissima. The sequence goes on from CAOKZL010000310.1 coordinate 183,213, forward strand.
TCATATAGTTTTAAAAATATATAAAAGGTTTTCGTGAGATATGTTGTGTCCCCATACATTTCATTATTACAATTTAAGTATGTTTCTGTATCTCTTATAATGGGGTTAGTTTAACCTCCAGTTTGCTAGTAAAACTGAATTATTGTGTTGCAAAAAGATGCATGTTTAAAAAGTGTGTCACCAACATGAAATCTGTGGAAAGCTCTGGTTTATAGGAAAAATGGAATAAAGAATTAGAATATCCAGTTCTGACTAATCAATGGCTATAGATACCTGACTATGGCCCTTTCCGCAACTCACCTTCTCTCAGTGCTGGGGAGCGGGGATCATGCGAGCAGCCTGTGTTGAAAGGCTCTCATGTCCCCACTGCTTCAGCTCCGCATGAGCTGCCTGCTCCCAAGCAGGCAGTGCGAGACCCCAGCCTCTTCCTTCCGCAGCACAGCATCAGAGTTTCCCAGGCTGCAGTGGGGCAGAAGTGTGACCGCCATAGCTCCGGAGGCTCTGCACACACAGTAAGTGCGTGCGGGGCCCTGGAGCAATGTGCGATAGCGCACCATTTTCAGCTGAATGCAGAAAATGAAAAAGTGCACTAGCAGTACCTGCCTATCCTGAAGCGTCGCACAATTGTGAGTGCATCATGCAAATCACTCCTCACAATCGTGTGACGCTCCAGGCGCCCTCTCACATGGCAAATGCCATGCAAAAAGGGCCTCTATCTTATACAGCAGAAATGATCTTTCAGAAGTTGACTTTCAGGACGCTAGGGGTTAGCAGCTCCTGCAGCTGCTTAGCAGCCAGGAAAGCTTTCATGATAAAGTGTCAACCAGAGGGATCTCTGGCTGTAGTTCCCCTCTTCCAATTTAAAAGTCCAGCTGTTTAGATTGCAAGTTCTGAGAACCCTAAGCTGGCAACCTGCTTTCTTAAAAGAAGAACCTTTAATTAACCTTGGAAGTCGTGAAAGTGAAGAATTATTCTGATTAAGATGGATTACAGGAGCCTTTGCAGATGCATTCTTCCTGAAATCAAGAGCTGAGTAAGTTTCCTTGTCCCGGGAGACCAGGACAGTTGAATTGTGGGGCTGATGTTTTAAAAAGAGAAGAATAAAGAACTAAGTGTATGTATTTTGTGAAAAGATTGAATGCATTTCCCTTGCAACAAGACATTAGACACTGAAAAGGATATCAAAGTGGGGAAAAGTACTGATTGTTACTAGCCATCATTGTTTACTTGGTAGTCTCCAGCCAGATTTCAGAAAGTCAATTGTTGACTCTATAATTGCTTGAGTAAGTGAAAAATGGAACTTTCCCTGGAAAACTAAGAGGTCTTCTACAATGGAAAATGGAGGAAATATGTGAAGATTTTAAGAGCTTGCTTGACATCATGAAGCAAGAACTCAAGGAACAGATGTGAGAGATAAGAGGGAGAGATATAGAAGATACAGAGAAAGAAATAAAGCTGGACATGGGAGCAAAACAAGATGAAAAGCAGATAGTGAGACAAGAAGAAGAAACAGAAGCAGAGTTCAAAGGGAGAGTTACCACTCTAGGGTGATTGATAATCAGGAGGTTTTGGTTGGTGAAAAGAAGATGTCACCCCAAGGAAGGGAATGAAACAAAATAACAAAATGCAACCTAACAGTATTATTATTATTTTTATTATTAACAATAATAGTAGTAGTAGTAATAATTGGATAGCGTCTCACAACAGTGACTTTTGACTTTTTGAAGTAATGTGTGAGGGCTGGTTTACCCTGTGAAACTGGAGGAAAAGGAAACATGTCTAAAACAGGGGTAGTATTTTTAAAATCAGAGAATCATAGAATTATAGAGTTGGAAGAGACCAAGGCCATCAAGTCCAACCCCCTATATTGAATAACACTGGGCCTGGGACAGAACCCTGTAGCACCCTACTTGTTACTTCTCTGCAGGATTAAGAGAGCCATTGCTGAGCACCTTTTAGGTTTGGTTAGTCAACCAGTTACAAATCCACCAAACAGGAGCATTGTCTAGCCCAAATTTGTTATATGAGAAGCAATCAGGAAAAGTGTTGGTTTTCAGGGAAGTGGAGAATTAAACTGAAGATCTGGATAAACTAAGTTAATCTGGTCACAGATTTAAATGATAAATGGATTGGTTTATAAATGGTTTTTAGACTATAAAATGGTATGGATGTATTTGGAAACCATAATGTTATAAAACATGTAATATTTTCACAGTTTTAAATAGTAAATATATAGTTACAGACTAGATAATGATATTGAATTATGTTTATAAGGCCATGGATGTATTTAGAACCATTAACTAGTGGAAATAACAAGTAATTAAATCAGTTAGCTGTATTTTAAAAAATAATTTAATTATTATCTAACAACATTAAGTTTATTTATGATGTAATTTTTTTTTATTATGCAAGCGTGTTGACACAGAATGGAAGAGAACGTAATAGAAGAAATGTGTTAGGTACATTAACCAAAAAAAAGTTTATATGTTTTCTCTTTTAGAAAGTATGACTTGGACAAGGGAGAAGAAGAAAAGTTTAGATTTTTTTTTTTTGACAGGTTTGGAAGAAGTGGTAGGCCTAAAGGAAGAAGGAGATCAATTCCTTTCTGTTTGATCTTCTTTTTCTTTCTTTCTTTCTTTCTTTCTTTCTTTCTTTCTTTCTTTCTTTCTTTCTTTCTTTCTTTCTCTCTCTCTCGCTCTCTCTCTCTCTCTCTTTCTCCTTTCCTTTCATCAGTGACATATTTGGGGGGGGGGGCAGAGAGAGAGTGGTCCCTCCCTGATGACACCTTTCGGGGTGGTACTGCTCTGGGGATCAGGTGTCCCAGCTTTCACAGCAACTGGCTATGTTTGTCAAAAGAGTGGGGAGCAGGGGGCAAAACTACCAGCCAAACTCTGACCTCTTTCCCCTCCACCACCTCTTGGACTCCCCACAGCAAGCGAGACAAAAGGGCCGGCCTCACATGTGTTCTGGCTGGTTGTGTGTGTGTGTGCGCGCGTGTGCGTGTGGACGTGCACCCAGCAGCAGGAGAGGGGCAAGCGCTCTGGACTCCCTCCAGGCTGACTCACCCAGGTTCTCCCATCAGCTGCCTGCTGCGGTTTTGAATTACTTATTTATTTTAAGCAGTGGTTGCTTCCTTTTTAAGCTTCCCTGAGAAACAAGTTTAATTATACAAATTATATGCCATTTTAACAGCCGAGACTCCATCTTATGGGATCCTGGGATCTGTAGTTTGGTGAATGGGGCTCAGGTGAAATACCTAAATAAATAAATAATCCAATTTGGGGGAACCTCATCAAGGGGTATTCTCAACAGAAGATTTATTCAGCCATTGCTTTATTTCTTGAAAATGCAGAGAAGAAACAACACTAGCTTTTATAATCAACTTTGTTAGGAAGGGAGGAAAAGATGTAGCAGAGGGCAGCTTCACCAAATCCTGTTGTAGTTTGTTTTTCTTAGGTTTAACAGTTTTATTGTTTTATTGCTTTATCTTTAAAAGACAACGGCAGACTTCTGAATAAATCTTTGCCAAGAAAACCCTATGATAGGGCTGCCTTAAGTTGGAGTTAAATTGAGGGCACCTAACAGCAGCAACAAACTTAGAATTCACTCATAAAGAACTCTAGTATTGCAGTTCAAAGGAGTAGACTAGAAGAATTTGCCCTAATAGAGAATTCTAAGTACCTTACCAAACTGCAAATCCCAAACAAATCCTTAGAATGGAGCCCTGAAAGTAAAAGCGGGAACAAACTGCTATCATTGTGTAGTTTGAATATTACATTCACACAATCTGGCAGTAAATCTGTCTTCCCTTTCACTGTGGTGGAAACCACCTAAAAGGGAACATTGATATTACGTGTGTGCTTCTATCATTCTTAAGTTCTGCCAGCAAAGAAAGGGAAATTCCTCCTTTTGACTGACTGCTACTGGAATTCACCTCCCACCCAAGGTGGCTATCTAGTGTGTATGATGAATGGGCAACAAAAGTCCCACAGGCCAAAAATCATGCCCTTTCTTCCAAACAGGGAGTGACAGGGAATAGGTGAAAGTGTATGTCCTAGTTTTGCTTGATAATTGTCAGCATGGTCTGTTTTCAGACATTTCAAGTGCTCTTCCCATATACCATATACCAAACTTCAGCTCTAGTTTGGGTTGGCTTCTTAAACTGGGGATTTCATGGATGTTTCATATCTGAGGGTGAAATGGAGAAACCTTTCCAAAATAAGACACTTTATATAATGTATGTATGAAATGTTAGCTTTCCCTGATTATTTTGGGATATATCTGTCAAGATTCCTTTTGAGAGAATGGCATAAGTGTAATCCACTTTCAGGCAATCTGGACATCTTGTACTATTTGTGTGTCACATTACAAGTTTATCAGAGCTGTCTTACCAATTTTAATGGTTTCCTAAGTGAGGTAAAGCTATCTGAGCCATGGTCAAGAGAGTAAATTCTAAAATCAAGTATTTTTCAAGTGCACATAGCTCCATCATTATGTCCATTCATCATTCTGTTTTATCCAGAACTACCTCTTACTCCAGTCTTTTCCATCTAGCATACTCTAGAAACTTTGGACTACAACACTTGTCAGTTACAACCGTTGCCTGAGACAAGAGTTGTGGTTCAATAGTTGTATGCACCATGCCTTCTGTTTCCCATCCTCACCCATCAGTGAGTTACAGGCAAAGAAACAGCCCAGGCTGTACCCACGAAGGGGAAAATGTCTGTAGCAATTCTAACTGCCAGATGCACCCCAGTCAACAGATTCAGTTTTTTAACTTCCTGTGGCAACTGGGGTTTTGTAAAGGCAGCCCACCATTGCGGTCCACCTCTTCTAGATGTACCCTTCAGTTTCTATTTATGTTTAATACTTTGAGTGGATGATCTTACTTGTGTCTGCTCCAAATACAAATAATAAACAGCCTTTAAATAGAACAAGTAAATAGACTTCCTCGCATTATCCTCGTTTGATATTTAGGCATTTTAGGGGATATGGAAGTGCTCTGCTAATTTGCCCACAGGTAATGAAAGTTATGCCTCATGGACCAACTTCTGGAACCAAATAGTCTTCAATGATTGTGGCTCCATAAGAGTTTTTAACTATTGGGTCCCCTTCCTCAGAAAGATAACAACTTTCTATTAATTTTCTTAGAAAATCTGTGCAATAACTCTGTACTTTTATCTACATTGCTTCCCAGTCTGCTTTCTTAAACTAATACTTTTCACATTTCTGTATCACTATTAGAGATCATGTTAGATCCCTTACATGCTTATAGACTTGAGGTCATCCTTTCTTATTTTCATTGCCCATATTTCATCCTTTCTTCTCCATGTTATGTTTCTCCATTTTCTTGTCATTCCTCATAGCCCATCTAAATTATAATGAACTGTCCTATGTGGGGTCTTATTTCTGCCATCTCTTTCCTTAGACCCTAGACAAGGCCAACCCTACTATTAGGCATAGTGAAGAAACCACCTCAGATTGCTGATGTGTGGAGGCTGGGAGCAGCATCAATATTTACTTCAAAAGTAAACTGTTTTTCTTCATGGACAGATAGCAGAGGACATTTACATGGAGCAAACTCCAGGCTTTGAAGCCCAAAATAACAAACACCTTGTATGCAAACTTCAGAAGAGCATTTATGGACTAAAACAAGCTACCAGAGCATGGAATGAAAAGTGGAATGGTATTCTCCTTAAGAAGAGGTTTACCCAAGAAAAAGCTGAAAGATATTTGTACTCAAGGTACAAGGACAACAAATGGACATTTATTTTGATCTATGCTGATGATCTCATGATTTGCTGGGAGGAAAGAGGAGACAGTGATGAAATCATAAAACATTTGAGCAAGAAAATAGAAGTGAAACAAATAGAAGACATCACATATCATCTTGGAATGTGAATTGAAAGAGGGGAAGATAGAAGTTATCTTCTTAATCAAAAGCGAAAGATAGTAGAATTAATAAAGCATCTTGGACTAACTGAGTCATGCTCAGTTAGCACTCCTATGGAGACCAACAACTGGAAGCACACTATGGAGAGTGAAGGCTTGCCAAACAACAGCAAGTACAGAGAAGCCATTGAGAAGTTTCTGTACATCAGCAAAGTGACAAGACCAGATATATCAGCAGCTTTTGGGATTTTGTGCAGAAGAACTATCTCATCTACTAAATGTGACTGGAATACAATAAAGAGAGTAGCCAGATACCTCAAGGGAATTGCACACCTGAGACTTGGACTGCAAGTAACCAGCAACCCCAAACTAACCAGATATGTAGATGCAAATTGGACCAATGATGTTGTTGACCAGGAATCTATAAGTGGATACTTCTTCTTCTATGGTGATGCAGTGATTGACTGGACTATGTAGAAGACAGTTGTGACTTATTCTACTGAAACTGAATATGTCTCAGCCTCAGAACCGTGCAAACAACTAAAGTGGCTACACACATTGCTACTAGACTTTGGAACAGAGGAGCCAATGCCAACAGAAATATATAAAGACAACCAAGCATATATAAATATCTCTCAGACAGAAAAGATGAGTCCTCAACTGACACATGCTAAAACAAGATATCACTTTATAAAGAATGCACATAAACAAGGACTTATCAGGCTGGAATACTACCAACAGAAGACATGATTGCAATGTCATTACCAAGCCATTGCCCAGAGACCATTATGAAGTTCTGGCAGAGAAGATAAACCTAGTGAATTTGTGCACGCATCATTGAGAAGGGGTGTTATAAGTGCAACAACACTTAGCACTGAAGATCCAGTGGACAGTAGTAATACAGCTAGTTAGTTTAAGTGACCCGATATGTCCTCCCTTCTTGGCTCTTCTATCCTGAAGCCTCTGTGATGTTAATTGATACTCTTAGGGATGTTCTCTGCCGCTTCTCATCACTGCCCTCTCTCTTCCCAGTTCTTCCCAAGAATGCAGCTAGATTAGCATAGCATCCTGAAGAACTTTCCTATCTGAGAATGGAGTTCCTATAATAAAGCCTTGTACTTTATGTCTTTAAGCCATTGATGTCTTTGCTTCTTAAATAGCATTAATGCTCTGATGTCCAATGCAGACACACACTCTTTATCATTTTTCACCAGAACCTTCTGTGAGGTGATAGAATGCTCTTATCATTTCCTTGCTAAACTAGGGAGTCTTTCATTTCTTATTTCGTTCTTTCCAGAGAGCCTCATTACAACGGACTATGGGATGGTTAGTTTGCTGGGACAACACTACTGTAGCAAAAATAGCAGTGCAGAACAGCCCTGATTACTTTCAGGATTTTGATCCCTCAGGTAAATTTGTATTATTTATTTACTGGCAATGTGCATAGTCTTCAAGGAAAACAGTGAGGAAGTACTTTGGCAATGATGAATTCCTGTTATTTTAAAAATAACTCCTTTTGCAATTTAGCTGTCAATCAGTGCAGAGTGTTTTGTTACCCCACTGGAAAAACCCTATCCCTGGGTCTACAATTTTAATATTAAAATATGATTCTGTATGCCAGAGAGGTCCCTTGAAGGGGCACATAGGCTGCAATAGTCAAAAGACTGAAAACCAGGTCAGGCCAGTAAAATCCCCGGTCACGTAACCCTAAGAGACCTGAAGATACGTAAACCCACAATAAACAAAGGGTCCACAGCCCCAGGAAGCTGACTTGAGGGGATTAGCATATCTGCCCCAAGTTGAGCAAATATTCCATCAGGCAAGGACCATTTACATGAAGTCACACCACAAAACACAGCCGAAGATCCTGAAACTTTGGCAACACCTTGCCATCTCATCACACAAAGGAAACTACCATGGTGGAGCTTTGTTAGCTCTTGGGTGCATGTGTGAGTGATTGCGTTGGTGCGTGAGACTTTCCTTCAATAAAATAATTTATTGGACATTTTTGTTTGGCTTGGCCTGACCCCATAAAAACTGGGTAAAAAGACCCCGCTAGGTTACCCTGCCTCTCGCATTGCTATTGCTTGTGCTCTGGCTTGTTTCCATTCCCCATCATGTGGAGCACATTGAGGTATCCCCCAAGGGACCCCAGAAATCAGGGTAACAGTTTTGTATTCTTATTTTTCTGTTTTTGTTACACTGGAACATTATCATCTCCCTTTTTACTGAGATCCCATTAGTAGGTAAAGAAAAAAAAATGAAAATATATTTTAAAAAACTGTATTTGGTTATATATATGTACAGACCTCTACTTAGGCATAAGCTTCATTGAATTCAGTGGAAACTTTCATTTGATAAGTGGACATAAGAGTTGCAGTTCTAAAGTTCAAATTGTTAAAATATTTCTTTTTCTCTTGTTTTAATTTGACCTGCATCTTCTGCTGAACTGTAGTGCAAAACTGTATTGCTGAGATTAAATAATGGAGACCAAATGGATCATACAGCTGCTGTTTCTCTCAGCCATTTTCTTGGTGAGCGACCCCAGAGTTGCTGGTATAGTATGATAAGAGATGAACGTGAAAAACACACATTGTATGCAGCTCTACTGTGATATGTGTTTCCATTTCCCTCAACTGTAGGAGGTAAACAGTATGTCTATTCTTATCATCCTCACACCAGGCAACATATCAAAAGTAACTCATTTTTAAAGCAAAAAGTGTCTATACTTTCTGTGGTTAAGGAATGACGATAGTTCTTTAGGGCCTAAATACCCTAAAGGTACTACATTCTGTCTGATTTTGGAACCTCAGCAGGGTCAGCTCTGGTTAGTACTTGGATGAGGGATTGCCAACAAATACCAGGTGTAGGCACCTCAGAGGAAGGAAATGGCAAAACCACCTCTGAGTATTCCTTGCATATGAAATTCATGGGGTGACTATAAGTCAACAGGCAATTTGAAGGCAGTGAGAGAGACAGTTGTTTTAGAACATATGCTTTGCATGCAGAAAATCTTAGAGGCTGTTCCTGGCAATGTCTTGTTAGGGTAGGTGAAAAATACAATCAGAAATCTCCATGGCCAGTTAGTATCCATTCCACTGGGCTAGATGGCCTATTACTTTGTGCTGGTATAAAGCTGCTTCCTTTGTTCCTAAACTGTCACTGGACCCCATGGATGCTCTCTGCCAACACTACTATTATGTAGTGGAAAGGAGGGGAGTTGCTTCTTCTAAATCAGTGGATCACCCAGTGGTTTCTTAAATTTACTTTTAATACTTTGAAGACTAGTGACTAAAGGATAATCTTTTCACCTGTGGTGATCACAAATGATCCAGCACTGTCTTTGGGTTCATGGCTGCTGTTGCCAATTTCATCCTCTGTTGGCTAAGCTGGTGGCAGATCTCTTTGTCACAGCTAGGCTGGTTCTCAAATGGTGGCTCTGCGGACTGTCACCAGGGCCATACTCAAAGCCTTATCAGCTCACTAGAACATACCGGGACTTGACTTTGACCTTGAAGAACTCAAGGTCAACTCCATATAACAAAAATCAACAGAGTTTACTTTTTGAAGAGGAGGATAATTTAAGTTTCTTGAATGTTAAAGTGTACTGGCTTCTTCAGAATTCTTCTGCCTAGGTAGTTGGGGAGCATCTTGATGTAATTAATCAAAATGATTTGCACTAATTATTCTGGCCACTTTATAAGTTTGATGTTTCAGCTGTCTTGGCAACTATGGCAATTTACCAGCTATCTCATTACAATATATCTCATTTTCTGTTAAGGTTTCTGTCACAGCAACTTCAGAAGAAAGAGAGTGGGATTCTACTAAAGAAAACTATCTAATAAGTGATAAGAATGTGATAGCAGATCAACATTCACTAGATGTTACTGAAAATAAAATCATCAAAGCACAGTATGAATGTTACCAGAAATTTGTGCAAACTTCACCACATGACAATGAAGGTAAATCATCATTACCATAATCATTCGAATAAAATCTTGCATGTAGTTCTTATTGAGATCTTAGTACTCACTAATAATGGCAATATTCCATGAAATTATATATTAATCACTCTTGGGGAATAGTTCAAAAATGTGATTATAAGAAAATGATATTTTGTTTTAGTATTTTAGAAGAGCAGGTTAGTTAAATCTTAAAAACCTTTTTAAATCTCCTCCCTCCAAAAAAAGTACTTTGTTTTAATATCTTTTGCAAGTTGCCATAGGCCCATATGATGAGAATGGTGGAATATAGTTTCAATAAATATCCTTGCCAAATTCATGCATTAGGACTGTTTCTATCATAGGCCTATCCATCTGAACTCTTTTCTTGGGGAGCCTGGAAAGAGCTTCTTCTTTATATTCTTTCTACTGAAGGCTGTTCTGTTTTTAAGGAGGATGCTGAATTGGGTTGGGGAACCTGTCCTGACATGATTTATTTCTTAGCTTTGTTTGAATTTAAATAGTTTTGTTAGGATCTGATATCATTTGGGATTATTATTCTTATTATTCCTCCTCCTTCTCCTCCTTCCATCTTCATTTTTCTACATCTCAGCTGGAATCCCATTGTACTGTTAGTAAGCTGAACAGCCCACACTTTGATATGGTTTATTTGGCAAAATATGATTTAAGTGGCAGAATATATTGATTGGAATATATATAAAAATCATAACCTGCTATGGCTGCATGGCCATGCTGACCAAGAAAAAAGGCTGACCGCATACATTCATTACAAAATAAGATCTGGAAAGGCCTCAAGATGTAACCAGGTCATAGACAGGAAATCACCAGGATGGACTTGCAGTTAGCCTCCAATGACTCAGCCTCTGAGAGACAATAGCCTCTGAGAGAGTCCCACAGGATGGCTCATTGTCTTAACTCTTCTCCTTCTGACCAAGCAAGCTTCCCTTTCGTCCCCATACCTGTTCAACAGTTACAGAGCTATCAGGACTACCATTAGTGCTTTGTCAACTAATGCTAAGACTATTAGCTCATTCCAGACCCCATTGCCCCCTCTCAGGACTCCACTGTTTACTCTGCCAGAGAGCCATTAGTACCTTAGCCCCTTCAGGGAGAAAAAGAGTACTCAAACCCCAGGTTTTGGCCAGCCAATTCATGGTACACTGATTGCTGGTCACCACTGTGATTCCCATTTCCGTAATGTCCTTAGATTTGCATCTAAGCCACATTGTCTCTTTGCTCTTCTTCTAGATTGGTAAATATCACTCACTTTACCCTGAAATTTCAGTATCTAAAACTTTCCTCCCTTTCCTTCAGTTAGCCTTCTGTGATTGTGTGACTGTTTAGATCTTGTGTATGTGATTGTAATTCCTCCAGTAAAACAATTAAGTTTTCTTTCTTTTCTCCAGCTGGTTCTCCCTTGCACTAGTACTGGTAAACATAGATGTAAAAGATCTCATAAGGCTACCCCCTTTCACAGGCCTCCTAACTGAGCTAATAGTTCCTCACCTTTTCACAGAGGCACTGGCATTGTGGGTGGACCTCTGAGTCACTTATGTTTTGAGGTAACAGTACATTCAAAATGCAACTGTCTTTAGCAGGTCTGAACAACTTTCAGAGATGCAGGGACCAAACCCCAATATTCCCCTTCTGCCTTCATTTAAAGGACTTAAAAATGCTTTTAGAATACAGTAAAAACACAAAACCATGCCAGTCCCTATCAAAAGATTTTTCTGCCACAATTAAGAGCCAAAAGGTACCTACCTGGCAGCAGAAAGACAGCCAAGATGGAGCCAAATGAGCCTCCTGTGGAAGGGAGTTCTACAGACTGGGAGCAACCACTGCAAATTCCATCTTCTATGTCCCTATCAGATGGGCCTGTGAGGATGGTGGGAGAGAGAAAAAGCCCTCCCACAATGACTGCAAAATTCAGGCAGGCTCATTTAAGGTACAGGCTTTCAGATAGTCCAGATTTATGCTGTATATAGCAATAGCAATAGCATTTATTTCTATACCGCCTATCAACTAGTGTTATCTAAGCGGTTTACAATGTATTTTAGCTAATTGCCCCCAACAAACTGGGTACTCATTTTACCGACCTAAGAAAGGATGGAAGGCTGAGTCAACCTTGGAGCCTGGCAGGATCGAACTCACAACCTTGTGGTTGCAGTACTGGCATTTAACCACTGCGCCACCAGGGCTCCTGGTGCACTTTATAGGTCATAAACAACACTTTGAATTGTGCCCAGTAATGGACCAATAGCCCATGAAGCTGTTTCAATAAGAGAGTTGTATGTTTCCTTTAACCAGCTTGGGTTAATTAGTTAGCTCAGGTGCCACCTTTGGTTCATCTCCATAACATAACGGATTCCCAACAGCTGTCTTTTTACTATACCAAGATACTCAAGAGAATATAGATGTTATGGTTCAAAGTTGAGGTGAAAGAGATGTAACAGGTTTTGATCTTCATGAAAAGAGCTATGTGACAATTGCCTATCTATTGGACGGGATCCCAAAAAGGGGTCTTTCCACCAGAAAAAAGATCCTTTTGTGAAAGGAAGGGATCCTTTCATCCAATCCTTGCTAAATCAGGACTAAGGAAGTCTTTACTTTCTTCTTTCATCCTTTGTGTAGGACTTCATTGCAGCAGAACTTGGGATGGCTGGTTGTGTTGGGATGATGTTGCTGCAGGAAAAACAGCAGTGCAGAACTGCCCTGATTACTTTCAGGATTTTGACCCATCAGGTAAATTTGTATTGTTTATTTATGGGCAATGTGCATAGCCTTCAGGGAAAACAGTGAGAACGATGCTCTGGCAACTATGCTTTGCTCTTATTCTAAAAAGAGCTCCCTTTGCAATTTAGTTGTCACATCAGTGCAGAGTGCACTGAGGGCATGAGTACAACCCACTTCCTGTTCCTCCAGTTCATCACCATAATGCCAAATATACCCTTTGCATCCTCAGTGGCAGCTACATACTTTCAATAGGGGTCTATTTTGTGTATCTCTCTATTAAAGGAGACACAAAAGATGACTTTCAGATGCAGTAGTACTGATGCGACATGGAATAGAGATGATATGGAGGTTTGATGATAATGTGAAGGAACAGAGTAAGTGGATCACTTGGGATAGAACTTCTGAAACCATTTCTGTGTGCTTAAACTATTAATGACAGAAAGCCAGACCCCTAACAGTCAATCTCATAAATTGTTTTTCCACTGTACTTATTTCCACTTATTTTTATCATACAGCCATGAACAAAAACAGCTACTTAAGTATAAGGAGGTGGAGAGAGGGCTCTACAAACTATTGGTGCTTTGCTTCAATTTTCCCTTGCAGCAATCATAGTACTGAATAGGCAAGCCATTTTGCATCTGAGTAAAAGTGGTTTCACTCTTCAGCTGTGGGAAGTACTAGAAGAAAAGTCAGTCCGTTCTCAACTTAACAACAGTAGTTTCTCTTGCCATTAACTGATAGTGCTGAGGCAAAAACACAGACTGCTCTTCCAGTGCATGCAGTTCTTATTCCAAAATACTATTTTTGGCTCATGGTTTAAATGCATATATTCTAGAAGTCTTTTCCCCCACCTGCCCCCTGAACAACTGTGGAGCCTGGAAACTTTTCCATTCAGAAGGTGACTTCTGTGCAAGGTGTTTTTTAGCTATAGGAGGTAGTAGGAGCTGGGTGCTGGTGCAACTGTGGAGATGAACCCCAAGTGGAAGGTGTAATGGATAAGGAGTACAAAAGGAGTATCCTAGTGGCTAATAAAGCAGAACATAAGAGTGTGGGAAGTAATGGAGTTCTCCGGAAGGAGGGAGTAGAATAAGGGGATAGGAATATCTTAAATGACAGTTTGATCCAGAACAGAAGTATTCATTGTAGAGGTATGATGCGTAACCTCCAGTGATTTAACTATTCCAGGAACACTGAATCAAACACAGCCCTGCCAGCCATGGGTGGTGTTCTGTTACCTACTTGACAATCTTTAGCTTGGATAGTCTCAGGCAGATGGCAAATGCAGGAAAAAAGCTAGGCACTTATGTATTAGAGCTTTTGGGTGTTGTTGTTCCATCTGTAATTCTAAAGTGCCTGTCAGTGGCCAACATCTTCGTCAAGTGTGAGAAAAGACAACCAGATAGGTCAACCAACAAATTTATGTTAAGCCTTTCTTTAAAAAAAAAAAATAATAATAATTACATTTTCCATAATTATAAAAGTTAAAAAAGATTTCCAGCACAGCTCCACAGACACAGAGATATCACCGTGTGTGTGTATATATATATATCCTTTTATATTTTCATCTCTATTTCTAAGTTTTCTTACCTATATATGAAATATCCTAATATTTGTACATTAAAGTCCAGGGAAGATTTCTATTAACCATAAACTAAGCCAAACAAATGGTCACAATTCTAAATTTAATCAAAACTAATAGTTACAATTTTCCACTCTTTCTCTTTTTTACATAATCTACGAAAGCTTGCCATATCGTCCTGTAAGATTCCAGGCTTTTATCCTTTAACAAAAATGTTAATTTATTCAATTTAGATGATTCAATTAATTTTCCTATTCTGTTATCTATGGTAGGGATTTTCTTTTCTTTTCCACATATTGGCATAGATCAGCCTTGCTGCTGTTATCACATAATACAGCAATGTATTGTTATCTTTTTCTATTATCTCTTCATAATCTGCTATATTTAAAAAAAAATTCATATCTGTTTTAATTTATTCTTCAGTTTTTTTCAATAACAATATTAATTTTCATCCAGAACTTTCTTGCTTTAGCGCATGTCCACCACATGTGATAAAATGAGCCCTCACACTTCCCGCATTTCCAACATGCACTGTTTATGTTTTTATACATTTTAGCTAATTTAACTGGTGTAATATACCATGTACAAATCATTTTATATATATTTTCTTTCTTATTCTAAGATAGCAGAGTCTGACAGTCTGAAAGCTCAATCTGACTTAGTCTCATGTACCAACACACCACACCACATTTCCCGTAAAAGGGGGAAAATGAGTCTTAAACTGTTGAAAAGCAGACTGTTACTCTTTTCCGTAGGGGATATGGCAAAGTTTTTTTCCAAATATGTTTTAAATACCTTTATATTTTCAAAAGTATTTCAAAAATATTAGAATTAGAATGTTTTTTCACACAGGACGGAATTTTCAGTGGAGGTTAAGTCCATCTTGTAGGTGTTCAGATCATCTCTCTTTTCTTCTTCTTCTTCTTCTTATTTTATTTAGTAAAGTCTTTTCAAATTGTTGGAGTTACCTTTTTGGACTCTGGCAGATGACATACTAGTTTTTTCTGTCAAATCTTCATCTTCTTTAAACTTCAAATTAAAAAAGTCTGGGCGTTGTTTAAGGGAATGAAATCCCTTAGCTGACAATGAGCTGCTGTGGTGGTTCTGCGACCCGCTCCTCTCGTCCGCTTGCCTTCCCAGCGTCGAAGCACCTCTGGCTCGCGGGCTGACAGTCTTCGGGTCCCCTCTGAACCCCCTAAGGACTCCTCTTCCCCATGGAGTACTTGTCCAGGGGTAATCCTTGAAAATCGGTGATCCTTCACGGAGCAACGGTTTTCTCTGGATCTTACAAACTCCCCTGAATAAGCCACTCGCGGTGATGTCCTAGGGACAGCTATCTCCCTAGGCTGCCATCCACTCCGCCGTCAGACTGGAAGTCTCTCTATATATTTTTTCTTTCAACGCTGAGCAGCAAGTAAATTTCATTATTATAGTCCAAACATTTTCCCATTGTTTCAGCTGGATATTATGGCCTACATTTTTTGGCCCATTCAATTGTGCAGTTCTTTATTTGTTCATCTTCATTATTAAATCTCATCAACAATTTATAAATTTTGGAAGTCAGTTTTAACTGCCCCCCAATTAATTTATTGAACTCAATTTTTCATTACCCAATCTATAATTTTTTCATATCTTCTTTCCATCTTGTCCCAATCTGATGGTAATTAACTATTGCATTTTATAAACTTCTTTTTCTAACTCTTGAATATCTTTAAATCGCAAATCAACCTGGTGCTCTAAGATAAAGTCTTTCTATCTCATCCATTTCTGGATGCTGCCCAATTCTCTTCTGTGAAAAGCCTTCTGTAGAAATAGCCACCCTGGAATTCTTGAACAAAGTTTTTCCTCATATTTCCCCCCCAAATTTCCAGTAAATTTCTTCTAATAGCATGACAATAAACTCCAGCATTAACTTTATCTTTCCCATACCATCCATAGTCATGTCAGCCAAATCTCAGTCCATGTCTCTCCAGTTCAAGCAATCTCTTATCTTCCAACATTATCCATTCTTTAATCCAGACAATACAAGTGCCTTTCTCTATATGAGAAAGGTTCCTTTCTGGTGCCTTTCCCTATTTCAATATATTTTGTTAAATTTCCATTTACTAATAAGTTAGCTTTTTGAGAGGTATAAACAGCTTGAAGCCAAGTACAAAAGTCCTTCCCCATCTTCATCTCCTCCAAAATCTTTAGAAAAGTCCAATTCAGGTTGTCAAACACCTTCTCTGTGTCAAAGAAAATTAAAGCTTCTTTTATTTCTATATGGTAACATAAATATTCTATTACATCAATCTTGGTTCTCATATTATTCTTAATCTGCCATCCAGGAAGGAAACCATGATAATCTTGATAGATATGATCCAGTAAAAATTCCTTTTATCTATTAGCTAATATCATAGTAAAAAAATTATAATCTTCATTTAACAATAGCATCGGACTATAATTTTTAATTTGGATAGGATCACACTTCTCTTTTGGTATAAGTGAAATATACACTTCCTTCCAATTCACGGAGATCTGGTGGCACAGCAGAATATTATTTATAACTCCTTGAAGAGGTAACACCAACTCATTTTAGAAACATTTATAATACATCGCTAGAAGACAAACCAGGCCTGGTGATTTCCTCTTTTTCAATCTGTGAATTGCAGCTTCAATTTATTTAATACTGACTGGTTTATTTAATTTCTTATGTTGAGACTTTATTAGTTTCATTATATCTTGTTTGGAGATATATTCTTGAATTTTTTCCTACTTATTTTTTTCTTTATATAACATTATAAAATAATTATAGAACAGTGTATTTATCTCTTCTTTGTTTTTTTTTCTTTTAATTTTATTATCAACTTATTTTGTCTTTCTGTTTTGTCTTAGTTTATATGTAAGCCACCTTCCTGGTTTATTAGCAAATTCAAAATTCTGTTGTTTAATATAATCTAATTTCCTTTTCATTTCTTCCACCATTAACATTGACATCTCCTTTTGTCAAAGCTTTATTTGCATGGTAATCTCCTTATCATCTGGATCTTTTTTCAATTCCTTTTCTTTCCCCCTAACCTCTTCTGTCAATCTCAACCATTTTTGTTGTTACAACTTCTTCTGTTCAATTGTACAAAATATCCTCTAATGATTGCTTTTCCAGTGTCCCAGACCATTTGAATTTCAGTATCTTTACTTGAATTCAGTTCAAAATGTTTTTTCGATACTTTTTTACATCTATTAATTTTGTCATCTTTATATATTAATGATTTATTTAATTTCCATCTAAAAGTATTGGTCCTTTTCTTTAACAACAACAACATTGAATTATGGTCTGACATAGTTTTCAGTAGAAAATCTATTTTGTTAATTATATTAATTAAAACTCTTGCTATAAGCTATAAGCTGCCCCAGACTGAAAACACAGCCACACAAATTGTGTCTAGGCTAGTGTAAAGTTTATTGAAGCACTGCAGGTTACATACAGCTTCAGACAACATTTGTAATGAAGCGTGAGCAAAAACAGCAAAACAAACAGAGCAAAAGGAAGATGTAAGTCTTTTTACGCTGTTTTAAACCACACCAAGACCCCTACTTGTGACAAGACCCCTACTGCAGAGCTTTCCCACAGGACCAGAAAAATAGAGAAGATAGTTAGCCATAACATCTTTGCACCTGGTATCAACAAGGACATTTGGCCTCTTCCTCTCACCCACAAGAAAAATGCCACACTAACAATCCAGCTTAAGCAAAATATTTGACAACTTCAACCCCCACGTACTAACCTTTATAATCAGCAATGATCACTTTGGGACATAATACTGGTTTAATACACATCATAATATACATAATTTTTATGAACATTTCCAGCTGAAACAAATTTATCACCCAACTTCTTTTGATTAAGTAAATTTACATATTTTTATTCTAATATCTTGTAAACACAATATATAACAATTTAATTCTTGCAAATAATGGAAAATTAAGTTACATTTTTTAATGTGTGTTCAAACCTTCAACATTCCAGATTATAAATTTGAGGTCTTTTGGCATTGCCCCCTTTACCCCTTAATGCTATATTTAGTCCTTTCTAATTCTGTACTTAACTATCAGAAATGTCCAAGTCCAAAGGACCAATTTCACTTTTATCTCCAGCCTGATCTTTTCTCTTTCTCTTCTTATCCTTCTTATCCTTCCCAGCACTGTCCTATTGTTGTTCATGTTCATTTTGGCCAGAGATTTCTTGTTATTTATATTCCTCTTCCAATTTTTCAAGTGTTTCAAAAAAATTTCTTGTTCTCGTTACAAATTGTCTCGCCTTTTCCCCTGAAATTTACTCCTTCAAGTTTTACTCACTTGAATGGGATTCTCCATCTTTTCAAGCAATCAGCTAGAAAGGTGTAGTCTTTTCTCTTCCTTAACAGATGCACAGGGATCTCCTTCAAAATTATTGCTAATTTTCCATCAGTTTTAATACTTTTATTGTGGTAAATCTCTAACAAAAGTCTTGAACACTCTTTTTCGCTAATTGAACTATGCTATCCCTAAGTAAATTCTTCTTTTTAGCAACTGGGGTGCTCACTCTGTACACCCTATCTATCTGTACACCCTATCTTATTTTATTTATGTTGAGTTCTTCTTTGTCTTTCACATTTTCTTTCCTTTCAATCATCTGTCTCAATGTCTTCTCAGACACTTGACTTACCTAGAATGAGGAGTAAAAAGAAAAAAAAACACTATGACCTCAAGTATATCTCTTTAACATACAATTAAAAAAAAACCTGCTTGCCTCTCTCCCAGCTGTGCTACAAAGACAGCAATATCAACAGTGTCAGCATTTTCAAGGTCTGATCCTTCAGAGTCAGACTCTTAAAAACTCTCCCACTCTTCTACAATGAAAAATCAATAAATCAAAAAAGAATATATACATATATATATATATATGATGAAAAATATTAACTAAAAATAAAAGGAGAGGTATTTAATTAGAAAAAAGGCCACTTTTGAAAGGAGATTGCTTATAAATGAGGCCATAGAGACCATAATTGAGAGGGGAAAGAAAAAGGCCCTTTTCACACCTTATTTTTTTTTGGTGCTGGAGTGCAGGGATCATCTCCGGTAAGAGGTCTCATGTCCCTGCTGACTGCTCCTGAGCAGGCAGCGTGAGAACCCCACCTCTTCCTTCTGCAGTGCAGCCTGGGAGTTTCCCAGGCTGTGCTGGGACAGGAAGCATGACCGCCATGGCTCTGGAGGCTCCACATTCACGTCAAATGTGCACGGGGCCCTGGAGCAATGCACAATTGTGCACCATTTTTGGCTGAAAGCCAAAAAATGGAAACGTGCAGGGGCAGCGCCTGTCCTACCCTGGAGTGTCACGCGAATGTGAGTGCATTATGCAGATCACTCCTCACAATCGCATGACGCTCAAAGGGCCCTTTCGCATGGGAAATGCAATGCAAAAAGGGCCAAAGAAAAGAAAAAAAGAAAAAGCCTTTCTTTATTACTCTTTATTTTAGTCTGGAGGATTTATTTTTATTACATTTAACCTTTAATCTTCAGTTGGAAAAAAAACCCAAGCAGTATTAACATGATAACCTTTCTTCTCATGAAGAAGAAACAAAAATATACAGATCAGAGGTCTGGGCAGCAGTGTATGAGGTTAAAAGTTACACTGTTAATTAATTACTAATTATTTAATTATAAGAAGCCAATAGAACAATCAAAAATCCAAAAAGGAAGGAAAGAGAGAAAGAGATTGTCAAACAAGCATACACACACTTCCCCCTTACTTATGTTTTCTAAATGCACATGCTTGTTTGCTGCTTCAAAGTGACTCAGATTCTCTATTTTAAAACAAAAATATACCAAAATAAGCAGCTCCCTCAGAGATCTATTGAGGGCAATTACTGTATATGAGGAGTAGGCTTCTTGATTTTAATATGGATCATTTAACTGTCAGCTCTTTAAAGAGGTAGGGTAGCCAAAAATATGATGAGAAGAGAAAAGCCTTTTTCCCTCTTTGCTTACCAAGTGATGGCTGCCAGAGTTTGCTGTCCGTTCCGTGATCATCCCCTCCAGATAACTAGATTACTTGCTTGGTGCTATCCGCAGTAATTTTATGGGGACTAGAGGTACCTTTATGTCCTGGGCACCCACTGAGCTTGTTGGATGATCACCTCAGCTTGTTCAGCCATCACGATTGAAATCTGATCACTATGATCACTGGAGCACTGTGATCAGACCTCCGACATTAGCAATGTCCCTTACCAGAAGTCATTTTAAGCCTTTCAAAGTGTGCTGGAGCCTACAGTTGACAGAATCATACAAGGCAAACTAATGTGATTTGGAGTTCATTGATTCTTCACACACTAGTCCCAGATCTCAATTTGACCAGTAGCTTTAAACATATAATTTTAAAAGGCAAGCTTTTTAACTCTGCACTAGTGTGTGTGTAGGTGGATGTGCATTAGGCTATAAAGGAAAGGGGAGAATTCATTATATATCTGAGGTCATTTTAATAATGCATTGTTATTTCAATGTGAGCAGCATATGTGCTGATTTTTTTTTAAAAGCATATTTACTGATGTGTGTATTTTTTCCCCTGATTTTTGTTTTTAATTAGAAAAAGTTTATAAACGATGTGAAGAAAACGGACAGTGGTTTCAACACCCTGAGTCTAACAGAACATGGACAAACTACACACTATGTCAGACAGAAGTAACTCCCAAACAGGTAGATTGTTTAATAAACTTCATCAGGAAAAGTTATTTCAAAAGATGCTGGCTTAGCACCAGCATCAAACTGCTGTTCAGTTTCAACATTCAATTCCCACTGCTATTGCATTTGAATTTCAGTGAGATTTAACATTCATTTAGGCAACAATCCTATACCTTTGTACAAAAGAACCAGACTAAGGCCCTTTCCACACAATATCTTGATAGCATGTTATTCCGTTACATTATCAGCATTGCCATTTCCATGATGTTGTTGGGTTAGGAATGTTCTCTTCCACACACTTTTGCCTTAAGCAGATGGGTAGTGTCATTGCCATCAATGTTCCCTCTGTACTACTGCGGCATTGGCCAGTCTTTTCCCCCTCCTTTTCCCTGCCCCACAGCTCCTGATTGTTTTTTGTTTGTTTGTTTTGTTTTGTTTCTGTAAGCTATACTAGCACAACAATGTTATAATGGCATGACACGCCAGTACACTATTGCACTTTTGCACTATAATGCTTAAAAATGTATTTTTTAAAAATGTAAAGTTTTAACTCAAAGGAGAAACTTAAAATAAAAACAGAGAGGCAATAGATTCCAACCTTACCATGCCATGGGAGTAGCTGAAGGAGGGACAATTTAGGCATGCCCACAGCCCGACCACTCCTGGATCCAGGACGACGAGGAACACTATCAAACACTATTATGGTACCACACGGAGCCAGCTGATGGGATTGAAGTGCTAAAGGAGGCTTTTAACAGATTTTGTTCTGGAAGTGTTATAAGGCAGTTTTGCAATGCTTAAAGACAGGATAGCAGCTGGACAGCGATGATGTCATGCGGTAGCACAACTCCTGGATTGGAAACAACCCACTGCTGTTGTGGGATAGCGACATCATGGGGAAATGGCCTAAATAAATTTAGTAAAATTTACTTCTGAATAGATATAAGACTGTGTTGTTTGCATTTTGATTGCCCAACCTGCCATTTCTTTTACTTATTTTCCCCTATCCTAGTCATATTTTCTGCTCACACAGACATTTATACATTTGAGGTTCCCAAACAGGCAGGGGAAACATAAACAGCTGAGAAGAAAGCAGCTTTTCATGACAGAAGAAATATGAGGTTTCATAAGAAGAAACGTCATGAAACTTCTTGAAAGGTTTCAGTTTCTTACAGCATTTTTATTAATCTTTTAAATTTCAAAACTTACAACCATAAAATAATATTTGTCCAATCTACATTTTATTTACATAAAATAACTCCTCCCTCAATAATCAACCCTTCTTCCTTGTTTTGTGCTTTCCCCAAATTACACTCATTAATCATTTTCATTTTCAAAATCTGTTTTCATTAAATCAAGGTTTTCTTTCTTTACCACCCATTCATCAACCAATTTTAATATGTATAAATAAATATTTATCATTTTATATTTTCCTCTCCTCCCTTTTTTTTTCTTTTCTGCTTTTGTTTACTCTTTAATGTCTGTCCTTAGTTTTAACCAAGTCCAAAACTGGTCTCCATTCTCTTTCAAACTGTTGAATTGAATTCCCTTTTATCAAGCTTGGTCATTTTTCCATTTCCATCATCTCCATAATTTTAGTTTTCAATTCTTCCACTGATGGTTCTATTTTATCTTTCCAATATTGTGCAAACCAAAATCTAGCTGCTGTAATCAAACATGAAAATGTAACTGGTACTTTTTCCCATACGTGGTATTCCTGAAAAATAGCTAAAAATTATTGGAAAAGAATTCACCACACACTTTCAAAGAGTATAAATTTCAAATCTGAAATGTCTCCAGAAATGTATCTATTAAGTATTATCAGGAGGTAAAAAGAAATGAGTAAAAATAGGAAGATATTTTTAAATGTAATACATTTTTATTGTATTTTTACTGCTAGGGAGGTAGGAGAGGTGATTGTTAGACTGACAAACAATGAAATCAGTTGGCTGTCTTTGGACACTATGCACCTTGACTCAGCAGCACAAGGCATTGCTCATTCTCATTTAGACAGTAAAATGGCTTGGGCTGAATATGGGTGCTACATTCTTCAATATGCCTAGTGTGCAATGAACAAAGGGTTTCAGTTCAAGCATGTTAAATATCATTCCATTGACTGCTTTATAGAGAAAGTGTGATTTACCCATGGCTGAGTGGGGATTTGACCTCTGTTCTCCCAAAGTCCTCAAACTGCTAATCACATATTCATGGAAACCCATTGGATGACCATTGGCAAGTCACATACACACTCCTTTATAGAGAGAGATCCTAAAGTTCTTTAAGGTTACAACTGAGTTTGTCATGTGATTTTGTCTTGAGAATATTCTTATAGTCATGACTTGAATGGGCTCCTTAGTCATACCTTCCATGGGATACATTTGGGAGAAGCCCTGGATACTTTCATGCATTTGACTTTTCTTTTTCTTTTCTTTTTTCTTTTTTTTATCTTTTGTTACAGACAACACAGATTTTATATTATCTTGCTATCACTGGACATAGCATTTCAATTGTTTCACTTTTGATTTCCCTTGGCATATTCTTCTATTTTAAGTAAGTATAATTTTAATCTGCATGCAGTGCATACTTCTTCTGATTGCAATAGTTATGTAATAAAACAATCCATACCATCTTTTAACTAAGTAGAGAACTGAGTTCTTACAAGGATCAGTCAGGCATTACATTTGTACTAAGAGATCATGGTGTTCAGTTTTCAACATCATCTCATGAAAGTTTGTATTATTTCCTAGGAAACTGGGGACCAAATCCTATGATGGTTTTGAAGTATTGACTGACACAAACTGGTATAGCCACGGTGAACATCATTGATTGCTCTGCTCGTTCTGTTTATTTCACAGAATTCCTGGAAGCTAGTAACTTACAACCTCATCATTTGATCTTATATTAGACTGAAAATTGCTTAGTGAGAGAAAATACATACACACACACACACGCACACACACACGTGTTTGCTATTAGCTGCTCTCTAGTTATTTTTCACTTATGGTGTCCCTATTAATGAGAAACCTCCATGCCACCCTATCAACCACAGCCCTGCTCAGGTCTTGAGGACTGTGGGCCGTGGCTTCCTTGATTGAGTCTATCCATCTGTAATGCGCTCTTCCTTTTTTTCCTACTGCCTTCTACCTTACTAAGCATTATTGGCTTTTCTAATGAATCATGTCTTCTCATGCTATAGCCAGAGTACGACAG
Organism: Iguana delicatissima; assembly: GCA_948472985.1. Taxonomy (NCBI): domain Eukaryota; kingdom Metazoa; phylum Chordata; class Lepidosauria; order Squamata; family Iguanidae; genus Iguana; species Iguana delicatissima. The sequence goes on from CAOKZL010000310.1 coordinate 207,285, forward strand.
CCTCAATTTAGACATCTTGGCTTCTAGGGAAAGTTCACAGTTGATTTGCTCTAGGACCCATTCATTTCTCCTTCAAGCAGTCCACAGCATCTGTAGAGCTCTTCTGCAGCACCACATTTCAAATTTCTTCTTATCAGCTGTTACTCTGATTTCTGGGGGTCCCGTGAGGGACACCTAAATGCTCTCCAAGTTATACAAGTTGGGGAAATTAGTCAAAGAGCACAAGTTAGCAGTGAGAGAGGAAGGGCAATGGAGCAAGATCCTTTACCCAGCGTCTACGGGGTCAGCCCGAGTCAAGGAGCAAACAGATATGGAATAATAATTGTGGTCTTTATTAAAATACAATCAAACAAGTGTATGCAACACACTCACACAGATAACCAGAGGAATAAAGGTTGGAGTTGGATAGAGGGATTTTTAAGAGGAGGTTTGGTATAGGAAATACTGCACCTGTCCTGAAGCCCGGGTAGTCTGCAGATAGAGTTCATGGATATGGAGGTTCTCAGTACATGGGACTGAGGGGAAAGCTCGCCAAGCAAAGCAGCAGCAAGGCGGTATGGAAGTTGACAGTGATCCCAGCAATTCGAGCAATCCAAAGAAGTGCTCAAAGTCAGGGGTCCTTACAGGGAAAATTGTGGCCATAGGCTAGTCTGTACTTGGGGAAAATAATGAGTTTTGGGCTGGAGACAAAACCTCTGAAAGGTCAGAATTTAGCATGATTGAGTTAGGTCTGAATTGTCAATAGGGTAGCCAGTATGCAAACGCAGAGTGCTTGATGCTTGAGTATTCAGCTCATCAAGCTGCCTGCTAGGGGCAGGGAGATCTTTGTAGGTAGCGTGCATACATAATGAGGGTACTAGCCGTGAGGTCTCCTGAAGCAGCAGTCTGGCTATTTCTGGCCACCCTGTATTGTTTTGGAATATTCCAGCGATTAGCGACTGAGCCTATTTGCATGCTTGTCCGGGGGCCTCGCAAGCACGTGGGAAGGAATGGGTAAGGAAGGCCAAATTATTGATATCAAAATGATATCTGGTGCCCCCCCAAGTCTGGCTAGAAACTGCAGTAACACTGCTTTCTTCACTATCCAGCTTTCACAGCTATACATAGAAATTAGAAACACAATGACATGGACAGTCTTAATTTTACTATTCAGTGGTATATCATTACACTTGAGCATCTTGTCTAGTTCCTTCATAGCTGCCTCACCAAGTTCTAGTCATCTTCTGATTTCTTTACTGCAGTCTCCATTCTGATAAATGACTGAGCCAAAGCATAGAAAATCTTAAACTATTTCAATAACTTTATCATCTACTTTTAAAGTTATGTAAATCACCTGTGGTTATTAGCATTGTTTTCTTAATGTTCAACTGTAAACCTGCATTTGCACCTTGACTGTCATCCATAATCCCTCCAAGCCTTTGTTATTTTCTGCTAGTAGTTTGGTGTTATTTGCATATCTTATATTGTTGATGTTCCTTCCTTCAGCTTTCATTCCTCCTTTCTTGCAGTCTAATTCTGTTTTAGTATGATATATTCAGTGTGCAAGTTAAACAGAGTGACAAAACACAGCCTTGCCTGACCTCCTTGCCAACCGGAAACCATTGTGGCTCTTTATATTCTGTCCTAAAGATAGTGTCTTGTCCAGTGTACAGGTCATGCATCAGCACAATCAAACATTATGGGACAACCCATTTCTTTAAAAGCAATCTATAGATTTTCAAGATCTATGCAGTCAAACAATATTCTATAACCTATAACCACAGGCTGATTTTCTCCTGAAATTCTTTGGAGTGCTCCATTATCTAACTTATGCAGGTCATATGTTTCCTAGTGCCTCTTTGTTTCCTAAGCCCAGCTTGGACAGCTAGCATTCCTCACTCTATATGAAGTAAAAGTTGTTGCAGAATTTTGTGCATCGTTTTGGTGATATAAGAGATTAATATGGTTCTGTGGTTACTTCACTCCCAGCTATCCCCTTTCTTGAGGACTGGAAAGTATATTGAGTGTTTCCAATCTGTGAGCCATTCTTTTGTTTTCCATCTTTGTTCAGAGATTTTACTTAGAACTAGAGTAGATTGTCTCTGTAGCTTGAAGCAGCTCTTCTAGCACGACACCTATTCCTGGTGATCAATTTCTCCCAAGTGCTATGAGTACAGCTTCCACTTCACTTTCAAAAACTTTTAAGTTCATCTTCAAACGATTCTTCCTTGAATGAATCTATCATGCTTTCATCTCTCTTATATCTCTTCCATATATTGTTTCCATTGTCCTTTACTTTCTACTTAGTTGTGTAAGGCGTTCCCCTGATGGTCATCGAGTATCCCTGCTCCTGGTTTTGATTTCTTGGATCTTGTGAAAAAGGCCTCTTCTTCCCCTTCCCCTTCCCCTCCTCCCCTTTCTTGTCATCTTCTATTTCTCTGCATTGATTATTATTTATAATAAAGTTTTTTGTCCCTGTGCACAAGTTGCTAAATACTTGCATTTAGTATTCTGACACTATTTCTTCAACTTTTATTTCTCATCTTTCCTTAACTGCTTAACCTTTACCTGTCATCCATTGAGGCTTCTCTTTCTTTTTGGATGGAGACCGTGTCTTTTTGATTTCTCTGACAATGCCCCTGGTCAGGAGATCTTCTGGATCTTTAAATTCTACGAGACTGTTATTCAGGTTGCATTTTGGCACAATGGTTGGTTTAGTGTTCTTCTTTCACTTTAGCTTCTAAATTTGATATTAGTAGTTCATGGTCTGTGCCACCATCTGCTTCTTGTCTAGTTTTTGCAGAGAGAATGTAGCTTCTCCAACTTCTGCTTCTAATTATGTAGTCTGTTTTATTTCCATATTGGCCATCAGATGATATCCACCTATACAGTTGTCTCTTTGGTTGCTTGAAGAATATGTCTCCAATGAAGAAACTGTTGGCCTTGCAAAATTCAATCAATCACTCTCCTGCCTCATTTCCTGATCCTATGCCAAATTTTCCTACAGTCTTGGATTCTTCCCTGTTTCAACTTTTACATTCCAATCACCTAGGATTAATAAGACATGCTGTTTTGGTGTGTGCTCAATTTCCTCCTGGACTCAAGCACAGAATCTTTCAATTTCTTCTTCTTCCATTTCTGAAGTTGGAGCAGAAACTTGGATAATGGTTATATTGATAGATTTCCCCTGATATCTGATTGATAAGATTCAGTCAGAATTTCCGTTATATTGTTTGCCTGTTTTTACCACATCTCTCATCACTATTGATGTCTTCCTGTTCCTTCTTAGATTTTCATTTCCTGAGTAAAACACTGTGCAATTATCTGACTCAAAATGTCCTATTCTTGTCTACTTTACTCACTCATTCCAGGTATTGCTGGAAGCAAACTGTCATCAATGCTTATAAAAATAGTTCATGGAAGGAAAGTCTAGAGAGCAAGCCTGCCCTCTTGTTTCACCTCAATCTTTATTTGATTTATATACTCAAGCCTTTTTGCTTTCTTCCTACCTACAGAGGTCACTTCCCCCTTCTTCTTAAAGTTAGTTAGTCCTTTGTGTCCGTTTTTTCTGAGAAGGGAGGTCCCACCTCAGGATGGCTTACGTCTACACATGAGAACCAGCTTTAGGGGCTCTTTTACTGAAATCTAGGTAATCTTCTTTTGTCTGTTTCGTTTCCTATCCCAAGATAGCTTTCCTGAAACAATAAGTCTAAGGCCATTTCTGCAGGGGGTAATAAAAACGGTGCAGTGCGTCCTTCACGGAGGACGTCTGCACCTTGGAGCAGACTGGGTTCGGACTACTTACTGTAGATCCACACCTCAGTCCGCTCTGGAATGACCCCAAGTGGTCCTCCAGTGTGCTTTTGAAAGACCTGATTTTTCTGGTCTTTCAAAAGCCCGGAGCACGCCACTGCATGCCTGCTGTCGGGTGCAGATTCACAGGCTCGCACCAATGCAAGCCTGCGATCTGCGGAGGGCAGGCTTTAGGCTGGCATGCTTCAGCGGTTGGTCGAGACCCACGACCAACCAGAAGCCGTCATTTTGGACGCCGGAGCAGTGCGGATCTACGACGATGCACTGCTCCAGAGCAGCCTGGACTGGACAGGGAGCCAGAAGATCTGGTAAGTAGTGGCATGGGGCAATTCCCTCGCCCCATGCAGAAATGGCCTAAGTTTTCCTTTTTTAAAAAAAAAAAAAATACAAGAACCTTACAAGAATAGGAGCATTTTCTGACCACAAACTCAAATTAAGCACAGGCTATTCTGCTCTCTGCTTGATATAGATACCAAATATAGATACCAAATATTCTACTTCTGGGCTGGTCATAGTGCTGTGATATTTCACCTGTGATCCTCCTGCTGAGAACAGAATGTGATTCATTGCAGAAGACACCTGGTGACATCAGAACTGGCTGTAAAATATTCTTCCAGTAATAGGAATTCTGAGGTTGGCCATTGTGCCTGAGAAAGGGCCTGAAGGGACAACAAGAAGTTCATTTAGAGCTCTGGAAGTGCTGTGGGGACCAGGGACTGGACAGCCAAAACCCAACCATGGACCCCCTCTGTTTCTGTGGCCCAGGCAGTACTAAACCAGCTTTCTTATACTCCTACTTCAACAGCGGCACATTTCAGAAACATTTCAGAATTAGTGAAGTTTGGAAATTACTTCATCTGCTGAGGACTGTGAGTAAGCTTTTAAAAGGTAACTAAGTGTTTCAGACCCCACCAGTGAATTCTGAACTGTTACATTAAACTGGGGGAGGGGGAGAAGGAGAAGAAAGGTGGAGGAATGCTTTTGGCAATTAGACTTAAAAAACATAAAGAAACTGAAATTATGAGAAAAGAATGCAGCATGGGGACATGAAGGGTCTTTATGGTTTAATTTAAGAAATAAGCACCTATCATTCTCAGAACCGCAACAGGAAATGCTATTTTGAACTGTTTTTGACATAGAGCAATTTCCTACATAGAACAGCAAAGACCTACCAAGAGTTGGCTGTATTAAAAGAAGTTGAGCTACACTGACATCTAGTGGTGATGAGCTGTATAGCACCTTAAAGTGAAGAAGTGGACTTTTACAGTTTGACGTCTGTAAAAATAATGCCTACAAGGAAATCACAGCTACTGCAATAACACAGCAAGGAAGAATAACATCAATAGATACTCCTAAATAGGGAGATTCAAATCTATTAATTTTAAAAGAGATTTTAAAATTAAGAAGAGATTTGAATGAGATTGAAAAAGATATTATTACTAATATGATGCAAAGGAATATGATGCAAATGACATTAGAATTGAACTGCAGGAAGTCAAGCTGTCATTAAATCACTAGAGATGTAAAACTGTTGAATGAGAAACTGGGATCACTGGAAGATAGGACTCAAGAATTGGAAAAACAAACTAAAAAACTGTCAATAGAGCAAGAGCAGAACATGGATGTAGTGACTCTTCTAGATCTTAAAGAATGAGAGGGATGTATCTGAATTTGTGGGATTCCAGAGAAAGAAAATGAGAGTATTGATGTAGGAGTAACTGAAACTGTTGATGATTTTCTGGAAATGCCAAGAAGAGATTTTTCATGGTAAATAGATTAGATCTATCATTTGAAAAGCCAGAGAGGGGGGGGGGGCTTACAAAGAGATTTTATAGTTTATTTTGTGAGACAACAAATAAAGGAGAAAATCTTACGACAACATTACATCAATAAGATGCAAATAGAAGGAAAAGTGATTATTTTCAAACATATTTCTGTTTGCACCTTGAGAAAAAGGAGAGACTATTATTTTTTGATTAATAAGTTAAAGCAGCATGAGATTCCATTTCATTGGGAGTATTTGGAAGGCACTGTTGTCTGCTACAAAGATATGGTAAATATTGTCAGAAGACATCTTCAGACCAAGGGGAAGCACAAGAAGACAGAAAAGAAGTGGGATCAAGCTTAGAAGAAGATAGTGGCGGAGATGATGGAAAGAAAAATGATTTGGTTCAAGTAATATCAGACACTGATTTGACTGAGAAGATTTTTTAAAAGATGGCATCTGAATTAAAATTGCTTTCTTGTAACATGCAAGGAATGAATTCCCTGCTCAAGAGAAGAATTATTTTTCATTATTTGGAAAAACAGAAACTGATGTTATTGATCTGTAAGAAACATATATAGCCAAAAAAATCTAGCAAATATTTGAAAAACATAAAATTAGAGGAAGATTTTGAAACAAGTTTGGAAAAAGAAGAAAAGGTGTGTACTAATAAATGTGAAATCTAATTTAAAACCACAAAAAATTAGAAGATCTGGATTGACATTTTGCTGTGGTTGAAGTACAAATACAAGGGGGAAAGATTTTAATTATAGGTGTCTATGGTCCATTGGAAAATAGAGCTATTATTTATAATAACCTTCTGGGCAAGATTTTAGAACTTCAGTGTGATAGTATGATGCTTATGGGACACTGGAATGGAGTGTTGGACCCTGAATTAGATAGATAAGTGAATAAAAGAAGAAATAAATAGAAACAAGGGAAATTGCCTAAATCTTTATTTAACTTAACAGACAATTTGGAATTGGTAAACACTTCAAGATTACTCTGTAGAAAAACTAGGGACTACACCTATTTCTTGGAAAGATATAAATCATTTTCTAGAAATCATATTTTGTGATATCCAGGTCATTATCAACACAGATTATAGAGATTAAATACTGCCAAAGATACTTTCAGATTATAATCCAATTGACTATAAAACTTTGTAATACTTAATTTAATTGGAGATTGAATGAGATGTTGCTTAAAAATGAAGAAACAATCCAAAAGGCAAAAGAAAATACTATTTTTTTTTAAAGAAAATCTGAATAAAGTTACTGAAAATTCAGTAGCTTGGGACGCAAGTGAAGCAGTTACGAGGGTTTTTTTATTCAACAAAACACAGAATTAAAAAAGAAGAGATGGCAAAAAAAACCCAGATTATCATAAAGTTAAGAAGAAACAAAAAGATCTCAAGGATAAGCCAGCGAATAAAGACCTCTTGAAAGAAACAAAGATTCCACAGAAACAAACTTCAATGGGTAAGGTCTATTATACAGAAATGAAGATGAAGCATATGAAGCAAAAATACTTTGAATCAGATAACAAACCTGGAAGATGATTAGCATATAAATTAAGAAACAAAATTAAGAAATTAATAATGAAAATTAGAGTATTTTCTGGAATATTTTCTGATGCAGGGAAAATTAAAAAGAATTTTTTTAAATAAATACTATTCACATTTATTTAAAAAAAAGAAGTAACAAATCGAAGATTGGAAAATGTGTGAATCTGCAGAATTTAATGTCTATTTTAGAAGATCATAGGCAGATTTTGAATGCTAGAATAACTCTAATGGAAATAACTGAAGCAGTGAGGCACATTAAAAAGGAGAATACCCCAGATGCCGATGGATTGTCAGCAAGGTTCCTGAGAACTGCTTATCATTATCACTTCAAGAATTAATGCATTCAATACTTGTTTGCTCATGAACAATTGTGCATTCAGGTTCACATTCTCTAAGAAAGCAAGAAAAGCAGGTACTACAATGTATTAGAAAGCTGGGACATCTCAGCTTGAGAGATCTCCTGAAAAGCACCTTTCAAGGAGAGAAGGAGGATGAGACCCCAGAGAACAAAAGAATGCCTACATCACTCAAGAAGGAAGTGGGTCAGAACAAAGAAACAGGAAGTGAACATGCACATCCTGTGCCTAAACTCCTAGAGAGCCACATATATTCTAACTACCAGGGAGCATAATGCATGCAAAGGCTGCAACCTTCAACAGTGAGTCCAGAAGTGTTCCCAAAACTGCACCATTTTAGCAGTTTGATATTACTTTCATTGCTTTCTCCACATTCTATGGATTCCTGGGATCTGTAGTGTAATGTCAATACACTAAAAATTCATTAGGGTATAGCCCTCTAACCACAGCACTAAAGATTTCTGGCAGAGAATTCTAAATGCTACTTGTGGTGTTTGTTGTTGTATGTTGTGGTTAAGTTGTACTCGGAGGTCTGTGCTTTATTTGTCTTTTTGGCTCTCCATGGTACTGTAGAACTTGCCTCCAACACCACATTTCAGATGAGTTGATTTTCTCTTGATTTTTCCTGTCAGTTTTTGTCATTATCCAGCTTTCACAACCATACACAGAAATCAGAAATACCAAGGCGTGGGTGATTCTGACTTTGATGGTGACATTCCTTTAAACTTGAGGATCTTACTCAGTTCCTCCATAGACACCCTTGCAAATATTAGTCTTTTTCCGTTTTCTTGATGGCAACCACCATTTTGATTAATAACTCAAGTACTGATGTTAGTTCTTCCAGTTTTCAGCCATTCTTCCTCCATTCTACATTTAGGTTAAAGAAATAGGGTGATAAAATTTAGCCCTGTCCGACCTCCTTGCCAATTGGAAAACTTTCTCTTTCTTTATATTCTAGCCCAATTATGACTTCTTGCCCAGAATATAGGTTGGTCATCAGGAAAATAAAAGGCTGAGTCCTTCCTTTTTCTTTTAGAGTGATCCATAGTCTTCTTGATCTACACATTCAAAATGTGCTGTAATCTGTAAAACACTGGCTGATTTTCTTCTGATATTCTTTGTTTTGTTTCAGTGGCCAACATGTCTTCGTAATGTGATATCTAGTGCCTCTTCCTTTTCTGAATCAAGCTTGGGCACTTTATCATTTGATAAATGGTAGAAGTCACTGTTATGATACCTTGAGCAGCAGTCTGCCTGTGGTGCCACTGCTATTGTCACAGGAAGATGATCTGCTGGCATCACCTCCCACCACGGCTGCCGTCCAGTAGCTTCCCTTCTGGGGCTTCTCTACCATCCCCTCTATTGGAACTATCACTTCTCTTTTGCAGATATGGCCATTGCTCCCTGAAAAGGATGGGTGCATCTAGGGCTATTTCCACATTACAACATCCTGTGGAATTCTGGGGTTTGTAGTTTACTGAGGCCAAAGAGCTCTCTGGCTGAGAATTCTAAAGGCTCTTCTCTAAACTACAAATCCAAGAATTCCACAGGATGTTGAAAGCGGAATAATAGCTCTATAACACTATAATTCAAACCTGACAACAAGATATTCCAAATATTTTGATCCTGCTGAGTGAGATTAACACATTTTACACATTTTTGGATGATTTTCTTGGATCTTGTGCTTTTAGGTGAACAATTCATTTCTACAAAAAAAACTATTTTATGCATAAATCATGGTGTGTTTTTTTTGTAATGCAACAGATGTCTGCACAAAAATTTTGTGTTTTGCACAAGAATATCTTTTTTGGAAAAGGAGTTTTAACCAAAAAAAAAAATTATCCTGAAATGCAAAACAAAAATTTTAAAAAATAAAATTGAAAATGCACAGAGTTCCCCTCTTACAATGTGTTGGAATGCATAAAGTTACAGTTTCTCATCAGGACGTACATGTGTATGTGTGTGTGAGAGAGACTATTGTCTACACACCTTATCTAATTTACAGCTACTAGCAAATCCTCATTTTGGGGTACCTGTGCAAATGCAAGAAATCAGGACAACTCTGTACTATCCACATTAATTTTCTCTTGTGTGGTTATTTTTAGGAATCTGGATTGCCAAAGGATTATTTTGCATAAACATCTGTTTTTTTCTTCGCTTTGCAACTCAGTTATCATAATTATTCGTCTGACAGGAATTTCTTCCAATCAACAAATCGTTCAGGATAATCCAGTAAGTAGACTTGGTTATTTTACTTTATTGTAAGATACAGAAAGAGAAACAGAAGTGCAAAACCAGAAACACTTACCTGGGAGTAAACTCAGAGACATGTTGGAGTACACCTGCATAGGATTGCACTGTAAATAAGAAATGAATATACAGTGAGATGAACCTGAAACTCACCTGCTTCCACATTAAAAACTTGTAGCACTGCTGAAGTATTGTTTTGATGTGGACTTCCTCAGCCTTTAGGCCCTTTTAGAAGTGCTGTACTGCAACTCCCAGCATCCATGATCAGTTGTGGAAAATGGGAGGTCCAGCTCATCTTATTTGTTTGTTCAAATTACATCTCAGAGCTAGGATATAAGATGCAAAACAAGATTCTAAAAACAGGCACAATTAAATCCCAAAGCTATAATATTACAACACAACTGGAAAAAAGTACAGTATTAAAACAAAAATTAAAGCTAAAAATGAGTTTAAAATACCTCAGTCAAAGCAGAGCACTCTTTAACAGCCCACTAACTGCTGGAAGACTTCTTGAATAAAAGGAATGGCAGAAGGCCAACAGAGACCAGTCCGCAAGTCCCAAACCTTTCCACGTGTCCAATATTTATTCTTCAAGTTCAGGTTATTGCTCCTTGTGTACACATGAAGTGAGCTATGGACCATGAAAGACTTGGGCCATTTCTGCACAACAATGTGCTTCTGCGTCATTTTGCTACATCCCAGGTCCAGAAGGGAGTGTGTCAGCAGTGCTCTCCTCTGCACTCTCTCGGTCCATGTGGAAGAGAATGCAATGGCACCACGTCTTCCTTCTGCAGGGCAGTTCGGCTTTTTCCATTGCTGCGCTACATAAGGAAGCATTGCCAATACGCATCCACAGCTTCCACATGGCCAGAAGTGACGGGAGTGCCGCACGGTCACAGATGCAAAACAGATTTTTTCCATTTTGCAAAAACTGTGCAAGCGCGATGCTCTGCAACAGGATGGCAGCAGCATGGCGACAATGTCATGTGGAAGCGCAACCTGCCAACCGCTGCCATCCTGTGGCAGAAACAAGACAGTGACATCGCGCAGAAAGGGCCTTCGTTAGTCTTTCAGGTGCCACAGTGCTCTTCTGATATTTTTACTAGAACAGAAAAATGCATCTCCTACTTAGAAATTTGGATTCATTTTTAATCAGTGACAATCAGCTAGGAGGAAAGGGGAGGTGCTGAAAGTCTTGTGTTGTCAAATGTGTTGGTTGTTACTTTGTTCTTGTTATTGTTGTTGTCTTTCTTGTATGCCTTCAAGCCATTTCTAATTTATGGGGACCCTAAGGTGTCCCTGAGAGCCAGTGTGGAGTACTGGTTCCAATCCCCAAACCCTCGGGGGGTGACATTAGGCAAACCACACTCTCAGCTGTACAAGAAGGTGAAGGCAAAACCTCTCTGACGAAATTCTGCCAAGAAAACCCCATGCTAGGATCACGCTGTTGTTCTGTGCCTTCAAGTCATTTCTGACTTAAGATGACCCTAAGGTGAACCTATCATGGGGTTTTCTTGGCAGCATTTCTTCAGAGGGGTTTTGCCTTTGCCTTCACCGGAGGCTGAGAGAGTGTGACCCAGTGGGTTTCCATGGCCAATTGGGGATTTGAACCCAGGTCTTCCCGTGTCTTAATCAAACACTCAAACCTCTGCAATGCACTGGCTCTCATGTGGTTTATATATGCGTAAGCAATGTGGAAGCAATGCATATCTGTACTGAATTAAATAAACTGGTAGAAAGATGGTACCATTGAAATGGAGTGAGGGAGTAAATTATTTCTTTTTGCTTTAGAATATTTAAATCAGTTGTCTATTTGAACAATGCATAAACATTATGTTGTTTCTCCGCTTCCTGATAGGTTGGATGTAGAATGGCTGCCTTTTTCCAGATGTATTTACTTATGTGCAGTTACTTCTGGATGCTCTGTGAAGGCATTTACCTTTACATAGTCACTGTAGTAAATGTGTTTGCAAAGAAGCAACCCTTACGGTGGTATTACTTCCTTGGATGGGGTATGGATTTTTTACTTTCTTCTTTCATCCTAGGCATATATACACAACAGTGAACAAATTAATGCACTAAATTCAATATTTAGCATAAGATTTCTTTGGAAAAAAAGCAGTGTCATAGAATCATGGAATCATAGAATAATAAAGTTGGAAGAGACCCCAGGGGCCATCCAGTCCAACCCCCTGCCATGCAGGAACACACATTGAAGCACTCCCAACAGAGGGCCAACCAGCCTCTGCTTAGAAATCTCCAAAGGAGACTCCATCGTACTCCAAGACAGCATAAATAAATAATGGTACATACTTTCCATTGGCCAAGTGGGTCACAAAGCTTCAGTACCTTAACGACTGAGACTACATGCCACTTTGTTTTGCTGTGCCAGACATTTTATACTCAAAACTTTATGCCACCCACCAGAATTTATGTTTCCCAGCTTGGATACCACGTATATTTGGTTCTGACGGCAATTTAAGGCATTGAAATCTACCTAGTTTAAGATAGACCAACTTTGCAAAGATTTGTGTTTTGCTCCTCAGATAAATTTATGTTAGCAGATTTTGCAAAAAGCACTCCCATTTTCTGTTTCTAGGTTTCCCACTGATTCCTGCCTGCATATATGCTGTAGCAAGAAGCATGTATTTCAATGACAAGTAAGTCTGAACTGGTGAATTACTGTCTTTGAAAAAGTTTTGAAAACACATGGACACATTTCTTAAGACAGGATAGTTTCCCCCCCCCCTTAATTCTGTTTTGTTTTTTCTCTCACAGTTGCTGGATCAGTGCAGATACTTATTTATTGTACATCATCCATGGTCCAATTTGCACTGCTCTGTTGGTATGAACTTTTAAAGATAAGAAATATTTGGGTTTTTCTTGTGGTGGTGAATGGCTAGTTGATTGGTTGGTTGGTTTTAAAAAAATTCATAGAATTATTTCTAGCTTTTCATTACTATGCAATGACCAATATAAGCCTCTATTTAAAACAAGATTGATGGGAAAACAAGGCTACCACCAGAAACTATACAGTAAATCACTCATTTATGTCCTGGTTAATAGTCCAGAACATACTGTACTAAACACACTAAGTCATCAGACCAAAAGCAGCTGTGATAATAGAGCGAAAGCAAGCCCAAAATGTGTAATGAGGAACTGAGCAATTTGGCCAAGCTGAGAGGATCTTTGAAACACCTATATGATGGAGAGAGATTATACATCATCTGTATCTATATCTATATCTATATCTATATCTATATCTATATCTATATCTATATCTATATGGTATCTGCGTCAGAACCCTGAAGACTAGGATTTGATTCCCTGCTCAGCCATGGAACCCCACTTGGTGATCTTGAGTGCATCACACACTCTCCGCCCCCAAGAAAACCCCATTATAGGTTCCCCTTAGGGTCATTATTAAGTTGGAAATGACTTGAAGGCACACAACAACAACAACAAGTATCTCCATCATATAGACAGATCGAAAATCCAGTTCATTACACACTTAGGGACTTTTTGTCTTTCAGTGTTAGATATAGCTTTCATAATTGTCAGATATAATAATCAGATATAGTCAGAAATAATCTCTCCTTTTGTTGTCTGCAAGGAGATTCTCTTCAGTTATCTTCTTTCTTTTTAATCTTATGGAGAGCTACCTTGAGTCCCAGATTTGGGAGAAAGGCAGGATATAATGAATAAATGAAAGGAATAAAGCCTATTCCAAAATTCATTATTAAGGCTGAAGAATATTTTGGTCAATGGGATTGCTCTCAGCTTCTAGCACCATGGCCAACAAGACTGCATCGCCTTTCTCTTCCTCCTGCTCCTCCACCATTAAAATACATATAAAGATTACAACTGCCAAATAATTTTCATAACGATAAAGTATATTGGTATTTTTTTAGCTTTTTGTTGCCTTCACAGTATATATACAGCTCTGCATTTCAAAATTTACTTTTTTGAACATAAATACTATGAAAAACCTACAAGCACTGGTTTATACTGCATCTAAATTGAGAAATGTCAATTCTGAAATGCAAAATGTTAACATTAGTTGATCAAGAAATGTCCTTTATTCGTAGGTGAACCTCTTTTTCCTGTTGAATATTGTTCGAGTGTTCATAACTAAGGTGAAAACCACACACAGAAGACATATTTATGTGAAAACTGTCAGAGCCACCTTCATATTAGTTCCACTTCTTGGCACTGAATTTGTAATATTTCCCTGGAGACCAAAGGGCTGGATTGCTGAAAAGATCTTTGACTACGTGGTGAATATCTTTATACATTATCAGGTATTATCAAGAGGTCTTTTCAATTGATAGCTAATATAAATGACAGAACATCTTAATCCATCCCTTACCAAACTGCCTTGAAAGCTCTCTTCCAGTCTTTCCTTTTGTTTAAGTTTGCACTTTGCTGCAAACCCCTGAGCCGATACCCACAGAGTAGTTCATGAGCTGAAATGCTTGTGTGTATAAATTTTACAGTCATATCTTACCCAGAAAAATATATATCATTTTCCTCTTTTTGCCGTTTTCAAAAAGGAGAGAAAGTTTTTGGGTCACCCACATATAAACCGTACCTATGATCATGCAGCCTGAATTTCCCTCTTAATTTCCCCTTTAATTAATATGTGTTTGAAGCTGGTTCTGTTTGGTAGATCCTGTTCTACTGCTATTTTGCAGCCATTTATTTTCTCAAGATGACATCCCTTTTGATACGACACTGATGGTCCTTTACATCTCCTCTCTTTCATTTGGCTTCATTTCCCCTCTTAGTACCACTGCCCTTTGGCCACCTTCTGATTAGTGATATTCTGAGAAAGATGGGAAGAACAGCAAACAATATTTTCAACAAAACAAACCAGACATCAGCTGAGATTACACACAGAAGTGGATTATTCTCCACCCCATGGCTTAATTATGAGGGCCAAAATTCTGTTGGCACACCACAGTAGCAGCTACAGTTTTGTCAGTGACTGCAAGGCAAAACAAGGTAGGCAAAATCTGCTGGTGCTGAGCAATCTGTTTCTACCATGCCTCTTTTCTTTCATGGCTATTATACCCTCAGATTTTTTTTCCTCCTGTCAGCACCATCTATATTGGTGCAGTTACGTTGGTGTAGTGTGCCAATAGAATTATGGCCAATGTTTTAAGGTTGTCTGAGGCAATATTTTGGGCCTTCAGAAGTACCCTTTATTGCTACAAATGTTCTCTCTGTATGACAGCCAGCGTGATATGGTGGTTTGAGCATTAGACTCTGACATTGGAGACCAGACATCAGTTCCCTTACTCAGCCATGGAAAACCACTGGATGACCTTGGGAGCATCACATACTCTCAGCTCCAGAAAACCCCATGATAATTTCACCTTAGGGTTGTCATAAGTTAGAAACGACTTGAAGGCACACAACAACGATAATTGGTTCAGTCATAAGTTAATATTTTTTCCTGCTTGAACATGTCTTTAAAGTATTTCTTATCTAATCCAAGTTTGTAAAAAAGAAAGAAAGAAGTTCTTCTTTTGGATTTTCTTTTTCAGGGCTTGCTGCTGTCAACACTGTTCTGCTCTTGGGACAAAGAGGTACCATAGCTATTATTCATTGTTGTTGATAATTATGTGGTGGTATGATTTGAAGTTCAGCCTAAAGACTGGTAGGGCAGTAGCCAGTTCTAAGAGAGTTAAAGCTAGTACTTTAGGAGGATATAATGTTTGTGCTAAGCACCTGCTCTTGGCCAAAATAGTTACAGATTTTTGACAGGTACTGTTACAGACTCTGGGAGAGTGGCTATCTTGAGTGGCAGAGATGCTCCAGCAACAGATTGCCAGACAACCAGAATAGCCACTCCAGATAGAAACCCAGCCCATTAGTGTGAAGGAGGGGGCCTGAGAGGGAAACGCATATATAGAAGGTACACTGAATTGCTTTGGTCAGACTTCTGGGAGGAAGGAGTAAGAGTCAGTTCTTCAGCCAGAGAGGTTCTTAGCCAACCAAGGGGAGGATAATGTGAGGGGGTATGTTTTCTCCGAGAAAGCCTAGAGAGAGAGAGGTAGAAGAGAAATCAACCCACTTTTACTTCTGGTCAAAAAGTGTGACTTATATTTGGGAACTGAGCCTTTCAGCAAAGGGGTAGCCAAAGGGCTGTGTATGAGAGACCTGTGTTCTTATGCTGACGTAAAGATATAAGAAACTGTCTAAATGCCTTCTGAAGATCTGTTTAACCTTGGACATACATATGAAAACCAATACTTTATTCTGACTTATTTTAATAAAGATTATAGTATATTTTTATGAGTTTTAACTCAGCTGAATAATTTTCAGCAGTTAAAACAGAATCACACTATCATAGATCATTAAAGGGGTTCTAAATAACAATTGAAAGACTTTACCTTTTTCACACAAGGTGGTGTTTTAAAGAAAAACGCAGAGCTGAGTGAGGTGACAGGGCACTTTAGCAGACTTGAGGGGGAATTGCCATATCAGTCTGTGAGGCGAAAAGCAGACTCAGTCACAGATACGTTGCCATCAGTGAGGAAGATTGGTGGTGCCCATTGCAGCAAGCCATAAGTTTACTCCTGTTGACTCCTGCATGCATTGAAAGAACCTGTGAAAGGCTTCTCTATTTACTTGTCTAGACTTTCAGAGTTAATTGAATTCAATTAGTTGGGGAAAAAAATGTCCTTACCTCACATTTTCACAATTAAAAAGACATGACACAGAAGAAAACAATGTGGATGGGGAAAAGGAAGCAAAGTGAATAGTCCTTCAGAAAAGCTAGTAGCAGAAAAGCTGCTTCTCACTTCATCTCCCCCCTGGTCCTGCCCACCAAAATGACTGCCATGACAGCCTACCTGGGAAGAAATTTAGAGAGGTAGTCTTTGGGCAGAGGTAGTAGACTGGCCATGTTTTCAATCATATGCCCCTCAGGTAAAGTCAATCACATGTCCCTCAGGTAAAGTCTTCTGATCTGGATAAAATCTTGGGGAAAGAGAGTATTCTAAAATTATAATTATCCCCCTAAGGGTTTTCAATACTCTCTTCTCTAACATAAATAGCAGTCACTGTCAGAAATGAAGTCTTCATACATCTCAAATGCTTACCCTACTTTGCATATAGTCTGTTCAAAGCCCAGATGCTGGAGGAAAGGAGTCAATCAGTGGAGTCAATTATTCTGATTCTGGAGTCCTTTCTCAATTTAAACATATTTCTTGGTAAATACTAGCTGCTGAATTACCAGTATAAGGTTAAGAAACCAGTTGTGTTGTGCTTTCTTTTTTATGTTGCTATACACGAGTTGTCTTTTCCCACTTGAAATATCAATCGTTCATTTCCCTCTTCACTGCAATAGGTCCAAACTACTCTGAGGAAGCAGTGGAATCGGTCACAAGAATCCATCAGAAGGCATTTGGCTCAGCAGACTAGGGAACCACTGCCTCAATCACATGAAATCGAATCACAGCTTTGAACATTTGAAAGACTATCAATCTCATACCTAAAGAAATGTTGCTTTTGAAGCCTCAAAGGTTTTTGTCTGGTTGCAATATATCTGGCTAAAACTAAGTTGCAAAGCACCCTAAGAAAGTATGGGATGGGGTAGTGAGAAGCTGGACATACTGCTGTCTAATTCTATGCTAAGAACATTAGGATTTTGAATCACAATATCAAACAGGTGAAATAAAATGTAGGAAATGCAGGATACATATTTGAAAGGAACAGTGTGCTTTTATGATCAGATGGCTTTTACCACTTCAGGAGGCACTACTACAAAATATGAGTGTCCTTACCTCAAACGAAATCAGACCTTAATAGAAGATTTAAACTGTCAGGCAAGTTCAAAAGAAGCGTTGTTGTTGTTTAAAAAATTTGTTCCATGCTGGTTTGCTGTGCAATACAGTAAAACCTGCAGATTCAGTTATATCTGGATACAGATAAGAAAACAGACAGGGTTTTTTTCAAAAGCACTGATCAACAATACCCTGCACTAAAGATGAGGAATGATTTTTTTGCCGAGGGGCAAAATTCTAGTTTGGGAAAAATCTTGGATGCTCCATTCCAGAAAAACTTTGAGCTGGGGAATGGGGTATGGCTGATGAAGCAGGTGTCACCATTCTCCAGATGTCAACAATTTTCCCACAAGTATACAAAATAATGCTCAATCCTATGTATATCTCTTATGGAATAAACCTCAGTGCAATGAAGCCAATGTGTCATAGTAGTTTGAGCAACTGACTAGGTCGCTGGGAGCCCTAGTCTCCATTCAGCCATAGAAACCAACTCAGTGACCTTGGGCAAGTCACCCTCTCTCAGCCTCAGAGGAAGGCCATAGCAAAGCTCATCTGAACAAATATTGCCAGGAAAACCCTGTCAAAGGTTTGCCTTAGGATTTCCATGAGCTGGAAACAACCCGAAGGCTAACAACAATTCAGAGAAATAGCTTTAGGCATGAAGAACATAGGCCAATCTAGTCAGGAGGAACAAGAGAAGCAGCTTTACTGCCTGCCAAGCACAATTCAGTTCCATGAAACGTCTTCCTAGGCTCAGAGCCGTGGAATACCTAAGATTTGCATAGTCTGTTGTTATGCTTAATCACTGATAGAAGATAACAGTAAAAAGATGAGTGTGTATTCCCTGTGACCTGAATCTAACCCCAGCATGGAGTTTCTTTCTATCTGCCTTTTATCAATTCCCAGTAAATGAATGGCTCCATTTTCTGTATTAGCTGCATTTTATAAGAGATATACAAGCGGTTAGCTTGTAGAAAAATTAGATAATATGTAAGTCTGTATAATAACAGGCTTGTCCCTGAAGAAATGTTGTTGTAAATGATATAGGTATGAATTAGAAATAATAAAGTAGAAATAAAGTAGAAGATGGGGGCTTAGGTCAGAGGAACGGAGAAAGATTTAAGAAGGGTATCAGGTAGCTAGGATGTTGATCACGTAGCCAGGGTGTCGTTTATTGACTGGCTGTGGTAATTGCAGATTGTAGATAAGCACTTTCCGGGGTCTGAGCGCGGGGGTAATTAGCTAGTAACAGCATGTGGTATTTGTGACCCCGGGGGGGGACCGAGACATGCCTGCGATCTTTGCTGTGATCTTTGTGTATGCTGTGAACTTTGTCTATAAAAGAGCTGTGCAACTTGAATTCAGGGCTTTTGGTCTTTTGGAGACATCCAGCCAAAAGCCCGCGCGTAATAAATTACTCTTTTTCTTGCTCTGTGGTCTCTGTGTTCTCTGGGCTCCTGCAACAAAATAGTTCATTTAGCATATTGCAGTGCCTTAGGTTTCACTTGTTAGCTGCCTTTGAACATATTTTGAAAAGAGATGTAATAATTACAAATGGTATCCAAGTTAGTGTACTTTTTTTTTTGTAAAAAAAAACAAAAAACAAAACACATATATGAGCTTAAGTGCCCTCGCACCTCCTGACTCCTAATGCCAGAAGAAGAGATTGATTGGTCTTCCTGTCTTCCTGCTTCCTTTTTCAAACCTCTGAAATCTTACAGGCAATACCTCAGAGAGCCTCTCCCATTTTTGCGTCCCTTCTCAACCACTTAGAAGCTGTGCCTTAGCTCTCTCCTGTCCCCCACCCCCTTTTTTTCTTGCCTGAGATTCTTAGCAGCAGCGTCTTCCCATCAGTATCTGGCACTGCCCAGCTTTCTACCTAATAACCCCTAAAGGGTCTGTGGAGTCCTCTGTTTGCCTGCCCCCCTTTTTAGCTTGAGGAGTTTTTCCAGCAGACCTCAGAGAACCCTGTCCTTTTTTTCTACCTTTTTTAGCACCAGTAATCAACAAAAGTGCCATATCCCTGTCCTGCCATACTTTCCTGCCTTATTTTCCTTCCTCAGGAATCTATGTTGTTTGGTGTTCTTGCTTTTGTTGTTGCTGTTGTGTGCTTTTCAGTCATTTCTGACTTATGGCAACCCTAAGGAAAATGTATCACAGGGTTTTCTAGGGCTGGGCATATGTGACATACCCAAGGTCACCCAGTGGGTTTCCATGGCTGAGTGGGGAATCGAACCCTGCTCTCCACAGTTGTAGTCTAACAAGTAAAGCAATATATCATGCTGGCTGTCATATACAGTAGAGTCTCGCTTATCCGACATAAACGGGCGGGCTGATCGTTGGATACCTGAAAATGTCGGATAATCTGGAGGCCCGTGGCGGCCGCCATTTTGGGGGCATGTCTGGGCGCGTGTCTGGGCGTGTCTGAGGGCATGTCTGGGCGTGTCTGAGGGCGTGGAAATGCCTACAGCCATGCCCCCAGGCAGCCGCGACGTCGGATAATCCGGAATGTCAGATGAACGAAGGTCGAATAACCGAGACTCTACTGTATGTAAATTTGTCAAAAACTGTTCTCCCTTTTAAACATTGGCAGAGCTTGGAGTGTGTGGAGGGGGAGCAGGCAGAGGGGGATGGAGGGGCAGCGCTACGGTGTGCGGGGGGCTACAATGCACAGGGGGTGGGGCCATGGTGCATGGGGGGAGCAAGGAACTGCAATGTCCCCCCCAAAATTGCTGCTGGGGCACACTGCCCCCATTGCCCACCCCATCCCAATGCAACTGCTTTTAAACTTTCTTTGAGAAATTTTGTCTGGAGATGCTCTTTGGATCTTTTAAAAGTTTTTGGCTGAACCATCTGAAGCTCCCAAATACTCCTTGGGAATGATATGTATTATATGCTCAACCAGTGTCATGTAGTTGTAAAGTCGAAGGCTTTCAAGGCCAGAATACATAGGTTGTTATGGGTTTTCCAGGCTTTGAGGCCGTGTTCTATTAGTATTTTCTCCTGACATTTCACCTGCATCTGTGGCTGGCATCTTCAGAGGATCTGGTGCCACCAGATCCTCTGAAGATGCCAGCCACAGATGCAGGTGAAATGTCAGGAGAAACTACTAATCGAACACAGCCTCAAAGCCCAGAAAACCCACAACAACCAGTATCATGTAGTGTTTGAGTATCAGATTGGAAATCCAGAAGACCAAGTTTCAAATCCCTGCTCAGCCACAGAAACCCACTGAGTGACTTTGGTCAAGTCACACTCTCTCAGCCTGTGGGGAAGTCAAAAGCAAACCTCTTCTAAATAAATCTTTCCAAGAAAAAACACAATAGTGTTGCTTTAGGGTCACCGTACCTCAGAAATGACTTGAAGGCACTCAACAACAATAAATATAAAATATTAAGGTTTAGTCTACTTTTTCTCATATTAGCATTTGCCATCTGGTATGCCTTGAATAATGAATGCAGTTGGTTTTACTAGTTTATTTATTATTTCATCATTGTCTTTTATGCTAGTTAACTGTTAATTGTAAGTGTTTCAATTATTATGCTTTATGAGAACCATGGAGTGATTGCTTCAGTTTTATGTTTTAACTGCTATTACCATTATTTCTGTATTATTCACTGTTTTTATAATTACATACTGCTTTTTCATAATCTTTATCATTTCAATAAATATTAAATTTGATTTTATTTCTAATATGGTTCTATTTCAGTCATACTCTTCATTGCACTCATTGAAAAAAAATGCAGTCGTAGTAAAAAGAACACCTTTTTCTTTGCAGCAACCACCAAAAATACTTGGGCAGGTTTTGACTTGTCTATATCTACATGATGGGGAAAGCTAGCATGGTATAGTGATTGGAGCACTGTAATGCAACCTGGAGACCAGGGTTTGATTTCCCTCTTGGCCACAGAAACCTACTGGATGACCTTGGGTGCATCTCATACTCTCAGCCTCCAGAAAGCCCCCCATGATAGGTTCGCCTTAGGGTTGCCATAAGTCAGAAATGACTTGAAGGCACACAACAACAAACCACAATAGTCTGATACATTATGGCAGTCCTCTCTCTTGTTTCTAGGAAACCTATCTATTATCAAATTATGAGGATCTACTAGAACAGTGGTCTCAACCTGTGGTCCCCAGATGTTCGTGGACTTCAGCTCCCAGAAGCCCCAGCCACTAAGGTCAATGCTCAGGGCTTCTGGGAGCTGAAGTCCACGAACATCTGGGGACCCACAGGTTGAGAACCACTGTACTAGAACATAGTTATGAATTACAATTGTCCCTGTTTTGCCTCCAATGATTCCCCCCCCCTTTCTATCTGGAATTTTGGTGTGAAACTTAGGGCTGCAGTTTAGGCAATAATCTAAAACACTGGCATTTGCTGAGGTATCAAGAATGAATTCCCAATCAGTTACAGATGCCCTAGACAAGCTTTCTTTTTTTACAGTTATACATATCACACAAAACATGTGCTTAACTCTGTTTACTTTGGAATGACATTTCATCTTAGAAAACACCAAAACAGTCCAAAGGGCTCCAATCAGTTATGGCTTTGAGCTTGGTCTCAATCTGATTCACTCCTCAGTTCAAAAGTTAATGATGCCTACCATAGTCTCTCATAAAACAGGAGCTTAAACATACAAGAAAACAGTTCATAATAACATACTGAATTATTTGAATTGCTGTCACTTTTTAAGGGGATAGGAATAGAGATGAAAGATATGTGCTATATGTGTTCTGGATGTTTTCAGAGTTTATTCAGCACTTCTTGATGTTATTTGCCAGGATGATGCTGCCCTCTGCAGGACACATCTGCCAATTTGCCTATTTGCATATCTTTTTTGATAAAAGCCATTTATTAGGTCATACATATCAGCCAAGTAAATAAAAATTAATTCAAGGTTCATAAGGCTTATTTGACACCAGTTCTGCTCAAGAAATACATGTTCTGGATATAAAACATAATCCATGTCATTTCTAACAAGCCACATCCTTAACGGAAGCAGCAGCTATTTTGCAATGTCAATAGCATTATGTATTGAACCTGGAGTTGGAATTTAAGCTCCTTTCCACATTTCCAGGGAGCTCAGTGAGATTAACTGCCTTACAATCATGAACTGGATCTATGCATAGATGATCTTAATATTTGATTAGTCAGTGGTTTAGCAGTTGATGACTTTTAGATCAGCACATGAGCTGGTTTTGTTAGACTGAAATAAAGATTGCCCTCTGATCTGAGATGTCCCCCTCGTTCTCACTGCCAACAGTGGCAGGCTGAAATCCTGTTGATGAGTCCTAGCTATAGTAAACCCATTCAGTGAATTCTGGGATGGTGAGTCAACACACAGGCAAATCTCACTGATTCAATGGATCTACTTATTAAGGACTAACAACAAGATTTGTGTCATAGCAGTGGTATGCCATCAGTATACATGCTATTTGGCTGAATAAAAAAAAAAAGAATCTGTCATTAGGAGATTACTAACATCTAAAAGGTGGTGATGAGGGAGAGTTGGGAGCTGAAAGGCGAGGAATTTACTGATGGAAGATTGTACCTGGTTCTTACAAAATGCAGCACTTGCTGAACATCTAGTGCTTCCTTCCCCTAGTTTCAAAGCTGCAGGAGTAGTCCTCATTGAAGATCAGATCTTTGAGAAGCCTTTTGGGTTCTCAAACCTTTGGGATCAAGGACTCTGTGGATTCTTCTTAATGACATCAGGAAGATACGACATACAGAGCAAGTAGGGATAGGTAAGGAATTAATTAATTAATTATATTAGCTTTGAGCCTAAAATGCTTAGCTTGAAACACACATAAGAATAAGGATGAAATGTCTGTCATGGATGAAATCTTCACATTTACCAAGCTTGCGGTTAGTTTCGGGGTTGTAAGGTTTTTGTTTTGTTTGTTTTTAAATTGCACATTGAAACAGGTACACAAAGAACGTGTACATTTGAAAAATTATATACAACTTATTTTTCAATTGACAATTTATATTAATGTGTGTGCATTTCAGAAATGTGTATAAATGACATATACAGCTGGACACTGAAATGCACACATGGTTCCATGCACAAAAAGGATACAGACCCAAGTTGGAAAAGTGCAGCAGTAGAAAAATGAAAATGAGTGAAAGCAAACTGGGCTAGAAAATAGTTTAAAACTTATGTATTTTAGCAACTTGGAGGTGTTTTCTGTGTGTGTGCGTGTGTGTGCGCGTGTGTGTGTGTGTGTGAGAGAGAGAGAGAGAGAGAGAGACTTACTGCAAGCATGAATGGAATAAGAAAACCAAATACAAATTACCATATTTGCCAGATACACCTGTGTATAAATCACACCCCATTTATACACTGGCAAATACAATTGGCTAAGACACACTGGCATATCAGATGCAACCCATTTTCAAACAATATTTTTCAGGAAAAAAAGTGAGTCTTGTATGCCAGCAAATAGAGTATACATTACACTGAAAATCTGGGGAAGAAGAGACATTTAGTGTCTTTATTTGTCAGAAATTCAGAGTGCCATTTCCACTACACTTCAGTGCATCTTGGATTTGGACATAAGCTGAAATATCAGATCCTGTCATCCCTTCTCATTTCACTCCTCTTCTCTGAGACGGTTCAAAGTACTTTGTTATACTGCAGCTGTTGATAAATCACACAAGTACTCCCCTTCAACCTTATCAGATGTGAACCCTAGAAGAATGGAGAGGAAATCTAGAAGACAATGGTTACAGAGAAGCAAACAGCATATTTAGGTTATGTGGGGGTGAAAGCTTGACTTTTAGTGGGTGGTTCCCATCTGGCAGCGATTTTTGCAGTGATGGGATATTTGTTTTTGAGTCTTCTTCAGGATTCACCCTGATGCTGAGAACCTTCACTCTCTGTTCTTTTGGCACTTTCAAAAATATGTTTTGAAGGAGATCTTTTTAAAAGATGAGGAATGCAGCAGCACTTTTAAAACTAACTGGTTTTAATTTTAGGATGAGCTTTGGTGGATATAAACCCAGCTCTTCAGATGCAGTGGAGAGAGATATCCAGGCCCCAGGATTATTAATCCTTTTCTTCTTCCTCACAAGCAAATTGTGCTTATGCAATATTTTTTCTTCATTGTCTAAGGACCTTTCCACACTACACTGTTATAGTGCTGCTATTCCACTTTCAACATCCTGTAGACTTCTGGGGTTTGTAGTTTACTTGAGGCCAAAGAGCTCTCTGACTGAGAATTCTAAAGGCCCCTCCCTAAACTGCAAAGCCCAGGATTCCACAGGCTGTTGAAAGTGGAATAATAGCACTATAACAGCATAGTGCAGAAAGACCCTAAGTTTTACTAGGGTAGGATGGTAGGTATCCAGACATCCTCGACCCTTTGTTAACCTTCCAGTGTTTTCCCATCACTTCTTCCATCTTGTTCTCCATTCAATAGAAAATCTATTAAGGAAGAAAGGGAGAATTGCCCTACAAGTGTTTTGACTGGAAGCAAAAAGAACCCACTGTCTGGAAAACTTGATAGTCCCAGGCGTATTCCTTGCAGTGTCAGCTTGAGGCAAGATGTTGCCTGAGAGATGGTAATTGATCATCTCTAGTCGGAAGCCAGAAAGTCTTATTGCTTAAGTCTTAGATTACAATGTGGAGGAAAATAATCATAATCTTCAGAGTAAAACTTTTAGTATAGCAGAGATGCTTTGAAACCATAAGCCCAAATATATCAAATGTCATAGTGAGCCACTATGAAGACTACATAGGACTTTGGTCTGATCCAGAATCAGTCTTATGATTTTCATGTTAGAGTGTTAGGATTATTTTTGTGGGGATTTCTGTTTATATCCAACCAGTGCTGTCAACTGTGAGGATTCCTCTCTGTCAATCCCACCATTGTGGATAAATGTGGGGGTCTATATACTCACCAAATGTGAAGACTTCCCAGTATTCTCTGCAAATGCTCATAGTGAGGTCTCTTCCTGATTTCCACCTCTACCAGACCTAAAGACTTCTTCCTGTCCCTCTTGTGTGACAACAACTGTGGGGTAAGTCTAAATGATCTCAAGGTTTATATGAGGATTTATACTGCCTTTATCCCAATAGGATACCACTTTTCCACCTTTAGTTTTGCCAGCCACAGATACCTTGTCTGAGACCAAGCTCTCAGACTGATTCCAGATGTGAAAAGTATATAAAAACAAAACAAAAATTGATTTACAGAAATTAAACATAAAACAGTAGATTATTCATATAACATTTGAAATACAACATTCTCTCATCTCAGATTAATCAAACTGTTACCAATCATTCAACTTCAACCATAGCCAAACTTAATCCCCTCTCAGACACATTTCTTTGATGCACTCTTCTCAAATCCCAGCCTAAACTGAAACCCTAACGGTCATTCACCAAATGCCTCATGCAAATCTCTTCAAACATTCCACCACTCGGCATTCACTTCAACTCTCTATTCTCTCCTTCCTCCCAACAGCTACATATCTCAAACTCACACAAAAAGGGCCTTTCCGTACTACACTGTTATAATGCTATTATTTTGCTTTCAACATCCTGTGGAATCCTGGGGTTTGTAGTTTACTGAGGGTAAAGAGTTCTCTGGCTGAAAATTCTAAATGCTCCGCCCTAAACTGCAAACCTCAGGAGTCCATAAGATGTTGAAAGTGAAATAATAGCATTATAATAGCTTAGCGTGGAAAGGCTCTAAGTCTGGCAACAATTTTATATACACACCCATGAGATCACATTTTTGAGACTGCAGAAGGTGGCAAGCTCTCCAGCCACCAAGAGGAGGCACGTGCTGCCACTGTCCCTGACATCACACTGTTGCTAGCCCCTACTGCCAACCAATGTCATCACAAGGATCTCTCTATGTAGCCAGTGCAAAAGTGGCCTGATGTCTACACAAAAATGGCCTGTACAGAGCTGGCTACTTCCCAGATTCCTAGCTGTGTAATTATTTTAGAGCCAGATGTTGTGGACAGAAAGATCTGGGAAATTACCTGGGTCATAGCACAGGAAATTCCTCAAGTGATCCTTCCCACATATTTTTTTTTTTAGGTCAGCTTTCAGAACCATGAAAAGCCTCTTGTGGGAGTGCCTATTATGGCATTTTGGGACACAGCTGATGTTTGTATTTTGACCAGATCATGAAAAGTGATTTCCTTAAAAAAAAAATTTCTAAATTCTTTCCCAGGTTGATTCTTGGCATACCATATGCACAAATGATCCTTGTCTTAAATCTGCTCCTTCAATGAGCAGTATTCTTTTGTTTTCTACTGTAATTCAATTTATGATCCAATTTAAGGCATTCGCATGAGCATACAATTGCAAATCCAGAAGCCCTAGGCCACCTGTTCCTCTAAGATCTGCCATCAGATTCAATTTTATCCTTGGCTTTTTTCCAGCACAGATTAATTTGGTTAAATCTTGTTTCCATTGATTGAAAACATTGTGTTTAATTATAATAGGTATATTTTGGAAAAGAAAATTCATTTTAGGTAGTATATTCATTTTTATTGCCAAGATTCTCCCTAACAATGATAATTGTAGCTTATTCCAAATCAATATTTCTTTCTTTATTTCCTTCCAAGCTTTTAATTAGTTATTTTAAAATAATTTTTGATTATTATTAGTTAACCATATGCCTAAATATTTAATTTTCCATTCTATTTTAAATTCTCCAGGCTAAAGGCAGGAACTCCTAGTGCTCTGCCATGTGAGTTGGCTGTCTCTCTGATGGGAAGCACTATAAGAGATTCAGGACAAAGTGAAGCATAATTTGAATTCAAATATTCCCTTGTCATTGCGAGCCTATGACAGCTATGTTTTAACTTTTCATTCTTCTTATGCCATCATGCTTAAACTGTACACATGCATGCTGAGAAGTTTGCCTGGAAAACTCATGCTACCCTGAGAACCCCAGAACTACTCTCCAATGTTAAATGGATGAATTGAAGCCTGAGGACAAGCAATAGAAGGTTGAGACATCTTAGTTCTTGCTCATCTTCTGGGATTTACTGGGTTTAGAAAAAAATTAGATGAGGGAGAGAGTTTTCCCATATTCCTAGACTCCTGTACTTATACAGAAGTGTCTGAGTCTTGATCTTGTGCCACTTTTTCATTCTGAGAACTAAATTGGCTCTAGTCTAGATAATCATGCAAGCCACCAGTGGCAGAGCGACAGGCCAAAATGGATGGGACAGCCTTTCCACTGCTATCAGACAGCTCAAAACTTGGTCTTACACACTGTGCTCACTCGCCTTGTCTTTCACACATCTATTCACTCACAATGGATATATACTCACATATATTTATACACACACACACACACACACACACTTGTATGTCTTCAGTCATTCACATATATACATATGTACACAGAGTGAGCTTTACCTTCACTTTGTCTTTGCCAGTTGAGTATGGACAGAGAAGGGCCAAGCCACCTCTGATTCCATCAACATTTAGAGGAACTGAATCTCTGCCAACTTAATCCCTGCCAACCTTCTCTGATTAGTGTGGGTGAAGCCCTCTGATTGGTGCATCAAAGAATGTCTCCTCATGCCACTGAATCAGATCAAAAGAAAGTTGGGAAATGGGGAACAGCCAAAAGGTTAGAGTGGATGCCCTTGTAGGCAGGATCCAGACAGTGGGATGAAGTTTTTCCATGAATCTACTTTATAGTTTAGGTCTTGCCACCTACACCAAAGTGCAGCCCTCCAGATTTTGTTGGACTGCAAAACCCAACATTCCTCATTATTGGAAAAGCTGACGGAGGGTGTTGGAAGTTGAAGTCTAACAACATCTAGAGGGTTACAATTTGTCCATCTCTGACCTCCACCTAAGAAGTTGAAGCAACTCTGTATTAGAATGCTAACGTTGCTAACATTACTCATCTCTGATAATTGAGGGCAAAAGCAGCTTATTTATATGTAGTACTTTTGGGACCATCAGTCGGTATTTTGAGCAAGAATCTGCTCAACATGTCAATAGAACTGCTCCTCCCATCCATATTCTACAGAAATCTCTTAGGGTTAATTTTCCACAGATGCTGCACCTGCTTGGCAGTCTTTCCATGGAGGTCTGACCTTTTTTGCTCTTTGGTTTCCACAATGATAACAGCAGTTCTCTGCTGAGCTCAGCTGTCGCACTTAATCATCCACAGTCTGCAATGTTTACCCATTTTATGGTAACAGAGATTTCAATGTCGGCAGGAGGTGGTTGCTCAGATGGACAATAGCCACATTTGTTCAAAGTCATAATCCTAAAGGACCTTAGTCATCATAAACCTCCCATGGCCCAGCTCCATACTGATTTCAACTTCATCTGTTTATATTTCATCACATTTAAAACTGAAGGCTCCAATATCAACAAATGTGTGTCTCATATGTTAAGTTTACTTTAATGTTGTTATAGTAATTGTGATACAGTACAAATATATTGTGGGAGGAAGAGGAGGAGGAGAAAAGAGCAGCTGCTTTCAAGATGAATTTCCAACACTCATCTCTATAGAGTTTGCCTCCTTAATTCCCCTTTCTTGATACAATTAATTTTACAAAGCTCCCTTCTTGGTTCTTCTCACCAACAACCTGATTATCAAAGTGATATTGGTGGAACAGGACTGTAGTAGTTAGCAAGAATTTCTAGAACTTAGCAAGCAGTGAATCTGACTGCTGGAACACTAAGATCATTGAGAGATCTTCCTTTCTGTCAAAATGAATGAGGTGATAATAAGACTTTCAAGTGCTACAATCATTAATGATTGATTATTGTCACTGTTATGTGCCTTCAAGCTGACGCTGATTTCCAGCAACTCTATCCTATGGTTTTCGTGGCAAGATCTATTCAGCTGAAATTTGTTGTTGCCATCTTTTGAGGCTCAGAGGATGTGTCTTGGTCAAGGTCACCCAGTGGCTTTCCAAGGCTGAGGAGAGATTTGAACCCTGGTCTTCTGGAATGCTAGTTCTACATGCAGACCATTAGACCATGTTGGCTCCTAATCTTATATGACATGTTAACACAGACATGGAGAAAGAATGAAGAATATAACCAAGGAGAAAGGAGAAGCCTGATAGATTTTTCTTTCTCTTTGATAGAGATCTTTCTCCATGCTAGACACTGTTTGCAAGCCAGACTCAAAAGATGTTCTGAAGGGCAATTGCAGAAGGTGCTGTGGGCATGATCACTCTGTGTGGAGCTGTTGGCAGTCATGTTGTTGATGGTGCTTCTGCTGCTATTGAAATTAACCAGATCTTGAATAATTTTGTTTTGGATATTAAAATGAGCCTACCAGCTGGCTGAGCATGCTCTTCAAAATGTCACAAATGAAAACTGAGAAACATGTGACCAAGCAACATCAGAGTGTAGTCAAGATGGCAAAAATTATTAATGAAGGATAACACACAAGCTAGGAGAGGCTGCAGAAGTTTGCTTTTGCCTGAGCCTACTGAGAAGGGCATGGGAGCCAGTGTGATATAGCAGTTTGAATGGTGAATTAGGATACTGGGCAATCGGGGTCTGAGTCCCCACTTGGCCATGGAGACCCCTGGAATTCTTAGCATGTGAAGGCAGAGTGACATGCAGTCTTCTTCTTGAAATAGTATTTTTCATTATCAAGGAGAAGTGTGTGTGTGTGTGCACGCGTGTGCATGTTTGGAGGGGTAGATTAGAACACAGGTAAGGTCCATAGGCCACACTTGCACCCCCATACCTCTGAGCTACACATACACTTTCATACCAACTGACATTTCCTGACTTTATTTTAATTTAAAAGCCCTGTCATGCTTTTATTTTCCTTCAGAGGGACCAATTTGTCATAATATTTAAGGTTTGTCCTGAGCTGTTTTAGGCCCAGTCAAAGGGCTTCTTTTCAAACTTGGAAATATTTTCCAGTCACTTCTGGTTTTGTTCAAAAAAAAAAGATTCCCAGGCCTAAAACAGCCAGAGGGTAAAAACATGTTTCCCTCATGTCCCTCCTGGAAGCTTCCAAGGGCCTTTTAAAATTATTTAAAAGGTATGGGGACAGATTGCATTTTTATATTTTGTTGTTCTAATTTATAAGTATTTTGCTTTATCTATATCTTTTGTTCTTATGTGCCTTCAAGTTGTTTCCAACTTATGATGACCCTAAGGTAACCCTATTGCAGGGTTTTATTGGCAAGATCTGTTCAAGGGAGGGGGTTGCCTTTGCCTTCCTCTGAAACTAAGAGAATGTGACTTGCCTAAGGTCAATCAGTGGTCTAAGGTCAATCCATGGTCGAGCAAGGACTCCAACCCTAGTCTTCATCAACAAATAAAGTCAACGCAGTCTAAAATCATATAAAATAAATGTCAAGTCCTAAAGCAATGGTGGGACTTGTGCATCCATCTAGATTTTGTTAGACTGCAATTCCTAACCATTGCTTGGTGATATTGGCTATGACTTATGGGAGTTGCACTCTGTGACACTGAAGGTTTATTTCCAGTCTCTTAAGTGGACTCCCACCCTTGCAGGACTGGAAATTCACTCCCAGCGTTCTACTGGGGTTCTTGCCAGCCTTCCAAAGCTGACTTCCATGCATGGAACGACTGGCAATCTCCCCAGCTCTATCAGGTATGCTGCCACCACCCCCCTGAATTAAGAATCATTTGGACAGGACAGGAGGGACCCTGCCCAATCTCTAAGCATAAGGAACTTCCACCTCCCTCCTCCCCCCGAGTGAGAGAGGTCCTATGTAGCGTGTGCCAAACCTGGTGTGGAAATGGAGAGAAACGGAGGTTTATAGAAGTGTTTAATCAAAGCATGCAAATAAACCATATACACTTGGGAGACTCCTCTCTCCCAGGTACACTTGGTTACAAGAATTTACAAAACAGATATAACAGCACAGATACATTCTTAAGATCAGCCAATTCCCAAAATAACAACATCCCTAACACGACTAACTACTTATTTCTAGTTACTCACAATTAGGTTATAGCCGTAGATGGTCTAAAGGAGAAGGGGGGGGGGTCCAGGAGACACGGCATGCTGCCAGCTCGACTGGCCCAGCTCTCCTCTCTTTCTCTCTGTCTCTCTCTGGCCACATGGCCTCTCAGAAGTTTCATATTTTCCTCGTTGGAAGGATCTGGAAGCATCTCCAAGATGCCCACCTCTTTTCCATTTGGTTGGTCAATTCTCACCTTGTGACCTGTGATGCTGACCCTTTCCTTTTGGTTGGTCAACTTTCACCCTGTGACCCTTGATGTAATCCCAACACCTCATTAACCCTTGGTTTACCTGAAGAAGGAAGTATCTCCCTTTGATAAGCCTAGATAATGGAAAGCCCCATTATCACACACTCAAATATCTGCAAAGCTGCATGATTCTTGCCCAGGCCCAAATCCAGTCATTAATTCCAATTGGACTGCCCCCTTCCCAAAATTTATGCAAGTTACAAAGTGCTGATGTACAAAGCTCCCACTGATTCAATTAGATCTATCAGATTTATTCCAGTTGAGACCAACAATTTCATTTAGGCCAAATTCTGAATCTCAAGCTAAACAGAAGTTACACAGAATTGATATATAAAATGATATGGGATCAGTCATTAATTTAGTGATCAGAACCCCTCTGACAAGGCACTACAGTCTCCTTTAAGACTGTTCCTCTAATAGCATTTATAATCATAGAATCATAAGGACCATCTAATCCAATTCCTCATCATGCAAGAATACACAGGTAAAGAGACTCTTGAACGATGCCCATCCAACCTCTGCTTGAAGACATCCATTACCTTTCAAGGCAATCTACTCTACTGTTGAACATCTTAGAGCAAACAAAGTTCTTCCTGATTTTCAGCTAGAATCTCTTTTCTTGCCATTTGAACCCATTGGTTCATGCTCTGAAGAAACAGAGAATAAGCTTGCTCCATCTTCTACATGGCAAATAAATATATATTTATTTAAATAATAAATAAATATTTAAAATAAATATTTAAATAAATATTTAAATATTTAAAGATAGCTATCATGTCATCTCATAGTCTTCTTGTCTCCAAGTTAAAAAGATCTAGCTCCCTCAGTTGTTCCTCATAAGGCTTGGTTTCCAGACCTTTGATCCTCTTGGTCACACACATTTTAGCTTGTACATATCCTTCCTGAATAATGGTATCCAGAACTGGACACAGCATTCAGCATTCCAAGTGATATGTGTAGATGTGTATATAGAAAAGTGCAGACTCTGAGATATTAGTTCTGTTCACAAAGTAGACAGATTACAGATGTGTAGTGATGTGTTTAAGTCTTTTACTCCAAGTCTCAAGTGAAGTCTCAAGTCTCTACCTTCTAGTTTCTAGTCAACTTTCAAGTCCCCGCAAGATACTTTCAAGTCAAGTCTCAAGTCTGGCAGCCAACAGCTAGTTTTAACAATTTAACTAGTGTCTGCCCTCCATATTTGTGATTTTGCCATCTGCAGCTTCAGAAGTGGGGAACAGGATCCTTCTTATTTCCCATTACTGAAGCTTCAAGAGCTTTAGAACAGTGGTCCTCAACCTGTGGGTCCCCAGATGTTCGTGGACTTCAGCTCCCAGAATCCCCAGCCGCTATGGTCAGTGCTCAGGGCTTCTGGGAGCTGAAGTCCACAAACATCTGGGGGCCCACAGGTTGAGAACCACTGCTTTAGAAGGAAGGATCCTTCCTCCTCAAGCTCACTCTGGGTGAACTCTGGGTACAAGTCTTGCCTTCCGCTCTTAGGAAAAGTTTTAGAAATCTCCTCCTATCTGTAGCAGGCAGAGGCTGCTGAGCAGACCTCAACCCCACCTCAAGCCTGTTGCCTAACCCTTTTGCTGTTCCCCTCTGAGAAATGCGTCCACACTTTGGCCTTGAGACAGATCATCATGTGACCAGTAAGTTGTAAGGTTTCTGGATGAATGTGTTATATGTTATGTTACTGAAGCAAGGGCAAATCAGTCACTAAAAATATACAAGTCTCAAGTTGAAGTAAGTCAGTATGTCATTTATTGCTGAGTCAAGTTCGAGTTGAGTCACTGAAGCAACTTGAATCTGAGTCAGTTGACTTGAGTCTACATCACTGCAGAGGCATGGATCAACCTCCTCCCATACCACTCGAAAAGAGGATCCTAATATTGTTCCTTCAACACATTGTACAAAGAAAGATGCATAATGTACAGAGAATTCTCTCTGTACATTCTTTTTCTATTTCCAACATAGCTTCAGGGTGCTGAAGCCTAGGTAATCCACAGGAGTGTTCATGTCAGATTAATTTTGGAATGTATGGAGTATACGAAAGAACAACACATGGTTGGCTACTTGATGTCAGAGATGGACAGAAGTGCTTGTAGGATTTCCTGCCTCACTTTGGCTTCCCAAATTGCACTTTGATTTGAGGGTGGCAATCATTTACTGGTTAACCGTAGACAGCAAAATACCTTGGACCATTCCTGCTCACAACACTCAACTTTTTCCTTCATCATGTGATTGCATTTCATGAGTCTCAGGGTCTCCATCTTTGACTTAATTTTCAACATCAGCATCAGAACCTAAATCCTTCAGGGGTGGTAGAGGACCTGCTCTGGATTTTGTCCTAGAATAGCCTGTTCCAAAAATTTCAATTCCTCCTCAAGATGCTGTCTGAAGAATATAAAACTGGGCTATCCCTTGGCTGCCATCCCTTGGCTGCCACCCACTCCTCTCTGGTCAAGATATATGATCCTGAAGGCCAGATTAAGTTACTTTGCCACCTGATGCAAAAATCCCATAATGATGCCTGTTCCGTGGCAGTAAAAATACAATAGTAAATAAAAATGGAGGGGGTTTTTTGGCTGAGAGATTCTGGGAGCTGAAATCTAAGGTAATTTTCCCCAGTCTCTGAATTGAGTATGCAACAATTTGTTGACCTTTCAATCATGACATCTAAAATAAGCTGCCTGAGGTAGCTGCCTCACTCTTCCAAAAAGTATTATTATGCTGTAGAATATTAAAGGGGGATGAACTACTACAAATGTAAGAGCTGACAAACCTACAACAACACATGTAGATAATATAGCATAAAGCATACCATTATTAATTGTGTCAGTCACTGTTTTCACTCTTTTTGACAAGCATATTTTTTCTTTTTTCTTTTTTTTTGGAACTCTTATCATTGTTTCTTTCCTTTCAGCTCTTTCAGCCAATTCACAACAAACAGATGGTGATGATGGCTGGAAGTCCTTCAGCATGGTGGATAAAAGCATTCCTGCTGTACAACAGGTTTCATTTATCAAAAGCTTTTTTGTTAATTCAGACTTGATTTCCTCTGGCTTCTATTGATGGAATGTCTGAGGATGACACATTTCATTTGAAAGCTGATTGATAAAGAAAAGAAGCCATTTTTTCTATAAGCTCAATTAAAAAGCACAGTGGGGCTAAAATACTAATGAAAAAAAGAATATTTGGATATGGATCTCTCCGCACAACCACCACCACCACTGCTTTTGTGGAAACGTATTGCCATTATTCTGCTTTTTGTCTCACATATATAAAAATATACGTGATGCCTCAATTATTTCTTTTTAGGGCAAATTTTCAAAACAGAGCATTTACAGCTGAACCTTGATTACTTACTTCCTGGCAGGCCCAATAATGGGATTTGAAAAGGAAAGACTATAGGCCTTTCCGCACTACACTGTTATAGTGCTATTATTCCACTTTCAGCATTCTGTGGAATTCTGGGCTTTGCAGTTTAGCAAGTGGCCTTCAGAATTCTCAGCCAGAGAGCTCTTTGGCCTCAGTAAAGTACAAATCCCAGAATTCCACAGGATGTTGAAAGTGGAATAATATCACTTATAACAGTGTAGAGTGGAAGGACCCTATAGCAGATCCCTTGTCAGGAATAATTTAATCACGAATACATATTAGGGATGAAACTTCTGTTGGGCTATGTGTCATCTCCCAGTTATTTCCCATGGTTCTTAAGATCATTACTGTCCTTCTCTGCTTCATCCGCCATTCAGCACTAACAGGGCTCAGCATGTCTCTAGCCAAGAAGAGGGTGGCATTGTGGGTGAGCTTTAGCAACAAGTGACAATCACTTACTTATTTATTGCATATTTATCCCCATCTTCTCCAAAGTGATTCAAGTAGGTTGGCCATGCGTCCTATTCTGTGAAGAGTTTTCAAGGAACAGTCCTCTAGTTGAAGTCGTCTTTTACTTGAGGAGTTATCTTGCCCAAGTCCAGTTTAAAGATAATGGCCTTTTCTGCATTACCCTCCCAACCTGCCATAGAGATGGGAGAAGGACGGGACTGTGATGATGGTTCTGCATAACGTCGTTGCAGTCCCATCCTTCTCCCATCCTCAGGTGATACAATCACGGATTAAATCATTGATGGGTTTTCCCTGTCAATGACTCATGACTGCACCACCATTGCAGACTTACCTGTCCTGCAGAAACCTGGGAAGCACAATGGCTGTGTTTCCTTTCCCAGAGCAGCCTGGAAAGGTACTCGGCTGTGCTGTGGAAGGAAGAGGCATGGCCATGGTGTTTCCTTCATGATAGTGCCAGTTGGTATGGAGGAGAGGACTCCACAAAAAGGTAGGGTGCAGAAAGGGCCAATGAATCCTAAGAAGGGACAGCAGCCTGAGGAAGCACATATTTCACCTGGTCAGAGTCTTCACAACTATGATAAACAGTATATTTATGTTTAAATGATGGCAATGATTTCTTAAATCTGAGTTTTACACAAATGTCTTCTTTTACTTCCTTCCCCTTCGGTGTTCTCTTTTCTTTGATCATGCATATGTGGCCACATTACACTCAAGTTCTCCTTGCCTCTTCATAATTTAGGTCCATAAAATAGGTCCAGCCCTATCATTAAGTACGGTATGGCAGCCACTTCAGGCAGCAGATTCTAAGGGGCATGAAATAATAGTGGGATGTTGGAGGATATGCCATGTGCCTTGCCCTATACCCTCTAAGCTAGTCCACAGACCCTAGACGTGCAATGAAAGATGCATACCTGTTGCCAGTGTCAACATAAGACGGAACCACCAGTCCAGTTGGATTCTGTACATGTAGTGGGAGGGAATGCCATCTTATCACTTGTCTCAGGTGGAAAATTACATTGAGTTGGTTCTGTAGTTACAACAACACTTTGAAGCTGGTGGAGACAGGGAGGAACAAGCTGTTTCGTGATTCCCTCAGTGAGCTTCATGACTGAGTGAAATCTCAGACTTAGGGCCTTTCCACACGACGTTGCTGTTGCGTTTTTGCTACAGGATGGCAGCAGTCAGCAGGTCACGCTTCCGCATGTTGTCCCCGTCCCACTGCCATCCTGTCGCGGAGCGTCGTGCTTGTGCAGTTTTTGCAAAATCTGTAGCACAGCAATGGAAAAAGCCCAGCTGTGCTGCAGAAGAAAGACGTGGTGCCATTGCGTTCTCTTCCACATGGACTGAGCGGGTGCAGAGGGGAGTGTTGCTGAAGCACTCCCTTCTGGACCCGGGACTGCAGTGAGACGATGCAGAAGAGCTTTGTCGTGTGATCATCTTGGTTCTAGTCCAGTATTTTGTCCATTACATTGTTTGAAAGTCCTTCACAGAAAAAGCAAATTTCCACTGTAGGACAGAAATATTTCTATTAGTAGAATCTTTTTATGGCAATGCAAGTTGCAGATGTAGGTCCCCTGACCGTGATCAGGCAGAGCAACAGATCAAGCTCTTCCATCCCATTCTTGGAGTCTGCTCCACAGAATCAGCATGACAAAGAACAAAACCTGCACAAGGCAGAACAGCAAACACACTCACCTGAATGTTCTTAAGGGTTAATATGGTTTGGAACAGAGGAGCTGTCAGCAAGTTGGGATTCAGAAATCAGTTCAGATCTCTTCAAAAGCAGTCTGCCTTTTCCTTAGCACCTCACAAGAAAGAGAAGAGGTATAGATGGGGGGGGGAGAGAGAATGAAAAAGAGAGTTTAAGGGTTTCAGATATTTTGAGCTTTGACTGAATCTACTCCAGCATTACCTCAACAAATTTCCTGAGGGAATGCAGCTTCCACTCAGAAAAAGCAAAGCAAAGCTTGGCCATTCCTGGTTTACATCATCAGTTGTTCTAGTAGTATATGTCTGGTAGTAAGTGTATGTCTCTTTCTCAACCTTACTTCATACTCACTGTCAGTCTAACCTTGGTGGTATCATGGTTACCTCCACGATGCTTCTCCTCTTATGATAGCACAGTACTATCCCAGGCCTAGAAGGCAAGGAATTGTTGATCATAATTCAGTATGCTGCAAAGCATCCATTCTGAAATTCTGAATGCTGACATCCCATCACTCTTAGGAAAATAAACTGCAGGATTAACATTCTCCTGTACAATCTCCAGTAGTATACAGATGCTGTAAACCAGTGTCCATAGCTGTGGGAAACAGTGTCTGCATTCTCTGTATGTGCAGATGAGTGGATGCCCAGTATTCAAACACTAGATGGCAGCATTACATGGTATAACTAACCCTTTTTTCCCCTGAACTGAGTGTTGGATTGATTATTCAAAACCACTCAAAATGCTTTTCAGCTTCCTCTCTGTACCTGATCTTTATCTGCAGTTTGTTGGCCTGACCATGAGCTGAAGAACTCTGCAGAAGAACTCGGCACTTAAAACTAGGTTGTATCTGATTTGCTGCAGCAAGGTGTTATATAGTCTGCTTTTGCAAACAACAACAGCCAAGTATTGCAGCATTCCAAACTTAAATATAAGAAACTGATAATTTCAGCAATTATAATTCAGCAAAAATAATTAGGTACAATGCAATTGTTCAGGAAATTCAAGAACAGTCCTCCCGAGGACTGCCTCTTGAGTTATATACAGCTTCAAAATCCAGATAACCAGTGTGGTTGATGCCTAAAAATTCTGGGCCTTCCAACTGGTATGTTGTTGTTGTTGTTGTATGCTTTTGAGTCATTTCATTTTTTCACGTATTTATTTATGAGGTTTTAAACAAAATTACATAATGCAAAACTCCATAAACATGAAGTACAAAAAATATTTATAACATAGACAAAAACTAATGTTGACACACTCGATAAGATAAACAAGAAACGTAAAAAAGATCCCTAAATCATTAACTTATGAACTAACTAATCTAAACAATTGTACAGCTTAACAGCAACATATTAATACACATAAGGGCTCTGACCTCCACAGCCAAACTATAAAGAAAAAAGAAGAGTGAAAAGAAAGCAAAGTAATAGTAATGTAATCATTACAAATCCAGATAAACAAAACTACTAATATTTCTATCCAGAAATTATTGCATCACTGGTTTGGTTTGGTTTGGTTTAGTTTTTCTGAAGAAGTTTCCACAGTTTCCAGTATTTAAAAAGAAAAAAATCTCCAGTTGGCTTTTCTTTTAAAATCCATATTAATTTAGCCATTTGGGATAATTCAGCAACCTTAACATCCAATCCTGCATTGCAGGTTCCAAGTTGTTTCTGATTTATGGTAACCATACCACAGGATCTTCTTGGCAAGATTTGTTGGGGGTCAGTTGTCCTTGTCTTCCTGTGAGATTGATTTTGATTTTGACTTGCAACTTCCAGGTAAATGTAAGCCACATTCTTTTTCTTTCTTCTCTTTTTTGATCAAATAGTCTCTGAAGGAAAGCAATATTGAAGTTTGCAACCCATAATACAGTGAACAGCATCCATCCTCTCACTGACATGCTCATATACCTGATCCCTTCTTGCCATATTATATTATTATCTTCTTGCCATATTACTTTAACAATGTCCAATATTATCTATAATGGCTGTTTGTCTTTTTCATGCTCATGTCACCAAGGGAGTGGGCTAAAAAGTGCATACATAATTATTGCAACACCAAGCCACAAAATGAAGACTCAGGCCCCTTCCACACAAGGCTGGTGAATCAGTTCGTGCTGTTTCTTGCCGGATTTTCTGGGCTCGAAACAAGGCAGACTTTCCCTCATTTCCTTCTGCATAGCTACTGCGTATGTTCCACTCTGATTCGGAGGAGCGTGAGTTCATGAATCTACACTACCTCTGCCGTGGCCACTCCTGCTACTTCTCTTACCCCGACCCATCAGCTGTGATTGGCCCTTTTTTTTTGCATGGTTTAGTACATCATCGCATACGTGCATAATGTGTGAAAGTCCATACTACCCCCTGGCCCCTCCCATGAGCCCTCCCTTGACCACCAATTCGCATTGGTGCAAATGTACATGTCTGCACCACTGTGAAAGTACGAATCAGATTGATCTGGAAAATTGGAAAACTGATTTCTTCCGGTTTCAAATAGCGTGCTTTACCACCACATGGGGGTGCATTTAGTCAGAAATACATGCAGAATGAAGGTAAATAAACTGAACCTAGTCCACTCCAACATGCAGAAGACCTCCATGGCAAGACCCGCCTTAATAACCACATGCGGAAAGGGCCTCAGTTTGGGAAGGGGAGTGTATGTGTGTGTGTGGATGCACACATGCACACACATGTACATTTAAGACATCAACTTCCAAACATGTACAGAATGTGCTTTCACTCACCACTAACAACTACTTAGCCCATGAGAGTCCAGTTTTAGGGAGCAGAGCTTCCAAGCAGACATTTTGTAGCTCTCAGGAAACTTCCGAAGGGAGCTTCCAGAATACTTGGCCACTATACATCTCTAGGAATTGAAGCCCAAAATATCTGGAGGACCAAAGGCTGAGAACCACTGCCCTAAAACATTTACTATATTTTGTTCCTGCAAGTCATGGGGATAATATAAAGGAGGGAACAAGCTTCCAATGAAGAAAGTTTTGAGTGTGTAACTACCACACTTGCCTTTATCTGTGGCCCTTTCCACAAGACAGCAGCATCCTGGCATGGGGATGCGAGAGGAGTGGGATCGCTGTGACTCTTCTGCATGACATTGTTGTGCTCCCGCGCTTCACACATCACCATCTGGCACAATCGCAGGGTATATCATTGATGGAAAAACTCTGTCAATAACCACCAATCACACAAGCCTTCCATCGCTGCTGGCCATGAAGAAGGGCCAGAAGCATGATCACGCACTTCCTTCCCCAGTGCAGCATGGGAAGAAGGCCAGCTGCAGTGTGGAAGGAAAAGGCATACCCCTCATATTCCCTTCTGTAGGCAGCCAGTGTGCAAAGGGGAGCGCTGAGGACATGCTTCTATCCCGGCAGAGGTTCAGCCAGGATTGTGATGGGACGATGCATGAGAGTATCACCCTGTGAAAAGGACCTGTTTGGTAGGCATGCTACTCTGGGTCCAGCTGACCTCTTGTTCCTGAAGAAACGATTTAATTTCACAGGATAATCTACAGTATTGCCATTGACTTCGACTTATGTTGACTCTATGTGAAAGAGGGACCTCCAAGATCCTACCCTTAACTGCCATGCTCAGGTCTTGCAGATTTAGAGACATGTCTTCCTTGACTGAGTCTGTCCACCTGTGATGCTGACTTTCTCTTTTCCTACATTCAAAAGGATTATTATCTTTTCTAGTGAGTCAGGTCCTGTTATGATATAGCCAAAGTATGACAACTTCAATTTAGTCATCTCAGCCTCTTGAGAGAGTTAAGGCTTGATTTTCTCTAGGACACATTTATTTATCTTTTTAATGGTTCAGGATATGTGTAGAACCCTTTTGCAGTACCAAATTTCAAAGGAGTTGATTTTCTTTCTATTAGCTTTCTTTACTGTCCAGCTTTCACAATCATATATAGAAACTGGAAATATAATGACATGGACAATTCTCACTTTCAATGACATATCTTCACACTTCAGGATCCTGTCTAGTTCCTTCATAGCTGCCCTTCCAAGTCCTAGGCCCTTTCCGCAACACACCTTTTCACGGAGCGGGGGTGCGGGGATCACGCAAGCAGCTTCTAGCGAGAGGCTCTCGCATCCCGGTTCCTTCAGCTCCACAGCTGCCGCCTGCTCACTTGAGAGCCCCACCTCTTCCTTCTGCAGTGCAGCCTGGGAGTTTCCCAGTCTGTGCTAGGGCAGGAATTGTGAGCACTGCAGCTCTGGAGCTCCACATGCACAGCAAGTGCGTGCAGGGCCCTGGAGCAATGTGCGATCGCGCACCATTTTTGGCTCACAGCCAAAAATGAAAAAGTGCATGGTCAGCACCTGCCAGCCCCTGGAGCGTCGCGCGATTGTGAGTGCGTCGTGGGGACCGCTCCTCACATTTGCACGACGCTCAAGGGGCCCTTTCACATGGTAAATGCCGTGCGAAAAGTGCCCTAATTTTCTGATTTCTTGACTGCAGTCTCTATTCTACTTAATGACTGAGCCGAGGTATGGAAAATCTTGAACTGTTTCAATGTCTTCATCATCCACTTTGAAATTATGTAAATCATCTCTGGTCATTATTTTTGTTTTCTGAATGCTCCATTGTAAATTTCTCTTTAAACTTTCTGCCTGTACTTTCTTCCGTAATCCTTCCACATCTTTGTTGTTTTCTGCTAGTAGTATAGTATCATCTGCATATCTTAAATTGCTGATGTTTATCCCTCCAAGTGTCACTCTTCCTTCATCAAATTCTGCTTTACATATGGTATGTTCAACATAGAAGTTAAACAGATAAGGTGACAAAATACACCCTTATCTCACTCTCTTCTCAACTGGAAAC
The DNA here is from genome assembly GCA_948472985.1 of Iguana delicatissima. Classification (NCBI taxonomy): domain Eukaryota; kingdom Metazoa; phylum Chordata; class Lepidosauria; order Squamata; family Iguanidae; genus Iguana; species Iguana delicatissima. The sequence goes on from CAOKZL010000310.1 coordinate 249,416, forward strand.
AATTATCTTTCTCCATATTCTATCCTAACAGTAGCCTCTTGTCTTGAATACATGCTACACACCAGGACAAGCGAATTTTGTGGCATACCTGTATCTTTAAGAGGGATCCATAGTTTTTCATGTTCTGCACAATCAAATGCTTTGCTGTATCTATAAAGCACAGGCTGATTTTCTTTTGTGTGTTCCATTATCCAACATATGCTTACAATATGATCCCTAGTGCCTCTTCGTTTTCTGGGCCCAGCTTGGACACCAGACATTTCTTGCTCCAAGTATACCTGATTCAATTCCCTTGCATGTCAAATATCAAGAAGGCCATCCAACAGAAACTTAATTACATGTATTACAACTTTCAAAACATTGTTTTCTCACATAGAAGAGCTGGAGTGGTTAACTAGTTAAGATAGTGATGTTGGGATCCTGAAGAGCTAGTGAGTAATGACTAGGTGGCTGTGGACCAATCATTTTCTCCAGCCTGACCTACCCTACTAGCTTGTTATCAAGACGATAGGGTCATTGCGCAGAGAAGATGGTGAATTACTCACAGGGGGGAAAAGAAAAGGCAGAACTACTTAACACCTTCTTTGCCTCAGTTTTTTCCCAGAAGGATACAAGCACTCAACCTGGCGGTTGGGGAGCAGGTGAGGAAGCAGGGGAAATGAGGCACGTAATAGGTAGAGAGGTGGTACAGGAATACCTGGCCACACTGGATGAATTCAAGTCTCCAGGGCCAGATGAATTGCATCCTAGGATATTAAAAGAGCTGGCAGAGGTCATTTCGGAACCACTTGCTATAATCTTTGAGAAATCTTGGAGGACAGGAGAAGTTCCAGCAGACTGGAAGAGAGCAAATGTTGTCCCCATCTTCAAGAAGGGGAAAAAAAGAGGACCCAAATAATTATCGCCCAGTCAGCCTGACATCAGTACCCGGAAACATCCTGGAGCAGATCATTAAGCAGTCTGTTGCTAATCACTTAGAAAGCAAGGCGGTAATCACGAGAAGTCAATATGGATTTCTCAAAAATAAGTCATGCCAGACTAATCTTATCTCTTTTTATGATAGAGTTACTAGCTTGATAGATGAAGGGAATGCTGTGGATGTAGCATATCTCGATTTCAGTAAGGCCTTTGACAAAGTTCCCCATGACATTCTTGCAATGAAGCTGGTAGAATGTGGGCTGGACAGGGCTACTGTTAGTTGGATTTGTAATTGGTTGACCGACCGAACCCAAAGAGTGATCATAAATGGCTGTTTCTCATCCTGGAGAGAAGTGACTAGCGGGGTGCCACAGGGTTCTGTCCTGGGCCCAGTGCTGTTCAATATTTTTATCAACGACTTGGATGAAAGAATAGAGGGCATGCTCATCAAATTTGTAGATGACACCAAATTGCGAGGGGTTGCTAATACGCCAGAGGACAGGATCAAAATTCAAAATGACCTGGATAGATTGGAGAGCTGGGCCAAGGCTAACAAAATGAAATTCAACATAGATAAGTGTAAGGTCCTACACTTAGGTAGAAAAAATGGAATACAGAAATATAGGATGGGGGACAAGTGGCTGGATAGCAGTACGTGTGAAAGGGATCTAGGAGTCTTCATAGACCACAAGCTGAACATGAGTCGGCAGTGTGATGCGGCAGCCAAGAAAGCCAATGCAATTCTCGGCTGCATCAATAGGAATATGGTGTCTAGATCGAGGGAGGTACTGGTACCACTCTACTCTGCTTTGGTTAGACCTCATCTTGAATACTGTGTCCAGTTCTGGGCACCCCAATTCAAGAAGGACATGGTCAAGCTGGAGCAAGTCCAGAGGAAGGCAACCAAAATGGTGAGAGGCCTGGAAGCCATGCCCTATGAGGATAGACTTAGAGAGCTGGGGATGTTTAGTCTGCAGAAGAGAAGGTTAAGAAGGGACATGATAGCCATGTTTAAATATCTGAAGGGATGCCATGTAGAGGAAGGAGAGGGCTTGTTTTCTGCTGCTCCAGAGACAAGGACAAGGAGCAATGGATTCAAGCTGCAGGAAAGGAGATTCCACCTGAACCTCAGGAAGAACTTCCTGACAGTCAGGGCTGTCCAGCAGTGGAATATGCTGCCTCGGTGTGTGGTGGAGTCTCCTTCCTTGGAGGTTTTTAAGCAGAGGCTGTTGGGAGTGCTTTAAGGGTGTTCCTGCATGGCAGGGGGTTGGACTAGATGGCCCGTGTGGTCTCTTCCAACTCTATATTTCTATGATTCTATGATTCTATAAGATAAAAGGGGGAGTAGACTAGGGCCCTTTTCACACAGTATGCCACCTTGATCTCATTGGTGGAAACATGGAATAATAAGTAAGTCATATGCTTGACACCTGAATAAGAAGTAGCTTAATTTCTATAAACTGTATCGATCATCAGTTTCTGGACAAACTTAAGGAAATAATAAAAAATTTTACCATCAGCATATCTTAGTACCAAATGTCTTTCAGATGTTGATGGATTTCCACTTCCTGCAAGCCTGGCCAATGGAGAGAGATGAAGAAAGGAGCAGTTTGTGAATAGGTTCCCTAGCTTTGGTCTATAATGTGATCTGCTTCATTATCCAATAGAATGCTTATTTACTTGTTCATTTCCCAATCACTTTCAGAGTTTGTAGATTTATTATTGTATCAGCTGGGCTTTCTTATGGCATGACCTGTCAGCAGTCATTATCTGCACTGGACCTGTCTAAGTTCTCTACACTGATTCTGAAATCTACTGAAGTTGGGGAGTACTACTCAGCCTTAAACCAGTGGTGGGAGTTGTAGACCTCCAGTTGTTCTTGGACTGGAACTTCCAGCATTCTTCACCACCACCTTTGCTGACTATGGCGAATAGTTCTACACCACTAATACTATCGCCACCTGAAGCTTTCAGTTACTAGAAGCCAAGGAACAAAATGGGAGAAGACCAAAGGAGAGATTAAACCTATGATAATGTTGAAAGGAGCCTCCGCTATAATTAAGAATAGGAAAGAAATCAATTTGATTTGTATTTCTACATTAAATTTTTTATTTTGAATTGAACAAAGTGCATCTTGCTCCAGAAATCCATATATTTGTGAAGTTTGCAATGAATTCTGAAGGCAAAAAAAGAATATAAATCCACTGAGTGCCAGAATGGTTTAGTGATTTGAGCATTGGCCTATGAACCTGGAGACCACTGAGTGATTCTAGGTGTATAACACACTCTCAGACCTAGAAAACTCTCTAATAGGATCACCGTACAGTCAACATAAGCTGGAAATGACTTGAAGGCATAAAACAACAAAACACTTGAAAAAAATGCACAGCTATGTGGAAAATGCATACAAATAAATAAATGTACATATTTTCATGGGGAACTTTTTAAAAAACCTACATTCCAGAAAGAAACAGGGAGAGAATGAGAATGTTAGTAGGATGCTGAGAATGGGAGTTGATGATTTTCACAATCCTAGCAACAACTATTTACAGAAAGGTGTATGTTGCCAACAAATTTGCATGGCTTAAGTTGCCCTGACATTCCTAAACGTGGTGGGTGGGTGTGTCAGCCTGGGAATGTCACAACATTTCCAAGGAGACATTCGAACTTCAGAGCTATGGGATCTTCCCATGCAAGAAGCTTTTAATCTGGGCTAAAAATAAGGAACAGAAACATGGTATGGGGATTCCCTAGCCTGCTGACCCCATGTTTGTGTGAGCCTCACTTGCAAATAGGCTGAAATTGCTTGTGAGTGCATAGAGGCTTACATCCACTTGATAAACTGGCAGCCCAATTCTAGGCATGTTTACTTGAGAAGAAAATCCCTCTGTGATCCATGAAGTTTAATGGGAAATAAATCCTGTTAACTTTAGTCAGCATGGATTATTTCTACATAAATGTTTATAGAGCTGAAGACTCTTTTCAGGCCTTTTGGCAGAGCATTTATGTGAAATAAATTTTAAAACCTTTTCTCGTGTAATTTTGTAGCTTGGTTTGGGTCTTTGTATTCATTTAAGCGCCTAAACTCTTTTTTAAAAAAATAATAATTACATGCACGCACAAATAAACACACACACATATTGATTCTTCAAGATAAATAAATTGGTTGCATATAAATCACACATTAACTGTAGTTTATATTTGACAGATTGTAGAATTAAATTCTGGGATTTTTTTCCCCATTACAATGCTTGTACATACTATATTTTAAGGACAGAACTATCACTAAGTAAACATGAAGGATTTAGGATCCTGATTTCAGTTGAGTTTGTTGGATCCAAATATGGATTTCAAAAATTAGCTTGGAATTGGGTAAGAAAATATACAGCACATTATATGCTGAAGAGAAAGGACTGCTACAAAATACTGTCACCTTTATTTTCATTACTCTAGCTTGGGACAATGGTCTGTCTCTTCTCTTTTCCTTCTCTTCTGATTCTTACTGTTTCCTGTATGATTACAGGAATTATTCCTGTAAGATTAATTGTGGGATATTCACATCTACCTAAAGGCTACTGGGTTGGCCGTACCATTAGGTAGAATGAGACAGGTGCCACATACAGCTGACGTTCCTTGACAGGTGGGGTAACATGCTCATCGCAAGACATTTTGCTGCTCCACCACAGACAGAAAAATCTCTTGGCATGAAACTCGCTATGTTCAGTTGCACAAAAAAAAATGTTGTGGTCAGAGCAAGGGTAAGGGCTTTTGATCTTGCTTGCCTCACATACATTTCCACTGCAGCTGTAACAATCCAATATCCTGGATAAGTGGGACAGAGCAGGATTCTGCACTGCCCCACTTATCAAAGGACAGGGCTGCCCAAGACATTTTCCTCCCTGAAGCAAGGTAAGATAGAAAACACCCACCCCGTGCCATGTTCAGAAGCCAAAAGCAATGAGAAGATGTCTCCACAGTTCCCCTAGAGTGACAAGGTGGTTAGAGAAGGACACATGACAAAATAGTTCTGTCTTCCCAAATAGGGGACTCACATGGCATGGTTGTAAGACTATCACTGCTGTTCTTCACTATCTGCTGCCTGAGGTCCCACTCTGCCTAATAGTAGACCCAGTTCTGCCAACAGGAGGATCCTAAGTCCACAGAGCCTTCAGGTTGCCATGACGGATGAATTCACCTGCATGCTGCTCCCTCACTTGGTTTTCTTATCTCAGCTAATGTCTTTCTGTTCTTCAACACTGAATTTCCAGAAAGAGATGTTAGTAGGCCTCAAGCCTACCTTGAAAAACTTTGCCTACATATTATCCATAAGATTAGAATTGTTATTTAGCTGGGGGTGCCGGTGGGGGCGGGAAACAGCCTGCATGTGTTCGAGAAATGTGTTCATCTCAGATGTTCTACAGCTGAACCACAGACATGGAGATGACTTCCAAGACTGAGACTTCTCAGTCGAGGTTAAATTAATAGTTTGCAGAATTGAAATAACAGTAGCCTAGCATGATACATATCTCCAAGGCCAAACAAACAGCTTCTAATTCTATTTGCACCCATCTGATACCAGAGAAACTTCATTCTGAGAAAATATGCTCAGCCCCTCCGACCTTCCTCCAAGTTGCTGAAGAAAGAAGGTACAAATGGTCCTCACTAGGGATGGGCCAACTGAATCCTCAAATCTTCAAATCCTTGAATCCTCTGGAAGGCAAATGGTATCTTTTGAATCCACCAATCTGCCTGCACTTGGGGATCAGGAGGTTGGTGAATTTGAAAGGGATCGAGCCTGCAGCCCACCCTCGGGCCTGAGCTCGCACAAGCGCCCGGGATCAGGCCCGCAGCAGCGTGCAGGGCCAGCGATCACCTGCTTCTTGCCCACCCCCTCCTGCCCAGGGGCCTGAGCTCACACAAGAGCCCAGGATCAGGCCCGCAGTGGTGTGCAGGAAAGCGATTGTCAGATCGCTGCCCATCCCCTGCCTGCCCTGGGGCCTAAACTCAAGTGAGTGCCTGGGATCAGGCCCACATGAGCGTGCAGGGCCAGCAATCATCAGCTCCCTGCCCACTCTGGGGCCTGAGCTCGTATGAGCACCTGGGATCAGGCCCGCAGCAGCACGTAGAGCCAGCAATCGTCAGCTCCCTGCCTACCCCCTGCCTGCCCCGGGGCCTAGAGGAGGTGCAGAGTGCAGAGGACGTGATGGCCCCTTCTCTGTACACCCTCCGCTGCCACCAGTGCGAGTGCTTCAGAGGCGTCCTACAGGGACATGCCGAGTGGGCGATCACCCATTCTGTGTATGCCCTCAGTCACTGCTGGGGCTGTCTGTGCCCACTCCTGCTGCCTGTCCCCGTGGCTGCCTCCCTCTGCAAGGTAAATAATCTCTATTAAACCCTTTTTAAAAATAGGATTCGAAAGATTTGAGATTTGTGGATTCCCAGAACCTTCCAGGGATTTGGATCCGGATTTGGATTTGGAAATTTCTGGATTCATCCAATCTCTAGTCCTCATAGTAAGTTGTAGACTAAGAAAGAGCTACTTGAATTTCACAAAACACACTATTATATCTAATTCATTTGTAAGTTACACTCTCTGCCTAGCAGAAACCTAGAGTTATATATAAAACTAGCATATATATCTGGCGTTGCCCAGGGTTTTATTGTCTCATAGGTAATACTTGTTAGAAAGATGTAAGATCCTGCATCTCTAATTTCCCCAAACTTCCTTGTCCAATACCTGTAACTTTTCCCCACATTCCCCAATTGATTATGTTATGTTATTAACATACAAAGGTTGGGTTTCTGAGGTAATACACTGCCCTCCTCCTTGCTGCCATGCCTTGTCTCCATAGCAACCAGATAGGCCGAAGAGCTCTCTGGCTGAGAATTCTAAAGGCCCCTCCCTAAACTGAAAACCCCAAGATTCCATTGAATCTTTACAGGCAACCAATAATATGAGATCTTCTCTGCCTGCCATAGACAAACAGAGGAACTTTGACTTTTAACTATTAGATAGCAATAGCAATAGCATCCGTATTTCTATACCGCTTATCAGCAAAGTGCTCTCTAAGTGGTTTTCAATGTGTTAGCTAATTGCCCCCAACAAGCTGGGTACTCATTTTACCAACCTGCAGAATGATGGAAGGCTAAGTCAACCTGGAGCCCAGCAGGACCGAACTTACAACTTTGTAGCTGCAGTGCCAGCATTTAACCATTGTACCATCAGGGCTCCTGTGATGTCCTGTGAAACAAATGGAAGCTGGGAGAACAATGCAGAATGAGGATAATAAAATGAAAGAAAGGCTAATTTCCTCTCCCCCTGGAGCTAATTTGTGTTCCTGTGCCTGCTAGGGACCGCATCTACCTCAGTTATAATTTGCCTCTGAAGGACAATTGAATCCTGGTTTCTTTCAGTTGCAGGCCAACACTTTAGCCACTACACTGCACTAACTCTCCTGGTGGCACCTCACTGCTACTCACTCAGATTCGCTCCGACTTGAATGCTGTAATTGAGGTAGATCCAGTTGATGTAATCTTGGCACCTGCTTGTCCTATAGTATTGGATTTGTTTCAATCTGTGCAGCCTGAGGATGTGTATAGGATCCTTGGGGAAGTGATAGCCACCATAGTATACTGGATTCTTCCCCTTCTGGCTTGAAAGCAGCTAGAGGCAGACTGGCTAAGTAGGTAAAGGGTGTGGTGAATGCTTCTCAGCAGCAAGGAAAGTTTCTAGCATGCTTAAATGAGGTTGTGATGAGGCCATTCTAAAAAAAGGCTGTGGACCCCACCAGTCTTTAATGTTCCATTTTGGGGGAAGGTTCTGGAGCGCGTGGTAGCCTCCCAGTCCCAAGGGTTTCTGGATGAAAGGAATTATTTAGATCCATTCCAATATGGCTTCAGACCTGGTTACGGGATGGAGCTAGCCGTGGTCACCTTGGTGGATGACCTACACAGGGAACTAGACAGGGGGCATGTGGGTTCTGCTGGACCTCTCAGAGGTTTTCAATACCATCGACCATGGTATTCTTCTGGGCTGACTCTATGGGATCGGACTTGGGGGCACTGTCACACGGTGATTCTGGTCGTTCCTGGAGGGATGAACTCAGAAGGTGGTGCTGGGGCACTCTGGTTCGACTACCTGGCTGTTGGCATGTGGGGTCCCCAATTTGCTGACAAAATCCAATTCTATGTATCTTTTTCATCTGATTCCAAGGAACCAATACTAAACAGTATTGAACCAATGTCTGTTATCAGTAATGGACTAGATGAAGGCATACAAATTGAAACTTAATCCAGAGAAGACAGAGGTGCTCCTGGTCAGTTGAAAGGCAGATCAGGGAATAGGAACTTAGTCTATCGCACTTTGCTTCAAATTACACTCCCCCAGAAATCGTAGCTTGCAGCCTTGGTGTTCTTCTAAACTCAACTCTGAGTCTGGATGCCTAGTTCTCAGCAGTGGCCAGGAGTGTATTTGCTTAGTTAAAATTTGTGCACCAGCTGTGCCTCTTCCTTGAGATGTCAGATCTAGCCATAACAGCATATGCCTTGATTACATCTCAATTGGACTACTGTAATGCGCTCTATGCGGGGCTGCCTTTGGAAACTGTTCGGAAACTTCAGCAGGCTCAAAACAGAGTAGCCAGAATGCTGACTGGGGCCAGTTATAGGGAACACATAACTTCCTTGTTAAAACAGCTTCACTGGCTACCTGTTTGTTTCTGGGCACAGTTCAAAGTACTGATCATGACCTATAAATCCCTATATGGCTTAGGTTCAGACTATTTGAAGACTGTAGCTCCCTGTATGAACCTGCCAGAGCCCTAGGATCTGCAGGGGAAGGTTTTCTCTCAGTCCCACTACTGTTCCAGGCTCACCTACTGAGGACATGGGAGAGAGCCTTCTCAGTAGCTGATCCCACTCTGTGGAAATCTCTTCTGCTGGAGGCTCGGCTGGCTCCCTCTTTGCTTTCCTTTTGCTGTCAGGCAAAAAAAACTTTCCTTTTCAAATAGGCTTTCAATATGTGAGCAGGAGAGCTATTTATTTATCAACCTATTTTTTCACAAAAGTTGTAGATTTTTATAATTTTATATGTTTTTAATATGTTTAATTGTTTTAAATGTTTTTAATGCTTTTTTTAATTCCAACTTTTTTTGGAAGCCGCCTTCCAGCATGTAAATACAATCAATCAATAAATAAATAGCCAAGACGTAGTCTTAGAATGAAAACATTCTGCTGTCATTGGAACTGAGCCACTTCCTTACTATCAACTCAACTGGTAGGAACTAGGGACTTCCAGTTTCATTTGTGAGTGCAGCTAGGTAATTTTACAGCCTGGGCTTTATGATTTGATGGGGCAGGGTGGTGGCATAAGATTGTCATGCATTTCACTTCAGTTGAGAAGCATACAACTCTCTCTTCTCCCACTAACAGTTCCACACTTTACTGCTGCTTCTTCAAGCACATACATATTTGCATCTGTGGTAGGAAGGAGACTTAAGTTGGAACACCGTCATGACTTCTTGTTGTTCTGTGCATTCAAGTCATTCAAGGCAAAGCTATTCATGGGGCCTTCTTGGCAGAATTTGTTCAGAGACGGTTTGCCATTGCTCTCCTCTGAGGCTGAGAGTGTGTGACTTGCCTAAGATTACCCAGTGGGTTTCCATGGCTGAGTGGGGATTCAGACTCTGGTCTCCCATTGCAGCACACTTAAAACAGAGTTAACTGCTGGTGTCCTGGGGCTAAACTAAACACATTCACTTGGAAACAAGCACCATGTTGCATCAGAGAAGGGGAGTATATTCTAAAAGGAAATATAACATGGACTCATGTAACCAGACACATGCTTGTCTGTCTGCCCTTTGAGTAGAAAATGTTTTCAAAAATAATATGCTACTGTAAGCTGCGTGTGCACCATGGCCCATGACATGCTCATGGCAGCCAAAGGGCTAATGCTGGGCTGTTTACCACTAACCCTTCAAGTGCAACTATGTAAGTGGTATGGGACTGAGGGATACTGGTGGTAGTGGGGACTCTGGACTACAGAGTCATCCATGTTTGCTCCAAATCAGAGCCTGTCCTATGTGTCAGTCAGAGTGAAGCAACTGCTTTGGGTGGCAAATGCTACAGGAGCAGCAGCCCATTAGTTGCCCCCCTGGCTCTACAGATGTTCCCTTCTTTTGATAGACAGAGTTGCATACTCCACAATATCCGAGTCAGTCCATCTAAACTAGCCATCCTGCCTCAGGTATAGGGGAGGGAGGTGCTGTTCCACTGGCAGTATTCAACAAGCAACATGGTCAGTGTGAAATGGAGACATAACAAGTGCTTTGACTCAGGTAACAAAGGGGTGATCTTCCATCAGTCACTCTCACTCTCTTGGTAGGGATGTTAACATAGTATCCCATGCATAGGTAGCCAGACTCAAAACTGGAGATGGTTCCGGTGACTTTAATGGACATAGAAGTCAGGGAATTTCAGAAGATGCTACTTGTTACATGATTGTGTGAGAAGCACACCTGCTGAAATTCCCTCTTCTCCGCAATCATTAAAGGCAAAGGAGCCACCTCCAGTTCTCAGTCTGGCAACCCCTACCTATACATGTGTTCATAAGAAACAGCATCTCTATTCAGTCTTTGTAATCTCTTACAACAGAGCTTTCCAAACTGTGGCCATTTCCACACTAGACTGTTATAACGCTATGATTCCACTTTCATCATCCTATGGAATCCTGGGGTTTGCAGTTTCGGGAGGGGCTGGCCAGCCCCTCCCAAAACTGCAAACCCCAGGATTCCATAAGATGTTGAAAGTGGAATCATAGCGCTATAACAGTCTAGTGCGGAAATGGGCTGTGTGTCCCCTGGGCTGCAGTGTGTAAGTGTGTCGCTGCCATTCCAGGCCAAGAAAGACCCTGGCAAGAGTGGGCCAGGCATGGATGGAGGGGCTGCCTCTCCCACCACCGCTGCTGCTGCCCGGGACTGAAAAAGATCCCGCTGAGGGTGGCGGTCAGTTAGTTTAACCTCTGGTTTGCTAGTAACTACAGATACATACATAAACTGTAATAAGGAAATGTATGGGGAAACAGCATGTCTCACGAAAACCTTTCATTTATATTTTTAAAAATATATGCTTCATGCTTTATTTATTTAATTAGTTAGTTACAATACATAAGACTGAATTACTGTGTTGCAAAATACTGCAAGTTTAAACAGTGTGTCACCAACATGAAAAGTTGGGAAAGCTCTGCCTTACAAGAATCCTTTCCACGCTGAACAGGACAGGTGTCTTCTGCCAGGGAATAAACCAGCAACAAACCCAGTTACAGAAATTCTCGCAGGGCACCTGACCTCATATACGTACGCCGGCGGACACGTGTCCGGAGCAACGTGTGAAGGCTCTTGGCGTCAGCCTCGCGGCTCGCCACAGGACGGGAAAAGAGACGGCGGCTCCCTTTCCCGACCACCTCTCCTGAGATCAGAAAAGGAGCGAAGTTTTCTTCTCGAGTCCTGTGCGCCTGTCTCGCTCTCTGCGTGCGCGTATCTGTTGGAAGGCGCGTGTGGTATTTGAGAAAGAAAGTAATTTAATCCTGGCGACGGGCGGGGTCTCGGACTGATGTAACAGGAAGCGGGGATGTTTCCCTTCGGCTGCCGATCGCTTACAATCTGACAACGCTTCCAATTCTTCTACAGACCGGAGCCAGCAGTCTTTCTCTCCTCCGTCTCAAGGCGACAACGCGGGACGAGCGAGCGAGCCAGCCCGCCAGCCCGCCCTCGACGTCCCAAGGCTCGCCGGATTGTGGGACTCAGCCCTTTTTTGCGGATCCTTTGTCGGAGTTTGGCTTTTTTTGTTGTTGGCGCTGTTGGTCGTCTACCTCCCCTCCAAGTGTTGCTCTTCGGCGGGGGAAAAGAAATCGGGGAGAAGTCATTCAATCGCGAATTTGCAGCCCTCCCGTCTGATCTTCTTCTTCGATCTCAGCAAGAGGCAGCCCCTGGGTGAGTAGCGCGCCGAAGGAACCGACCTCCTTGGGTGGCTTCTGGAACAGTGCCGCCGGCGGCGCTTCGGAAGTTCGCGGCTCCCAAAGGGGTGCCGGAGTCCGAGAAAGCGTCGGTAGGAAGTGCCGTTCAGAGAAGCCCCAGGCTTTGTGAAGAGGGCAGGCAGCATGGGATGGGGGGAGAGGGAGATCAAGGGGGAGCAAGTATTTCCCAGGTATATAAATGGTGCTGTTCAGCTTGGAAAACCGAGCCCCAGTTGGCTTTTGCTGCGCGGGGATACGATGACTTAGACGCAGGCAGAGAATTTCCGCACTAGCCTGTTATAGTGCTATTATTCCACTTTCAACACCCTATGGAACTGGGGTTTGCAGTTTCGGGAGGGGCCAAAACTGCAAACCCCAGGATTCCATGGGATGTTGAAAGTGGAATAATAGCATTATAACAGGCTAGTGCGGAAATGGAGAGAGAGGATCCTCATCGGTGTTGCGAACGACTCCAGTTTCACGCCAGGCATCTGGAAACCTTGAGAGCTTTGAAAGCATGAGAACTCTTGAAAAGAAAAAAGAAAAAATCTGGGATGTATTGGTGTGTGCAGGTTTTGTTTTTTTTTTAACAGTGCGCGGAAGATTTATAGTCTTTCTGTGTGCCCAGTCTTTTTTCTAGCGGTTCACCTCCACCCTCGGTCCGCTTTCGTTTAATAAACCGTGAGAATTTTCACAGCGGTATCCTTCTTGGAATAGGATACCCTTCATTTTTTTCATTTTTTTTTTTTTTAAAAAACGGATCTAGTCTAGCAGATTGGCAGTTTCGGGTTATTTTGGCCAAAGGGAGAGAGGGTGGTCCTGGGGACATGTGCGGGTAACGCCCATTTGAACTGGAGGAGTTTTTGCTTCTGAGGAAACCTTGAAGGGGAATATAAAGCGAACGCCCCAGCAGTAACTGCGATTGCAGCAACCTGGATGCTGCTTGAAGTTAGTCTGTTCCGCTGGGATCCGTCGATTTACTTAACGCTGGCAGCCTTCCTTGCTACAACTTTCAATGACTTTCAGTTAAATGGTTTTAAGAACCTCTCTGTCCAAGACTGTGATTCTCATAGGCTCCTGAATCTATTGGCATTTCCAAGTAGTATCCCTTTGATCAGCCCACATGGTTGCAATCCTAAGCATGCTTATTAGAAAATGTCACACTGAAATCTACAAAGTGTCCTTGTGAGTGAGCAGGGCCAAGTCTCTCTCTCTCTTTTGGTACTTTGGATCAATACTCTTGTTTTTTTCTATGCACAACTCCCATGTGAAAGGTCTTCTCTTGCTGGAAGAAAAAGGTTGAACAGGAGGGGTTAACCTAGGACAGCTTCCCCTTTTTCTTAATTACTGACTTCTCTGATTTGGAAGTAGCTTTTCTATAGGAATTGTCTTTTCCATGCCCACCCACTAGGTTTGTTGCATAACTTTCTGTGCGCAAACAAGTGGGATGGGGGGCCAGAAGTGATAGATTGTGACATGGATCCCAGGAAGATGCACTCCCTTTTGCTGGAGAACCCCGGAAGCACTGTTTACTTGTGGAACGATTTGCCCAAGGGGACCAGTAGCTCTTGTACTTAGTCTGCAGAATGGCCTCCGGTCTCAGCAGGGTTTGTGGGGACAAGATCTGTGATCCAGAGGCAGATTTGGTTGTTCTTTTGGCTGTTAGAAACTCATCTTTTAATGCTTGGAGCATAACATCTGTTTAACTTTAGATACTTGGAAGTCAGTGGAAATCATTTTGTGGAACCCCTCCTGGCACATGAGGACTATGGTTGGGTTCTTTCAGCAGATTTGCCTTTGCCTGAAAATTTGTCCCTGAGAAAAGGATGCCTTTTGGCAGGGGGGAACAATGGGGTTAAGTGTGCTTGAATTTATATGGGTTTGAACTGAGATGTTTCAGGACTTAAGTGCTACTTGTGTGTGTTTTTTTTTAAAAAAAAAAAAATTGGAACTAAAATGACACAGATCTGTCTTTTGACTGGGTACAGACCGTAGCTGCACCAGATCCTCTTTAATCTTGGAAGCTAAGCGGGTCAGATCTGATTAGCACATGGGTGGAAGACCGCCAGTGAATGTGAGGTGCTGTGGGCTATTTTTCAGAGGAAGGAACTGGCAAAACCACTTTTGAGTATTCCTTGGCCAAGAAGACCCCATGAAATTTATGGAATCACCCTAAATTGACAGGCATCTTGAAGGTACATACAGACACACCTTAACTGTACCAGCTGTAAGAAGCCAGCCATGAGTATTGTGGTGTGGTTCTTGACCTAGGACTGTAGGAGACCAGAGTTTGAATCCCTGTTCAGTCATTGAAACACATTAGATGACCTTGCCCAAGTCAGTCTCAGAGGAAGGCAGTGGAAAACCTCCTTTGAATGAATCTGTGAAGGGTTTGGAAATGATAGGATTGCCATAAGTAGGAATTGACAAAAACAGCAACGTTATGGGTTAAATCAGAGGTCCTTCTGGGGAAACCTTCCAAGTTTCTTGATAAAATCCATACGTTTGTCAAATAACATAGAAAGAACGATATGGGCTTAAGTTAATTTTCATACAGGAGGCTTAAATCATATTTTGCTTAAACTTTGAAATAATGTATATACATGTATATACGTGTGTATATACACACTTAATAAGGTGCCCACATGCACAACGGAGGACATGTCGCCTGTACCTTTAATAGCTGTGTAGAACCAAGAATTTTGGCGTGTGTAGAACCATACCTTCTAAGTCCCTTCTTTTACATAGTTATTAAAGATGCAGAAGCTCTGGCCACCTTTGATTTCTTTTCAACATTCTGTCCTGGATTAACTCAATAGCATAAGAAAGTACTGTTGTCTCTGGTCATAGGCCTATCCAGTCCAGCATGATTTTGTCCACTGTGGCCCACCACATGCCTCAGAAGTGCCCATGAAAAGGAACATGAGGCGGGTGATTCTCACATGGCACTTTCCCATGGGAAAGTGGTGTATACCGAGCTTTTGTGGGCAAATTCCTGACCAAAACAGAGAAAGTAAGGGATAGTTCGCTCCAAGTGTGTGTATGCATGTGTGTGTGTGTGTGTGTGAGAGAGAGAGAGAGATTATATCATTCATATTCTGCATATTCTTGCAGAATATGAACAATGTTTTCTAATGATACTCATTTTTATCTGGAATACACAGTTGTGCTAAGTTATTCTTCAGAAAGAAAGGACCTGTCAAGAGCAGTTGATTCAAACAACAAGGTAACCCATCAAAAGAAGTAGGATCAATAACATGTTTTGTAGTTCTTCAGTTTAGCATTGATCTTTAATACCAGCATACCGATGGTTTGGTTGGGAGGGAGCAGCTTTAAAATAAAATAAAATAAAATAAAATAAAATAAAATAAAATAAAATAAAATAAAATAAAAATGTTGGATATCCACCTTTTCAAAGTCAGTACAGTGATTGTTCAGAGTGTCTTCAGCCTATTCAGTTAAAAGTAAAATTTACACCACACATTCTTTGGCTTTAGTGATATTTAAAACAGTCTGAAAATGTGAATAGATCTTGCTCTTGAGTTGGTGTGGGCTTCTTTAGCAGAACTGTTATTGTTGTTATTGTGTTCCTTCAAGTCTTCTCTGAGTTATGGCAACCCTAAGACAAAAGTACCATGGGGTACTTTCACAGCGGGGTTTGCTATTGCCTTCCTCTGAGGCTGAGAAAGTGTGGCTTACCCGACTGGGTTTCATTAGCTGAACAGGGATTTGAACCTTGATCTCGAGGATCCCAGCGTAATACCCAAACCACTATATCATGCTGGTGGTCTTGGCACAATTACAAAAACAGAATAACCGTCCAGTTCCTCAAACTAAAATTGTTTTAGTCTTAATTTAGAATTTGGTATACAGAATTAGTGTTTTCCTAAACTGTAGCTCTTTGTTTGACTCTTGCAGTAATTTCTGATGATGTAGAATATATTTACTGATTTTAAAGATCTTGAAATGTGTGTAGTGTCTCATAATTTTGACTGAGGCACTCACTAGATTGTTATGAAAGATTTCAATCGCAATTGCAGGACAGTTAACCAACATCTTAAGTGCAAAACTGCACCCCTTCCCCCAAAGTGCACCTTAACAGCAAAAATGCCAAAAATAACCATTAAAAATCAAAGTTTGGTAAATAACGATGGGTTTGCATAGTCTGCCATTTGTCTAGTCCTGCAGATGATGTTTGAGCTTGGAAAAGTTACATTTTGGCACCATCAAATTTATACCTGGTCTTCTTTTAGCTTTGTTCATGTTTAAGTTCCCACTGGTCATGTAGGCAGTGGTACTGTAAGAACTGTAATCCAAACAAGTACCATTTCCAAATGCTCTGTTTGACTGACATCCCAAGAACACCCACTATTCAGCGTGCGTTATGACAGAGAGATTTATCCTGGTTTATCCTGGCATAGATAAGTGACTTCTGATTGCTAAGCGGCTAGGGTTTTTGTTCTTAAAAATAATTTCAGTACCTTTGTCCATTTTTCTGAGATGCTTCAAGTCATGTTTCAGACTCTTTACAATATGTGAAACCGAATGACAGTGTCTTGTCATTCACACATACTTTTAAAAAATGTGTATGGTACATTATGTATACATCTGTACATGTAATGTCTGAATAGAACAAACATGAGTATAATCTGGCAGGCTTCAAATGCCATAATTAGGAATCTAGGACTGACCATCAACACACTTTGTCTTGCCTCTGCCAAATGTATAAAGCAGCTCTGCTGTCCTTCAGAGGTGAACAGGGATTTGATTCTGTGGTTTTCCACCTCTAATTCCAACAGGTGAGGCTGGCTTTTTACTAATAATATGCTTCCAAATCTGTCCCCAAACTGCCACGCTTAGTAGCAACTGAAAGATAACCCAAACTACACCTGCAAGTGGTAACATGGGGAGTTTTTTGAAGTATGTTATTGGTAATCTCTCAGTGTACTTTTTTGAATTTCCATTGGCAAAGAGTATTTCAAAATATTCGCCATAGCTTCTGGTCAGCATTATAGCTTTAATGTGCTATGTAGTTATTGCTCTTGTTGACGTGTGCCTTCAAGCCATTACAGTGACCGTAAGGCAAAACTATGATGGGGTTTTCTGGGGCTGAGAGTTTATACCTTGAAATTAACTATTAGAACCTTCATTTCTTCTTAGGTACAATAATTTCTTAGTGTTCATAATTTCCAATTTAGGCTTCATAATTTCTGAATAAATCCAAAAGAAACAAGTTCATTTTTACAAATTTCATGAAGATTAGAGTTAACGATTTGGATCTCTGATAGTTTGACTTTTATCCTGATTACTAAATAAATAAATAAATAAATAAATATACATACATGTTACAGAAGTTGCACCTTCCTGCTTTCCCCATTACACTGAGTAGAAACATAGTGTGTATTTTGTAAATTTACAAGGTTTACCTAGTAGTGCTGTGAAAATCTGTTAATTCATAACAGCAGCGGTGGGGGAAAGGTTGTCAGGTGGCATGATTTACACTTTAAAGAGTTTGAATAACCCAGATTGGAGATGACAGAAGAGTTCCACAGCACTTTGGTACTACAGTTATCATATCTCACATTTCTATAGTGTCTCCAAGTGTTCAAGTCCTTTCATGCTTTATTGAATTGTAATTACAGTTGGTGCTCCACATTTACTTGCAAGGTCTGACTTGCATGAATTTGATTATTTGTGAGTTCTCCAACCTCTGCCTTCCCCACCTTAGGCGCTTCTTTTCCAGAGGAACTTTCCCTCTTGGCAGTTCCAATTAGGCCTTGCAGCCTTTTAAAAATCCGTCTCTGGTCCTTCTCCTCCACTAACCATTGTTTGGCCAGCTGAAGACATCTCACAGCCCAATTTCTCATCACCACAAACTCTCTCCTGATGCTCCCCCACAGCCAAGGAAGGAGTTGGGTATGAGAGAGGAAATACCGGGCTACCATGCAGACTCACCCCTTTCCCTCTCCTTTCCCTCACTTGGTATGAACCCTTTCTTCCCACCATGGCTTGGCCCCCTTCCCACAGACACACATTTTGATATTTGTGATTTTTCTACTTTTGAGAGGGTCTTGCATCCCTAACAGTACCAAATGTGGAGAACCAACTGTATTATAATGCTCTTGAAAGGTAGGTCTAAGTTATCATTTCTTCCAGCTATCCTGATTTGGCAGGAACAGTCCCAATTAAACATCTGTCATCCCAGAGTTGTTGTTTTTTCAGCTGCTTTTAAAAAGTCCCAGTTTCTCTCTCCTCATCCTGTTCTCCCCCTTTGTCCTCAGCATACTTTAATTGCTGTAAACTGAATGCAAAGTGCAAGCAGAGGAGAGGAAGAGGTGGGATCTTGCACTTCCCAGTAGGGTCAGGCAAAAATAACCTGCTTTGGATTCCCCTAGCTTTTGTGTTCTTCTTCATTAATAACTTTTGCCATATTGATGAAATGTTGGAGGGTATGTGTCATTAGCCCCTGAGTTGCAGACCTGGAAGCCTGAGGTTGAGAGAGTATGCCTTGCCTAAGGCCTCCTCATGAGTTAATGGTGCAAGTAAGGTTTGACTTTGACAAAAAATAATCACAGCTCATTCATTCAACCACTACCCTGCACCAGCTAAAGCTTCCTTATGTCTCATGTTTTCCTGCAGCAGCTCTACCAATCATTGAGTTTCTGTTCTTATGCTTTATTTAGATCCATGCATATCTTGCTGGGAAGGAAGCCCAAATTCAGTCCACTCTGTATCTTATCTCTGTTTAGACAACACCCAATTATGTGACACTGGAAATGTGTAAGTTGTGTTCTCTATTGATTTAGCATTAATTATCATTCCCCTTTTTGTGAATTCCATTTGCAAAATTTCCTTTGTGCTGGTACGAACTTGGGAATCACTGGAAATGTTTCCTTTTCAAATAAAACTATTTGCACTGCAGTGGATATCTCCTACCATTGGATTTAAATTTCTTTATATAACTGGTGCTATTCTTTTATAAGCTGTTCTGTAAAATATAAAAAATGTGTGCATTCCCATCCAGAATTTTATATTGTGTATGCAAAAGAAGGAAGACAGAGTAGGAGGAATAGGAAGAGAGATATATAAATGTGAAATGCATTTGGAATATGATTAAATTAATGTTAATAATTCCAAAATTACATAATGAGACTTGCAACTGGAACTTCTCAGAGGTAGAACTCTTGTCTCTTCTGCTGTTGCGTCCTAACTCTCTATGGCCATTTCTGCACTACTTCGTTATAGTGCTATTATTCCACTTTCAATATCCCATGGAATCCTGGGGTTTGCAGTGAGGGAGGGGCCTTTAGAATTCTCAACCAGAGAACTCTTTGCCCTCAGTAAACTACAAATCCCAGAATTCCACAGGATGTTCAAAGTGGAATAATAGCACTATAACAGTGTAGGGCGGAAAGGCACTAAGTCCCTGTTTTTGACTCTGGCATACTGGGAATGGAGAAAGGGAAAGGAGAAAGGGATAGGGGAAATCAAAACTTCATTGGATGCAATGGCTGGTGCGTGCTCTGATTTTATTAAAGGGAGATGTATATTCTAGGTTATGCTCCTGTGAAAATTTTACAACATAGGACTGAAACAGTCCCTGGTTGGGGCTGTTGTTCATGGTGATATTGAACACTTGGATCCAAATCCCTGGGTACAAAAAACAAATGCACAGGGTGCACATCAGTTGTGAACAACTCTTGGGCATTAATCACACCCTTTTCTTGGCCAAATAGGTGGAACTGGCAATCAGAAAAGGCTTACACCTTTGTTTCTAATGAAATATGGCCATCTAACTGTATGAGGCACAATTACTTTGTTTGTACGGTTCCACGCTAAGTACAAAATGTTCCACTTGAGTCAGAAGTCTTGACTTTAGTCTCTTACTAAGTTCACTTAAACATATTCCGTAGTTAATATCTGCATTTTGAGCCAAGAAGCAGACTTCTCAGCTAGGTCATGAATCTCTTAAGTAAGTCAGCAATTAATAACGTTTTCAGCAAAAGAATGAGGTTACAGGCTTTAGTACAGTGCAGAAAGGAACAATCAGTTTATTTTAAATACAGCTTTAGGTTGATTGAAGTACATTACTTCCAAGGGTGTTAAATGAAGAAATTTTCAAGAAACTGTCACAGCTCATGGGAACTTAATAACATTAATTTGACTACTGAACAACGTTTCTGAAAACCAAGTGACCAGATTCTGCTCTCTCTCTCTTCTTTTTTTAAAAGTATGGCTATGTAGTGCCAGGGACCATGACTTGAAAGGTGGTCCTGGAGCATTTACTTTGGAATCATCTGATTGTTTTCAGTGGAATTACTGTGCAGGGAACTGAGTGGTTTGTTTATTGTAGCCTTGGCAGGGAGTGAATTTAAGCAAATAGTAAACAGAGTGGTGTTCGGCCCATTGTGCAATAAAAGCAAGAGGAAAGAGCAGAGTCGTGGCCTCACCATCTAATTAAAATGAACTACTTGGATTAAACCAGAAAAGCCTGACGGTTACTGTCAGGCTAAAGGTGAGTGACCTTCAGCAGTTCATTGTTTAGCAGACCAAGAAAGTTTTAAGTGAGCCAATATTTTTCTGAAGCATTTTTCCTCTGGGACCACTTCTGAGACTTCTCCCTCTCATCCCTGACAAAAACACAGATGTTCAATATTCAGCACTGTGTTTTTTTAAAAATTGGTGATTTAAAAATGAACTACACTGGGAGTACCTTGCAGCAGATGCAAAATAGAGGCTAACACAATGGCCACTCTTGCCACTTGTAGCACTAGCGAAAGCAACAAGAGGAGGAACCGTTTTACCGCCACTACTCCTCATAGGGATTCCCACCTTGAAAAAAAAATTGGAGAATTTTAGCACATATTAGAGAAGTTCAGAGAACAAAGTCCTCCCAATTTTTGCCCATAAATAGGGTGGAGTGCTTCGAGAGGCCCTTTGTGCACAACTGTGTTTTTAATAAATGCAATAAGTGAAACAACCTGAATTGAGAGAAATATGAAACAGCTTCTCCCCCAGTGAAGGAGGCTTTGTTCTTTCCCCTCTCACTCCTGTGCCTCACAGCAAACTGCTTTTGGTATTGAAAGGAGCTTCAAAAGTGCTATTCTGTGTTGTGGCATGGGATTCACACATACACATATAACAGTGGGGGCTGCAGTGTGAGCTTAGTGCTCACCAACTCTCATCTTCTGTTTCTAACTCTCCTTAGAAAAGTGAGATTGTCCTAGATCTAGATTAAGATGGACCTGAATCCCGCTGAAATCCACAGGACAAGTGATGATTTAAGGTTATTGGTTGTGGTGGGTAACTAATGGAGTATGGATCCATAACAACAACATTATAAATCTAAAAAAGATTCAGTCTCTAATGCAACGGATGAGTTGTCAATATGCAATGAGAATACTGTTAAGTAATACTGTTAAGCCTTCATCTTTCTAATGTGGCCTTGTGTGTGGAAATTCATCATCATAATATATATTTATTTATTTAGGGCAATCAGTGTACAAAGTAAGGACTTTTTCATAAAGTAAAACAAAAAACCGCTGGCCCTGCCAAATTCCTATGATTTAACATGCACACGCACAAACACACAGGCGAAGGAAGCAGCAATGAAAATATACAACTAATGCAATACAATTGTAAAACAAATTATCCAGATAGAAATGCAAAAAAAAAATGCAATATGATATATGCACACAATCAAAATATACAAGATTCTAGACTGTTTCTTCCCTACTCTGTTATAGTGCTGTTATTCCACTTTCAAGCTCCTGTGGAATCCTGGGGTTTGCAGTTTAGGGAAGGGCCTTTAGAATTCTCAGCCAGGGAGCTCTTTGGCCTCAGGAAACTACAAACCCCAGAATTCCATAGGAGGTTGAAAGTGGAACTATAGCACTAGAACAGTGTAGGACGTTAATGGCTTCAAACAATATTTAATTAAAATTCCAATTTACTTCTCTTCAGATTTTTTTTCATGGAATCCAGCAGGTGTCACTCTGGGGATTAAGAGTAAGTGAGTTTTTGTAGAACAGAAGAACTGCATTTCCCTTATAATTATTCTTTTTGAGAATTGTCTTTTTTATGGTTGTTCTTCCCCACTCTCTCTCTTGTAGCACAGTGTTACTTGTTTGTCATCATCTAGAGTCATTGTCTAATACCTTCTTTGTCATAAATTTTCATAACTTTGAAGTATAATCTGCATCTAGTAAGATTTTCTCCTCCCTGTACTGCTGTTGGGTTTGTGTTTGTTGATGAGGAGTGGCTACTTTTACTGTTCAGGTTGGCACAGTGGCCTTCTGTGCAGATCAGTGATTTAGGCTACAGCTTATCTCTTTATTCTGCTTTCCTGCTACAAAGTTCTCCACAGTAAAAGAGCTATGTGTGTGTTTTGAGCACAGCTCACAAATTTAATGTTTTTTAGATTATAGGTTCCAGAATCCCCTAGCTTTATATGGCCAGTGGCCGGGGGACTGTGGAAGCTATGATCTAAAAAAGTAACAGGAATGAGCTCTTTTGAAGATATCGCACATGCTTAGAATTGTAAAGTGACAGACCAATTTCTGGGTTTGTCTCTGTTTGTCAGGGAAAAGCTTTGCTGATAATATGTGGAAGTGTACACTGCAGGCATAATGAACCTGTGCTGGGTGTGCCATAGATATTGTGGAAGGGTGCGTTCATGTTTCCAGTAGAAATATATCCCTTGAAGCTGTCTGTTGGGCTTGAGGGTGGGGGCAGATACTATCATGTCCATGTTCAGGAAGCAGAAATTGTCATTTATGCAAATAACTCATTCATATTATGGCTTATAGCTCTTGGTGTCTCTGCAGATCAATTTAGCCAAAGAAAACCCTTTGCATTGAGCTAAAAGTGCCAAGCATGTTAGTGCAGCTATGCTAAGTTTTATTTGAAAGCTTTTATGCAGAGAGGGGAAAGGATCACTCCACTGACAGTCAATCAGGATACAGAAGGAATCATGTACTTTTTTAAAAAAAAATAACACAACCTACATAGAATCAGCAGGGATGTAATCACTGAAAACCAACCTTATCTTTATTATTTGAATGCCCAAGTGAGTGTGGTTTGTTAGGCCAAGTGTTTCAGTGCACAAGATACCTCCATCAAGGCAGTTGGGACCCACTTCTCAGTCAGGGTGTAGCTATGGTGGAGGATTACTTGCAGTGACTTAAAACTTCAGTTGAACATTTAGAAACCCAGTATAGACATCCAAAGAAAATGGACAAGCAAAGTTACTCAGGGAATGCAAACACAGCAAGTAGGAAACTAGAATTTTCAGTGTCTCACTCTCATCAATGCTAGAAATGTAAAGACTTGATTTCTTATTTGGAAAATTCTTATTTTGCCATCCACACCCTAGTAACTACTGACTCGGACTCAAGTCATGCTTAAGTTGCTTCAGTGACTCGACTTGGACTCAGCTTGGCAATAAATAATGTACTGACTCAACTTGATTCGAGATTTGTATATTTTTAGTGGCTGATTTGCTGCCCTTGATTTGGTAATGTAACACATTCATTGAGAAACCTGACCACTTTGAACAATGCTTCCATCCCTTTTTGTCTGCTAGTCACATGATGATCTGTCTGAAGCCCAAAGTGTGGACACATTTCTCAGAGGGAAACAGCAAATGGGTTAGGCAGTGGGCTTGAGCTCTACTCAGCAGCCTGTTCTTGCTGCCTATTGGAGGAACCTTCTAAAACTTTTCCTAAGAGCAGAAAACAAGACTTGCTTCCAGAGTGCAGGGTGCATTTCTCAAAGGGGAGCAGCAAACGTGTTAGCCAACAGGCTTGAGGAGGAAGGATT
Organism: Iguana delicatissima; assembly: GCA_948472985.1. Taxonomy (NCBI): domain Eukaryota; kingdom Metazoa; phylum Chordata; class Lepidosauria; order Squamata; family Iguanidae; genus Iguana; species Iguana delicatissima. The sequence goes on from CAOKZL010000310.1 coordinate 273,165, forward strand.
CTTCCTCCTAAAGCTTTTGAAGTGTCAGTAATGGGGAGTAAGAAAGATCCTATTCCCAACTTCTGAAAAATCCCACAGTTTCCAAAATGGGAAGTAAGAAGGTTCTATTCCCCACTTCTGAAGCTACAGGTGGCAAAATTGCAAATATGAAAGGCTGACTCTGCTTAAATTGTTAAAACTAACTTTATGCGACTCTGTCCAGAAATTCTGGAATATAAGTTGGGGTATAAAGTTGGCTCCTGGACTTGAGACTTGACTTGAAAGTATCTTCAAGGGCTTGAGACTTGACTTGAGACTTGAAGGTAGAGATCTGAGAGTAAAAGACTTAAATACATCACTGGAACTACCTCCCTGTTCTGAGTGTATAAAGCATAGGATTAATGGTGGTGCATTCCCCTAAATACCAGTAGAATGCATTTCTGAGGCTAAATGTACAGGATCTGGCTGTAAGATCATTTCATGCTCTTTCAATTTCTTGGCACGAAACCTGTCAAAGGATTGCTCAGAATGTATATGTATGTACATCGGTATGTGATTGCTCTTGAAGTATTAGACTGAGCGCATCCAGTGCTGCAATCACTTCAAAAAAGACTATAACGGTTGGCCTAGATGTAATGTGACTAGGCTATCTCTGATACTCTAATCCACTACTATAGTATTTTTAGACATTTGAACTACTCTTGTTGCTGAACTAAAGAGAAGCAGTAAATATAATTAATCAAATGCATGCTTCCGGAAGTGGCAACCTCAGGCCATATAAAACATCCCTGTTTCCTTTATTTCCTCTCTAGGTCCATCCTGTTCCTTTCTTATTTTGTTCCATTTCCTCTCCTGCAATCATGGTTAAATGAGTCATTTTGGCAGGCGTTAAAAATATGTCCATCTGAACTTTATGAAACTTTTTTCCTAGGCTGGTTTCAGGTGTACTGTGTTACCGCTGCTTTAACCTTTTAACATTTGTCCTTCAGTGGTTTGTGCGGAAAGATTTGTTCTTTCCTCCCTTTTGTAAGAATATCTTGGGAGGGTAGGACCATTAAATAATCATGGACTAAAAATTTTTGTTGAAAAGCTGATCCTTGCTTCACTGACAATGGAGTCCAAAGTAGTTCTTCATTTTTTAAAAATATAGTTTGTTTAAAAGAGGTAATGGATTTATTGAGAATTAATAAACAGTGTTTGGAATTAAATAGAAATATCTTATAGTGACTAATAATGTTGATACATACTATGACATAGAAATTTAAGAAATTTAGAATTTAAAAGGGTTAAGGAATAATAATGAGCAGCAAACTTGGTAGTAATTTTGAATAACAACTTTAAGTTAAGTACATTCATCTAAGTAGGAGCTGTTTGCAACAAGGATAGGATTTTTAATTAGTCGTAGTAGTTGTAGTTTTTTTTTCTTTTTTTTAGTTTAGGTTAGTTATTTGAGTTAGTTTAATTTAAATATGTTTTGATTTGTGTTGAATAATGGTAGAAATGTGTGTTATTTGCTAGTTCAGTTAACTAGTCTCTTTTTTAATTTTATTGGTATGTATTGCTTTGACTGGCACTTGTGTTTTTTGTGTTTATGTGTAAAAAAAAATTTCAAAAAATTTTAATAAAAAAAATATAGTCTGTTTGGAAGGCAGGAGCAACTGGATTTGTGATCATCTAGGCCTCTGTCAGTGTCATCCAAGGCATGTTCTGCTGTGAATCTCCAGAGCAAGTTTTATTTATTTGTTTGTTTTTAATAGTTTAACCTGGAAAAGGAAATGCGTAGCCCTACCCCAGCAGTCCTGATTTAGCAAGGACAGTCTGAGTGAATCCTTGGTTATCTCACTTTTCCAGCTGACCTTAAAATGTCCCAGTTTCTCTCCTTCCCCCATGTTCCCCCTATATCCTAAGTGCGTATAAGTGTATACATGTGCCTTAACGTCATTTAGGGTGACCCTAAAAGAAACATATTCATGGGGTTTTCTTGGCAAGGTTTGTTTAGAGGAGGTTTGCCCTTGCCTTTGCTTTCCTCTCAGGCTGAAAGAATGTGACTTGTTCCCCAGTGGGTTTCCATACCCGAGCAGGGATTCGAACCCCTTGGTCTCCCAGAGTCCTAAGTCCAACAGAGTGTGGTGGAGTCTCCTTCTTTGGAGGTTTTTAAGCAGAGGCTGGATGGCCACTTGTCGGGAGTGCTTTGAGGGTTTTCCTGCATGGCAGGGGGTTGGACTGGATGGCCCTTGTGGTCTCTTCCAACTCTACATTTCTATGATTCTATGATTCAAACCACTGTACAACACTGCCTCTCTCCCTCCCAGAGTAAAATTTAAAAATACAATCAGGAGAAATCCAGAACTAGTTTGCACAGTGATCCCCATTCCCATGGTCCAAAATCTTGTCAACACATAAGATAAAGGATATATACACACGATGTGCACACAAAGCCTGAATATACTCTTTCAGTCTTCATGCAAAGGCAAAAAAGCTGCTTTGCACCTGCAGTAGAGCTGTACTTGATCTGTTTTATTTAGAGACACAGATAAGGCCACGAATTTGCTGACACATTAAGCTTCTCCTGGAGTCACATTACAGTACATTGAAGGACACCAATGTAGAGACAGGCTCAGTTGTAAAATACCTGCGGAGCACATTCTCTACCTTTGGCAAGAAACTGGTGTGTGTTGGGGAAGGGCAGCACCTGGCTCTTTGGAAGTGTAACTGATGTTTCCAAAGCGGTTCTGGTCTTTCAGAAGCCTGGATTTTAAGCCCCATTTGCAGTTAAAGGCCTTATAGCTTAAGAAATGGGTTATTATCAACCAGAAAGGAAGTTTTGCAGTGTGATAGAATGTCTTGATAAGCAGCTTCTGGAGAGATGGGGAAAGTCCCTCTTCTCTCACAACAAAACGTTGAACACAATTGCTGCAGTAAAGCTAACTGAGTGAGAAATACAGTCAGACTGAAAGTGAGTATCTTTTTCTTGGTGCTAAACATGGTTATTTTTGCTATTTAAAAAGAGCCTGCTGGGTCTCTGGCCATAAGTTTTGTTAGTGGGCTTGAGAATGGCAGCTGAATTGGCTCTGTGGCATTTGCCATTTGAGAAGGATCCTTGCTGTGTGGTCACAAAGGGTATTTCAGAGCGGGTTTAGTATACAAGATAGACTCTCACAACTCCTGGCAAGTTAGCAGGCTGGAGCTCTGAGTGAGAAGAACCATAACCTGGAGGGCAATCAGGTGGTAGGTACATCAAAGACTGTGCTGATGTGGTCTAGAAACTTCATGTAGCACTCTCTATGAAGTTCAGGTTGCTCTTCCCACCTAATTGGATGGCTGGGCTAGTGCTTTTCTCAGGGCTTGAGAATTCCTTAGAGGAAAGCTAGAGAAGTCCCTGTGCCTGCTCAGGCCAAAAAACTGGCAGATGTCATTGTGTTGTAACCCATTAGTCCTCTAGACTCAGGAGCTAGCAGCCAGCTGGAGTTTTCTTGAAAAGAAAGTGGCAAAGAGCAAAAGGATATATAAAATTCAGTCACGGAATCAGTGTTCAAAAAGTCAGTCTCCAGCTGGGCTCCTACTGAGTCAGCTGCACTTAGCAACACAGAAGTATTCTGTGAGCTTTCTTTCTAAATGGAAGGGCCCCTAATGACATCTTAGGATGTGATGGGCAACTGCGATTAAGGGAAGACTATACCTGGAAGTATATTCTTTACAGCCTGTAACATTATTCTGTTGAGGTTGTCAGGTGTTAATTTATACAGTACAGTTGTCACTTTACTAAACTGTTAAAACATATCCAGAATTGCTGTGCTTTATAAGCTACTCCACACAAGAAGGAGATGGGGAAATCTCAAAACAAAATAGGCATCAATTTAAAGTTTGGAATTTGGATTTGATTTGCTATTTTGTTGTTCTTGTGCAGCTTCAAGTCATTTTTCAACTTACATTGACCTTAAGGTGAACCTTTCACAGTGTTTTCTTGACAAGATTTCTTTGAAGGTGGGGGGATTGCCTTTGCCTTCCTCTGAGGGGGAGAAAGTGTGACTTTCCCAAGTTCAGCCAGTGGGTTTCCATGGCTGATCAGGGATTTGATCTTAGGTCTCCAAAGCTGGAATCCAGTGCTCAAACCACTGCCCCATGCTGGCTCAGAATTGTGTCCAAAAATCTCAGTTTAGTAGAAAATGCACACAGATGTTGTTATTGGGTGCCTTCAAGCTGACTCCAACTTATAGTGAGTCTACCATGGGATTTTCTTGGCAAGATTTATTCAGAGGAGCTTTGCCATTACCTTCTTCTCAGACTGAGAGAGTGGGACTTGCCCAGTGAGGTTTCCATAGCTGAGCAGGGGTTCAAATCCTGATCTCCTGGAGTCATTGTTCAACATTCAACTTACTATACGATGCTTATTCAGACAGTACCTTCAGGTTCTTTCTGATTAATGGCAACCCTAAGACAAATCTACCACAGGGTGTTTTTTTTGGCAAGATTTCTTCAGAAGGGGTTTTCCATTGCCTTCCTCTGAGGCTGAGAGGGTGTGACTTCCCCACGGTGACCCAGTGGGTTGGGTTTCCATGGCCAAGAAGAGATTTGAATCCTGATCTCTAGCATTGTAGTCCAGCACTTAAACTGCTAGACCATACTGGCTTTCAGTGATATTTTTACTTAACAGTTATCCTTCATACTCTTTCTTTAAGACAAAATAATGAACATCTTTTCTAAACAGCAGAGATTCTAGTGACTTCTTAGACACTAAGGGAATACCTGGAGTTGTCTTGAAGTTCTTTTTCTCAGGTTGGCAATCAGAAAAATTGGATTATATAATGTAGATCCAGTACTGGCCACATCTTCAAGGAGTGCTCAGGTAATGCTTCAGCTGGGAACTTGCTGTCACTACTGACGGCACGGCCGTGATCATATCCCTGGATTCCCATATCTTCCCTTGGAGATCCAGTTTTTCATCCCAAAGGGTCAATTAGAGGTCGCAGACTTGAGGGAGGCTATTGCCATTACTTTGCACTTTCAGGCATTTAGGCATCTCTTCACCATTTTTAGACAAATAATGGGGCTAGTAAAATCCTCCCAGTTTCAGCAAATTGTCTAACATAGCTCCCTAGATGCTTCAGGAGGGCGCTATTGATCATTTTGGGTTAAAATGTTTGGAGTGGTTCATTTTCTTGTGGAATGTGCAGCCTTCCTGGAGTCCCCTGGAAGTGACCCCCCCCATCCATAAGTTCTAATGGTTGTCCACCTTGATCTAAATCCTGAGATGGCCAATCTGTTTCATAAGCTATGCATCAGATTTCAGACATTGCTATAGCACTATTATTCCACTTAACTGCCATGGCAGCATCGTATAGAATCCTGGGATTTGCAGTTTTGAGAGGGTCCTTAGAATTCTCAGCCAGAGAACTCTTTGGTCTCAGTAAACTACAAAGCCCAGAATTCCACAGGATGTTGCCAATGCAGTTAAAATGGAAGAATAGCACTAATAATGTAGCGGGCTAGGGCACACTAGCACTGGAAGTCTTCTTTCACACCTTTCATCAGAACAGGCATTTCACTACTGTCTAAATCAATTGTCTTTTAAATAAACAAATAAAATCCTTGGGCTCAATCTGTAACAACATGACCTTTGGATCTGACAATAATATGTTAAATAGCTTAGTAGGTCTTTGAGAAAGAGAGAGAAAGAGAAAAAAAAGAGAGAGGAGAGAGATGTCCAACACAGTTAATTTAAAGGTTTTCAATAGTTAGGTGCCTATACTGTGTGAATTGTGAGGTATTTTCTGAGTTCCACTATACTGCAGGAAATAAACATGCCTCATGTACCAGGGACATTTGGATATGCAGAATTAAGTGTGTTCTACCCAAGCACCCCAAGCTAGAAAACACAAAATAGAAAAAAAGTAAAATAAAATCAGAAATAACAAAAGAAAATGTACTCTTCTTGTATGGCTAGTATTTCACCAAACAATTCCAGGATTTCTTCCCCACCACCAAAACACACTCATGGGAGAAATGTCAAACATTTCAGCTTTGCTATATGATGGTTCCTGGTAAACAGCATGGAACACTTTTCATCCTAGTCCTTGGGTTAGACCAAAAATATCCCTATATGGCAGAAAAGCAATTGATTTGCTGGCACAGTTTCCCCCCCCCCAATACCCTTCTTTTCTTTATTTTTTTGTGGAAAGCGAGATATTCTAATACCTGAAATCTGAGGACACGGGATATAAATGTGTGGCTGACAAGTGACCAATCTTGTAGGCCTACTTCTTTGTACTACAGTGCATGTCAGGGGAGAGCCAGCATAGTTTGAGAGTTGGAAGAGGACACTGTGAGGCCAGGGTTGGAATCCTCACATGGCCATAAAAGCCCCCTGCTTGACCTTGGCCAAATCGCACTCTCTCAGCCTTAGAGGAAGGCAAAGGAAAACCCCCTCTGAACAAATCTTGAAAAAAAAAACTGAGATAGGTTTGCCTTAGGGTTGCCATAAGTTGGAAACTACTTGAAATCATACAACAACAATCCTATCGGGGACAAAAATGATTGTTCCTTCTTCTTCTCTACTCTGCTGCTATTCACAAAGAAAGAACTGGGAAAATGTTCTTTGTGGACTGCTTTTGTTTCAGATATCTCCATCTCTTTCCACTTCCTACTCCCAGCCTTCCAATGGAAACAAAACTACCGAAATGCCTTGGGGAACGGCAAATGCTTCTTTCCCCTCTCCTCTTGCATTATTTATACCTTGCTGATTATTATAGCAATTGAAATATATAAAATCTGACCACCAGAAAGGCCATTTCTAATGAGATTCCTTTCCTAATTTTCTCACCAAAACAATCTGGAAACGCTTCTCAAACAAAACAACAGCACTTTTCTCTAAATGGAACAGAATTGCTGAATCACTCTCAACGCTCCACAAAGCGCCTGCTTCCACCATCTCTGTAGCCCGTCACAAATCCAGCATGATTTGAAGGAAACACTTTTGCACTTCCTTGACTCCTGAACTTTTTTTTTTTAACACATCAACAAAACAGCTGTGTACATCAGTTTCCTTTTCCTTTCTCAGACCCTGGTTTCATAAGATGACTAAACTTTTCCATAAAGTTTAAAAAACAAAACAAATTGAAGCATAAATAAAAGTATAGTTTCCACTTGTTTTGGGGGACAGACTTACCATGGAGGAGGAAACATAAACATTTTTAGTCTTAGCAAATTATTCTTCAGTCATAAAATATATACAATTTTATGGATAGAATTTGTACTGCTTAGTATCAGCATCTGGAAACAACTATCTGCAAATAACAAATTGGTTGAAGTTCATTTCTTTTCCCATTAACAAAGACATAACTGAAGTTACATTATGACTATAACCTAACTAGAGGCAGCACTATTTTCTAGGGCAGCAGCAATTTTCTAATTCCTTTTGTAGTTACAAAATAATGAAACAGTAGAGGGGCATCATGCACTTTCAGAGTTGTCTCATGTTGTGATTTATTCTGCTGCTACTGTCTCATGCTCTGCTGTGTATGTTGAGATGGCAATGATGTTGATAGACAGAGCCTATGTTTTGAATCACAGGCAAGAGACTTGTAGCATCCAGGTTTTTTAAAAAGTAACTAGCAGACAACTATTTTAGCTGCTCTTGGGAAATATCAAAATAAAGAGCTTGGGTTTTAAAAGGAACTGTAAATGAAACTAATGGTGTTTGGGGAGTGTCTCGAAACTATGCCTGTAACTAGTTTTTTTTTTTAAATAACTTTTCGTATACTAACAAATGTACTGTATATAGAGATATGGATATATACACAGAGTTTTTCAGAGTGCACAGTGTTTCTCAACTGTTATCCCTTCAACAATCCCATTAACTAAATTAGACTGAGAGACAATGGCTGCATTTAGCAAAAGAGAAACAAGTGAGTTTCCCTCTGGATTTGCACACTCCCTTCCCCTTCCTCTTCTACCACAGCTAAGGGTAGGCATTTGGTATGTTTTCTGATCCAGCAAACTGTAGTTAATTTTAACTTCCCAGAGGAAGTTACATCTTCACCACATCTTGCTAAATCATGGTTTAGTGCAGGGGTGGGCAATACATGGTCCATGGACCACATAACCCTTTGATTTCCTTTTCTTAGCTTACCCCAGTCCCTTGATGTTGAGACCACAAACCAGTCACTGCTAAAATTGTGCTGGTTTTTTTCCCACGGTCTTCATCCTTTTTATCCTTTCTGTCTTTTCCTTTAGCTGTGGAAGCTTGTGAGATGCTGTTTTCAGCAAATTATTGAGAACACAAGAGGACTGTTGCATCAAAGGCCTATTTAGTGTAGCATCCTGTTTCTACCAGGTACCCAAGCCCCATGTAGAAAAATCTTTCAATCTGGCCCTGTTCTCCTTCTTAGCAGAATTGATTCTTTCAGAGCTTTACCTGATTGCCTTCATCTCACATTTCTAATAGTGTACATCTTCAGCAGAGACTAACTTCAGCAGAGGCTAACTTCATCATGGCCTCTGCTGTCAATCATTCTTCCATTCATTCTTCTGTTACATCTGGTAGCAGCTGGTGGAATCTCTGTCCCTGCAACATTGACTCAATTCCAGGCTTGACTATAAACTTTAAAGGAACTATCCAAAGTGCTGAACCTGTTGCAGGATTGGATTCAGCACACTGGATATCTCCTTTAAAGTTAGAACTAAAACCTCTAGCGCAGTGGTTCTCAGACTGTGGGGTGGGACCCCAAGGGGTGTGTGATTGCTCCTCTAGGTAGGCACAAGAAAAGTCAACCTGCAAATACAACAAATATGAAAAAGAATAAAAAGTCACTGTGTGTGTCTGTGCACATGCGCACGTGCACGCACATACACATTTCTGAGGATTGACTGGTCTCCACAAAGGAGTGACATGAAGCATCTTCCCCCATTATACCGTTCTCCAACTTCAGATAAGGAAAACTTGACCTTCCCTTTTTTAAAAAAATGCTTTTCCCAGTCAGCTTCTCCAAATACTCTATCATTGGTGCAGCTGGCGCATGCCCCTTAGCAACCGTGAGGCAGTTTCTCAGGTGGAGGGAGCAAAGTGAAGAGAAGCAGTAGAGAGTGCAAGAGCTCAGTGTTAAGATGGAGGGCTTGTTTGGCACGAGGGGCCTTTGAGAGAGACAGGGAGAGAGAGGTGCAGGATAGGACATGGGGAAGGAACACGACAGGGCACAACATTTGCATGTAGATGTAAAGGGGGTCACACAAATTAAAATATTTGAAAACCACTGCTGTAGCTGATTCTGGACAGGAGCCACCTAAGCTACTAGTTATCTCCACATCTTGTGGTAATGAATTCCACAGCTTTCTCATTTTCTCAGTGCTAACAAAACATTTGAGTGCTGAGCAAGTTTAGCTACTCTTGTTCTGTTATGGTTGCAGCACTGGAGTAAATATTGGCACTCAGCTTCCACTGAAGGACAGTTTCCAGAACACTTCTTGCTATTGTATATCCAGGACAGGTTCATTCTAGGTTGGTTCCTTCCTCCCTCCCTCCCTTCCTTGTGCAGTGACCATGATTATGTTACTCTAGCTTTCAGTTCAGCACCCAAATCTTCTTTAAAGTGACACAGAAATTCCGAATACAGTCTGTAAATTAGGGACTTACTCAGCCTATTCTGGAAAGTATTTCTTTAGCTGGTTGTATGACAGCAAGAAATGATTGTGAAACAACCTTAATTTTGTTTTATGCCTCCTCATGGATAGTGTTAGTATATGCTTCCTGAAGCTGGTGTTTTCCAGTTGTGTTGGGCTGCAACGCATCATATCCCCACACATCATATCCAATTGCCATACTGCTTGGGGAAATTGGGAATTTTAATCCAATTTACAGAGGTAGGCTATTACAGTGAATATCAAACGTATGTCCTCTGGGAGCAGAACCTAAGAGCTACATGTCAGGTCAAAGATATACTCATTGTCACCAGGATAAGTAACTCTACAACATTTCCATCTCTCCAGGTTACTCAGAGGAATTCTCTGCTTAAAAGGGTGCCCAGCCCTAGCCCTCCAAGTGATGTTCTGTCTGGTGTAGGGTATCTTAGGGTACATGAGACCCAGTCTTGAACATTCTGCTCTCACAATGTTGAAAATAAGAGGCACTTTGTACAATCAACAGAATAAAAATGGTCTGCAGACTGTAATATTTCAGATGGAAAGGAAGAATTATATGCTTTGAATATTCCTCCATAAATAAGAATTTAAAAATATATAATGCAGTCAATAGAATAAAGAAGGAAAGGAGAAGGCAAGGTCAAATCCTGTTTTTAAATTAGGCTTACATTGTGAGTACATACAGCTGGAAATGTGCTCCCCCACTGCTTTTAGCATTCCTATTTTTGAGAAGCAAAAGCAAGAGAGAGAAACAGAGACAGAGAAGAGTCGTCTCTGACATTTTTAAGTTCTCTCAATTCCCCAAAGTATTATACTTAGTTATATTTGTGTGCCCTTTGGCTACCCTGCAAAGGTGCAAATGTTACTAATAGCAATGGTGGTAATCAGCACTGTCTGAGCAAGCTACAAATATAAGCTCAATTCAAATGAACATTCCAGTCCTCCAAGTCATAGGGCCCTTTCATACTATGCTGTTATATCATTATGATTCCACTTTAACTGGCATGGCAAACTCCTATGAAATCCTAGGATTGGAGGTTTAAGGAGCAACATTTAAAATTCTCCCCCTGAGCATTTATTTACTACCTCTCCATACGACAAATCCCAGGACTGCCCAAGGGTAGCCACAACAGTTAACATGGAATCATAGTACAGTACTATAATTGTGTAGTGTGAAATGGCTCTTGATCAGGATCAGGACTGGCAAATCTGTGACCCCTTCCCAGAAGCTGGTGAACTCCTGCTTCCAGCAGCTTGCCTGTGATGAGAGCAGCAGTTTTGGATGCCTTAAAGCTCCTCATTTTTGTTTAGATCAGATATATGACTCTGGGCTCACATGTTCTCCCTTCCTTCTGTGTAATTCTCCCTCCTTTTTCTATCTGAGGCTCCTTCTCTTCTGTTCCTACATTGTGGTAACTTGTGGTATGTGATCACACTTCTGAGTTATGGTTGGACTTTGTTGTCCAATTTGTACAACTCAGCAAAATATGATAGTAGCAATCTGAAAACAGAGGAGGAAATCAGTGTGGAAAGAAGATGAGGGAGTAAGATGTTGCAGCCCACAGTGTGCTTCCTAATTATTTGAATGTGAGGCCTTTACTGTCAGTTCAAACCTGCGGATGTCAGCTGAATGGCAAGTCAGTTTAAACTCAGTGGGGTTTCCTCTCTAGTAAGCATGTCTGGGACCATGATTTTGATGTTGCCCGAAGAGAATACATTTAAATCCACCAAATAAAAATTCAGATGTGGCTTTCCTTGCTGTAAGGTTTGATAGAGGGAGAAGACAGGCTCTGTTTCACTTTATTAAAAGATAACTTTGAACAAAAAATGTCCTATCAAGCTTTTGATTTTCCTGCTGCCTAGATTTTCTTTTGGATTGTCTTCAGTTTTGTTCTGTTTTGTTTTTTTTTTCATTTAGTAAAACTCTCGGCTGGATATTAGATGAGTTTTATCTATTGCTTTGATTAAATAGATAGGCAGATAGGATTGCTGTTGTTTTTGTTATTTATTAATTGATTTGTTTTAATGGAAATTGTCTATCTCTGCCTGAGGAAAAAAAACCAAGGAACACATTTTATATAAATAGCTAAATGTACATCTCAGGCATAGTGCTTACAGCTTTTCTTTTTTTGGAATAATGCGATATCTCTAACTGCCCTCCAAACAAGAACACAAAGGAGCAATGTTGTACCTTCCCTTTTGTAAAGAAAGATATTCTGGTTAGGTACTCTGAAGAATGGTTAGATTTCTTTCATAATTCTATCTCTGTCTGACAGAGTTTGGAAAGTTTATTTTGTTTTTTTGACTACAGCTCTCAGATTCATTCCCCTACCATGGACGCTGTCCAAAGTAGATGAAGGATTCTGGTAGCTGAAGGACCCAAAGTTAGCTTTTCAAACCACTGCATTTTGACAAAGGTGGGCTTCAGCTTGGCATCTTTCACCATATCATTTTGTTTCCCTTGTATTTACCACATTTGTGTAATGCATTTATGTCCTACCTTTCCTACAAGGAGCTCAAATGCAGGTACTTGCACCTCCAGTTTCTTTTTAACCTTACAATTTCACAACAACTTGGTGAGCTGACAGTCTGAGTGTTGGTGACTGGTCCAGTGGTACCCAGTGAATTGAGTGGCTGAATGGGCATTTGTGACCAGATCCCCCAGTTCAGATGAAAAAGAGATTAAAGCCACTGTCGTTTAATTGTCGATTAGGAGAAGGAATTTCTTCAGAATGGGGCCATGTAGGATTGTACACTGTTGTGTGGGACCGTGATTAACTCAGAATGTCTGCAGGCACCAGTGATCTCATTCTCATACTCTCCAACTGCTCCAGTTTGGCAGGGACAGTCTTGATTAATTCTCTGCTGACACATTTTTTCAGCTGTTTTTAAAATACCTCGGTTTCTTTCTCCTTCACTCACTTTCCCACCTCTGTCCTCAGCTTACTTCAGTTGCTGCAAACTGAATGCAAAGTGCTAAAGTAGTTTGCACTCAATTTTTTCAGCAGAGGAGAGGAAAGTGGTGGGATCTTGTTCTTCTCAGGCAAAAGCAATTTGATGTTCAGGCAAAAGCAATCTGCAGCTTTCTCTCTTAGCTTTTCTGTTCTTCCTCATTATTAACTTTTCCCATTTTGATCATATCCTGATGTTTCTTGGCCACATGTGTCCCAGTTTTCATCTGTGAAGTTTTGAAGGGTGTGCGTTCTTTTGTTTGCCACTTTTGTGTGTCGTGGCAGAAAGCAGCAATGAGGTACAGAATTGAGTGGAGGGAACAGTATGATGGGATGAGGTCATGGTGAGGGCCAACAGAGGCAACAGAGCAGCAGACACCACAACCCCTATCTCATTGACTTCCAGTAGGACATTCAACATTCAACCATTTCTGATTCAGAGTTTGAATGAAAATGGCTCCTTCTCATACCTCATAATGGATTTAGGACCTTTCTGCACTACACTGTTGTAGTGCTATTATTCCACTTTCAACATCCTGTGGAATTCTGGGCTTCATAATTTACTGAGGCCAAAGAGCTCTCTGGCTGAGAATTCTAAACTGCAAACTGCAAACCCCAGGATTCCATAGGATGTTGACAGTGGCGTAATAGCACTATAACAGTGAAGCACAGAAAGGTCCTTAGTCAGAGGACTATTTCACACTACACAACACTTTGATCCACAGGAACAGCTCCAGTGCTCTGTCATCACTTTTTCAGGTCTGCACATGCTTTAGAGTAAGTCAGAGACTTTGGCCCTTTCCTCAGGACATTGTTGTCCCACAATGGGGACAGGAGAAGGATGGGACTATAATGACAGTTACACATAATGTCATCACAGTCCCGCCCTTCTTCTGTCCCCAGGCAGTCGGATCATGGAATAAATCATTGATGAGTTTTCTCTGTCAATGATTTATGATCGCGCCACCATCCTGCATTTACCTGACGTGTGCAGGGTCTGGAAGCACAATGGCTTTGCTTCTTGCCCCAGCACAGCCTGGGAAAGTACCTGGCTGTGCTGCCACTGGAAGAGGCAGTGCCATCGCGCTTCCTGGATTGCAGAGGCAGCCAGTACAGAGGCAGCCAGTACATGCTCCCAACATGCTCCCCTCCTGGCAGAGCTGCTGCCAGGTTCCCCACAGAAGACCACTGGGGTAAGGGGGTGCAGAAAGGGCCTTTGACAAAGAGCTGATAAAAAGGAAGAATTTGTTGCTAGGAATTCATTTACCGAGTTATGCTCTGAATCAGCTGCCTTCAGTCTTAGAAACCAGTGACATATCAATGATACATAATATACAGAGTTGAAAGGCATTCTTAGAAGTCATCTAGCCTATCCTGCAGTGGATACAAGATCTTTAATGCAGGACAGAACTACAGAATCGCTGACAGATGCCTTCTGTTTTGCAAACAAAAGCAAGAGGATACTTGTACCCATTTTGTAAAACATATTTCCTTGGTAATCTGGAGTTACAATGGGTTGTATCTAATTAAAATCAGTATTTGAGGGTAATATAGCTAGTTGTTGGCATACCATCTTCGTCATTGTGAGCTAAATCAAATATACAAAAAGGTGTGATTTTAGCAAATAAATAGATGGTTCTTTATCGGATTAAGCTCTTGTGTGAAAGTAGCCACAGACTTTCAAAATTAGTACTAATATCAACAAATGGGATTAATCAGTAACCAAGATGACAGCCATTGGATTTTTGGCCCCTACGTTGGAGGGAAAAGAATGTTCTGGATTTTGTGAGACAGTGTAGTTTGGATTTAGAATTTCACAAAATGTAGGTAGAGATTTATACTCAAAGGCCATCCATCCTTTACCTGAGACAGGATGTCAGGAGCTCTTTTCTACCATACATAACAAATCTTACACATCTGAATTATCAAAAGGTAATAATAATGAACAATAAATAATTGCAAATAGTAATTTTCTCTCTGAGGTTATGTCAAGAGAATTCAGAGGGACTCTGTGATGTTTCATATTTCTTTTAAAAACGATGTATGTGTACTGCAACATTCAATAGTAAGTATGGTTAAGAGATTATATGAGATTTGAATGGCAGGTGTAGAATGCTGTAATAAGTTTATTTGCAGATAATAGTGATTTGGGGAGAGAAAAAGTGGGAAATACTATGTGAATGTTGTGGAGAATGAGATTCAGAAAGGATACAGATTTGGATAATGACAGCTAGATTGGGGAGAAGGTTCCTTCTATGGCTGTCTTCAGTCCAGAATAAAAGAAAAGAGTCATTACAAGTGTTTATGTAGTGAAGAGTAAAGAGTGAAATTACATTCATCCAGTTAAAATGAATTTAATAATGTTATTTTTGTTATTCAACCTAATCATGCCTCCTGCTTCATCACCAGACCAAATATATTACCAAAACATATATCTGAAAGCATGTACGAACAGTCTTATACAAAGAACAGCTTTGTATATAGAGATAATAGTGGAAGCTGACCTATGGTGCAGTTCGTCACAAAGGCCATTTCTGCACTATGCTGTTCTAGTGCTATTCTTCCACTTTCAACATCATACGGAATCCTGGGGCTTGCAGTTTAGGGAGAGAGCTCTTTGACCTCAGTAAACTACGAACCCCAAAATTCCACAGGATGTTGAAAGTGGAATAATAGCACTAGAACAGTGTAGTGCGGAAATGGCCTACGTTTCTTCTTGATGGAACCAACAAGTAATTTTAGCAGTTTTCTTCCCACTATGAAAAAGGCCTTGATAACCACGTAGTCTGCTTGTTACTTGGGACTTATTCTGTGCAAAATCAACCATGTGTGAATTTTGGGCAGAATTAGAATCCAGTTCCAATATATTCTATGCAGTAGACAGTTGCTTCTGCTCACAAAATGCCATTTTCTATGCAAATCAGCCACATGCAAATTTTGTGCAGAATAAGTCCTGAACTGCAAATATTCTTATCAGTTCAGGATTCTTCTAGTTAAGGTTTCTTGACATGCTGAAAACATTTTTTCCCAACAATGTATGAATATTTTTTTTTTTAATAACTAAGGACGCTTTCTCACTACACAATTATAATGCTATGATTCCCCTTTAACTGCCTTGGCAATGTTCTATGGAACCTTGGGGTTTGCAGCTGAGTCAGATGCAGCAGAGAACCTCTGTGTCTGAGAATTTTGAGTGTTCCTCCTCTCAGCTGCTAGTCCCAGCATTCCATAGGATACCGCCATAGCAGTTACATTGAAATCATAGTGTTTGTTCTGCTTAGTACATGTTGGTGTTCTGTATGTGTAGAAGGGAAGGACATTGCCAGCGTCAAAGATGTTTGGCCCAAGATGTTGACTGGACAACGCAGGGTCAGATAAAATTAACGTGTGTACAAGCTGGCTCTGCTAATGCTGATGCATGAATCTTTTCTCTTGTGTAAGCATGAAAATGGTATAAAAGGGAAAGCATGGAAGAATAAAGACATCCTTCCTTGTCACTACTGTTAGTAGGCTATACCAAACAGAGTCTTGATACTTGGAGGGATCCTTTGGCCAAAGTTCTGTTTGTTGAGTGTATTTTCTTTTCTTTTCTTTTTTTTTTATGCTTCTACTTTTACTCTTGTGTTTGGGGGTTCAGACCAGCTCTGTGTCCACCTGGGGATATGGCTAGGCATGGTTTGTTTACCCACCACAACAATAGCACAGTAAATGTGTGGTGTAAAAGGCCCCTTGAGGGCAGTCATAGCATGGCAGTTTGAGTGTTGGACCAAAGTTCGATTCCCTGCTTGGCCGTGTAAACCCACTGGGTGACTGTTGGCACATCATACACACTCAGCCCACAGAAAACCCTATGATAGGTTCACTTTAGGGTCTCCATAAGTCAGAAATGACTTGAAGCCACAAACAATAACAAGAAGAAGGCCTTTAGTGGGGTTTTCTGCTGGTAACAAAACCCTATGAAGATTCTGATGGTGGCTGCAAGTGACATTATCATAATGGCATTGTCACAAACTATTCCAGAGAAGCTCTGAGATCTATGTTGCCATGTTCCCAAAGAAAGGGGGGGGTTATGCGGATGGCAAGGCCCTTGGGGGACAAATAAGCTAGACAGGTAAAGATTTATCTATCTTATTACTGACAAATCAGATTCAGATTTAGCTAACTTTTTTTCAAAAAAAAAGTCACAGCTGTTTGTCAGAAGAAGGAAAAGGTTGAATTTAATACGCTTGACTACCAGTATGATTCAGAACAAAGCAGGAAGATGAAAAATATTTAATAATATGGGTTTGTCAATCACAAACGAGTGGAGCTATTTTTGTTAAACATCTGACATCAGAGCTATTTTTGTTGTTATGGCTGTTGGAAGTGTTTGGAATCATTAAGTATTTATATATTCGGCACATTATTTTTATCTTTTTTTTTTTTTTTTTTTTGCCATTAGCTGTCCTTACAAAGTGCTGTACTTTTTATCATTGGATAAAATACCAGCTTTCTAATAAGCAGAGTTATGGGCTATCTTAGGTTGCATTTTAGTTATATTACAAGCAGGATGTTCATCTTTTTACTGTGTTATAGCTGGTGATGACCTGTGGCTGGATAAGAAAGTTCTGGATTGGAAACCACTTCTTCTGCATATTTTTGGTCCATAGTCAAATATTTAATGAACTCTTCAAGAACCTCTAATTGATAGTGATGAGATTTGTGGTGACCACTACAAATGGACAAACCTCATTCATTGTTTCTCTGTTTCTCATTTTTTCTCATCTTAAATTTCATTCTTCTCCATCCTTAGTGAGTGTACAAATAATCAATCTTTATGCTATGAAGGGGCTATGCTACTGTTATGAAACCATATCCCAGAGAGGGTGGGGGGCTAGGGAGGAAGACAGGAAGAGATGGTCCTGCCATTTCACAGTATGATCATCTATTTGAGGGGTGGGAAATATGGGGATCTGGAATCAATACCCTTTTCCTCCCAAACAGAAGAGCAACAGAATAGACTCCTGGGAATCTATGGAATTTAAATTATTTTATTGGATCTGATAGGTAGGAATAACACTCATTGAGCCCATAATTTTTAAATCAGAAGTAAGATCCATTCAGCAAAGATCCCCTGGTCTTTTACTTTATAACTTCTTCCTTGTATCACCAGCATCTTTTATTGCTTGGTATTCAGCAGAACCCCATATTAACCATATTACTGTTAAGTAGTCTCTTAATTACTCCCTCTTTCATGAGGGCCCTCTTATCATCTTCCTCTATTTCTACCCATTTTGACAGTGCCCATTTCTGTACTACTGAATAGTGCTGTTATTCCACTTTCAGCATCCTATGGAATCCTGGGATTTGCAGTTTAGGGAGGGGCCTTTAGAATACTCAGCCAGAGAGCTCTTTGGCCTCAGTAAACTACAAACCCCAGGATTCCACAGGATGTTGAAAGTAGAATAACAGCACTGTAACAGTGTAGGGCGGAAATGGCATAAAACAGAGCTATTTTTCATTTTTGAAGACGAGCAAATATCCGTAATTAAACCTGCAAGTGCAATTGACAGTATTTCTTGAACTGTAAAGGTGCAATTCTTCTTTCTCTGGTTCTGATCCATTTCACTTTTGATAGCCCATGGAGCAGGGGATGCCAAACAGCTGTTGGCCTTTTACTACCACAGTTTGCTAACGGATTGCCTCATTTTCACAATGGACCTTTAAAATAGATTGTACCGAGATTTAGTGATTTGCTCAGATCCAACCAATTAACTTGATTAAACAGAGCAAGAATCAGAACATGATTTTCCTTGTTATAAACTCAGTACTATAATCATGACGCTTCATGGTAGAATTATTTCAATCAAGGTAATATCAATCACTGTGGGGGCGGGAATTTAAATCATTTAGTCATTAGTACTTCTAAAACAATGATACACGCTTGTTGCATAAACTGACTACCAAATTAGGTAAGTTTATAATTTAATAGAGCTTTCTAAGAAGGTATAATTTGTATAATTATATAGCTGTTGTGTACTGTGCTGCTCTGTAGAGGAGTGCATCTGCATAGTGGGGACTGTTCACAATGAAATTTTGCAGCCATGATGAGAAATTGTTTCACATCCTCTGCAGCTCCCATTTCATATGTTGGCTGGGAGCATAAGGAGGCTACTGTTCCTCTAACCTCTAATATGAAGCAGGATCACTAATTTCATAAAGGTTGGTTGCTTATATATTCAGTATGGGCTGGATTTTTTTATTATTATTATTTTGGTTTACATTTTAATAGGAATTTACCCAAATTTTCATTATTGAAACAAGGTGCATTCAGTTATCTGCATAAAATCCTCACTTTTTTGAACTTCATTATGGAGTTTGCCAATTAAAATTAGCATGTTCTAAAAAAAACAAACCCACTATAGGACATTATACCGGTAAAATTATGTGCAGATTTGCATTCACATATATATGTATTAGAAGTCCAAAAATGCATATGAATTCCCATGCTAATTTTTAAAAGGAAAAAGGTTGAAATGAACCAAATTGAAGAGGAGATAAAAACAAGAAACAAAGTGAAACTGATAAATTCGCATATGCTTAGTGTGCTAGCCGTTTGTGCGTCTTCAAGTCATATCCAACTTAGGGTGACCCAAGGGCCAAACTTTCCCAGGGTTTTCTTGGCAAGATTTATTCAGAGGTGGTTTACCATTGTCTTCCAAATTCACCTCGTGGATTTGCCTGGTTGGGCAGGGATTCACACCCTGGTCTCCCAGAGTCCTAATCCAACATTCAGACCATCACATCATTCCTGCTCTCATGCTAGTAGCATCCTTAGTCAATTCCTTCTGTTAGGGCTGGCATCTGAAGTTGGTGTGGCTGCACATTGCTCAATATTTCTGCAGGGCTGGCCACCAAGAACTTCTACCCCCCATTGCTCCTGCTGCCCTCCTCTTCCTCCTCAGTGGCACTGCATGCTTGTCCACTCTTTCCATTAGGCCCAGAGGAAGTGAACAAGTAACTGGTGCCAGCAAGAAGGAGCTGCTGGAGTTTCCTGCCAGTACTCTCTCCTCCACCCTTAACTCTCACAAGTGAGCTGACAGTGACACTAAGCTGGAGGGAACAGCTTCTAGGGGCAATGGGAACAAAGACTAAATGCGTCTAATCAGAAAACACATCCTTAGATGATATCCAGAGCTTGGAGAGTTTCCTTTCCAATTTTATTTTTTGAATGGCAGCTCTTAAAATTCTCCCGCCAGCATGGAGGACTCCCACTGGACCGTATGTCCAAAAAAGTAACTTTCCCATGCTTTGCCAAGTCCTCCTCCCTTGCAAAAAAAAAAAAAAAAATGGGGGGAGTCCAGGACTTCTGACATAAATAAGCCAGGACTTCTGACAGAAAGCTAGCATAAATAAACTTTTTTCCTCTCTATCTTCATATAACCTGGTGCTTAGTGCTACAAAGAGACACTATCTAGGAGGGATGAAACAAAGTGCACTTGGCTGTGTTCCTTTGCCCTAACAATTGTTTTAATAGCTTACAGCTGCTGGAAACCACATAGCACAGATTGCCAATTCTCCTCCAGATGTCTTCTGAGTTCCGACATCCCTCCCCACTCATGTTACTTCACAGCACTCTTCCTGGACTTTGACAGAAGATTTTCTTAATAATATTTCTGGCAGTTTCTTGTCTGCTTCACTTACATTTTATAATTCTTTCTGTACATCACCCCCCCCTTCCTTCCTTTCGTTCTCTCCAGCTTCAACAAAGATGGAAATTTCTGTCCTTTTATGTTTTAAAACTAATGTGGTTTTAAAATGATTATAAAACAGTGTTATGTGTGCTTCTGTTTTATTTGCCTGCTTATTTAATGAGTTGTTTAGGCTTCAAAGGAACATAAACAAGAGTCAGCAGTGTGATGTAGCAGCTAAAAAAGCCAATGCGATTCTAGGCTGCATCAATAGGAGTATAGTGCCTTGGTTGAAGGAACTAATAGTACTACTCTATTCTGCTGTGCTCAGACTCACCTGGAATACTGTGTCTAGTTTTAGACACCACAACTGAAGAAAGATATTGACAAGCTGGAACATGTCCAGAGGAGGGTGGCCAACATAGTAAAAGGCCTGGAAAACCTGCCCTTTGAGAAGTGTCTTAGGGAGCCAGTTATATTTAGCCTGGAGAAGAGAAAGTTAAGAGTTGACATGATAGCCATGTTTAAATGTTTGAAGGGATATAATACAGAGCATGGACCAAGCTTGTTTTCTGCTGCTGCAGATATTAGGACATGTAGCAATGGCTTGAAAGGTCAGGAAAAGAGGTTCCATCTAAACATTAAAAAGAATTTTCTAGAAGTAAGAGCGGTTCAGAAGTGGAATATGCTGCCTCAGAGTATAGTGGAGTCCTCTTCTTTGGAAGTTTTTAAAAAGAGGCTGATGGCTGTCTGCCAGGAGTGCTTTTATTGTGTATTCATGTGTGGCAGGGGGTTAGATTCAGTGGCCCTTGTGATCTCTTTGAATTCTATAATTTTATGATAAGAATGTGATAAGAATATAAGCAGTATTGATGTTTATCATGTCTCCAATAGGCCTGTCCCACATGATTTTTTTCACTGTCTGACTAGCCATGCTGAACGTAACATACCAAGCAACACATATACACCAGGAGTCAGCTTCATTATGCTCTGCAGGACTCATTAAATATGTTCAGGATTGCAGATTTTTTTGAAGTCTAGAAAAAAAAAATCAGAAATATTGTCCTGAAAATATTTGTTTCCCTTTTTGAGATGTATTTTGCCTTGTTCATCAAGCCATTGCTATCCTTTTTGCCTTGTTCATCAAGCCATTGCTATCCTTTTTGCCTTGTTCATCAAGCCATTGCTATCCTAGAAGAGCCATGGGCCATTTCTGCACTATGCTGTTGCAGTGCTATATTATTCCACTTTCAACCTCCTATGGAATCCTGGGGTTTGCAGTTTAGGGAGGGGCCTCTAGAATTCTCAGCCAGGGAGTTCTTTAGCCTCAGTAAACTACAAGCCCCAGAATTCCACGGGATGTTGAAAATGGAATAATAGCACTATAACAGTGTAGTGTGGACATGGCCAAAGAAGGTTTTATTTCTTAAAAATATCAAGAAACGTTCTTGTTGTACATTTAGAATCCTCTTTGTATCATGCTCTTTCTTGTGATCTGGCTAACAAATGGGACTTTTTTCCAAACAGGAAGTGGTCTCAAATTACAATATTCTCCTCTCCAGAGGCTTTGGGGATGCTAATTGCTATTTAGAAGGACAAAAGAAAAAGGCCCACCCTCAATTTTTTTTGGGGGGGGGCATGGGAAACAAAAATGACCTCACCTCACCTGCTTGATGCCCATCCCTGAAGCATTCCCTTAATCTTTTCCTATTCCAGATGTCCTTGGCTCTCTCAACTGTTCCTCTCAGTCCTTTGTGCTCTCTTCTGAACACACTTCAGTTTGTCTCAATCCTTTTTCACTCATGGTGTCCAGAGCTGGCCACAGTTCTCCAGATACGACAAGATGAACCCGAGAATAAAGAAACAACTATTTCTCATTATCTGAACGTACTGTGTTACAGTTGATGCTGTTAACAGGAGCAGTGGCTCAGTGTCGCTTGTAATAAATTACTAACTTTCAAACAATTTAACATTTAATAAAAGAACAGAAGACAAAGGAGACCACTAAAACTGGATTTTATGAGTGAGGTGTGTCTTGTTCTTAAGAGGACATACATATTCTGGGAGAATTTTCCACTGCGTAGTTCAGGTCTTTTAAGGTAATGTTTATAACAGAATTGGAGAGTGGGCTGCAAAAAACTGTGAAAAAGGCCATTTAGGCATTAGTCATTGCAGACGACTGAAAGTTGTTACTTCTTTCACAAAAGGGAAGCTGTGCAGAAATACCACCTGTAAGATCTTTCAAGCACTCTTTGGGCCTTTCTGCACGACACTGTTCTAGTGCTATTATTGCACTTTCAACATGCTGTGGAATCCTGCGGTTTGCAGTTTAAGGGAGGGGCCTTTAGGATTCTCAGCCAGAGAGCTCCTTGGCCTCAATCGACTACAAATCCCAGAATGCCACGAGATGTTGAAAGTGCAATAATAGCACTAGAACAGTGTAGTGCGGAAAGGCCCTTTACTCTTCCTCCCTTTGGTTAGGTTTTATCCAGTTTCACTAAGCACATTTTAGCTCTCCTCAGGCTGTCTGCTTCTTTTGAAGGCATGACGTACGAATAATTGGCTCCCCATCCACTGCCATACAGAGATGAGTCAAAATGGACCTTGAAATGTGTAAAGAGATAGAACATTTGCTAATGGACCATATTGGAAGTATTAATTTGTTTTAATAGAGGAGGTTGATCAGGCGCCTTTGAAACCAACTGCTTTATTGAAGTGTATCCTTCCTGGATAAAGGAATTTGCTCCTGACACTTGAGGTGGCAGCGAAGAGTGGGTAAAGTTAAATGCTTGTCTTATTTTGACCTGAAAGAGAAACTGTGGGAAGTGGAGTGGAAGTGCTTGGTTTTCTAGTGTGCTTTATCAGTTGTTGTGGATGACCAGCAAAGATTTCTGTGTGCACAGACTTCCTCAATTTGTACTAAGACTCCTTGTTCTTGTCCTTTTTTTAATAGCCTGCAAAAGGAATAATGCAAAGCACACAAGGGGGAAAAAATGGCTTGGTCTAACACATTCTTGATATGAGTTCCTGATAGCTCTTCTGGCAAAATCTCTTTCTCTACTAAGATTCTTTTGTACTGACTAATAAGGGAAGGTTTCGAACACTATTTGAACACTAGTCTTAACATTAGAGTCATTTTCACCTATGATATATTTTAGAAAGAGAAACTGATTCTTTCTTTCTTCTCTTATCCCAGACAGTCCTCTCAGATCCAGAGATTTGCCTTTTGACTTTCCAGACCCCCCTGTCAGATTTCTAATAATAGTAATACCAAGTTTGGAAACACATTTTGCAGACAAAAGTACTGTCTGTTTTGTAAAGCCATTGTTGACTTCTTGCATCATTGTATTAGTAAGCTATATTGGGAAAATTAGGCTGTGCTGAACCCAACAAAAGAAATGATTTCAGTGGGTTTTTTAAAAAAAAATTTACTACAATTAAAAGAAATCAACTATTATTTATCTAAGCTACATCTTCCTCACATTGCCTCTACCCATCCTAACCCTCAATATAGAACAGGAGAAAACCTTTTTGAAAGCAAGCAAGCTAGCTAGCTTTAAATTGTAAAATCATTCAGCCCATGGACATTGTAAGGGGATTTTTAATTTAAATGGACACCAGAATAATTCTGAACAATAATTCTGAATATATATTCATCCCAAATTCACTTCCACATATTCAGCCATGATGAAGCATAGTGGAATTTAGAATAGAGGTATGATGGAGGCAGGATTGAATAAATCTGCAATGACAAACATACCTACTTCTGTCGTCCTCAAACTGGCAAAACTAGAGAAGTTTCTTATAGTCTAAGGCATTTGTTATAGTTCAGAACTCTGTTCAATTTGTAATTATATTTTGAATAAATTATACCTTTAATATATCAAGCATGATAACTTTATGCCAAAGCAAGCAATATATTCTGTATTTTATGGTAACAAATTAATTTTCAGTTTATAAAACATATTAATATTGATTTTTTTCTCCTAATTGTTCTGACTTTAAAAACAAACAAACAGAAAAACCATGGATTATTCCACAGCTTCAAAACTTCCAGACTTTTTACATCACTAATAAAGAGATGAAAATGCTCTACTGATTGTGAATGTAGATTTATGCTATGCTGTTAACTTGCCTTATGGAGCCATCAGAAATCTGAAGCTTGTGGGTATACACCTGTAGGGTACTTTTTACCATATTTTTTTCTTTTTAGCATTAACAAAATAGCTTGTGGGACAAAAACTCCAGGTGTAGCCATAGGAAATATGAATAAAGCCCTCTTCTCCAGTTATCAAAGTGGGTACATTTATATGCTGCGATGTATTGTCGTGTCCTGTGGAATTTATTCATTTACTTTTCGGCTGACATATATCCTGCCTTTCTTCCATTGAACTCAGGAGTGGATAGATGGCTCTTTTTTTCCTAATCATAATCCTTCAAGGTAGGTCAAGCTCAGAGAAAGTAACTGTCCCAAGTGCACTCGGTAGAGGCTTGAGCCTAGATTTCCCAGACCAAAAACACTGACCACTATGCTCTCAAATCCTTACTCCATTTTACTGACTTTTATGAGTGGCATGGAACATCACATCTGTTAAAACCGTAGAGACCTAAAAGCACTTGAAAAGCAGTTTTCCATAACTGGAAAAAAAAAAGTCCAAGTTAACTGTTATGGTTCTATTATCATCATGGCAGCTTGACACAGGACATCATCTCATTTTTGGTACTTCAACACTCTGGCTGTTCCTGATGGCTTCTTTGAATATCCTACTCCATCACCACTGAAAGGAAGCTGATGAAAAATGATAGGCCTTTACTTTTTTCTTTTTTTTTAAAAGTTGACATATGGTTTACAAGAGGAAGTAAATTTAGGAGTGCTTTTAGAGCTCTGGTCATCTGGGATGAGCACTGGGGTGATACTTTTTCAAGGCTATTGATGATGAAAGCTTTGTTGTAATGTTTCCACCACAGCCTGGAAAATTTTCTCAATTTCAGAAGGCTGCCAAGGCAGCAGCTGCGAGCAAATGTGTTGGCAAGTGGAATTTTATGTTGCGCACACATCCCTGTTAGATAACAGGAAGCACAAATGCAGCTCTTAGCAGAAGTGAAGCCAAGATGGACCAGTTTAGAGCCTAGGACCACAGTTAGCCATTTTGTTTTGCTGGGGATCAACAGAGACACCTGCATAAGCTCTAATACCTGTAAGGGAAACTAAAATATATGGCTTTAACAATGGGCTTGGCAGCCTTTGTCACAAGTGGGGCTTTCTTGCTAGTTTTGCTAGCCACCAGGTAGTTGAACCTAAGACAGAATCTTCTTCCCCCCACCGTCCAGCATAATATTTAATCAAGAAGTATTGAACTGCCATGCTAATTCTATGGTGGTGGCTTAAATAAGGATGGAAAGAATATTTGAAAATATTCAAAAATGGTTTTAAAAATTTTCGTGAGTGTTGAGAAATGCTGCTGAGAAGAATCCTGAACTGACAAAAATCTTTGCAGTTTAGGACTTATTCAACATAAAACTAACAGGTGACTTTTCTTATAGAAAACTGCACTTTTTGGGGGGAAACAGTTTTCTGTTTGGATATCAATATTTCTGTACAGAAATATATTCTATGCAGAAAATGCTGTCTTCTGTGCAAAAATGCTACATGAAAATTATGCAGAGATGAAATCCTGAACTGAACTGTGAATAGTCTTTGAAAACTGCAGTTTTTGAACAATTTCTTGCAGCAAGAAGAAAATTACTGAGATTACTCATTATTTCCATTGAGAAGAAATCCCATCCCTATGGTGAACACAGTTACACAATGCTATAAGACCTAATGTAGTTGTTTTCTGTCATGAGTAAGTTCTTCCTTCCTAGTATTTTATTTGCAAGAGAGACAGACATCAGTTTCCATACTCTCTGAGCTACTGTTTTTAGAAGGCTTTTGAGGAGAGCATGATTTAACCAGAATTGGCAGGAATGGGCCTGTAAGTTTCATAAGCAACCTTCTTACCTTTCCAGCCCTATATGAAAGCAGTCACTGGAGTCTGGAAAGATTAATTTTTGGACTGTACCTCACAGCTTCAGCCAGCCAGCATAGCCATTGGCCTTCTGTTATCTGGTACTGCTTTCCTTCGTCTTTTCTGTGCTATTCACATGCCTACAAATTTTCAGCCTAATTGTGGTTCAGATTGCCAGTTGTGGAAAACAAAAAATTGGGTCTTTTTGTTTTTAATCAAAATTAAAGTTTAATCACCAGTCTGTTCTCTCCTCCATTTTTCTGCCTCCCTCCCTCCCTCTTTTTTTTTTTTATAATAAGTCCAGTCTCTCTTTTCTTTTTTCTCCTCCTACTTGAAACACTCCTTATGATGGAAGGAAAGACTTCATGTTTGTCTGCACAGCTGAGGAGGCAGAATGAGATGGCTTCGTCATTGGCTGCCCTTGTATCAGCATTTTGCACAGTCAGCTTCTGCTGGAGACAGGAAGAATTCCTTTGCCCTTAGCTTGAGTTTCCGAGAAAGATGGTTTGTTGTTCTTGTTCTTGTTGTTCTTGTTGTTGTTGTTATTGCTGCTCTTGCATGCCTTCAAATTGACTTTAGCTTATGAAAGCCCTATCACAAGGCTTTCTTGGAAAGATTTATTCCAATATGGCTTGCTATTGTTTTCCTCTCAATATAGCCAACAGCACCAGGTATTCCCTGTCAGTGTCCCTTCCAATTACTAATCAGGCCTGACCCTGCTTAGCTTCCAAGATCAGTACAGCACATTCTTAAGGAGTCGTACTGCATAGAGGTCTGACTGCTCTTCATCTTGGTTTCTGATATATTTTGTATCAAATCTATGGTTGGCATCATGCATTTCAATCACAGATTCATAACCTGGGCCCTTTTCACACCTTACCTGTTCCCGGTGCTGGGCGGCAGGGCTCGCACACGAAGACTTTGGAGGAACGCACTTGCATCCCTCCTGCTTGGGCTCCGCAGCTACCTTCTGGTTGTGCAAGCACCCTGCCTCTTCCTTCTGCAGTGCAGCCTGGGACCTTTCCCAGCCTGCACTGCACAGGAAGAGCGACTGGCCCAGCTCCCAAGGCTCTGCACGCCAGGTAAGTGCGCGCGGGGCCCTGGAACGATGCACAACCACACAGCATTTTCGGCTTTAAGCCAAAAATAAAAAAATGTGTGCACGGTTCGCGTTAGGCCCTTGAGCATTGTGCAAATGTGAGTGTGTTGTGTGGACTGCTCCTCACATTTACGTGACACTCAAGAGGCCCTTTCACTTTGGCAATGCCATGCGAAAAGGGCCCTAGACTAGCAGATCCATAAGTGATCCATATTTAGCCATGCTACATATTCACCATCATGGCGCTATGGCCACTGTCATAAATGCAACCGGAAATGTACCTTAAACTCTAGGGAGGTGGTCCAAGTGATGAAGGTCTAAGGAACAATTGAGCTTGGGACTTCAGGATTCAGTAGCCAGTCCTCTCCTGCCTCCAAGTTGTGGTGCAATAAGGAGAAGAAATGCTCAGAGGTGAGAGACAGAGCTGGCCATGTTATCCTGAATTGTCCCATTTGACTGTGTCATGGATTTCTGTCACTTAGAGTGGCTCCTTGGAGGTCAAGGTGGGTTTGGAGGTTGATATCTGGCTGATTCATAGGTACGTTTGTATAGCTATGAATGTGATGGAGGATCTTCACTGTAATCTATCATTTGACTAATTCTTTAAAAAGATGCATCAGCTACACCGTTTCTTGGTGCATGCTGCTCCAGAACTGTTTGGCTCTAAAAATTAAGTGGAAAGAGTAAAGCAAGTGGTTTTATCTAATCAAATTGAAACCCAGTGGGAGGGAAATACATACAACTGGCAAAATGCATCAGTCTTAATTTCTTCCCCAGTTGGCCGTGTCCACATGTTCATTTAAGGGAAATTTGTACTGAGGTTGCTATCTGTTGCCATATAGTATGAAAGTGAAAACGCTGAGTAAGCTTTGAACTAAGAGATTATTATTGTTTGTACAAGTCTGGAACACAGAATGCTAACTCCTTGCTAACTCGGGGATTCTTGGGGTCATAGGCCAAAAAAGGAACTTTCTCAAGCTATTCTTTTTGTTGTTGGGAACATGCTGCAAATCTTCCAAAGACAAGGGTTTCTGAAGGACTTTTGGGTAGTTCCTCCTGTGCAATAACCTTCCTGCTGTCTGAAAAGGAGTTTGAGAGAGAGAGCTCTAAAAACGCCTAGTGGGAAATAAGCCTTTCTTGCATTTCAGCTGTTATCCCACAGTTCTCCCTGGAAGGCCACATCTTGCTATCTGTTTTCAGCTGGCTGGACCCAGCCCTATCATTGCGGAGTATATATTGCCTCCAGCATCTTGATCACTCCACTTTGCAATTACTATTTTTTTTTCCCCACTGACAGAGGGTTTTGCCCAAGTTTCAAGGCAGATTGGCTGTTTGTTTAGAGCTCTCTGATGAAATATGTGTCAGTTGTTCTGTTCCAGCTTCTTATACTTCAGTATTAATACTTCGCAGCATCAGGTAGTGTGACAGGGTGGAGTAATGTTGAAGGATGGAGGTGTATGGAATCTGCTTGTACTTTGGCAGAATGCTAATTGGCCTTTAGGGGCCAAGTCTAAGATACACTAGATGTTCCCACGGCCACGCCTTAAGTATGTGAACCTGACCCAAATTCATTCTGGCATTCCGCCTGCTTCTGAGACATTGACACTGGCATTATTCATTAAATGTTCTGTAATTAAGAAGACACAATGTCTGTGTATTGTTGTGTGTGTGATTGTCTGTGTGTGTGAGAGAGAGACATGCACGTATGTGTATTCTTTTGCCAATTTACTCACTCCCCTGCTATTTTTTTTAAAAAAAATTCTTCCCTGTGGGATGAAAATGGAATACTTCACTCCTAAATAGAGAGGAGAAACCTCACTGCCCTGTGGAACATGGTTTAGCCTAGCTTTCTATATTTGTCTCGTAGCAGAGGAGCATTAAAATGGGCAATCTTCCAGTTGCAGCTTAAAGTTGTACAGTCTGGGAGAAGTGTTTACTACTTATTCCTTCTGACTGTCTAAATAAAGCCAAGAATAGAAAAAGTGGTTTTTGTTTTGTTTTTGTTTTTTAAAAGGAAAACATGTCTTCAATAATTTTCCAGACTGCTAGTAGCTAAAACACAGTAAAGATCTAACAACAATTTATGTAGTGAAATGTCTGTATGAAGAAAGTAGTCATTGATGTAAAAGAGCGGGTGTTTAGAGTTATGGTTGGTTGTATGTTTTGTGTGATGGTTAAATACTTCAGGATGGAATGATACAACTGAGTCAAATCTGAGATTCTTTCATACTGTACCATTATAGCATGTTATTCGATTTGAACTATCATGGCAACATCCTCTGGAATCTTGGGATTGGAATTTTAGGGGAAGAGGCATTTATAATTCTCCACCAAAGAGGTCCTCTGGTGCCTCCAATCAAATTTAAAACGTCAGGATTCCACAGGATTGGTTTTTTTTCCTGCAAAAATAATTTTTCCTGCTCAGGAAATCTTCTTTTTGCATAGGAAATAGGTTTTTATTTTCTTTTGCTGCTCAAAATAATTCCTCTGGAACACTTTGGGACAGTCAAATACAGGAACAATACAACAGAGCAGTACTGTATGATTTTTTATACTTGGGGAGAAAACTACTTTAATCATTTGTCCTTTCATGAAAAGATGAAATAGTTGAGGATTTGCACACCAGTATAATACTGATTTATAGTTTCATGAATTTAAACACAATGCAGTAGAATCAGGCAGTTATGTTATACTGCCTTAAGTGGGAGTAAGTCCCACTGAACACAATGGAATTTACTTCTGAGTAGACATACACAGTATTATGCTGTTGGTGAGCCTCATTTCATACGTCACTCATCTGTCAAGTGTTCATGGAATGCATTTGGCCTAACTTGAAGCCTTTCAGGATTAGTTCTCATTGCATGAAAATGCTGATTGGAATTGTAAGACTAGAGGTGACTAGAGGTTAAGTTTCGTATCTGGCTCTGATGTATAAATGAGCTGTCAAAATTAGGAAAAGAAAAATGATGGGAAGAGTTGATACCTTTACTACCTTACAGCTTCCATTTATGAATAATAAATCTTTGGACCCTTATTCACCACTAATAAATGGTACTGGTTAAAGGAATGATGACAGAAATAGTAAATAGTTTTATTTATGGAACATCTTGTTAACACTAGATGGGTCAATAGAGAGGAAGATATATACACTCAGAAATGTTTCCCTAGTATAAACTGATGTCTGTGGAAGTGCAGAAATACTCCAATTTAGTATTTCCTTCTCCTTTGCTTTCAAGATCATGAAAACACAGCTTCTGTCCTAGGTAACCAATGTTATTGTTTTTGTAACTGTTCTTTATTTTTCATGTATTTTCTTTCTTTCTTTCTTTTTTGGGAAAAAAAAACCACTATACAGTTTACCCTCCACATTTGCAGGTTCAGCGCTCATGGATTTGATTATTCATGGGTTATTTTTATTTATTTAATCTATTTTTAAAATTCTCATCCTATTTGCCTCTTCAATGGAAAAATATGCTCTCTCTAGGAATCTTTAGGTCCTCTAGCATGATTTTATGGTCCACTTCCATAGGATCACACTGGAGTACCTGGAGATTCCTAGATAGAAGACCTCTCTAGGCATTGCTAGGTCCTCCAGCATGACTCTGTGGCCCACTTTCACTGTCAGCTGACCATAGAATTGTGCTGGAGAACCTAGAGATTCCTACAGAAGTGTTCTCGGGTAAGAAAAATAGCCTTTGTGATTTTATTTGCATTTGCATTTGCAATTTTCCACTTCTGCAGGGGTCTTATACACTTAACCTCCATGAAAGTAGAGGGCTCACTGTATATGGATATATTAAGAAGGCCAGAGGTAACCCAATCATCTCTGTCTCTGATGGGCTCTCAAACAAAAGGTTATATTCATATTACACTATGGAGGATTTTTGTGCATTTGGGACTTATCTAGTATTGTTTTAAACCAGTAATGACCATTTTCAGAGTATGGTTGAGTTTTATGTAAATTAATCTGACACCCTGTATTACCTCTTTGGTTAAAACAAATGAATTGCTTCCATCTGATGTTGCATATAGGACTTAAATCCTGCTCATTTCATGGTACTGCATATTAGCAGTGCTACCAGAACTACCATTTGCAGTCTTCTGTTTTGATATAATCTGAAGGTAACTGGCGTATGTAATCCGTTTCCAAGATTCTAGTAACATACAGCATGAACCAATAGCAATAAAGAAGTAGAGTTATGCAGTAGATATCCTATATAAACACCATATTGTTGTCTCAGTCAACAGTTAACAGCAGATTGAGGAACAACTGGCTTTGAACAAATTATTGGGAAACTTCCTAATGCACACTGGCTTTTCTTAGAAAGTGTAACAGATGAACGATGCTTATTTAGCTTCTTTCGCATATAAAAGGCTATTCCCACAGGTTTCTGAGCCTTTAATTCCAAAGTTTAGGTTACTAATCCTTTGACAGTGTGTGTAAAATGTGCTCATCTGTTGAGGTAAAAGCAGTGATTTATTTTAACTTGGGAAGAATGCAGAAGATAAAACAGTGCTGTTTTCATTTGTGACTGCCATCTATTGTATTTGCTGGCATGTAAGACACTGTTTTTATCCTAAAAAATGCCCTCTGAAAATGGGATATGTCTTATACGTCAGCAAATATGGTAACGCTAAAAACATAGGGAACGGAGAGGGAGTGAAAGAAGTTCTCCCTGCCCAGGCAAAACAAGAAGGGAGGGGGTAGTGGAAGCCTTGATCTGTAGAAACATAGGTAGATGCTTCTATAGTTTTTTCTTACCTTCCCCTCCTCTCCTGTGCATTTTGACTCTATGGGGAATTTCTGCCCAAGCAAAACAGGAAGGAAGGGGTGGTGGTGGATCACTCTTTTCATTCCCCTCCTCTCCTGGTGCAACATTCTTTTCATTCCTCTCATCTCCTGTGCATTTTGACTCTGCCAGGAGTTTCTGCCCAAGCAAACAAGAAGAGAAGGGTGGTGGTGCAGCACGCTATTCATTCTCCTCCTTTCCCGGTGCAGCATGCTTTTCCTTTCCCTCCTTTCCTGTGAATTTTGCTCACCAGAGAACTAAAAAATTTTTTTCCTGAAAAACACCCCTTGAAAAGTGGGGTGCATCTTATATGCCGGTGCGTCTAATGCACCGGCAAATATAGTGTACATTTACAGTATATCTACAAGGCTTGAGCTTATGCTATACTCAGATCAATTCTTTCATTCTTCAGTATGCATGAATTCAGTCCTGAAACCAAAGCCATTATGTTAAAGTCCAAAATACAATCTAAGGATTGATGAGGACACAACATTAATTTCATTATGCACAGATCCTCATTGTGTTTGAGTACAATTAAGATAAAGCAAAGATCAGAATGATGCTTAATCATTTATCTTTTGTTAAGTTTATTTAAGAACAGCACTGTTTATCAATCTAAGGAGATAAAATATTATCTACCACTCAGCTTTAGGTTTTCTGTTTCCTTGGTACATTCAACAGTGTGCTCTTTGACTTGATTATTATTGTTGTCTTTTGGGTAACATAGGAGATTGTTTTGAGAGTTCACTGGCCCCTCCACTTTCATAAGGGTTCAGAACTCTCACAAAAGTGGAAAAACTAGGAATAACCCTGACCCCTGTGATCCCTTTTCCCATTCATGTCTGAGCTCCCCTCTCCCATTCCCTTGCCTTCTCCTCGCCCAGCAAAACGCAAGTGAATGGGAGGGAAGCATGTGCGTACCTAAGTAATAATCAAATTCACAACGGTCAAACCCACAAATGTGGAGGGACTCTTTGCCTGTGTTGACTCTTTGTACCAATATTAACCTTTTGAAAAGCCTTGCTAGCACTTGTAATCAGCTTGAGGACAGTTCTTATTGATTTCAAATTCGTTACGTCACATTCTTGCTCTGAAATGTTCAAGAAAATACATTTGTTCCTCATAGATACTCTAAATGAGTCCTATCAATGCTTCAATGAATATTTAAAGTCATAACCAATTGTCCTTTGGCACTGAGGATGTATTGATAATAATGATGTATTGAGCTAATGTACAGAGTCCTTCTGGAATGACATTTGCTCACTTTTGGATTACGTCTATGTGCAAAAAACTTCCCTTGATTTCACCCAGAAAAGGAGCTGATTCACATTTAACTGGCACGCTGATATTTTGGAATACAAGCGTTTAAAGAAGGATCTAACATCTTTCCCAGTTCCTGACATTTATAAATTTTCCTTCCATGGCGTTTTGAATTCTGAAGTCTTAAGACTACCTATCCTGTTGTCAGATTCACATTCACTCAAATCCCTTTTTTCCTTATTAAGGCTGCTGAAGCTTGTTCCATCAAATGAAACATTTTACTAATCTATGAGCCAGTTAATACTTTGCAAAGTTTGACTCCTGAATTTAACTATACCTTGCAGAATGAAGCCTATTGAATCAAGCTGGAATTACTTAGAATTCCTCTGCAACTTCTAATTAATATTTCCTACATATAGCTCACATCTAATATCTTGGAAGTTCAGCTTTCTTGCAAATAGAGCAGAACATATAAACTCCTCTGTACAGTAGTAAAATAGCAGAATGATATATTTCAGTCTTGTATTTTGAGCAAAAAGTCAATCTAATGAGAACAGCAAGCGGAGACACAGTTTGCTTTTTGTTGATGATGATCTCCCGCTATCTTGAGTAGAGTATTGGCTGCAAAGCCTTCAGATCCAGAAAGTGGATTCTGGATTTTAAGATAAGGAAAGTGTGTGAAGCTAGCATTTTTTGTTGTCCAATTTATTGGGATATTTTTCTTAATAATGTTCTTTCACTTACACTCATTTCAATGGTACTTCTGCTGAAGGACTTATTTGTAGAGTATATGTTTTTGTGTCTTAGTGGAAGCAGAAAAAAAAACCCTAGCAAAAATGTGGATCTTATTTTAAACTAAGCAGCCACCAGGTTAAACTAGGCCTGTCTGCGGTCACTTTTCCATTCCATTCCAGTGTGGGAATATCACTCTATGATTCCAGTACCATTAATTGGCCCTCCACTGGCAATCTGAGCCTTTTCCGGTTGGTTACCAGTGCCACAATCCTTTCCTTTGAGGAGGTATGTTGTTGTCATCTATCAGAGGGGCTAAGTCTGGCCCCAGTGGTGTCTGTCAGCCAGGCAGTCTTTAAAAATCTCTTTGAAATGGCTGAAGTCCTTGCTGTCTGGTATATCTTTGAAAACTGTCCGCTTGTGTTTCTCAGAAAATTTTGTCTGGTAATGACTATGTACTGCCTTTAGGAAGAGCAAATTGTTACTAATTGTGCCTTTGTACTGTTTAAAATCCCTTCACTTTGACGGTGCATTTCCTTTTTAACAGGTCTTTGTTTTAAATAGGGTGTTTAAAAAAACGAGTACTTGGCACCAGATTGTGCAGGAAAGAAAGTTATTTTAAATGTCTATTGAGGACATGTTTTTAAAACAGGAAAAAACATAGTGCTGCATTGATAATAGTTTGCTGCAAAGGTTAGTACAACTTAAATGGTTTTGCCATTTTTTTTTTCAACATGGAACATGCTGTCCTAATCTAAAGAAGGAGGGATTTATTTCCATGGAATTCTGGTTCCACTGTAACATGCATCTGAGCTCATTTGCTGTGTGGAAGACCAGACTAAAATGTAAAGCATTATAGAGAGAATAGGCACTGAAAGGACCTGAAAGGGCTTGTTGCAGTTTTCAGAATACAAAGAAAATTCCATGTTGTGAGACCAAAAAACGTAACTGTTCTAAGCACAGAGCTGTTCTCATTACAGCAGAATACACTAGTTCACTGTTGACTTTGTTGGATGTTTTTAAACAAATGCTAAAAGAAGTAGGAGCAGAAAACCTTTAGTCTAAATCTCTACCCTGGAGCTATTTCTCATTTTTCCCACTCTACACTTTCGCTTGTTGCTCTGTCTTCTGGTACTTGTTCAGCGTATGCCTGCTTCATATGTGTCAGAAACCTTTTAGCCCCCACCCCATCCTACCCGGGTGCTTGAATTGCTTTCTTGAATTTCAACAGAAAGGAAAGAGAGAATCTTACCCGTATACTAGTGCTCCTGAAATCTTAAGCTCAGAACAATCCCTCCCAGGATTCTCGTATACATATACATAAACATATGTATATACATATATGTGTGATAGCACGTGACACAGAATGGAACCCTAAGGGGTGTCACAATGACCATGGTATCAAAAAGAAGGTTTTAGCACTGCCTTGTGAAACTGTCTCCCCAAGAAGGACTAGAGATTTAAAGACATGGAAGTATTTTGGGCAAAAATTCCCCCATTTTTCCAAAGCTTTATTTGTCCAGGAAAAAATGGGATAATAGAATATTTTCTTTTAGAAGAGTAAAATAATAATAATAATGAAATAGAATATTTTCTTTCAGAAGAATAAAATAAAAAGACAAGATGTTTGTATTTTTTTTTTTTTGCGCTGTATTATTTCTAAAAACAATGTAGCAGATAGATTTTTAGGTAGGATGATGTACAATAACGCTACTCAAAGTAGTGGTCCATAGACTGGTGTCAATCCATGATCCATTGGCTGTCAGGCCACAGTGAGTTTGCAGGAAAAAAAACAGAATCAGTTGTAGCTAATGAGTAGGAATATGATACTGGTCCCTGCCACAACATGGGGCAAGAGGGAGAGAGTTCCTTCACAACAGAAAGCTGGAAAAGCACTGATGGATAATAGCAGATCATTGTAGTTCCTGGTTCTGATTTCCTTTCCTCAGTTCTTTTTTCTAGCAATGAGTGCTTTATGTCTGCTTGATGCTATGGGGAACTAAAGGGGACAAAACAATTCCCTTTGCTTTTCAAAGCTTTTTTTCCCCTTACTAGGTTTTTTTGTTGTTTTGTTTTTGTTATTTCTTTTTTTGCTCAAGTCTCATAAAACTGGTAAAACGAAAGTGGTTCCTTATAGTTCAGGGATTTATTGCAGTTCGTGACCTTGTAGCTATTATTTTCTACACTTTTAATATGTCAAGCTTGATAATTTTATGCCAAATCAAATTGCGCATTACGTATTTTAGCTTCCTAAACTGACAAATTTGTAAAAGACACTTATATTGTTTTTTAAAAAAATATTTCTGAAAAAAAAATTAAAAAAATCCCAGGGTTAAAACTCAATGGCTTAAACATTTCTAGAAATTTTTACAACTCTGGAAAGAACCAACAATATAACAAAAATGTCTCCAAGTCCCACACAAGTGTTCCAGAAGGATAACGTGGCTGTTGGTACTGAAAGGTATTTAGAGAGAAAGCAGAACCCCTGTCCCTGTATAGATCATCCACCAAACAATTTCTGTCCCTTAACCATGGCTGAAACCAAACTGGTGCTCTGGCATCATTGGTGGAATACTGTGTGAGGTGTAAGAAGTACAGTTTGATAGTAAAGTGAGGCAAAAATTGAAGAAAGTCACCATTAAAAAAAATGAGCATGGATGAGTTTTTCACTGAGAGTATTTAGTTGAAACTGGAAACAAATGCTTATACAAGAAGACCTGAAGGTTGGCCAACATCCTGTTTCTTATGGTGGGTAACCAGATTCCCATGGGAAGACCACAAACACATATGAGGACAGTAATGATCTTTGACACTGTAGTTCTCTAGCTGATGGTATTCACAGGCATGATCCTGGAGGGAGCACACAGCCAGCCTGGTTCAGAGCCCTAGATAACAGTAACCCATACCCTGACTTTCTTTTCATGTCTGTACCAGAAAACAGAGATGGAAGGGATGAGGCATTTGAAGTTGCCCATTTCCTAGCAATCTATTTCTTGTGTTGAAGAACAAATGATTAACAATTTTCTTCCTGCTGTAAGAATCTCCTGGAAAACTGTGCAGTGTTCATGTACTGTTCACAGTTCAGGATGTATTCTGCAAATAAAATAAAATAAAAAGGATTATTTGTCAAGAACAGCAGAAAATCATGTTTTCTGCACAGGAAATTTGTTTTCTGCAGAACAAATAACATTTCTGGGAAGAAAATGCAGTTTTCTAGACAAAATACACATGTGTATTTTTCATATGGAAAAAGTCCAAAATTGTGATGATTTTTGTCCATCCAGGATCTCCTCATCAGAGTTTCCCAGCACTCAGGAAACCCCTTTATCATCTGGTATTTGAATATTTATGAATTATCTTTTCTATTCTAGATCCTATAGCACTAAAGTGTATTCCAAATGAAGCCAGTGGTGTTTCTAGGGTTTCTAGAGACTTCCAAGGTTTAGAAAGGAGTTTCATAAACTTTGATAAGAACATTGGGTGAGCCTTTTTCTTTGCTGCTATTCTTAGTGGGGGAAGCATTTGTGATCCTCATTTCACATCTGGGTCTCTAACCCAGGCCAGAATCCTGTTGGTACACTGTGCTGATACAACAATGCCAGAATAGGCAGCAGCACAGGTGTAATGTCCATGAAGAAGATAAGACATTAGAGTATTAAACTTTTTGGAACCAGCAGATTTTGACCGCCTTCCATCTTCACTGCTGTAAAAAGATCATCTCTTGACGTAGTCCACCAGCAGGATTAAAGCCACTGTTGCCTATCTTGGATTGTCTTGGATTTCTAAAGATATGTCCCTGTAGGCACCAGTGAAGCTGTTTAGGAGGAAGAGTTTGACAGTGGAAGCCAACACACTTAACTGGGAGAACTGAATAACTTGAGACTGATCATTCAAAATTTATTTGTGACGTGCTGTGAGGCCTTTCCACCAGCCAAGTTGCTAGTTTGGTACATTCCCTTATTAGGAGTCCTTTGGTTGGTTAACTCTGAAGAAATATAACTAATGTCAAAGGGTATGCCTGTAGGCAAGAGTGCACTGAAGTGCTACTATTCTACAGTGCCAGCATCAGAAAGAAATCTGTTTTAAAAAAAAAAAAAAAAAAAGCTGTTTCAAAATGCACAGATGTGTGTGATCGAGTTTCTTCCAACAAAAGCAGTTCTAAGAATCTTGCCAGCTTGTAGATTTCTTGAGCACAAGAGGAAGTTATCAAACAGAATGCTGTGTCAATGTGATCTTTTCTACCCTCCAGCAGAAACAAAACTCATTCTTGTTTACAGGAGCTATTGTGAAATTACTATGGATGAATTTTTGGTGATTATATCTTTCTTTTCTCTGGACATCTTAAGAGTCCAGGAACATGATATTAACAGAGTGATGGATATTTTTATAGCCAACTGGTAACTGAAAGTGTACTGCTAATATGATAAAGTGGCCTTTTAAATAAATAGAGTACCTTTACTTGC
This sequence comes from Iguana delicatissima, assembly GCA_948472985.1. Lineage (NCBI taxonomy): Eukaryota > Metazoa > Chordata > Lepidosauria > Squamata > Iguanidae > Iguana > Iguana delicatissima. The sequence continues at coordinate 311,750 of CAOKZL010000310.1, forward strand.
ACTTTCTGTCCTTATGAATGTATATGGTGGGAGAGGTTTATGAAAAGGTGTAGGAGAATTTGATATTTTGCTTCAAATTTTGAATTAATTAGTGTGTACTTAGTTGCTCTTAATTCTTTTCTGATTATTTAAAATGGAGCTTTATTGTTTAATCTGACATGTGTCCAAAGGATAAATTATTTGGACTAGTGTATTTACCCGGCATTGCTGGGGTTTTCATTTTCCTCCTAAGAATTCACCAAACTGTCCTCTTCATTTCTTGTAACTTTGCTCCATATTTCCCAATGCAATCTGTATTCAGAGTTATTTACATACACAGTTTGGGTTCCTGAGGGAGTACACTGTCCTCCTCCTTGCTGCTAGGCCTCATGTCCAAAGCAACTGGCCTATTTCTGTACCTGTAAATTTTCCCCATATTCCCCAATCCAATCTGTAGTTGTAGTTGTTAACATACAGAGGATAGGTTCCTGAGGGATTACATTGTCCTTCTTTTTGCTGCCAGGCATCATCTCCATAGCAAACAGCCTATTCCAGTACTTGTAACTTTTCCCCATAGTCCCCAATCCAGTCTGTGTTGTCTGGTGACATTGATGTACTGGCTTTTTCTTTCTTTCTATTGAATTTGTGCAATGGCTTTACATTTTTTTGGAAACATTTTTTGTTTTGAATTTCAACTTTAAGATTCCTCACATATGGAACCCATACAATCTACTGTGTAAGGCGAGAAAACCTTGTAACTATGGACATTTCTGCACTACACTGTTATGGTGCTATGATTCCACTTTCAATATCCTGTGGAATTCTGGGGTTTGTAGTTTACTGAGGCCAAAGACCTCTCTGGCTGAGAATTCTTAAATGCCCCTCCTTAAACTACAAATCCCAGAATTCCACAGGATATTGAAAGCTGAATAATAGCACTATGACAGTATAGTGTAGAAATGGGCTATGTTGCGTACGTCACTTTAAGTTTTCTCACATATGGCTCCCAAGTGTTTTCTGGCATCCTTATTGATGGTAGGCCTCATCTCCATAGCAACCAGCCTGAGGCCCAAGAGCTCTCTGGCTGGGAATTCTAAAGGCCCCTCCCTAAACTGCCAACCCCAAGATTCCATGGAATCTTCACAGCCAGCCAATCATATGAGGTCTTCTTGCTTCACTCAGCCAATCATATGAGGTCTGCCTGCCTGACACAGACAAACTGACAAACTCACAAAGAGACAATCATTGACTTTTATATAGTAGATGTATTCACTCTCACGTTGCATTTTATTTGAAAGAAAGAACTATTCGTCTGTCATCTGCATATACTTTCTATATGAAATGTACATATATTTTGTTTACCCACGTAAACCAAGATAAACTGGATTGCATCTAGAGTAGGCTAATTGCACTTAAGTCCTAACGAAATGAGCCGTGTTTACCATGGCTTCACCTCTAACCCTACGGCACAGTGCCCACAATTGTATCCATTTTGGTTATAAAAAGACCTTTGGTTCTGCAAACCGCTATTACAACACTGGGCTGCTGCTGAGAGAATGGGTCATAAGCTTTGCATCGTTGACTTCCTATCTCCACCAGTTGGCACCACATCCCACCTCCAGTTCATTTCTCTCTCCCCCCGTGTGTGTGTGTGTGTGTGTGTGTGTGTGTGTGTGTGTATCTCTCTTTCTCTTTTAACCCATGTTCAATAAGTAAAAGAATTAACTGGCTTTAAACAGCCAAAAAGAAATGAGGTTTCTCCTCTTGTTTTGTAGCTGTGAGCAAATGATACAAAGTCAATCTTGTGCCTTTATGTGCTTGTTTTGTATTACATAGTAAGTTTCTGGCATTCTGTCAGGATGGCAATTAGGGCTGGGAGGGAAGAAAAGGAAAAGATTGAAAGCAGAAACATCTGTTGGTACTGGCAGGATGGATGTGTGGGAGCACAGAGAAGCAAATACAAACATGTGTCGAAGTTGTCCCAGCCACGTCTTGGTAGTGTGCAACCCCTTCTCCATTGCTGACCTGTACCATCTGCCACAGATGTAAGTTGTATTCTGGATGAGAAATGTTGCAAAAGCCTCAGACAAAGAAATGACTTAGCTGAAAGGGTTAGAGAAAAGAGAAATTTCTGTATTTTGTCTATGCATAGCTTTTGTAATTAGTTATCGGGCAATAAAAGCACTCATCATACTAATCTAAGCTAAAAATTGATTACCATATGAAAACATGTCTCAGAAGTATATTTACCATGCATCAAAGGAATCCCAGAATCACACATTTATTCTTCAATATCCAGCATTTTTCTCTCATCCATTCCTTTCCTTTTTTCCCCCTTCTGATAGGTGTAAATTTATGCAAGAATTCCTTTGTCTTCTTTTCAAGTGTTTAGCTATTTGCATCTTAGCTGCAGATGAACATAAATAAAATTGACTTGCTTTCAGACAAACAGTTAAATAAACCCTTTCACAATCACCAGGCGTTCTTCAAACAGTTCAGAAATCCCAGCAATGTTGTTAATCATCTCTGTGACCTATTTCCACAAGAAAGATTTTTGTCAGTCAACAAGACTCCTTAAATCTTATTTGGTTTGTTTTTGTTTTTTTTCACAGAGTTCTTTGCATTTCTATTCGGAAAGTAAAACCCACTGAGTTCAATGTGAGAAGGTCATCAAAAACCACACAGGTTTTGAAACCTAGTCACAATTAGGGACTTACTCTGTGCAAAATTCACACAGCTGTTTTGTGTAGAAAACAGCATTTTTTGAACAGGAAAGAGCATTTTTGTGCAGAAAATAGAATAGAATATTATTTTCATTGTAGAAAAAGCCATTTCTAGTACAGAAAAAGACAAATCAATCACAAGCAAATCAACCACATGTGAATTTTGCACAGAATAAGTCTCCAATTAGAGCATTTTCTGAACAGGAAACAGCTTTTTATGTGCAAAAATAATTATTTTTCTGTGCAGAAAAAGCCATTTCCAGTTCAAAAAGTATATGTATTTCTGGGCAAAACAGCCCTGTGTGAATTTTGTGCAGAATAAGCCCCAAACTGCAAAGATTATTGCCAGTCAAGGTTTCTTCTCATCAAAATTTCTCAGTACTTGAAAAATGTCTTTTTGACCATTTCTTGAATATTCTGAATGTTTTCCCTCATCCCTATTAGTGATCCACTAAAAGTTGCCTGCCTAAGGTTTAGTTCCCATTTATCATTCATATTGTTGTCCAAACCCACTTAAAATGATACGCCATTAAATTTTCTTGAAAAGAATTAATAAATTATTAATTTATAATAATTTAATTATTTGTGTGTGTGTGTGTGTGTGTGTGTGTGTGTGAAATTATATAATTATATATAATTATATATATAATTTTATATAATTATAAAATAATAATAAATAATAATTAATTGACTGCCAAGTCAAACCAAATTGTTTCTGTCAAACTGTCCAGTACATATTATATAAAGTTGTAAATAGCATCCACAGATTTTTTTTTTCATCTACATTAAGAAAGGGTGTCTCAACCTACTGAGACACCCACACACCCACTCTTCCCTCCACACACACAAAGTTAATACTGACAAGAATTTTTTCACCCCTATACTAGATAGACCAGCAGGTTAGTATGGACATATGTATGTATGTTTTTATCGGCAGCTGCAGAAGCTGTAGCAAAATTTGTTTTGTTTTGTTTTTTAAAATCCTATAACGTGAGAAATAATTTTTAAAAAGTCCAAAAAATGCTCAGCGGATCATAAAAAAGGCTAAGACCATGTAGAGAGGGAAATGCTTTAGATTGCTATTCTGTGCAAGTTTACTCAGAAGTAAGCTCCAATGAACTCAGTGTGGCTTAATCCAAGGTAATTAATTCTGCGATGCTACATGTAATATTAGCATTGACACTAATAAGATACTGTGTAATAGTTCACAGTTGACACAATTCTCAGACCACTTTTCATTTTGCTTCTTTGTAAAATGAACACACTTGAATAAATTTGCTTTTCTCTCAACACTCAATGAATTTTAAAGTGCGTTTTATTTCACATTCCAGTTGAAATATATTTTTTGTCATTTTGGACACATGAATAGTAACTTTGGCATCGCACCACAGTCAGAGCTATTATTGCAATGAAATGCTACAGTTTCAACATGCAGGTTGTTTAAATTACATGGACTTCAGTGGGTTTGAAGCTGAATACATTTGTTCAGAATTCCACCTCAAGGTTACAAAGAAATCTCAGCTGAATATGAACAGCTTCCAAGAAGGCATAGTTAAAAGTGGGTTGCACAAAACAACTTTTCCTCCATTTTTTTATTATTTTCCCAGTTTGGTAAGGCAAAATTTTAAAAATGTAATAACTTGTTTTGTCAAATAATACCCAAACACTTTATGAAAACATTTTTTTTGATAAGCAAAGCATATTCAATAGGTTTCCCTCATTAATTTTAAAACATTTTAAATAATCATTAACAGATACATAGCCATGAATTGTTATTCACAGCTGGTTTTAAGGTTTAATCCAAATTCATTAAAAAAAAATCTTCCTGCGATATCCTCACATTTTGCAAGGGACACCTGTATGTCAGATATGCGTACAGACAGTAAAGGTAGTGTAATTGGTTCTCTGGTTACACAGAATAATTCCCATTAAGATTAATGATGCTTACTTCTAAGTATAAGTGCATAGCATTGGGCACAGTGCTTCATATTTCAACTCTGGTCTTATGATATCTTGCCTACTTAAAAGAAATGTTCTGTGTTTGTCAGAAATAGTATCCATGGAGTCAATTGTTTGTTTACTGTCATAAATCTATCTTGTAGGTCATAACTGTTGGAGGAAAGAAGTCTAAAGATTAGAGGGAGTTGAACAGATGGGAAATGCTCTTTGAGTCTAGACAGAACTTTACATGTAGGTTTTTTTTCCCTTTAATTAAGGGGGGAGTCTTTCAAAAACACCAATGATTGCTATTTCAAGCCAGAAAGTATGAGTAGCAAACAGGCAAAAACTGATATTCAGATATTACTGACCTACAGCACTCATCATTCCTGATCCCTGTTTATGCTAGCTGGGGCTGATGAAAGTTGAGAATCCAATGATTCCTCACTCGGATAAGCAAATTAAGAAGATGAGAATAGCCTTTTTGGTTTAAACCAGAGGTCCATCTTATTAAAAAAAAAAAAAAATCCCAAGTGGCTAACTGCATGTTTCCGACATGAATACAAAGCAGGTCAGGAGAACACTAAAGCTCTCCTACTGTTTCTTCCAGAAGCTGGTATTCAGTCTGAAATACAAATCCACTCCACCCACATGGAATGCTGTGAAGAGGATGTTGTATTATAGGCTTTGCAATGTAAACTCTAAGGGACATAGATGCTAGGGGAATAATTACCTGTACTATGGCCATATTTGTCACATCAGAAATGGATGGAAGATTTGGGAAACTCGTCTTCCCAGATCCACATTGCTACCAGTACTGGGAAAAATTCTTAAAATGTAAAATTACTTGTGATACCAGCTTCTTCTCAGTCTTTCAGCCATGCATGGGTGCGCCACCATGTCTTAAAATATACTCCTAATCGAAATAAGCCTGCTGGATCTGATGAAACCTGCAATGTATCCTTGAGCTTTCACTCATCTCACCAAAAAGAAACCCCATTAAACTCATTTAGAAACTCTAACTCAGTGGTTCTCAACCTGTGGGTCCTCAGATGTTTGTGGACTTCAGGTCCCAGAAGCCTCAGCCACTATGGTCAATGCTCAGGGCTTCTGGGAGCTGAAGTCCAGAAACATCTGGGGACCCACAGGTTGAGAACCACTGCTCTAACTGGACTCCAAGGTCATCTCTGATCCCTTATGTAAGTCTGATCCTATAGTGGGGCCTGCTTACCCCTCCTATGGCATCACACAACCACCTGAAGAGAGGCCTATCTGGAACTACCACCTTATGGAGAAAATGTAAGTGCTCAATGAGTTCCTGGAATTCCCTGACCATTGCTTTCCTCCACATACTAAACGTCCTCACCCTATCCCTCAAATCCAACACCTTCTCTTCAGGCAGTATTTATTTCCTGCTTGCAGTTAAAAGGCTAATTAACACTTCAAGAAACATTAAAAACATAAATTAAAACAAACTATTACAGGAGCCCCTACTTTAATGCTACTGGTTTCACCATCTTCCCCCAGCATCTGTATTTATTTCAATAGCCCAAAACAACAACTGCTGTCCAGGGCCTTCTATCTTCTACAGGGCCATAGAGATACTAAGTTCCTGTGATAGAGGAGGGCCACACACTGGCCCACCCCATACTGTCCTATGATAAAAAAATCATTTAAAGAGTGCACTACCCTCTGCAGCCTGTTCTAGACTCGACGGCCCATTCAAGGAAGGTGCTAAATGTCTTGAATGCCACACACAATCCCAAACAGTCTACGAGAAAGGCACAGTACATAGAAAACATGCCTTCAAAACAGAACTCTAACAGCTCAAAGTCCTCTGTGTACATCTGGCAACAGGTGAAATGCTGACTTAATGTCACACTTCTTCATTTTGGCCCCCAGCCCATGCATACACACCTCCCTTACCATGGCATTAAGTGGCTTCTACTTTACACAATTCAGGAGGAATTGTGCCATTGACTAACTCCCCCTTTGGATATGAAAGGTGGTAGCTGATCCTGAATTCACCTGGTGTCTTCTTGGACACCACCCCAGGAGGTGAGGCCTTCATGTTGGCCCCAACCACTTCCTTTCAGCCTTCTTCTCCTTTTCCTTCTCATTTAATTCCTCCTCATCCTACTTCTCCATCTCTCTCTATACAGAAGTGTTAACAGATGTGCTTAGGGGGCACCTCTTTGTTTTCCAAAGCCTTGACTCTATCCCATATGGCTTCGCAAATAATCCACTCCACCTTGTCCTCTGATGAGAAGGATACCTCTACTGGTGGGCATTGCTTCTTTGCAGATCCCTTGCTTTTGCTTAGGACCCACTTCATTGCTCAAGAAAAGTCCTACTGTACCCCAACCCCCCTATCTGGGGTTGAATATCCAGATAAGAGTGGGGCAGACATGGAATGAGGATGTGGGTGTGGGTTGTAGCACCTGCCAAGGGAGGCTATACTCAGAAGTGAATGAGGGATGGGGGGATAAGGCCAGTTATCTGCTCACTCAAGCTTAAACCTAGGCCTTTGTATCAGGCTCCAAGGCTTAGGAAATTATAAGGCCAGTTGGCCTATCAGTTGGATATGGATGTTGGTTCACCATTTAAAAATGCCAGTTCACAAGTTCCTCTGCCTCTAGTCCAAAGAGGACTTTGGAATGCAAAGGCAAAAGAGGTAGAGTTGGAAGCAACAGGGCCTTATATAAGCCCTGACCCTACTCCCATGCTCTCTGTTACAGCAGTGATTGACATGACATTATTTGATTGGCCTCTCCTTTCCAGGAGGCCAGCAAATGGGTCTCCCCCTCTGCACAGCTGTTCTGGATGGTGGGAGAGCAAAATAGCAATGGAACAAGAGAAAGTTTCAATGAGGAGAATACCTGTGTCCAGCTAAACATGATGTGCTGCTATCTAACAAGTATGAGATACTACTCAGCCCAGTCCTTTTTACCTTGCAGGCTACTAATGTGAAGCCAAATTAGAAAATACTCTCATGTAAGGTAATTAACTATTTCTTGTTCCCTGGGCTCCGGCATATTAGTTTTTGTACATGAATGGAAAATCATTCTCTGGCCTGTTTCATAATAATTGAAATGCTGAAGAGTCCAACCCCACTATCATCTTGATGAACTGAAGAATTGCTGCTGTTGATTTTAGAGATAGGGAAGGAAAATGATTGACTTGAAAATGTTCTCCAGTTACCTTTCGACATCTTTCAAGTCACATTTTCACCATCTAAGGATCTTTTGAACCTTGAATCTATTGAATCTATTGAACTCTTAATGAAATATAGATACAAGAAATCACGTAACATTCTTCCATCTGCCACATCTTTTTGAATAACAGAGGCATCTGCAGTTAGCTGATTTTGAGTACTTTTTCTGTATTGAATGCAACGTGCACCCAATTCATGATCTGCGTGGAAGCTGCTTTGCTGTTCCAAGATCTCACACCACTGTGGTATGTGTGCAACTGTAAACTGGCCAACAACACGTACACTTCCCACAAAGCCTTCAAATCAGAGTAATGTGACAGCTTGCTGGAATAGATTCAAGTAATTGACCCACAGTATGTGCCACAGTTCACATGCAGTCCTCAGCAGAGTGGCCTTTAATTAGAGACAGTTTAAATGTATACAAATGTTTAAATGTATACAATTTGGGAAGGACCATAGGTATAGTGGTTTGGACTTTGACTTTGGAGACTAGGATTCAAATCCCAACTGAGTGACCTTCAGCAACTCACATCATGATAGGTTTGCCTTAGGAAACAACTTGAAGACAACAACAACAGTATTGGATGCAGGAGTTCTCTAACTATATCTCTTGGTTCCCCATACATGTGTGGCAGGGGTGGGAGAAAAGATCTGGAGCAATTCTGGGTCATTGCTTATTCCATTGCTGATCCCACATCCCCCAAGTCTTAGATTTATAGGCAGAACATGAGTTTTTTTTGTACTTTTTACTGATCTACTGTAACTAAACTTTCTCCTCTGCAGCGAATAACATCATAGATTTGCAAAGATAGCTGACATGGGGAAACCCCACTCCCCAGGCCCACATCACCTTTGGCCAACCCCATATCGCTATTCCCCATGACTGTTTAAGAAGGGACCACATTCTTAAATGGACTAAGTTTGCCAGAATAATGGACTGAATATTAATTAAGCTGTTCAGTACAATATTTTGCTTGTTAGGGATACAGGGGATATATCTGACCAGTCTCACACAAGCTTGACATGTATTTTGAGGTGGCCAAATCCAAAACACAGTTCCTTTCATGTGAAGAGTCAGCACATTGGAAGTACTCCTGCAGTCACTACTTTAGAAACTGTACTCTTTGTGTTGTTCAAAGTTTTTCCTTGGGAACAAAAAGAAGATGAAATTATAACAAAGCTTCTTCTCCTGCTTCATTTATCATATTTTTTAAAAAAATCATATGTATACTATGTCACATCAAGTGTTTTCTGCTCTTAATTTTTATAACAAACTATTTAGGACATAATTTCACCATCACTGAAGCCCTTTCTTAGTAACTGGCCCCAGGCTTGAATCTCTCCGAATGATGTCACTGTGATCAAAGGTGCTTAACTTTGGTTGGCTTATGCCTGTCTTTATAGAATCAATCTATGCATTTCTCTGTGTTTATATGTTCCTTGAAGTTGCCTGTTGACTTATGGCAACACCATACATTTTTTCTTGGGTTTTCTTAGGCAAGGAATACTCAGAGGTGGTTTTGTCAGCTCCTTCCTCTGAAATACAACCTACAGCACCTGGTATACATTGGTGGTCTTCCATACAAGTACTAACCAGGACTGACCATGCTTAACTTCCAAGGTCATATGGGTTCTTGTGACTTTACGGTGTTTAGGCATATGCATCTCTGCTCAAGCATAGGTTCCACTTGAATTCACTGGTACTTTTTCTTCGGCAAGTGGATGTAGGGTTGCAGTCTTAAAGTTCAAATTCTTAAAAATATTTATTTTTATTTTGTTTTAATTTCAGTTACATCTTGCTGAACTATAGCACAAAACTACATTGCCTAGATAAGTGATGGAAACCAAGTGGATTATACAGTTGCTGTTCCTCTCAGCTATTTCTTTGGTGAGTTGCCCCAGAGTTGCTGATAGAATATGATAGAGGTGGATGTGAAAATCCCATATGTTGTGGTTCATCTCTGTTGTGATATATATTGGCATTCTCTTAACTGTAAGGAGCAACAAATGTGCCCATTCTTATGCTCTCCATATCAGACAACATATGAAAAGCAGCTCATGGTTAGAGCATAAGTTGCCTATACTTCCTGTGTTTAAGTAGCAGATATAGATCATTGTTAGACTATACACTTTACTCGCAGAGGATCTTAGATTCTGTCCCTGCCATATCTCTGTAGGGCAGGGAAAGGTTCCAGTCTGAATCCATGCAGCCAATTAGCGTCAACAACAAAGAGCTAGATAGCCTATTATTTTGACTTGGTGTAAGTCAGCTTCCTTCATTCCCAAACTATATCTAACCCATGCACCATTCTACTGTGTAGTAGAAGAAAGAGCTGTGTCTCTGACCATATTTTACCCAGTGGTTTCTTAATACTTCTTTTAATAACTTGAAGGCTGGTGACTTCATTGGAGTGAAGTAGCTTTGTTGTTGCTCACAAATTATCCAGTACTATCTTTTATTCAATGGCTTGAAGGCTGGCAGTTTCTCTTCAGCTGGCTAAAAGCTTGTGGCAGACCTCTTTCTACATAGCTAGGCTGGTTCTCAAATGGTGGCTATGCAGTCTGTCACCGGGACCATACTCAAAGCCTTACCAGCTCACTAGAACATGACAGAAACTGAACTTTATTCAATATCTCCTCCATATAACAAAAAGCAACAGAGTATAATTTTTGAAGAGGAGGCTTTCTCAAATTTCTCAAATCACTTGTGTTAAAGTGTACTGACATACTTGGAATTCTGCTACTCAAAGTTAGTTGGAAGACACTTTGATATAATCACTCAAAATGATTTGCACTAATTATTATGACCACTTAATGAATTTGATGTTTCAACTGTTGGCAGTTTACAGTCATCCCTCCACATTTGCTGAGGTTATCGGTGCAGGACCCCTGCAAAAGTGGGAAAGCTATAAATATCAAAATATGCATGGCTGTCTGTGGGAAAGGGGCCAAGGCAAGGTGGGGAGAACAGGCTCCCAGGGTCCAAACCAGGTCAAGGAAAGGAGAGGGAAAGGGGTGGGACAACATGGTGGCCTTATATTTCCTCTCTTCCACCCATCTCCTTCCCTGGATGTAGAGGAGCATCAGAAGAGGGTTTGTGGTGCTGAGAAATTGAGCTGTCCTTATCTGGCCAGGCGGCAGCTGATGGTGGTGGTGGTGGTGGTGGTGGTGGTGGAGGAGGAGGAGGAGGGAGATCAGAAGCATGTCTTAAAGGTCTGTTGAGCCTCATTGGAGCTGCTGAGAAGGAAGGTTTCCCCAGAACAGAAACAATTGAGGTGGTGGGGCAAGAGTTAGAGAAACTTGCAAATAATCAAATCCTTGAATGTTGAGAGCCAATTGTAAAGGCCATCTCATTACAGTTTATCTCATTTTCTGTTAAGGTGTCTGTCACAGCAAGTCCAGAAGAGAAGGAAAGGAATTCTACTGAGGAAAACTATCCAACAAGTGATAAGAATGTGACAGCAGATTCACTTGGTGTTACTAAAAATAAAATCATGACAGCACAGTATGAATGTTACCAGAAAATTACACAAACTCCACCAAGTGAGAATGAAGGTAAATCACTGTTGTCATAGTTATCCAAAAAAAGCCCTTTTTGTGTTCTTTTAAAACATTACTACTCAACAAGGGTAACTCTCCATGAAACTGTTTAGTAAGCACTCTTGGATAACGGTTTAAAAGTTGTGACCAGAAGAAAACAGATTTTTCTTTTAGTGTTTTTGTGGAGCAAGTTATTGAATTCTTAAAACTTTTTTTTAAAAAAAAAAAACAACTCTAGTTTTTAGATGTAGTTCATGTTAACATTGTTTGTAAGCTGCATCAGATCCCATGCTGGGAATGTTAATAAAGGTCCCATGTCAGGAGAAAGGTAGAATATAGATTTAATAAATAGATAAAGTTTATCCTTTCTATTTCCCACTGCGTTTGAGCTTAAGAGCTAGAGGGTTACATACTTTCAGAAACACTTTCTGCTGTACAGACCTTCACTAGTTCTTATATTTTCAAATAGAACCCTATGGCTCTTCTTCCCATCATGCAAGTGAAAGTGCAGAAAGACTGCAGTAGGGTCATTTCTGTCATGGTCCCATCCATTTGACCACCTTCCTTAAGGAGCTTAGAAAGAGCTTCCTCTTTGTTTTTTCTACTAAAGGCTGTTCTGTTTCTCGGGAACATGCTGAATTGAGTTCAGGAACTGTTTGTGACATGCAACAGTTTTTAGCTTTGTAAGGTTTAAATAGTTTCCTTTGCATTTGATATTATTTAGGATTACTAGTTTTTTTAGCATCTTAATTTTTCTGTATGACATCTTGAATGCCATTGGGCTTTAAAGATCAATCAAACTCAGCAAGAAGCCCATTAGTGAGTCATAAAATATTAATATTCCTGAAGGAGCTGTTTAAAGTGCTTTGCTTCAAATATTCAAATGTGCCATGGCATAAATATGTATTCTCACATACAAAGTTGTTATTGTTGTATGCTTTTCAAATGGTTTCCAACTTTTATTTTATAGTTTTGTTATATACTTTTATTTATTTTTTATTTTCAGTTCCTTTTTGTATTGTCTGTAGTGCTTGTTAGATGGTGAGACTGTGTTTTCTTTTGTTGCACCTGTATGAGGTTTTTTGTATAAATAATAATTTTTTAAAAAAGAAATTGTTTCCTACATATAGTGACCCTAATGTGATCCTGTCATGGGGTTTTCTTGGCAAGTTTTGTTCAGAAGGGGTTTGCCTTTGCCTTCCTCTGTAGCTGAGAGAATGTGACTTGTTCTAAGTCACTCAGTGGGTTTCCATCGCTGAGCAGGGATTTGAACCCTAGTCCAAGTCTCAAGCCCTACTCCATGCTGGTTCTTATTTACTTAATTACTTTTGATTAGATTGATATCCTACATTTCCCCCCAAAATGCTACTCAAGGTGGGTCACTACAGTATTGAATAAAAAAGTAGTATTTAAGCCAGAAAAAGCTCAAATATTAAAACTATATCAAAGGCACAGTTTTAAAACCTTTAAAACAAATTTCAAATGCAACATCCAGCTCATAAGCCATTTTTTTTTTCAGCCTAGTCAGTCGCCAAAACACTTGCCCAAATAAAGTAAGTCTTTGCCTGCCACAAGAATGACAACAGGAAGAAGATCAATCTAGCTTCCATTGGCAGGTTCTGTACCCTGAAGGCAGCCTCTGAAAAAGACCCACAAAAAATACCTTATGTCAACAACACCGTAGTAAATTATCTTAGTTTAAAACCTTATCATCCTTCGAATTGATTGTTCATATAAATGTACCCCAGTAGCTGAAGAGAAGTTTCATTTAGCCTACAGTAGCAGAACTGCAGAGTTGCTTGATGCCTGGAGAGGATCTGGTTGATTACAGTTTGTTAGGCATAGGCAATCTGGTGGTGCCCAGAGTTCAGATGTTTTAGGCCCCAGCTCCCATAGTTCCTGACTATTAACCAAATAGGCTGAATCCTAATCCAAAACACCTGGAAGCAGTCAGATGCCAACTCCAAATTCAATAGATTGTGCAATCTAATAAATCGACTTTTAGCCAATGGTGAATGCAGTAAAGTGAAAGGATTTTCCCCTTCATTTCTTATATTGTGCCATTGTTTTGCTCTCAACGTGGAAAATCTTGTAGCTAATGCTCCCCTTATAGGAAAGAAGATGTAAGTAAATAGAATCCCTCTTCCTCAACAAGATTGCAGAAATCAGCCTGTGCCTTTAAATTTCAAAGCTCAGGCCATTTCTGCACTACACTGCTATAGTGCTATCATTCCACTTTCAACATCCTGTGGAATTCTGGGGTTTTGCAGTTTCCTGAAGCCAAAGAGCTCTCTCACTGAGAATTCTAAATGCCCCTCCCTAAACTGCAAACCCCAGGATTCCATAGGATGTTCAAAGTGGAGTAATAGCACTGTAACAGTATAGTGTGGAAAGGCCCTTGGTTAATTATATTTAGTTAAGTATATGTAACTAAGTAGCCGCTATAGCACTATAACAATGCAGTGCGGAAATGGCCTCAGTCTGTATCAAACCTTCTATGGCACATCTCTACCCAAGACTTTCAGACCTCATGCTCAAAGCTGCCACTTTCTGAAAATGCCATTACTTAATCCCCCAGATTATAATTAAGGTGTTTGAACACACATGGACAGTGTGGTAGAGAAAAGAAAAGATGCATATTCATTGAAAGAGGGACATTCTGTGGCAAACTGTGCATGGTCCAGTTCTAGAATAAACCTTCTCCCAAGTTATACTTGAATTTCAAACAGGTAGAAAGTAGGGATGGTAAGAATATTTGAAAATATCAGGAAAATAGTAAAATAAACAAACGACAAAAACAAAACACCAAGTTTGTTGAATGTCAAGAAACCCAAATGAGAAAAACGCTGGCCTGATGGGAACCTCGCTGTTCAAGACTTCTTCTACAAAGATTCACATGTGGTTGTCGTGTGCAGAAAAAAAAAAATCTCAGAAAACAGCCTTTTTTCTTCTGCACAGAACAGCCACATTTGAGTTTTGTGGAAATTAAGTCTTGAACTGCAAATAGTCTTTAAAAAGTGTTCAGTTTTCAAAGATTTTTATCACAGTGAGAAGGAACCCACTAAAATGACTAGTTGCTTCCTTCAAAAAGAAAATGATTACTAACAGAAAACTGCCTAGCACTGAGCAACTGAGACGAACAATGAGTTGTTCAATTGGCAGCCACTGTGAACTTTTTCTTCATTGTTATAGCCCCTTCCTGCATACTGATTCTTCCTTAAGTCTGAATGTAAAGCTAAAATATAGCCATCTTCAGCAGGGCTGGACAACTTCGAAAGATCTAGGGGCCACACCTCTGATACTTCCCTTGTGTCTTCTAGGAGATTGGGGGGGTGGCAATTTTGCCACTTTCCTTCAAGCTCTTTGAGGCTCATAGGGGGGTCTTTTACAAAACCTGGATAATAAGAGGAAGAAAAAGATAGTAAAAGTGCCCTCACTGACCACTGCTTGAGTTTTTTTCCTACAAATATTTAAGAAGCTGGGTACCTTGGGGTTTGCAAAAATGGCCCTGAAGAACCACATATGTTTTATTATATTTATTTTATATCTCACCATTCTCCCAATATAGTACCCAAAGCAACTTAACTAAAAGAATGTATAGAATAAAACAGTTTTGAAAACCAAACAAATAACTCAATTAAAACTTTAGAGGACCTAGAAACACATTTAAAACATTGTAAAAAAAAAATACCACAGCACACACGCATACACACAGACATGAATAGTGTTTTCTGCCACCCAAGTTGACAACGAAAGGTCCTTAACTAATAGAAGAGAAAGAGTAGAGATGGGGCCAACTGAGCCTTCAGTAAGAAGGAATTCCACAGTCTGGGAGCAGCCACTGAAAAGCCTGTGTTCTCACCAGGTGAGCCTGAGACAGTAGTAGAAATTAGTGCAAGCCTTCCTCTTGGCAGGCTTATTTGGGGAGACACAGACTTCCAGATAGTCCTGATCTATGTTATATAGGGCTTTATAGGTCATAAACAACACTTTGAATTGTGCCCAGTAATGGACCAATAGCCAGTGAAGCTGTTTCAATAAGGGAGTTATATGTTCCCTATAACCAGTTACCCAGGAACCACCTTTGGTCCGTCTCTGTAGTGTAACATCTTCTCAACAGCTGTCTTTTAATATATGTGGATAATTAAGAAAATATAGATGCTATGGTTCAAACTGCAGATGAAAGAGATGTAGCAGGTTTTGATCTCCTTGAAAACAGCTATGTGGCAATTGCCTGTCTATCAGCTTGGATCCCAACAAGTGGTCTTTTCTTCAGAAAAAGATCCTCCTGGGAGAGGAAAGGACCCTCTTATCCAGTCATTGCTAAATTATGAAGCCTTTCATTTCTTCTTTCATCCTTTGCGTAGGACTTCATTGCAACCGAACGTGGGATGGCTGGCTGTGCTGGGATGATGTTGCTGCAGGAAAAACAGCAGTCCAGAACTGCCCTGATTACTTTCAGGATTTTGACCCCTCAGGTAAATTTGTATTGTTTACTAGCGTATTTACCCAGCATTACCCAGGATTTTATTTTCTCATAGGTAACACTTGTTAGAAATTCCTTAGGAATTAGATGCAGTTGAATACACAGATTTGATATCCTGTGTCTCTAATTCCCCAAACTGTGTTGTCCAGTACTTGTAACTTTTCCCCATAGTCCCCAATCCAATCTGTATTCAGAGTTGTTAACATACAGAGGTTTAGTTTCTGAGGGAATACACTGACCTCCTCCTTCTTGCTGGTAGACCTCATCTCCATAGCTATCGACCTGAGCCGTCTGGCTGTGAATTCTAAAGGCTCCTCCCTGAACTACCAACCCCAGGATTCCATAGAATCTTCACAGCCAGCCAATCATATGAGGTCTTCTTGCCTCACACAGCCAATCCTATGAGGCCTTCACCTGCCTGACACAGACAAACAGACAAACTCACGAACTTTGACTTATATATAGTAGATTAACTGGCAATGTACATAGTCCTCAGGGAAAACAGTGAGGAAGATGCTTTGGCAACTATGCTTTCCTGTTATTCTAAAAATAGCTCTTTTTGCAATTTAGTTGTCACATCAGGGTGGAGTGAGCCGAGGCTGTGAGTACAATCCACTTCCTATTCCTCCAATTTATCACCAAAATGACAAACATACACTGCATCCTCAGTGGCAGCTATAGAGTTTCAATAGGGGTCTACTTTGTGTATCTCTCCATTTGAGGAGATGTAAAAGATGACTTTCAGTGGTGGTGATGGGACATGGAATACAGATGATCTGGAAGTTTGACAATGATGTAAAAGAACAGAGAATGTAAATTATTTGGGCTAAAACTTCTGAAACCACTTCTGTGTCCTTAAGGTTTCATAAGAATGAGAAGTTAATGTTAGAGAGCCATAGACTTGATAGTCAATCTCACAAACAGTTTCACTGTTGTACTGATTTCAAGTTGCAATGGTTATTTTTCATCACACAGCCATGAACAGAAAAAGCTACTTAGATATACTTAGATATAAGCAGGGGGCTCTACAGACTAGCAACATTTTTACTGAGTCTTCTCTTGCAACAGCTGCAGTGCTGAAGAGGAAAGCCATTTTGCTACTGAACAAAAGTGGTTTCACTCTTCGGCCTTGGGAATTACTAGAAGAAAAGTCAGACCATTTTTAGCTGAACCACAGTGATTTCAATTGTCGGCAACTGAACTACTGAGGCAAAACCCTGTAAATGTTATTTTCAGCACTTGCAGCTTGCAGCTGCATTCCAAAATAGGGTGGTTTGAGTGTGTGTATTCTTAAAATCTCTTCCTGTACCCCACCCCTTACACAATTGTGACACTTTAGTGGAGCTTGGAAACTTTTCCATTCAGAGGGTAATTTCTGCAAAAGATTTTTTTTTAAGCTATAGGAGGGAGTAGGAGCTGAGTGCAGGTGCAACTAGGGAAAAGAAACTCAAATGGAAGGTGTAATAGATAGGAAGCACAGCTATGCAGCTATGCAGGGAATGTCCTGGAGGGTAATAAGACAGTACATAAGAGTGCCAAGGTTGAAAGTATGGAGTGTTCCACAATAGGGATGGAGAATAAAGGGACAGAAATACCTTAAATGGCAGTTTTCTTCAGTGCAGGAGAATTCTTATTGTAATATTGTGATGCATAATCTCCTGTGATATAACTATTTCAGGTCCACCAAATCAAACAGAGCTCTACCAGCAACATATGGTGGCCTATCACTGCTTGATAATCTCTAGCTAGCCCCAGGCAGGTGACAAATACAGGAAAACAGCTAGGCTCCCAGGTTTGGCTGGTAGAACATCTAGGTTGGACAGTTTTGTGGATTTGAGCCTTTGGTAATCTTTTTCTGTCTTTAAATCTGAAGTGCCTATCTGCAGCTGAAATTTTCGTCAGGTAACACAACTAATCAGGTCACCAAAGACATTTGCTTGAAGCTTTCCAGAGCGTATTGGAGGCTGCAGGTGAGAGAGCCATGCAAGGCAGTCTAGACCTGGGACTATACTCCTTGCACTCTAATCTTAGGTCTTGGCTTGACCATTACACCAGCTGCTTTAAATAATTTTGAACTTATGCTTTAACTATGCACTTATAGGACACTGAAAGGACATTATGCTATAAGAAAATATGTCTCTTATTTTTTTAATAAGTGTTGCTATTTCAGTGTGAGTTAACAATGTGTGTGTTGGTTTTTAAAAATACCCACAGCATATTTACAGATGTGTATCTTTTTTCCCTGTTTTTTTTCTAATCAGAAAAAGTTTATAAGACGTGTGAAGAAAACGGACAGTGGTTTGTACACCCCGAGAGTAACAGAACGTGGACGAACTACTCACTCTGTAATGCAGAAGTAAATTCAAAACGGCAGGTAGATTGAAAAACTGAATGGTATACGTAGAGGAAGGGAATTATTTCAGAAGACTTGAATCCATTGTTTATTTTGCATTGCAAACATTCTCTTTTCACTGCAGTTCCAACAAAACTTAAAATGCCTTTAGACTGCAGCCCTACACATCTTTACCCAGGTGTGAGCCTAATTGGTTCACTAGGATTTACTTCTGCAAATGCATGCAGAAGATTTCAACTGCCTGATCTGATATTTCTGTAACTGCTTTTCCTTAATCAGGCAGACAGTTTTGCATTCTGTCAACACTGAGGTTTATAGGTAGGCTGAAAGATCATAAATAGCTGAGCAGTTTTCATGAAGAAGCAACTATGAGCTTTTCTCCTGGATGAAGATATATTAGAAATAGGAGCACCTCCTACCAATCCTTGCAACTCTTTTTTTCACAATTTTATTCTATGCAAATTGGAGGGGGAAGGGCTCCCCAGCAGTGGTAGATGTTTTTTTGAAATGATGGAGGAGAACTAAATTCTTCCCTTCCAGAAAAATTTCTATAGCTGTTGTGTTTGTATTAAAGTGGCCAGTTTTCTCCAGACACCATACATAATGGCAAATTAAGAAGGAGAAGGGAGTTCCACTAGACTGCTGCCTACTTTACCCAGTCAGACATGCACATTGATCTTTTTTTCCCACCCCCTTCTCCAAGGAGGAGACGGGGAAACCTGTTATTAGGTTCCCGTGCTCCAGGTTCTGACAGGGCTAAATTGTCTTGCAACACTGAGCTGTAAAAGACTACTGAGTTCTTTTTGCTGGCTTTTATGAATTTGGTAGATAGAAATATTTACCATTTAATCATTCTACACCATTGATTTGCCGGTACAAGGGGCCTAGTCTGATCAAAGCACCCTGGTTACATGGGACAGGTAAAAGTACAGGGAAGAAGGCAAAGGAAGACAAATGGCCTGTGTCCTTTTTCACTGTGTTTGTTCTTTCTTACTATGTCCCTCAAAACAGATATCCAAAAGAGGCAGTTACTGTGATGCAGTTGCTTGATGTCTTCAGAATATATGCTTATGATCATGTTTTGTATGTTAGTTCTAATGTATCCAGGAAGACGGAACACACACAGAGAAATGATAGAACAAGATCATGGTGGTAGACCTTGTCTGTGTGGATTTATTTTTGTTGCGTTCCTTCAAGTTGTTTCCGACTTATGGCGACCATTTGGTTACCTACAATAGCTGTTCATACACACTTGTATATGTATCAGTTCTGTATGCCATTGGAAACTCAGGGAAAGCAAAATTCGCTGTGGTAAGGACAGAGACAAAGGTATTCATAGGCCAGGGGTGGCCAGCTTGTGACTCTCGAGATGTTTTTGGAGTGCAACTCCCATAATCTCTCACCATTGGCTGAGCTGGCAAGGGCTGATGGGAACCACAAATTTCTCACCCACTCCTTAATTAGACATTCAGTTAAATGGGCTTAAATCATTCTTCTCTATACATTCACTCAGCTTAGAAGTATTATAAGAACTGGGCTCATGTCCTGTCCCTTCTCATCCATGAAAAAAGAAAATACATGAGGAGAAATGGAGACCTAGAGGGATTTTAAAAAGGGCAATCAAAAGAGAAATCCTGTGAATGGACATGCAAGAGTAAGCATGAAAATGAGAGAGGAAGGGAAGGAGGGGGGAGGGAAGATGGAAGAGATGAAGAGGAACAGACAAATGTCGCATCACCTTTAAGCTTTACTGCCAGCAGCACAGAGGTTTCTCTGCCTCCCTGTTCCCTGATAACCTAGTCTTCAGGCTGTTCCAATGAGTGCATCAAAGCCAACCAAAATAGTATGAAGTTTGGGAAGCACATTCTATTTAGTGGCAGCTTAAGGCCCCTAAAATTATGATTGAAATTCAAGGTAATAAGGTGCACAAATTTTCACAAGGCCCGTTGAAACAAGCCTTGATTGTCTTTTATTCCTAGGAGTTTAAGGGAGGGCACAATTTAACCTGCTGAGCCCTTATAGTCCCCAGGTTATACAAAAGGCACCTATAAAAAAGAAGATGGAGTAACTGGCTCACAACCAGTTAAATTTAGAACAAACTGGTGCCTCTTGTGACCCGCAAAATTTAAAGCATCCTGACATCCAGCCATGTTTTATAAGCTACCATAGGGCATAGAAGCCACTATGCTTAAAATCCTAGTAAAAACCAGCACAGTGTAATCCTTTTACAACTTTGGAGACCAGACTTTGACTCCCTTCTCAGCCATGGAAACCCACGGATTGACCTTGGGCAAGTCACACTCTCTCAACCTCACAGAAAGGCAAAGGCAAAGCTACTCTGAACAAATCATGCCAAGAAAACCCCATTTGTTTGCTTTAGAAAAAGGCACATGACAACAACAGGCATCAGAACCAGAAGGCAGGCTGCTGTTTAACATCATTGGTCACTGATTGTGAAGGCCTGTTTCAAAAGACAGTATATTCCTAATGACTGTTCTGCTTTTCCAGTCACTGTTGCTCTTACAGGCTTACTTGACTTCCTGCTTGAGGGCAAAAAACAGCCAGCAATGCAGGGCTGAGCAGTGCATGACTCTCCTGATGATGTTGGAATACAACTTCCACCAGCTGCATCCAACTTTGACATGGATGACATATTGTGGAGGTTGTGGCCTAACAACATCTGGAAGTCAACACATTATAATTTCTTCAAGAAATGGCAGGGCTGATTGGATCATATAAGTGAATAAGTGGTTGCCTAAGGTACCAGGCTGTAAAGGGTGGCAAGTTAGAACCACCCTCTGCCTGTTTAAACTAATAGAATGAATGCACATGTGCATTTCTTTCGTGAAAGGACTCCGGAGCCCTTGGCAGTATCCAAAACTGGACTTCCACCAATGGAATATTGGATTCCCCCTGAACTGAATGTGAGGCAGTTTCCCTTCCCCACTTCAAATTCAGTCATATTCCCTACAAACTGGCTCGGGAAATCTGTAAAGCCGTCCATAGTTGATTTTCAGGCAGTTCTGGGAGCTGAAGTAGGGAAGAGAAAAACAATTATGTAGCAACATTGGATTTAGCCAGTGGTAGTTTGTGGCTGTGAGCCAGCAGGGTATAGTGATTTGAGCATTGGACTACAACCTGGAGTCCAGAGTTCAATTCCTTGTTCAGGCATGGAAACTCACTGAATGACCTTGGCCACATCACACACTCTTAGTCCCTAGAAAACTCTATGATAGGTTCACTTTAAGATGGCTCTAAGTTGGAAATGACTTGAAGGCACACAACAACAAGAACAACAACAAGAACAAGTTGCTTGGAGAATAATCTTTGGGGGTTTTTCAATCTAAACCTGAAAGACTTCAAAATAGGTTCAGCACCTTGGACAGCACCTTGAAAGTTTGGTCTAAACCCATCACTACTACACTGACATGGAAGCCACCAGCTGCTCTTGGGTTTAGCCCTTAGTTTGCCAAGGGTACGGAGCAATGGGCCAGTGCTAGTTGATGGAACAGTATGAGTGCTACAAGGCAGCAGCTTCGTGAGCACCATCACAGGAATGAGAGCAGAAGAATCTGAGAGCAGAGCAGGCATATTATCCCCCAGAAGGCTCATGTTCAGAACCACTGGGCAATCTCCTTCCTGCTAGATGCCACTCATTTGATGTATTAATGAGGTAGAAGTGACTAGAGGAAAGAGTAGCCAAACTTAGATGGCCAAGTGATTTTTCCCCCTGAAATATATTCCTTTATTTCTAATATGTATCAGATGATCTCATCTGTATTTGCGTCAGTGTTCATTTACTTCTCCTTCTCCCAACAACACCAATGGAAAATTAGCAGTTTGCTATGTCGATTACAGTTTGCTTAAATGCCTTTCATGCGCTGCCTTAAAAGTCCTCCCACAATACACATGGATTTCATAAAAGCACTTCAGAAGCATTTCATTTGCCGAACATTTTGAATAGGCACAGCGTGAAATGAATCAAAGTTAAGGCACAAACGTGCCTTAAAAAGTAAACTAAGCGTTAAGCAGGAACAGAAGGGTTTTGCTGCTGCTTTTCTTCAAAATAATAGTTTGCAGTTCTCAAAATATAAAGTGGCCTCATTGTCTTCAAACAGACCACTCTGTGAACAAGCAAAGCTGAAAGATAAATAAATTCAATTCCTGTTTTTGGGGTGAGGGCAAGACTTACGCTGTGTTGGGATTTGATTAAGTTTACCATTTCACTCAACAACTTACATAGTTCCTAATACCTTGAATGTCTCAAAGACCCATTACTTCATTGTTGAAAGTCCCTCCACTGGTGCAGACGGCAACTGTTTCATATTGTCGTTGTGTTCATAGCTGTTGTGGCTGGTCTGTCAGTTGAACAGTGGAGGCAAGCCCTCTGGTCATGAGTCTCTCCGATCCTTATCACACTATACTGTAAATAAGTGCTATGTTCTGCTTTAACAGCTATGGTAGCATCCTATGGAATCCTGCAGTTTGTAGTTTAGTGAGATCCAAGGGCTAAGAATTCTAAAACCCCTCTGTAAATTGCTTATCCCAGGATTCCATAGGATGTTGCCATGGCAGTTAAAGTGCAATATAGTACTACAACAGTGTAATTTAATAAGGATTTCAGTTTACACTGGTCATCAGACAGCAGATTTGGTCCCAACTAGATCAGCTTTATTGAGTCAAAAAGAATTCAGTAAGTTAACAGTTGTCTAAGTTCCACTGATGCGATGGCCCTTTTCTAATTGAAACTAATTAAATGTAAACAGTATACTAACAATCTGTACTCCAAGACTTGGTAGAACTTGCCATAATGGACATTGGCACAACCTTCAAAATCCCAAGCTACCCTTGAAGATCATCTAAGAGGTAGAATGCAATAAAATCAAATGATATATTTCTAAAAATAGCAGCAAAATAAAATAGATTAAATCCACTAATACATCAATTAATGGTCTGTAATTTAAGGTTCTTTGGACATCATTTATACTTCTGAAGCTGGGAAGCCAAAGAAGATATGGAGGTTCACCAGTGAAAATGGCCTGTCACTAGTATTGGATAACTACATATTTGTAGGGTTTGTTTTTTTAAAAAAATACTTATATGTGTTCTCCTCCTTGACAAGAAAAAAGGTGTCTCAGGATATGAAAGCAACCTCACAGGGGGGGAAATGGTCCAACTTCAGTGGATTTTTTTCACATGTCGGAACTTCTGGCGAAAATTTTTCATTCCAACAAATGGTGCATTTTGTGTCCCCTAAGAATGTTTTTTACTGCCCAAAAATTTGTGCAAACAAAATTTTTGGAAAAAAACAAAAGGCTGAAAGGTGAAAAACCATCTGAAAATATGCAGAAAGTCTCTTACATCACCCAGACAAGAGAAAGCTTGCAGAATGAAATAATGAGGGATTTACCTCTCTATAGACAACAGGATTATTCTTAATGGTGATCCAGAGAACAGGGTCTTTGAGACCAATTTTGTGGCTTCACAAAGCTGTAGACCGGACTATCCAAACCTGGTACCTTGACTTTGATTGTCCCCCTGAACATTTACCCTGCTGGATGGAGAGGATAGTAGTTGCAGTCCACCTGGTAAGACAGGGAAGGCTGGTGTTGCTAAGAAGCTGAGTTATTACTCATGTGAAATTGCTGATGTTCTGCTTCTGCCTAATCGTATTTCATGTGAAGTATATGGGATAGAACTGCTTTGTTACTTCTTCTGCTCTATGTGAAGCTTCATCCTTATTTCTCTCTCTTATTACAGACAGCTTTGAATCTGTATTATCTCACAATCATTGGGCATAGCCTTTCCATTGTTTCACTTTTGATTTCTCTTGGCATATTCTCCTATTTTAAGTAAGTATAAAAATTATTATTATTATTATTATTATTATTATTATTATTATTATATGGCAACTACATCTTTTGATTGAAGGCTTTATACATAATGACATGTGTCGTATTTGGCAATTCAAGTGGAAAAATGAGATAAAGCAAGAAGTTGCTTCAATTTTCTACAATTCAAATATAGTGAAGATTTGGATCTCTTTCATACTACACCATTAATAGCGCTTTGGTACCACGTTAACTGCCATGGCTCTATTCTATGGAATCCCAGGATTCATAGTTTTGTGAAGTATTTATCATTCTCAATCAGAGTTATCTGCCTCAGCAAACTACAAATCCCAGGATTCCACAGGATGCACCCAGGACAGTTAAAATGGTATCAAAGTGCTCCTAACGGTGTAATGTGAAAGAGACCTTGGTGAAATGAATGCTACTTCATAGAACCATTTTCATGTGATAACCAGGCCTTCAGTTTTTCCAGTGTATATTATCTCTGTATTTCAGAATCTTTCTGAGAGCCCAAGTAAAGCATGCTTCCCTATTTGTTTGAGGAATGCAGCTAAACACTTAATATTATTCTCCTTTTCTTAATGTAGAACAGTGGTTCTCAACCTGTGGGTCCCCAGATGTTTGTGGACTTCAGCTCCCAGAAGCCCCAGCCACTATGGTCAATGCTCAGGGCTTCTGGGAGCTGAAGTCCAAAAACATCTGGGGACCCACAGGTTGAGAACCACTGATGTAGAACAAGGGTGGGAATCATGCACTCCTCCAGATGTCAAGACTTTAACGGCCAGCTTTTTTCATTCCTGGCTATGATGATGGGGGCTCTTGGGGCAACATCTGAGAGGCCACGTTATTCCCACTTTTGACTTAGAACATGTCCACACTGAGAGGAGCCATCAGACCATTTGAATCTCTTTGATGTTGAGAGGGGGTGTGTGCTACAGACACATCTTAGCATTACCAAGTGATTCAGTTTACTACTCAGTCAAAATTTTGTGCTGTCTGTATGAAGGAGAGAAATTAGAAGGGAAGTCTCTTGACTATCTACATGTGTTTCCTTTCAGGAGTTTGAGTTGCCAGAGGATCACTTTGCATAAAAATCTCTTTTTCTCGTTTGTTTGCAACTCTGTTGTTACAATCATCTGTCTGACAGGAGTTGCCAGCAATCAACAGCTTGTGGCCACTAACCCTGTAAGTGGATGAAATTTGGGTTATGTTACTGTGTTGTAAGAAACAAAGAGATGTATAGTCCTTGAATAACACTAAAGATCGTGCATAGAAGATCCCTTTGATCTTGTGCCCCTGCCTCTCACTTCCCACATCTAGCAGCTATGTGAATAAGATGCGCATTCTCCATGCTCTGTCTTTATAAATGGAACTGTGTTCCTGGAAGCCTTCAAAAGTGCAGTTCTGCATATAGATAAGCAAAGTAAACAGGAAGCAAATGTCTTTTTTCAAAGGAAGAAGTATAAAGGTGTTGCTGCCACCATAGCCATAGCAGCACAAAGAAAGTTCCTCCCCAATAGTTTCCTACCTGTGTTCTGTACCAATGCAATCTTGATCCATGTCAGATGGACAAGATCACTTGAATGCTGTGTAAACACTGTCACCTTGTCACTAGCAGTGTTATGACAGAGGCTAATAGTGTACTGCCAGCTATATCTGTGAATGCCTAACTATGAATGCCCATATTTGTGTGCTGTAATGGGCACCTAATGGCACTTGGGGACTGGTTGCATGTGGACAGAGACATATTATGCTTTATCTGTGTTATATCTTGACAAATACACACATACACAGACACACATATTACATTAAATGAATTGTGAACATTTCCATTCACTGTATGGATAGGTTGCTTTTGACACATTCATGTGCTGTTGCTTGAGAGGATCTGGAAAATTGTTTTAAAAGATAACTACATTTTATATGTGTAAGCATGCCTGATTATTAAAAATTTGTGAAGATAATATTTACTCTTTCCAGCACTTTAAAACGGTGGGGAGGAGATTCTGTAGGGAACTAGATAAGGGACTCAAGAAGCTAAATCAAGCAACTACTATGCTCCTTGATTCATAGAAAATGAAATTATACATTTGAAGATCTGTAGTCAATCCATACCCAAGACATCCTATTTCCAGGTTATAGCTACAGGAGTGGGTGGGATGACAAAAATCGTCCATCACGTCAGAATTCTATCCTCTCCCCATGAAATGTCAGTTGCCAAATTTCTAGCATTGCAGAAAGTGAGACACTGAATATAATTTATACCTAGAGCTCATGTTTGCATTCCTTGATCACTGTGCCTGCCCCTACAACAATTGGACAGTCTTATAATTTCCAACTCTACTTCAGATCTAAAATAAAAATAGGGAGGAAATAAATAATGTAAGGAATCAAGCTAGTGGCAAAAATCACATGACCCTTCAGATGTTGTTGGTCTTAAGTTTGCAGCATCTCCTCACCACTGATTGTATTGTTTGGGGCTGCTGGGATTTGCAGTCCAACAACATGTGGAAAGTTCCCGTCTCCCCACCCACCCACTCAAATAAATCAAAACTAGATTTTCTTGAAATCTGAAATGTTTTGTGAGCCTTCAAGTCTTATTTGACTTATGGCAACCCTAAGATGAACCTATTGTGAGGTTTTCTTGGTAAGATTTTTTTCTCAGTAAGATTTTTCTTGGTAAGATTTTGCCTTTGCCTTCCTCCGAGGCTGAGAAAGTATGACTTGTCTGAGGTCACCCAGATTGATCGGGGATTTGAACCCTGGTGTTCAGAGTCTAGAGAGCTGGGTATGTTTAGTCTGCAGAAGAGAAGGTTAAGAGGGGACATGATAGCTATGTTTAAATATTTGAAGGGATGCCGTGTAGAGGAAGGAGAGGGCTTGTTTTCTGCTGCTCCAGAGACCAGGACAAGGAGCAATGGATTCAAGCTGCAGGAAAGGAGATTCCACCTGAACCTCAGGAAGAACTTCCTGACAGTCAGGGCTGTCCGGCAGTGGAATATGCTGCCTCGGAGTGTGGTGGAGTCTCCTTCCTTGGAGGCTTTTAAGCAGAGGCTAGATGGCCATCTGTCGGGAATGCTTTGAGGGTGTTCCTGCATAGCAGGGAGTTGGACTGGATGTCCCGTGTGGTCTCTTCCAACTCTACATTTCTATGATTCTGTGATTCTATGAGTCATCATCCAACACTCAAACCACTATACCATGCTGTCTCTGAAATGTTGGCCCACCTTAATAGATAACTGTTTCTGACACAAAAGTCAGTCTCCTGATATGAGAGGCAATGCAGGTCCTTTTTCTAATACACAGAAATAGGTTTGGAAGCCAGTACCTGAAAATGCAAAAATACCTGCAGCACAGTTCTAAATGTTCCATCTCCAAAATGCAAAATCACGCCATCTGTTTCTTCTTTATTTGACTGGTTTTCCACAACATGCTCTGCAACCTCAGCCTGGGTGTTCTTCTCAACTTTTGAATGTGGTGTTATTTTGACTGTGACAAAGTGGTTAAATGCATATGGCAAATTCTCACAAAGCTGTTGTTTGCCTAGTTGCATATATTAGAATTGAATCAAATGTCCCAATTGTTCCTGAGGGGACTGTAGCCCCAGATAGAAAGAAACACATGTTGTACATGTAGAAGGTCACACAGGCACAATCCTTACCATCTCCAGGTAGGCTTGGGAAAGAGTGAGAACCAGGAGAGCCACTGCCAGTTGGGCATGGGGAATCAATCTAAAGATAAATTAACCTGAGAGCTATCCCATCCCAAGAAATGTGGTTTGGGGCATGTGAGTCTCTGGGACAGAATGATAGTGTCTCAGATTGGGAGAGTTAGTTGAAAGAAGTTCATGGAAGGAAAGTTTCCTGTCCTTTCTTCCACATCTTGCTAGTTTTATCTCCACCATACCCCCATATGACCCTGAAGAGAGTCTTTCTGGAGAGCTCAGGTGGATGCAGCACAGGGCTGCCTTATCCATCAGGCACAGTGCCTAGGGCCTATGATTTTAGGGCCTATGAAAACATCCCTAGTGGTATGTTGAGGTAAGGTGGGAAGTTGAATACAAGAGTACCTATGGCCTGTGGAAACCTTAATGCAGCCCTGATGCAGCATGAAAGGAGAAAGAAGAAATTTTCCTGCCATAAACTTTCTTAAATTAATCTAACACTGAAGCTTTTGTGGTATTACAGAAATGCACATGATGTGAATATGGTATTAAAACCTATGACATTTTAACCCCCATAGGTTGGATGCAAAGTGGCTCACTTCCTCCAGCTTTATTTAATGGTTTGCAATTACTTCTGGATGCTCTGTGAAGGCATTTACCTGCACACACTCATTGTGGTGGCTGTATTTGCAGAAAAACAGCACTTACTGTGGTATTATCTTCTTGGATGGGGTAGGTCGTTTCCCTTTTGTTTTCCTCCCAATTGTGTACATCAATATCTCCTTCAAGGCACAGTCATAAGAGTGTTGTAATTTGAGATAATTTTGACAGCCTTGCTCAAAAGAGAACATCAGCCTTCAGCAAGTTGCCTTGCTTTACACCCATAACTAAATAATCAAAGAAGCAATAAATTAAATGTCATTCTAATTTGCGGCTTTTGTTTCAGCTGGAGAATAAACCTTTGCCGCAGCTTTTAAGCATGTACTGTTGATGCAGCAACCTTATCTTGGCTAAAGGCGGTCTGCATTTAGTTGAGTCAGGAAGTGACTCCTCCTTAATGCAGAAAAAAAATAGTCTTTTATTACGAAAAAAACATTAAGGGCTAATTATTCATTGTTTCTCATCTTGGAGGTATTTATACAGGAATGACTGTTTGTTTTCAGAGAAGTCTCGCCAGTCCTAGGGTAGGAGGTTGAACCACCATTTATTTTCCCAGCAGTTCCTTTTGACCTCTTTTGTTCCAAAGAGAACACTACTTGAGATGAAAAAAGAGGGGGGAAAGCAGGGAAACACATCAACGGGAGAACACTGTTGAAGCCTGCAGGCCATTCATCTCTGATGTATGCTAACATTTTCTGGAGTTGATCCAGTTATTACTGTTTTGGTTTGGTTTAAAGAAGATAAATTAGACCTGGTTGGACTGTGATAGCCCTGTGAGAATAAACATTGGGGAACCCCAAGGAGTGAGATTCTGCTTGGATTTGCAGTGGTTTATGGTCCAGTCCTGCTATCCCTCTTGCAGCAGCTGCCTCCGCAACCTTGTTTATCCTCCTCTCTCTGTCATTCTGAAGGTCTGTTTACTGTTACCTGGTAGAGTACTCTGCTGCAAATATGCCTGGTTAGAGCCTTCACACAGTCGGTTCCAGATTGCACTTCATATCCCAGTACTTGCTTGTTTGTTCTTTTGTCTGCATTCCAATGCAACTAGCTACATTTCCTCCTGGTTTAGGAAGAATAGACCCAATTCAGCCTGTTCCATTTTTTCAGCATCTTTAAAAACATCCCAGTTTCTTCCCCCTTTGTCCTCAGCTTAGTTCAATTGCTGCAAACTGAGTTCAAAGTGCAAAACTAGTCTGCATTCAATTAACTCAGCAAGAGGGCGAGAGGAGGAGGGAGTTGAGTCTTGCCCTCCCTGTAGACTCAGGCAAAAGCCAACTGCTGCAGCCTTTCCCAGCTTGTGTGTCCTTCCTCACTAATAACTCTTGCCACCTTGACCGGACTTTGATGTTGCTTGGCTAATTTTCATCCGTAAAATGTCGGAGGCTATGTTTGCTACATATGTGAGCCCATCTCTCAGAATGGTCTTTTAGAGTGGCCCTTTATCTGCTAGATTCTCACAACTGTCATTGGATATAACACTTCAGAAAGGAGTTTGAGCAATGGAATGTTCCTCACCATGCTCTGATCATTATTTTCTTGCTGCAGAGAAAATGTAATCTTGCTCTTTTCAGCCTCAAGAAATATTTGAAGGGCCTTGCCTGGGCAAGTTGTCAGGAGAGTCAACCCTGACCTTGTTAAGAGTGGGGGAGAAGAGTATGAGCACCTGTTTTGAAGTATGGGGCACTGCATGCCTCACACCACCTGAGATCCATTTTTATTTATGTACTTGTTGGGTACTTTTTGATATCACGTGTCTTGTTTGATTTCAAAAGTGCTAAAAGCAGTTTTAATTTATGCAGACTCATGTACACAGATGTTTTAACATTGCTTTAATTAGAGTCATCAAGGCTTAATCTAAATCTGATTTGTAGTCTAAAAATGTCAGTGTTATTAAAATAAACTGTTTTATGCTAAATCGTTCTTTGTTTACAAGGGTGACTCTAACCTTCCATTTTACTAATTAGTCATTTATAAGAAGAGATGCTCTAAGCATAGCATCTCTCTCTCTCTCTCTCTCTCTCTCTCCCCCCTCTCCGTGTGTGTGTGTGTGTGTGTGTGTGTGTTAGCCTTGTAGTCATTCTAACATTCAAAACTTAACTACAGCAGGTTTTTAGACATCCAGTACTAAGACTTCTCCTTTCCTTGTTATTTTAGATGTATTAAAATTCAGTTTTACAAAATGAATTAAGCCAGGACTATCAAGAGGAAATGCCTCTGACAACTTAGAAAAAGCTGCTAGGAAACATGTCTGGTTTAGTGTATGATCTGCGAATCACTGCCCCCAAGTTAAGGTCAGAATTTGGCATGATTTTCAGAGTTTCCTGGGTGGATCTCATAATAATTGTCTTTGCTGTCTTACATCCCCTTTCTCATAGTTCTGCTCTACAGCAAAGACCAAGACAATGGAAAATTTCAGGAGATCTCTGCCTCAGTGCATGGTGTCTCCCATGCCATTGCAGTGGTCAATCCACTCTGCACTTTCAGAGAACTTTAAAAGAGCTATCCAAGGCACCAACCCTTATTTCCCAAATAGGTCTAAATACTTCATTTGCAGTTCAGAATAAAGCCCAAAGTTACCCCAGCAACATGGGAACTACTACCTGGAATCTCTTCCTGGCCCATATCTCAAATCTTTTGTCAGATCAAACTAGAGTGAATAGTCAGTTGGGACAGGGATATGTCCCAAGAATGTTTTTAGAGCTGGATGGTTCAAATCATTTCTTGAGATTAATGGAACCTTTTAACACATGTATTGACAAAAGCTAGATATAAGAGATATCTCACCAAAGACAGAATAAAGAATAGAAGAATAAGGACAAATCAAGGATGTACAGCAGTCTCTGTAGATTTGAGTAAAAACAGAATGGGCATCCCCCATCCAAACCATAGCTATTTTTGTAATATCTGTAATATTCTTCTTGTGGCAGGAGTTGGGATGCTTTGCTCAAGCAACATATTAATCATCCTTCCTGCCTGTCATTACTGGAGTACCAAGAAGTTACTTTTTGGGAATATAACTACATGAAGCTACCAACCAGCATATAGTGCAGAAAAGTAATTTTGCTGAGGATTGTGTGTGTATGACATTAAAAGAACTGTTAAGATAAAAGTATTTCTGTGCTTTTCATTTACGGGCTGTCATCCACCAAAGCACTTAAATGTTTGCCTTAACCATGAATATTCAGTGACCTCACTGTGAAATCTGGGATCATTCATGTCCTTAGCAATAGATTTGCCAATGCAATGATCTTAACCATCTCTTCATATTCAGGCTAAAACCCCATTTTAGACATGGAGAAACTGAAACAGATTTATTTAATTGTGTTAAATTAGTTAAATAAAAGAATCAGTTGTGCTAATACTTGAGCTTAGACAAATAATAGCTTTTCATTCCTCAACACTTTGTGGTTCTTGCAGCAATATTGAGAATGCCAACTGCAAAGCAAAAATGAGGAAAGTCTTTTAACACTTTAAAGATGAACAGATTTCTTACAATGCAACTTTTCATAGAGTACTAGTCTGCTCTGTCAGCTGGTCACTTTGAGGCCAAATGGAATTTTATAGAATCTTGTGGGAGAATACAGTTCTTAGTCCTTTTGTAGATCCTATCAGATCTTGATATTTGCACATGAATTCTCTCCCTTCACCCCGCCCCATCATTCCATTGTGGATTCCCCTTGCGTTCAGTAAGATCAAGATGAATGATGACTTGCCCATATTAATGAAAAAAATATGTTTTATTTGAAAGAGTGAAATACTATTGTTATACAACAATATTTTAAAGAAAAGTCTTTTTTAAGAAAAAGAATGGAAGTACCATCATCATCAACGTTTATTGATTAGTTGACTGACCATATCAACAATAAAATACATAGTACATAATACATAATACAAAGATACAGATACAGAAATTACATACACAAATAAACGGATGTGAGGGCGATCTGGCTGCGACATCTGTCACCCCATTGATCGCCAGGGTTGATTCGGCTGATCTGACTGGAAATACAAAACCTGGCTGTGAAGGAACATGCAACTGTAGGTGGGAGGAACAGCTCTATATTAAGTCTGTGGCACCTGTAATTTCATATAACCTCTTTGTGCATACTCAGCTATGGGCACAGACATGTGCCATGCCCACACAGAGAGAGCTTGCTTTCTGACACTGGGTCTTCTGCTGTCTCAAAAACCACTGTTCAAATTCCTGTGAGATTTGTTAGTCTTTTTCTCAGACAGCTCAGAAACCCGCACTTGTGGGTGGGATGGTGGTGCTTAGAAGACATGCTGTGGGCATAAAGTTGATCATCACGTACCAGCTTGTGGGTTGCTGTTCTCTTGTCACTGCTTTACCAGACAATCCATAGACAATGGAAGCATCTCTGAAAATGGCAAATAACTGTTTTCTTTAGAGAGCCCCTTCCCCCAGCACTAGAACTGTAGTCTGCAGTTGCTCATCTTCCATCTGGATTGGGAGACATCTCCCAGCATTGCACAAATTGTCAAGATGGGGTAGAAACATTGGAAGCTCATACCAGGTCAGACCATATCTGTCCTTGTTGCCTTCTCTGCCTAGGAATGGCTCTCAAGAGCCTCAGGCACATAAACTTCCTATCACCTGTTATCTAATCCTTTCAACAGGAAACTCGGGGGAGTGTGCCTGCAATCCTCTGCCTGTAAAACATGCTCTGCTATTGAGGTTTGGCCTGAATGTATTTTATTTCCAAAACAGATCACAAACCCCACTTTTGTAGCCCATGAAACTCCCAATCCCCCATCAATTTTTCCTGCATGATTTTTGGTTGGTCTTTGTTTGAAAACAATGCCCCAGGTGTCCCAAAGGCACACAAGCATCACTTCTAGTTGCCCTTTTGGCAAAGAAAAGGAGGAAAACAGGAATATTTGGCACTTGGGGGGAGGGGCTGCCCACAGGCAGCTTAGGGGAAGAAAAATGGCCTTTAAGCCCTGTATATTTGCCCATCCCGATCTATATCTGGGATAAGTTTGAAGTTTACCCCTGTGGGTGTGCTTCTGATTTGTTCCTATTAAAAATGTTGGCTAATGGTATGTGAAACCTTTATTCAGATTAAATTAATAAATATCCATCTCTAGACTATTTATTTTATCATAATTTAAGTCTTTCTTTTTAAGCAAACGGTTTTCCCCCCAAAACAGCTTGTTTTAACAGACAAAATTTTTTAACTTAAGCCTTGTTCTCAGAGGCAGAAAAAAGACATGGCATACAAGAAAAGGGGAACTGAGGGAAAAGAAAGAGACATGAGATAATTCTGATAGTACCAAAATAAAGTGTTATGGACGGGTATTTTTATCCACACAAGGGATAGGCTGATTTTTCCTTCCTTGGTTAGAGATTCTTAGATTGAACCAAAAGCTGTTGGTCCTCCAGCCTGTAGATGGGGCCAAAATGTGCTTCTCCCACAGATTGGAAATGTTACTTTATTCAACTAAATCTCCTAGATCCCATAACCAACATGAGGACTGGCCATGTTGTCTATGAGATTGTGGAAGTAGTAGTGGAAGTAGTAAAGTCACTCTTTCAAGATTTGTCTTTCCCTCAGTTCTGCATTCTGATAACACCTGGCAGCTGGAGCTGAGTTCTTTATTGCAGAGGGGAGCAGAAAGCTCTGGGCTCATTCTCTGAGAGGTGCCTAATGCCTACTCATTGTTTCCTTGCCACAGTGTTTTACTTGGCTGTTGGGAGGAGATATAACTTCCAAAGGAGTCTATGTTCTCATCTTCACATAGACTACAGTCTTTTCTTCCTAGCTTCTGCAGTCGCAGAATTTAGATTTCTTACTAAGAAGGATGTCCTTTTCTGTTCACAGGATTCCCACTGATTCCTGCCTGCATACATGCTATAGCAAGAAGCATATATTTCAACGACAAGTAAGTTAGAAGAAGATCTGTCCTTCTACCTTTAAATTTTTATGAAAAAATGAAAATTCTTATGACCAAAAGGACAGATTTATTTTCGTCCTTAAATTGGTTTTGTTTCTTCCCTAACAGCTGTTGGATCCGTTCAGACACTCATCTATTGTACATTGTCCATGGTCCAATTTGTGCTGCTCTGTTGGTACGTATTTTTCAAGATAAGAAATGATAATACTGCAGGAAGAAAATTGTGTCATGGCTTTATATCTTAGGGTTTCATCAACATGGAAAGATCAGTGCAATCTGATAATCTAGAAGGAAGAGGACAATATAGTCAAGTATATTGTAATCTTGAATGTGAACATCACCTGAATCAAGAATACTTTGTAGAGCTCTTGTCATCCTCTCAAAAAGGACAGCATAGAGCTGTAAAAGATACTGACCAGGGCAGTGGAAATTATCAAGAGGTCTGAAGTTAAAGTCTTGAAAAAATTTTAGAAATACGATTGACAGCTTAATCCTGTGAATGGTTGTGTGTGTGAATGTGCCTTCAAGTCTCCTGTTGACTTACGATGACCCCAGGAATTTCATAGGTTTTCCTGAGGCAAGAAATACTCAGAAATGGCTTTGCCAGTCCCATCTTCTGAAATATAGCCTACAGCACCTGATATTCATTGGTGATCCTCCATTCAAGTGCTAACCAGAGCTGACCCTGCTCAGCTTCCAGGATCAGATGAGATCTGGTGCCTTTAAGATATTTAGGCCTATGTTTATTTGGACATAAAGTCCAGAGCAGTTTCATTCTCCTCCTTAGCATAACATCCTAAGACATGATCATAGAAATGTGTACATTTGCTATACATGTAAAGTGTGCAGTTTTGTCAAAATTAACAGTCAAAAATTCAGAATGGCCATATGTAGAAACTGAGGCATGACAGCACAGTGGGTACTACTCAGATTCCGTTCAGCCCTGGCCTCTTAGAATACAGAAGAAAATCAAGGCATAGTAGGCTTATACCCTCCCAGCTTTGCTGAATTGGATAATAAGATTGCCAATATACTTCTGGTCTGCGTTCAAGGTACTTCTGATAACATTTCAGATTCTAAATGACTTGGGACCTCAGTTCTTAGAGAGCACTTCTTCTTATGTACACCCGTCCAAGGACTGAGGTCTTCTGGATGCCCCAACAGTGGGGTTGGTTTGATGTGGCAGGAAATGGGAGAGGTCTTTCTCACATGTCACACTCCAATTGTGGAATGCTTTCCCCTTGGCATTCATTTCAGTGCCAAGTAAAACATGGTTGTTTACCAAGTACCCCCATGCATATAGTTTTAAACTGTTTTAACTTTTTGAATCTGTTTTAACTTGTTAAACTGTTTCATATATTTTTAGTCTGTTTAATATTCAATAACTTGATAAAATCATTTTTAGCTGTTTAAATGGCTTGATTTGATTTATACACTGCCCAGAGATCTCTTGATATAAGACAGAATAAAAATACTTTAATAAAGAAAATAAATTAACTTCCACATGCCATCTATGGTGGCAGCTTCCTCATCCATTTCTTCATCTTCTAATTAAGAACTAAGATTTCTTTTGCTCATGCTGCCGCATTCTCTCTGGAAATATGCCTTGTTTTTCCTTTTAGTCTACATGAAATGCTGAAGAACTGTTTTTTAAAATGCCATCATGCTAAAGCAATCATTCAAAAGGACAAAATATTTGAGAGAGCTCTATAGACTGTCCCATGGAATGGGGGTGGGAGGTAGAGAAAGCTAATTATACTCTACCAAGGAAAGACATGTTGTTGCATGCACAGCCAGCAGTTAGATGAGATAGATAAGTGCCCTTAAATCTCAGTGACTCTTATATGAAAGAATGAAACACCTTGCTCAGTTAATCCAGAGGAAAAGTCGGTCATTACTTTTGGGAAACAGGAAAGTCTGCTCATGAAGCAGTTTCCTATGTGAAAATTTACGGTGTGCAAAATGTACTTAGTACAGGGTTAACACATACATCATAGCATGACAAATGCATTTAAAGGGATCAAGATGTTTTCGTTCTCATCATGGATTGAGAAGGCCAGTTCTTTGCTTAAGACCACAATCATAACTGGCCAAGATAGCTGAGAGCACACTACATCCACAGTACCCAGCTGATGCAGTGTTCACACTCCAAGCCCCTTTTAGCCTAGGGGAGTAGGAAATTGCTTAGGATTACCCTAACCTTGGCTTAACTTTGTGCCAGGATTTTGGCTGCATCCTTGAGCTAGACATACACTGGCCTAATTTGGCTCCTCTCTCACCCCAGCTTTTCTCTGCCCTCTCACCCTTTGGCCTTTCTGCTGGCAGATCTTAGCCAGCAGAGCTCTTCTGGCAACAGGTTCCTCCACCCAAAGAGGGCTGTGCCAATGGCTAGCCCCTCTACCACCAGCATATCTTTGAGTTAGGATTGCACTGTGAGTTGTGGTGGGAGGACTTCTTGTTAAGGGTTTTTTGTAGCCCTAGAATATTTTACATCTTCTACATCTTTTCCTAATTTTCAGCTTCATTTATGAAAGAAATATTTAATGTAATGGGCAAAATTTGACCTGAATGCTTGGCTAAGCGTTCATGTAACAGAACTGCCAACAATAACGGTATCCTTTTATCTTCCTTGTAGGTGAATCTCTTTTTCCTGTTGAACATTGTTCGTGTGTTGGTAACCAAATTGAAAGTCACACACCAGGCAGAATCCAATCTCTACATGAAGGCTGTCAGAGCCACCCTCATATTAGTTCCACTTCTTGGCATTGAATTTGTACTGTTTCCCTGGAGACCAGAGGGCCGCATTGCTGAAGAGATTTATGATTATGTGATGCATATCCTTATGCACTATCAGGTATCCTGTCTCCAGAGATCTTTGTTAGTTGATAGTGGTTGGTTCAGGAATGCCAACAAAAAGATGAGTGATAGCCATATTTTAATCAACTCCTTATCTAAACATCAGTTGGGAGTCTTGAAAGATGTCTTCCAGTCTTTCATTTTGTTTCAAATACTCTGCCATGTATGCTCATGTTAAAATCTGCAGTTACTTCCTGGGAAGGGGACGTCTTGCTGAGCACTTTTGTCTCTGCGGATTGTACTCTTTGGGGAAGGATTTTGAAAGGACATGGAAGGGAGTAAATGCATTTTCATAAATATTCCTTGCCCCACATGAAAGCTTGCCCCCATTACGTGGCATTTTGGCAGTGGCACTCATAAAAATGAGGTTTTTGCAGGCCTTATTGGCTTTTGCTTTAGCACAAAAATAGCCCTTCCTGGTGATAGATGTAATGATGTTGTGCTGCCACCCAATCTGTTAACAGAGTCAAGTCTAGAATGAGGACATTACTGAAGAGTTTTAAGAAAGGCCACAGTTTTAAGAAAGGCTTCCCTGGATCTCACCATTCTGAATAATTATCAGCCAGTCTCTACCATTCCATTTTTGGGCAAGGTTCTGGAGCTTATGGTGGCCTCCCAGCTCCAGAGGTTTCTGGATGAAACAGATTATCTAGATCAATTTCAGTCTGGCCTCAGGCCTGGTTATGGGACAGAGACAGTTTCAGTCACCTTCATGGATAACGTATGTATGGGACAGGAAGAGAGTATTCTTACTGTTTCTTCTGTACCTCTCAGGGACTTTCAGTACCATTGACCATGGTATCCTTTTGGGCCAACTCTGGGGGATGGGACTTGGGAGCATTGTTATGTAGTCGTTCTGTTCTTTCTTGAAGGGGCAAACTGAGAAGGTAGTTCTGGGGGACTCCTGTTCAATGCCCTGGCCATTGGCCTGTGGAGTTGCTTGGGGTTCCATTTTGTCTCCCATGCTTATGTGAAACCACTGGGAGAGGTCATCCAGAGTTTTGGGGTTTGGTGTCACCAATTTGCTGAAGACACCCAACTCTACCTCTCCTTTCTATCTGATTTCAAGGAAGCTGTCTCAGTACTGAACAATGTCCATTGACAGTAATGAACTCAATGAAGGCAAACAAATTGAAGCTTAATCCAGAGAAGACAGAAGTGCTCCTGATCGATCAAAAGGCAGATCAGAGAACAGGGACTCTGCCTGTACTAGATGGTGTTATAATCCCCCTGAAATCTCAGGTTTGCAGCTTGGGTGTTCTCCTGGACTCAGCTCTGAGTCTGGATGCCCAGATTTTAGCAGTCAATCCTAGAGATGTCTGATCTGGCTAGGGTGACATATGTCTTGATTATATCACATTTGGACAACTGTAATATACTCTACATGAGACTGCCCTTGAAAACTGTTTGTAGACTTCAGTGAGTCCAAAATGCTGTGACCAGAATGCTAGCTGGGGTCAATTATAAGAAGCATGTAACTCCCTTCACTGGCTACTATTTCATTTCCAGGTATCATTCAAAGTGCAGGTTATGATCTCTAAAACTCTATACAGACTAGACTCAGGCTATCTGAAAGATTGTACCTCCCTATATGAACCTGCCAGAATTCTAAAATCTACTGGAAGGCTTTCTCTCAGTCCTGCTGCCATCACAGGCTTATTTGGTGAGGATGCAAGAGAAATCCTTCCCTGTGGCTGCTCCTGCCCTCTCGAACTCCCTTCCAAAGGAGGCTAAGTTGGTCCCTTCCTTGCTCTCGTTTCACCAGCAGGCAGAGACCTATTTGTCTGAGCAGGCTTTTAATGTGTAACGAAAGAAGTTCCTTAGTAGGATGTTTTATTTATCTTTTAAAACTTTTGCATGTTTTTAAAATGATTTTCCACTCTTTTATGTGGTGATTTTAATTGTTTTAAATATTATGTCTTTTAATCAACTCTGTCTGGGAGCCACTATGGGTCCCAATCTGGGAGAAAAGCAACATACAAGTGAAATTAATAAATAAATAAATTCCCCTTGCCCAAGACTCCTGCAGCCTTAAGCCATTCAGTGTGTATGTGTGTTTCTCATCTGATAAAGTTATACGTTAAGCAATTAATAGCTTTTCTGTTTTATTTTGCAGGGCTTGCTTGTGGCAACAATTTTCTGCTTCTTTAATGGAGAGGTACAGTACCTGCTTTATTTTCTTCTGGGAGTGATATGGGAGAGAAGTCTGAAAACTTTACAAAAACTTTTTCCTATCTACGTACATAGCAAGGGAATTGGAGCATATTGTAGTTTGCACACATTCTAGGGTGCACACTAATTTCATGAGACCAGCTTTATGGGCCCTCTGTGTTATCATACAACAAGAGTGAGCAGAATCTGTTCTATAGATGTTGCTGGACTGCCACTACCATCAATCCAACCCAGAGTAGCCCATGGTAATGAACGTTATCCCCAGAACTGAGAACTCATTGTGACTTCCAAAGTTAAAATGTTACCAAATTGTCAACAGCATAAAGAGCAATGTGAAGTATAGTCATTAAAAAAAAGAAAAGAAATAAAAATAGTACAACACCATAGTCCTTATAAACAGTCAGTTTTCCAAAGCTGTTGAAATAATAATAAAATGTATTGATCTGTCAGTGGAAGGGCAAAAATAGCATAGTTTCCCTAGAATGAGCATTCCAGAGCCTCAAATTAGTCACTAAGGCCCTTTTCACATGCAATTTTTTTTGCGCGAGCGCCCCTTGAGCATCGCATGAATGGGAGCGTCGCTCCTTATGACGCACTCCCACTCGCGCGACGCTTATGAGGCTAAAGCGGGGTGTGCATGCGTTTTTTTGTTTTGGCTGTAAGCCAGAAATACTGCGCACTCACGGAATGCTCGCGGTACCCTCACGCATTTATCTGCGTGTGGTGCTTCGCCGAACCGAGCCGGTCATGCTTCCTTCCCCCAGCGCAGCCTACAGCTCCCAGACTGCGCTGCGGAAGGAAGGGGTGGGGCGCTAGCGCGACGGTCGCGCTACCAGGAAGCTGATGCAGGAGGCAGAAGGGCTCTCATGAGCGGCAAGTGTGAGCGGCGCCGCTCCCCACTGCCCACTGCCGCGGTGAAGGTAAGGAGCAGAAAGGGCCTAAGAAGTAGTCACTCCCCTCAGAAATTGCTGTGAAGATGGTGGGACTGAGAAGAGGGCCTTCTCCAATGTTTTCAAGGCCCAGGCAGGCTCATATGGAAGAATGTGGCCTTTCAGTGAGCCTGGACTAAGTTTTTATAGGTCATAATTAGTATTTTAAACTGTGGACTTTAAGCAAGAGTCCACAACAACAACAACAACAACAACAACAACAAGGAAATCTTTTAACAAAGCAGATTTTGCAACTTTTTATTCCTGATGTCAGTTGTTCTTGGAAGAGATGGATTTCATGTACATTTCACCAAAGTCCTTGGTAAATCAAGCTTCCTGTTGCACAGGTGGCCTGCCATATTGTATGAACGGAAACTATTGTAAAACAGAACATCCTTCCAAAGCAGTGGATAAACAAACACAGGCATCGTGTGCCTTCGTCTATTTTATTCAATATATTTTTGACCAAGGTAGAAAAGCAAGCTGAACTCTGTTCAGGAAACAGTTTTTCCACCAGCTTGGTGGAAATATGAATCAGTGTTGCTGACTGAAAATTCCTGCTAAAGTAAACCAAAGTATTAGTGCTAGGAGTATTTTAATACCAGGATGAGCATATGACATTGGCCGACATAGCTACAAAATACTGAATGACTACATTTTTATCATAACTATTCTCACGACTGCTCAGAGCTGTGTGCATGGTTTCCAGACCTACTTCATTTCCAACACTACGGCCATTTCTGCATTACATTGTTATAGTGCTATTCCACTTTCAACATCCCATAGAATTCTGGGATTTGTAGTCAACTGAGGCCCAAGAGCTCTCTGGTTGAGAATTCTCAACCCCTCCCAAAGGCCCCTCCCAAAACTGCAAACCCCAAGATTCCAAAGGTTGTTGAAAGTGGGATAATAGCACTATAGCAATGTAGTGTGGAAATGGCCTAAGCTATACTAAATGCCTGCAAACCATTCTCAATGTTTGCATTTAATTTCTAACTTTTTAAAAAAAAAATCATACTAAGCTAGGTAATTTTAGAGCTTGGAATGTTAGGTACAAAAATTAATTCAATAGTGATTGTTGGAAAAGGAGAAAATAGTTTGTTATCATTAATACTGGGAAGATGGAAATCTAACTTGATGCATTAGTAGATAGTTAATTAGATACATGAAAGACTGTGGTTTTTACAGTGAATGGCAAGAGTTTGGTTGTCACTGTAATTACCTGGTTGCACATCTTGATGGCTCTTTCAAAAATATTCTTTTTTTTCAAGTTGCCTCCCCCAAACTGGAAGTTTCCAGAAGCACTGGACTACAAATCCCTCAGCCTGATGGCTTGGGTTATAGGATTTGTAGCACAGCACATCCGGAAACTGTAAGGTTGGGGAACGCTGTCATAAATGTAGCTAGATATTTCCAAGTGTTGGGAAATTATCCCTGCCTGTACTTGGTTTATTTAATTTCCCCCATATCTCTATTCTCAACCTTCCCAACCTCTGTGTAAATTCACTTGTAACTCAAACTAATACTTCATATATTTTCTGAAACCAACTACAGTCTGGAAAAATGAATGCCATAATAAATTTGTTGGGCCTAAATTCAGTTTTTAGTGCCTACTAGGGTAAACCTTCCGAGTCAATCAAACTGACTTAAGTGTTAACTAAGTCTCCATTGATTCAATCAGTCTTTTTTATCTGGGGCTAATAGTTTTATTCTTGTCAATGCCTTTATAGTGCTGTGAGATTGTTTTACTGCATTTGTTGCAATAAACTAGCACAACCATCCCACTGCAAAATGTTTTATAACTTTCTCCTTTTGTGCGAAATGTCAGCCATTTTGTCTGTGTTTCTATATCTGTAAGTGGCTAGATCAGGTGCGGGGAGGCTTTGGCCCAAAAGAAGTTGCTGTATTAGTTATTTTTGTCACCCTTCACTGTTGGCCAGGCTAGAGAACCATAGGTTCTCCACCTATGATTCACAGGCCTATTTACAGGCCCATCCCCCTGAAAGCAAATAGTAACAGAAGCTTCAGCTGCTCATTTGCATTTAGAGTTCATCTATTAAT
This sequence comes from Iguana delicatissima, assembly GCA_948472985.1. Taxonomy (NCBI): domain Eukaryota; kingdom Metazoa; phylum Chordata; class Lepidosauria; order Squamata; family Iguanidae; genus Iguana; species Iguana delicatissima. The sequence continues at coordinate 354,093 of CAOKZL010000310.1, forward strand.
GGAAGAATTCTACAGAATTCTCTGTTCACCGCAAAGAAAAGAATTAGTCAGCATGCTTCCTTAGCTCAGAGGTATTGCAGATTACAAATTAAACATATACCAGGGATATAAAATTTAGAAACTACATGTGCTGTATGTCCTCCCCGCCCCCCGCTAAAACAGCTGGGTTTTCTTGTTCTTCTTTCAGCTTGTAACTTTATCCTGTTTTCCTCCCTTTCCCCTTGAATAGGTCCAGTCGGTCCTGAGGAGGCACTGGAATCAATACAGGATCCAATTTGAGCACAGCTTTGCCCACTCCGATGCTCTTCGCTCAGCTTCATACACCGTCTCCTCCTCAATTGCTGATGCTCAGAGCTTCACGTATAATCATGACTGCACCAGTGAACATTTAAATGGAAAAAACTACCACGACATGGACAATGTGGTTTTTAAAGCTGAAAAGTTGTATGGTTGATTACAGAACACTCTTTATTCCCAACTCCCTCACAATATTTTATTTTGAGTGAATACCTTCATGAGCAGAGAGGATATTTTTTTTTGTCAAATGTCCTTGAAGATGGCTGTCCTTGAAGAATGCAGAGACTTTGTTTCTCACACATGCACATGCATTAACTTATCTTAGCATGTGTGAGTTTGTTCTTGGTTGATTGTACACTGGAGCTGGTCATGCCTATCAGCTGAACCACTGAACAGCGTTGACCCCTGGATTCCCCACACTGAGAGAAATACTGGTTGAAATTTGCATTGGGATCAATCCTGCTCTAGGTATATGCAGACATATATGTATGTTTTTTACATATAAATATGTATCAAGATAGATAGATGTTGCCTATTCAGCTTCTACTGTGTAGACAAAGTGGGCAATTATTTTGTATGAAGGGAATCAAAGAAAAGTTTATTTTTTTTCCCAGCAGTTTGTATCTTGACTGGGTTGTCGTGGAGGCCATTGTGTTTGCTGACAAAAACTTGTAAATACTGTATTTATCCTATTGTGTTGTCTTAAGTGCAGCCAACAGATGCAATCTAATATTAATGCAGTCATGGCAAAGTGTTTTTCATATTGGCTGTGCAACCTTTAATTCTGACAAAGATAGAGAGAAATCTGCAATATTTTAAACTGAAAGTGTTGCAAAGCGATTAGAAACCGTAGGGCCAGCACTGTATGATATACCTCTGCCTTTTTCCTCCACGGAGAGCCTCGCATAAGAAAGAATGGATAACTAGAGCCACAGTCATCACATCCCACTATTCTCTTCTAAGCAAGGCAGTTGTGTGGCATTCCCACATGTTCATCGGCTTCCTTTCCTTCAAAGGAAGGGATTTGTTTTCCCCTGATGCCTTGATGTGACCCCATTCAGTGACAGTAGCTCTGTTTTGGACTAGAGTACATCAACAGAATGGAATAGCCTCAGTAGTGTTGATTCTGGTGACAGTCCTGTTTGATATTTAATAAAGCAATTAGGCACTTTGCTTACCTCAAAGAACTCTAATCCTTACCTACTTAGTAAAAAGCAAAGAAGAGGAAGTTGATATCCTAAAAGGTTTCGAACTGTGGCTTGCTTCCTTAGCCAGATGTTTAGCCCTCAGAGGAAGGTTAGCAGACCACAAGCTGACCCATCTTCTGAAGTAGAGAAACCTGGTTGTGTATATTCATTTGAGGAGGCAATGATGTGAGATGGGAGTTGGCCTTAATTGTACTAAGTCTGGGCAATATGGAAATGGAGCTCTTGAAGGTTTTCTTATATGTGGTATGGGTATAAAAGGTGTAAACCTTTCTTAATTGACCTAGAAAAAAAAGAACTAAAATTAGGTATCCTGGTGTCTGTATCAGCTAAGTGCTTGTACATATATGAGGTTATTACAGTTTTTGTAATATGAACAATATTGATGAGTGATGGTGTATCCAGAAGTGGGTGAAATGAAATCATTATCGGATTACTTCAACTGAGTGTAAATTGCCTATATAAGAGGGAGAGTATTGGAGATCACTGCTTGGAAGAGGTGAAGGCAGTTGATAGACTGGGGACATGTGGCCCAGGAATGTCACCTGGAGACTTACTGGTTTCATCCAGCAAAAGCTCTGTCTCCCCATCTATTTTCACAGACACATAGCTTCACTAGGAGCCCTGGGACAGAAGTGAAGACTTGATTCGCTTTTGCATCCTAGAAATAAGTTTGCTGTTAGAAGAGACCAAACGGTGATAAACTGATCACAACTGACACCTCACCTTAAGCACCTAAGTTTGGAAAAAAAAAATGTTTGGCTTAGATGATGTAACTAATCATCACATTTGCACTGGCTTTTTTAAAAAAGGGCTTGATTTTTTTAAAGGCCATAGAGTTCCTCTGCCCTTTTCCCCTTGGTTGTTCAATTTTAAAAGGGATGGGAGTTTTGTCTGAGAAGACATGCATTTTATTCTGCCTCATGCAAAAATCTCAAGGGCCCATGGCCTGCACTTTACACTAGAAAAGAAACAGTGTGTCTTCCAAAGCTGTCTGAAAATAAGACGCTTAGTGAAGCTGCTTAAATCCAGTATACGGGGAATGCAGTGGCTTAACTGGGTGCAGGATTATAGCTTTATTCCTTTATGGAGGAAGTCTCTTGAGACCTGCTGTGTAAAAACTGACGTAATCCTTATCCTTTTGTGTTGAATAATATTATACTGCTGTCTCTGGGAATCAAGTAGCCTTCTAGATAATGTTGGATTGCAACTCCAAGATTGTCTGTGAAAGTCAAAGGGGCAACATTTTAGCACCCCTTCCCCCAATGGTGATCTTAGAGGTCTGCATCTCCGTTACTACACCTTCTGCAAAAAGTGCTTTTGATGCAAAATTCCCCCAATTCCCATTGGCAATGTGTGGGTATTTTGCCATTTTTAAAGGCTCCCTTTTCTCAGGAGTGGCCTTTTTTCAATGACTGAAAATGATTGCAAATCCATGGGTCACACTTGGATGATCCTGCCCTTCTGGCCTAGTGAGCCCAGCCAGGGAGGAATACTGGGAGATGCAGTTTACAAGTACCTGGAGGGCCACATGATTTCTATCTCTGACTTACACTAAGAAGTGCTTTATTCAATAGATAACATCACTGTGGTAATTATTCTGTTTTTTTAAAAAAAATAATAAAGGTCATGGTTTGAGAAAAGATTCAAGGATTCTATAAATATACTAGACCCAGCATGGTATAGTGGTTTGAACAATGGGCTCTGGGAGGCCTGGGTTCAAATCCTCATTCAGCCATGCAAATTTACTGGATGACCTTGAGCAAGTCACACTCTCATAGCCTCAGAGGAAGGCAATGGCAATCCCCCTCTGAACAAATCTTGCCAAGAAAACACCACGATAGGTTCACCTTAGGCTTGCCATAAGTCAGAAACAAATTGGAAGCACACAACAACATAAATATAAATATTTAAATGTAAAATATTTAGATGTACAAAGACTTTAAAATGCAGAATGCAGACCTTCGTAAAATGCTTTGTTTTCAAAACTTATTTCTAGTATATTGAATAACAAAATCTGGAAACACAAAAATTCCTGAAAAGTCAAATGGGAAAAAAACATTTTTTAAAAAAATCTCTAGTTAATTTACTGTGAAAGAACAGAGACATTCTGTGACTACCAGTGTTGAAAGATATGCTCATTACAAAAGTCCTTCTGCCTTGTGAAAACAGCTGGCCAGGGATAAAATGAAAGTTTCTTCATCTTTCTCAGAATAACATCTGGTTTTTAAGTGTTATATTGGAAGATGAAGTGATTGGTTTCCTCCTTGCTCAGAGTTGTACATTAATTGCCATCCAACAGGCTTCAGTTCATTGGCAGCTAATTTGTTAGCCTTTATGATGCTTTGAAGGCTGAAAGATTTAAAATGGTTGTAGTCATGATCATAAAGTCACATTTGGATAGAAAGCATTAGGAAGTGCTCACTAAATTCTTGACATTTTGCTCTTTCAGTCAATATACTCCTGGATGATAGTTGTCTGAATAACGAAATGGCTACTTGGTGTTATAAAATTAAAGGCATTGAATTTTCAGCACCAGTGATTTATTTGTTGTGAAAAGCATGGCTATACCTATTCAGGCTGTGTGATCCTATAGTGCGGAATGGTAACAAAATTCACCTTAGGGTATTTGTCTTTATGAAAATGGTGGCATGATTTAAAGGTTACAAAGTCAGACTCTAAAAATGTGTGCTCAGATGTGTGAAAAGCCCAGTCGTGCACTGAAAGATCCTTCCAAATCATGATATAGCAAATACCAAGATTAACAAGAGAAGACTGTGCAAAATAATTTAAATTAGGAAAATTTCCATACTGAATAATACTACCCTTTCTTGTAAACAGATTTTAAATTTATTCGTCCAAAGTAAGCACAACTCCTGGGAATCAAATCTGGATGGAAATTTACCCAGAAAAAATCCTGTTTCAGTTATACTGAATGCACTTTCTTAATGATGACCCTGCCAGTTGCTCAAGCCATGACATCTCAGAAGGATGGCTTATTTTACAGCTTTTTTCCATGGGTTTTGGGTCATGGGTGTGGTCCCTTAGGGATTTGTCTCTGCCTTTTAGAAGTAGCACAAGAAGAGGCCCTCTGATGTGTCAGCAAGCTCTGGAATATCCTTCTCTTTTTAGATTTTAATCTTATTGTCTGCTCAGCTGGCACAAATTTGAGAAGTCAGAATCAGTTCATTGTGTCCAAGGCTAAGTTGTGCAACTCAGCTCATGTGTGACTCTTTTATGTGTCAAGAATGCTCTACAATTCAATACGGAATACCTGTGTACATCTTAAGGATTTCTTTCATAGAAGACTATGAAAAGCACTGGGAACATTGAGCTTTGGATTATGCCCATGTGTCTCATGATACATCTTATGACAGTCACTCATCAAAAGAATCCTATCTTGAGTCAGATCCACCCATCCTTTTCCTGCACTGACTTGGAGGTTAGAACACTTTAACTTTGGTGCTGAACTTCTCACCAGACTAAACAGCTTAGGGCTCTTTCAAACATATGTGGTCATTATATTGCATTTTTTTTTCACTTGTGGATTCTCAGGTGAATGTATGAACTGCCTCCTTTGAGTAGCACTGCATTCATGTGGATATTAGGTGGCAAGAAAGCTTTCTCTGATGACTTTTTCAGACTTGCATGCAGAGCTTATAAAAGTTCATTTTCAGGACTACATGTCCCAGAATCCTCTAGTCTATATACTGGAGTTCTGGGGATTTTATTCCAAAATTATTTTATTCCAAACATAACTTTTCCAAGTTCTGCATGCATGCCATTGTTTGATACGGTAGTCAGCTAAAAACATCTGTGTGAAAAAGCCTGGTTGGTTTGAATGCAGGAATCAACTCACTTGTTTGACAATCAATTTGTTATTGTATGGATGATATATTACTGTATCAATGTGAACAAGCATCCTGGAATAATGACCTTTGTGAAGATGGTTCAGTGCTCTTTTAAAGCTGTTATTTCAGTTAATCAGTGGAAATATATAACATGGGAAGGAGTCAGACAGGAGATTTTATTTAAGGCTCTCGCCTGACTTTTACTATCTAATAATAATGAATGTGTAAATTCTAATGTTGATGAATAGTACTTTAAATGAATGAATATCTATTTTTGTGCAGATGCATTCAATTAATAAAATGTCAGAAATGTCAAATATCTTTGTGATTCCTAAAAGGCACATGATGTTACCTTGTTTTCTCCAGCATTAACTTTTAATCTTTGGGGCAGCAGGGAGGGCAAACATTCATTGTAAGCACTGAGAATTAGCACATTCACTGTCTTCCACTTTCATCTTTGGAATAATAGAATTTAAAGGACATTCAGTATTGCAAAAATCTAAATGGAACAGATTAATGTTAGGGAAAAGAACCATTGCATAGGCTTTGGGAAAAATGTACGTGGAGAAAAGTAGGCAGAAGTAACTTATACACACACCAATAGCTCCTCAAAGCCTCCCCTAGGAGTCAGAAAACCCCACTGAATTAACCATTCAGCTGTGGTTCAGGAATCTGAGTAAGGAGGGAGATTTCCAAAAAACTGTGTGGAAGCATCTTCCATACTTACAGGAGGTGCCCTCTGCCACTTTTTTTTTGGTGGGAGGATGGCAATCTTCATCCACCTCCGATCCCTGTGGACCACGACAGGATCTCCAAACCTTCAGAAAGATTTTTCTAGTACACCAGTACAACTATCAGGAGGCAAATGTCAAGAAAGCAGTTGAGGTCTATTCTTGATAATTGTTGCTAAGAAATTATATTAAAATTCTGAATTTTTTGGTCAATATTGGTGCAATAATATAAATGCAGCCTTTAATCAAAAAACAAATAAAGTCTGTAATGCTGGGAAAGGTGAAATTTATTTATACATATAATGAGGATAACAGAAGTTAAACACAGTAAGAGAATGTATTTGGACACATCTAAGTTAAAAACCCTTAGTGTCATGCTAGTATATAAATGAACAAGCCAGAATCTATGTCAAGTGGGAACCATGTAGACTTCTATATGTTGTTGGACTGCAACTCCCAGTATTTCTCACCATTGTCCATGCTAGCTAAGCCTGATGGGACCTGCAGTCTCACAACTTCATGAAGGTCTCATGCACTCCCGTCTAAACGATTCTGCCATTCTGAAGGTTTTTGAAACGTGAGCAGAGTAACCTCCCTCTGGAGGGAAAAACAGAGAATTCATTGTGTCTACATAAAAGTCATTTTGCTTACAGATGCACCAGATAAGAGATTTATAGGGTTGAAGAACAGGCAGTGTTCACTTTCAAGCCAACAGCACTCCCGGAATAAAACTGAACAGGCTTGGCCAATGAGGCCAAAATACGGCCTCTCACATTCTTTCTTGATAGCAACTAACACTGCAGGAATAACATTTACAAGCTTCCCCACTTATCTGACAGGTCAGGGACTGTCAGAAAACAGAACTGGTTGAAAAGCAGAAGGCAGGTACTATACTGTAGGCAGCCTGAAGGACTTAGGGAGACTCACTTGGGACCAACTGCGTATCTGCTGCTTGCAAAGTCTCTCAGTTGGCATGGCACATTTTCCCCCTCTTGCATGAGTGTGAGCAGTTCCAAGTGAGCCTTTGTAGGCAAGAAGAATTGATGAAAGAGTGGAACCCCTGTTGAATTAATTGAACTTGTCCTTAATTTGGAAACATCAAAAGAGCAAGTGTCGGATTATGGGGCATTAAAGGGGGCTTCCTGAATACACACATCTTCAGGTCTTCTCCAGTGTGGAGGAAACAGTGTGGCTAACATGAGGTGGGCAGCTTAATGCAGGAAACAAAGTCTGCAGTCCTCTTGATGACTTACACCAATGTAACCAATCACATTAGCATAACTATGTTTCTGATCTTATAGAATCATAGAATCACAGAGTTGGAAGAGACCCCAGGGGCCATCAAGTCCAATCCCCTGCTATGCAGGAACATACATCAAAACATTCTCAATAGATGGCCATTCAGCCTCTGCTTAAAAACCTCCAAAGAAGGAGATTCAACCACACTTTGAGGTAGCATATTCCACTGCCAGACAGCTCTGACCGTCGGGAAGTTCTTCCTGAGGTTCAAGTGGAATCTCCTTTCCTGCAGTTTGAATTCCTTGCTCCTTGCCCTAGTCTCTGGAGCGGCAGAGAACAAGCCCGCTCCCTCCTCAATATGACATCCCTTCAAATATTTAAACATGGCTATCATGTCCCCTCTTAACCTTCTCTTCTGCAGACTAAACATACACAGCTCCTTAAGCCATAGGGCATGGCTTCCTGACCCTTCACCATTTTGGTCGCCTTCCTCTGGACACCTTCCAGCTTGTTGATATCCTTCTTGAATTGAGGTGCCCAGAACTGGACACAGTATTCCAAATGAGGCATAACCAAAGCAGAATAGAGTGGTACTATTACCTCCCTCAATCTAGACACCATACTCCTATTGATGAAATCAAGAATCGCATTGGCTTTCTTGGCTGCCTCATCACACTGCTGACTCATGTTCAGCTTGTGATCTACCAAGACTCCTAGATCCCTTTCACATGTACTGCTATCCAGACACATGTCCCCCATCCTATACTTGTGCATTCCATTTTTGATGCCTACGTGCAGGACCTTGAATTTCTCTCTGTTGAATTTCATTTTGTTAGCTTTGACCCAGCTCTCCAGTCTATCAAGGTCATTTTGAATTTTGATCCTGTCCTCTGGCGTATTAGCAACCCCTCCCAATTTAGTATCATCTGCAAATTTGATCAGCATGCCCTCCACTCCTTCATCCACTCCATTGAAGAAGATGTTGAATGGCACTGGGCCCAGGACAGAATCCTGTGGCACTCCACTAGTCACTTCTCTCCAGGATGAAAAGCAACCATTCGTAATCACTCTTTGGGTTGTGTATAGAGGTATCCAGTACTTCCTACCCAACAGTTTTGTTAGGTAGTACAGCAACTATTAGATGCCACTCCAAATACAACTCCATTTCCTGACCCAATTGTCCTCAGTGGCCACTGTTGTCCTCCTGGATCTCTATGCTCTTGCATAACTTTATGCATCTACAGCATCAAATGACATCTTGGCCAATGACTCCTTTTTCCTCTTTGCAGCTATTTAATAAATGCATATTATCAGTCTCTATGTACTGTGGTTGATCAGGTGTATTTGCTTGCTCAGTAACATCAGCACAGGTTAATGGGAAGCATTTTCAGCAGGATCTGGATGGGTGGCATACATTTGGGTTGCTTTTTAACACCATTCATGTAAATAGCTTGGGCTCAATTTTTTTTAAAAGCCAAAGTAAGGAAAATCTGATGAAGAATGATTCCATTTCTGCACTGAAGTCACTTTCTGAAAAACAGCCAGCATTTTTTAAAACCCTAATACATAAGAGAGCTTGAATAACCCAGTCTTTTTGGCAGGTCATAGAGATGTGCTGCTTTGGCACTGAGACATTGTTTGTTGTTTCTTTCAAAACAAGAGAACATCCAGATGAAAATGATGGATGATGATGCTTTTTTATGTAAAGAAAGAAAATATTAGTCTGATACAATGTCTCTTCTTACTTGCATAGTTACTTAGTGTTGCAAAAGAAGCTAAGAGGATTGCTTAGTGATTGGGTTGAAAAATTGCATATGTGCAATGGTTTTTCCCATTTTTATTTAATTATCTTTTTAAAATGTGGTAAAAATGAAGATATAAATTCAAAGGTTTCAAAAATAGGAAAGAATATAATAGTTTGGATTGATCCAAAGCTCAGAGAAGTAGAAACTTCTCAAAGTGGATTAATACCAAGATTTCATTTTGAACATGCCCAATGACCATCCTTTCCTTTCCTTTCCTTTCCTTTCCTTTCCTTTCCTTTCCTTTCCTATCCAATCCTTTCCCTCCCTCCCTTCCTTCCTTGCATGATATAGCCTTGCTCTCCAACAAGTTCCCATTCACAAGGTGTGCTAGAGTTAGCAACCTGTTCATGCTGACACTCTGCAATCATTAGTTTTCATGTTTGCAGACTTCCTGATTGTTTGCTTTATCATACTCATTATCTTCCTACATTATTCTGACTTGACCCATTGTCTGTTTTCTTTCTCTCCTCCATTAGTCCATGTATTTGATTATGGACCAGTATTATAAATAAAGATAGTTTCAAGTGTTTCACAAAGAAGATTAAGGCTATCTTTTTTTTTCTGCTAGAAGCTTTGTGTGAAAGAGAGTGGGTAGGCATGGGACTGGTTATTGTTCAGTTTCTGCCTTCCGAGTTGCTCTACTTGAGAGATCCACCAGTATCTCTCATGTTTCCTAATAAGGCGCATGTAATGAGCTACTGCTGCTGGGACTAGTCCAATACAACTAAGTGATGTGGCTGGTGATCTGGCTCAATATAATTCTGGATTTTAAGACTTACACTGACAGTCATGATGTTAAAAATAATGAGAAAAGGTTGCTGTGAAAGTGAGTAGGATGAAGATCAATGCAAATGCAAATAGTTAAATTCTCTTTTCCCTACACTTATTCTGATGTAGGAATGAGCCTGCATGACCACTTCATTCAGGGGCATGGTCCCAAAATGAGTGTAGGGCAGAAATATTATGCCTGAATCTTTATCTAAAGAACTGTGGAACATTTTCTGCTTTTATTTTTATTTCTTTGAGTACTTAAATTCATGCAAGCAGACAAATCTGTAACAATCAAAGAGAGTAGGATGGTATTCTCCTGGGATTTAGACAAAGAAGAACATACAGTCTGCAAATAAAACTATATCCTATGAGAATCATTAATGCTTCTGCATGTATCTACTGTCAAAACATGAAAGAGAATTTCTAAAAAAAAAAAAGATAAATGACAATTTGGTGTGAGGTTTGTTTGGTTTTTTTCTCCGTGACTCCAGTAGCATTGTCTTTATGCTGAGCTGCTTAAATTTTACCCTTCCTCTCCCCACATTCCCTTTGGGCACTGATGAACTGCTTGCTATTAGTTTGTGAAATATAATTTGCTGCAATATGAGTCAGGAAGACATTACTCGTAGAACATGTTTTATTCCAACTCAGATTGGGTCATCCCTTTCCATACTGAGCCATCTCACTTAAGTGTCTGTTTTTTTTTCACTATGGTAAACTTCTTTTCCCTTCAACCTGCTAACGAGATCTTTAATAATTTAGGTGTTAAACCTGGTGGGGCTTTCTGTATCAGAGATGGGAAACATTTTGTTCCCTAGATATTTTGGCCCAGAACTTAGCCATCAGCTTTCATCCACCACTTCCAGGATAGCTGATGTCAAGAGATTATTGGAGTTGCTGCCCAAAACTTCTGGCAGACCTGCTGTTGCACATGGGTTTATCTGTCCTTCTTTCTCCAAACTGCGTCCATTCAGAAGCCCTGCTTTGACAATTTGTGTCATGTGTGTGCCTCCAGTACAGCTCGTAGATCATGAAATCCATATCTTCTGATATTTCACAGATGAAAACCGAAACATAGGCAATCAAGGAATATCAAAGTGGAGTCAAGATGGCAAATGCTATTAATGAGTAAAAACACACTAGCTAGGAACGCTCTGGCAGTTTACTTTTGCTTGAGCCTGCTGGGAAGGGCAAGATTCTGCCACCTACTCTCCTCCCCACCACCACCACGGAGTAATTGAGTATAAATTACTTTTACACCTTGAACTCAAGTTTGCAGCAATTGAAATAAGCTGAAAACAAGTGGGAGGAGAAGAGAGAAACTAGACATTTTAAAAGCAGCTGAAAAAGTTGGAATGGTGGAGAATTAAATAAGACTGTCACTTAGGACAACTGGAGGGTATAGAAACCTCTAGTTCCCTGAACTGTGGCATTCAAGCAAAGGGGATGCTTGAGTATGCATCTTGGGCTTATTTGATTTTTAAAAGTAATCAGTTTTATTTAAATTAAATTAGTCTGCAGAGCATAGTGCAATCTTCAGTCATTAGGAGATAGATATCTTTTAACAGTAATCAAGTCAGAGGAAGAGAGGGAGGGAGATGTACAAAGAGAGAATTTCCTGCTTTTTATTTCTTCCTGGTATTTCTGTCCTTCCACCCTGTTATCATTCACCCTTTCCTTTGGATAACTCTCCCTACATATTATCATGAGAGTGAATATGGATGAGAGTGGGCAGAGGAAAAGGCTGAAAGAGTATTGGGATGGAGGAGAGAAAGCCCCACAGGCCCTTCTGTGTGCCATTTAGGTTTACTTAATTTTGAAATGTATTCAGTTTTTTTAAAAAAAGTTTAATTTTAATCGATTTGTGTGTGTTTGCAGCCTGTTTTATGTGCATATATGTATACATGTATTTGATTTCTATTCCATCTTTCTCTCAAAAGTGCTAGTCAAGACAGCTCACAACAAGATTGAAAACAGTACAAATAAAAATGCAAGAAGTGATGTTCTTTTGAATTATAACAGCAGGCAGTGGTGCTATAGTGAGCTCCCAGAATTCCTTACTACTGGCCAAGCTGCCTGATGCTTCAGAGAGCTGAGGTCAAAAGCAGTTGGAGGACCAAAGTTTGGGAACTCTTGCACTAGAGCTTTCTGAAAAAGAATCCTGAGTACATCTCACTTGACTGCAAATCCCACAGTACCATAGGATGAAGCCATGGCCGTTAAAGCAGTGTCAGTATAACTATAATTGTGTAGTGTGGAGACCCCCAGTGTGGAAACATATCTGAATTATAAGGTGCTTAAAAGCACACAGATTAAAAAGTACAGAAGCACATTCATTCAAGAGTTTGCCCACTTCCCTAACCAGAACGTGGCCGTTATTCAGGATTTAAAGAGCAACCAGCAAAAGCTGCAGTGGGAAGAACTAAGGCACCAAAGCAGCAAACAAAGGTCATTTCCTCACAATGTCGCTGAACCACTTCTGCTATGGGATGGCAGGGATCAGCAGGTCACGCTTCTGCATGAAGCTGTCACCATCCTGCTGCCATTCCACTGCAAAGCGTCGCACTTGCGCAGCATTTGAAAAACAGATAAAATCCATTTTTCATCTCCCATCGTGCAGTGCTCCCATACTTACCCTCATGCAGAAGCCACAGCTGCACGTTTGCGATGCTTCCTGCCCCAGCACAGCAATGGCAAATGCCTGGCTGCACTCCAGAAGGAAGGGGCAGGGCTAGCCCACTCCCTTCTGGAAGGGCATCGGCAGGCAGAAAAGGCCAAACTGGTTGCATTCAGAACAAGTGAGACTCTAGAAGAGCAACTTGCAAGACAGGAGGCTACCAGAACAGGAACAACTGCATCCAGAACAGCTGAAGTTTGGGTGCAGACAAATGCAAGGCGACAAGGAAACAGAGCAGCAGCAGGTTGATCTAAGAACCACCCTTGCAGAGAAAAGATAAAATGACTGCCATTCAGTGAGATGAAAAGGAGAACCTTCAGGTACATGTTGCAGTGGTGAGAAGGCTTAACCTCAAGCAATAGCAACTCCACCTGTGGAGAACATGCCATGAGAACCCAAGAAGATAATCCACTACCTCACTCTCACACAAGGGAAACAGTGGCCTGAATTTTATTGTTATTCCCAACTAGACTAGTGAATCAATTGCTGAGTCAACACTAGTGCAAATCTCAATGATTTAATGGGTCTACTCCAGTTGCGATTTAGGTAATACGTCCAACTCTGGCAACTTTATAAATGTCACTTGAAGTCGTTCATGTGTCACACCGTAAAGGCCATTGTGGCATGTGCAAAGGTTTTGATAGTAAGAATAAAGAAGTGTACTGCTATTAGGGCAAGTTTGAGTGTAGTGGTTTGACTGTTGGACTAGGACTCTGGGAGATCAGAATTCAAACCTCCACTCAGCCAAGGAAATCCACTGAGTGACCTCTCAGCCAAGTCCCTTTCTGTCAGCCTTAGAGGAAAGTAATGGGCAAACTGCCTATGACTCAAATCTTGCCAAAAAAAACCTCCCTGAGATAGGGTTGCCATAACTCGGAGTCAAACTGAAGGCACATAACAACAACAAGAGCAACAACGACAATGTTACAGCATTCATTCCAGTGTCCTGTTTACCCCAGTGGCCAATCAGATTGAAGGTGAATAAAAACAGATTAAACAATAGAGACATTAAGATTATCGCATTGATCACGGAATTACTATCATCACAATAATTAGTAAAGCAGTTTGAGGTGATTTTAGATATATCTGTGCCACACACTTATTCAAACTGATTATAGATTTCCTGAATTAGTACAAGGTTGTATGGTCCCCCCAAATTCTGGGAACTGTAGTCTCTAATTTCTCCTTAAAGGGACTTCACACATCAGAACTATAGTTCCCAGGCTGTCCTGCTGAGTGGAAATTACTCGTAAACTAGCTTTAGCCTGTGGTGTAAATAAATTTACATTTCCCATAAAATGTTGTATTTGGAAGATGCCAGATTTCTTTCCTTTGAGCCTCACAGGACGAAAAATCTGCAGTAGTCTTCCAATAGTTTGACTCTTATTCTATAAGCCTGTTGGAAATGTTGGTGTGATTTTGTTCCAGGAACTGACCTGGTGGGAAAAAAGCTTTTAAAAAGTCTTGACACAGCAGAAGTACCTCACATTAACTGTGGTGTTGTGAATATTAGGACTAGTCAGAAACTGTTTGTGTAACAGTTACACTGCAACCCCATAAAACAGTGACTTTGACACTTTCTTATTGCTGTGTTTTCTAAGGTCAATAAACCTCTGTGGTAATGTTTTGATGTTTCCCAAGTCTTAAACAAAACATCTCGTGTGTTTTTTTCTTGCTACATTTTCACAATTAAGTTGATAGCATTGTGGTTTTATATCTCAAAGCTTTTGGGGTTACCCTCTTTTACCTTTCATTGAGAAACATTCAGTGCTAATAAAAAGTGCTCTGTTTAACTCAGCATTCTTGTATAGGGGGCAAAATTAAGAAACCTTAACAAGAGTGAGCAATGGATTAGGACTTAATTCTTTGAGAGTTTTATCCCCAATAAAGGTAAAATTATTTCAATTGGCTTATAGTTCACAAGTTTTGCCTACATAGTACCTGAAAGTTTTTTTCCAGATGAAACAGTACAGAAACTGGTTGAGAAATTCAATGTCCTCTGCCTAAAAAAGGGAGAATTTGCTTTGCTCAGGACAGGAACACCTGGATCTCGGGGGGAAGTTACTTTTCGTGTTTCTAATGGAGTGGAAATCTTGTTTGTTGTATCCTTTCTAGTCATTTCTGACTTATGGAAGTTCAAAGGTAAACCTATCACAGGGTTTTCTTGGCAAGATTTGTTCAGAAGGGGTTTGCCTTTGACTTTTGGGGCTGAGAGAGTTTGACTTGTCTAAGGTCACCCAGTGGGTTCCCATGTTTGAATGGAGATTGAGACTCTATTCTCCAGAGTCCTAGTCCAATGTTCAAACCATTACACCATGTTGACCCTCTTGTCCCTTGTCCTCATATGGCCAAGAAGGGGAGTGGCCTCTGTCTGCATTGAAGTTTCTCAAACCATCTCAACTGACAGCAGAGTAACATATAAGACAGAATGTAGGCCTGTGACTCTAACATCTTTATCTTTTTAATCCTGTATGATTTTGAACATCTTTGCCTGATGAAGAAGCAAATGAAGCTTCAAAAACTTACTTGATTAACTTTCTGCATTTTTATTGGCCAGTATAATTCTTTTGAGGATTTTGAATTTTGTTGTAGTTTGTTGTATGGCCCACATGGCTACACCTGAATATGGTTCCTGGTTTCAGGATGTATTGGATGGCAAGACCTTCATCAGAAAGTTGAATGGACAGCAGTGTGGCAGTAGAGAGATGAACATGAGTATATTAGTCTGGGGTCATCCTCTGTAGTGGCTACATCTATGGCTGGCATGCATATCTCTGGCTGAAGAACATTATGCTGTGGGAGAGTGGCTATTCTGATGAGCAGAAACAGAACTGAAATCAGGGTATAAATATCATTTTAACCCAAATCTGAAGCAGTTCCCCTCTGCAACAATAGTTCATGACATGAATTAGGCAGAAGGCTTTAAAGAAATGTATTACCTGGGAAAGGGATGTGTTACCCTGTGTCCTGGGGGTCCCAAGAGGAGCTCCCAAATAACCAAACAACAACAACAAAAGATGGGGAAATTAACTGGAGCACTCACTTAAGCTAACGAGAGGCAGGATAACTTTGTGAGGATCTTTTAACCCAATGTCTATGGGGTCAGGTCAGAAGAGCAGCCAGACAAGTTTAAAATAGCAAAAATGATGTTTTATTAACAGGCAAGCAACAAGTAAGACGACACAGGCATACAGCTAACTAAGAAATAGGAAATGAGAGTTTTCGGGGGAGATGGGTGATACGACACCTTTCTCGTAGTCCTGAAGAGTTGCAGATGCAGAGAAGAAGCTCAGCATGGTGACCGAGGGGAGTTCGCTTGACAGAGCGGCAGCAAGGCTGGATGGAAGTCTGGAGCGATCCGAGGAAGCTCTCGGAGCTTGGGGTTTTTATGGAGGAAAATATGACCGTGGGCTAGTCCGTACTTGGGAGAAAACAATGAGGTTTGGGCGCGAGACAATGTCTCCGAAAGGTCAGAATTTAACATGATTGAGTTAAGTTCGAATTGACAATGGGATGACCAGTATGCAGATGCAGCTTGCCTGGGCGGTGGAGTGTCTAACTCGCCAGGGTGCCTGCTTGGGGCAGGGAGCTCTTTGTGTTAGCGTGCATACTTTAATGAAGGTGTTTGTTTCGGGAGGTCTCCCAAAGCAGATCTGGCAAATTTCTGGCTTGCCTTGGTATAAACAAGGATGATTCAGCATTTAATAGCCATGCCTAGCTTGGTGCTTGTTCGGGGGCCTCACAAACACTTGGCTAGTGGCAAAACAGGACCGAATTATGATATCAAAATGATATCTGATACCTACCAAAGCCAGGCCAGTTCATGGTGATAACAGATGGGCAGCTTGTGCCATCCTGATGTTTTAGCCTACAGTTTCCATCATAACCAACTATCATGTCCAATGGACAAGGGATTATGGGAGCAGGACTTCCAAATGTCCAGCAGTCTTCAAGTTGCCTATCACCCCAGGAAGTGTGAAGCAGAAGCAAGGAACCTCAAGCTTCCTAACAATCTAAGTCATATCAGTCTGCGTTGTACTCTTACCTGTTAGCATAGAGAAGTCTTTCAGATAGGGCTTCATCTTTTTCACAACATGAATGCCCAATCCAGGCATAGGAGCTCCAACATACACATGAAATGCAACTCTTGGAGCTCAGGCAGCTGATAAAAATATTCCATAGAATGCATATACTGGAGGGTTTCTTCAGGTGAAGATTTCCCATTCCACATGGAAGTATAACACCAATGTGGGCAGATAAGAGAATTATTTCTAAAAGTGGTGGTAGACTTATACTTCTTCTCATACCCTCAGAATGCCAGTATATACTAGAACAGGAATGAAAATATCCCATAGTCCAGTGACCAGATATTCACCTTCAGGACTGACCTTGGGCTGTGCTAGTTCCAGAAATATAAAAAAGAAAAAAGAAAAGGGAATCAAACCCAGAAGTGACAAAGACCAGAAGGATGAAAACTTATTTCCCGGAATGAAAGTTCCTAGTCAACATTAAAGGCAACAAGCAGACTTCCCCCATCACCACAGAACAAATTTAGCTTTGTAGTCTAATGGTTTGGGGGTAAAGAAAACCCCTTTCTGTTCAAGCAGGTCTTTTCAAAAGAAAGGAACAGCTGTTTACTCTTCTGTCTCTCTTGAGAGATGTTACTGGGTATGTAACTTAGCAGAAAAGAAGTTATGTTTGAAATAAGCACACACTTGAGAGAGGTATTTTAGGGTCATTGACATGGCAATAACTAACTTCAGATGAGCTGGATTTTGTTATGACTATTGCCTACATCTAAGATGTCCAACTGTAAGTGCAACTCCTTTCTTTAGAAATTATTCATGCTTAATGTCCTATAGATTGCTCCCTACATCCTAGGAACATTCAGCACTGAATAGTTACTATTATTTAAAAATTATATGTTTGTCACTTCCCCCAGAGGATCAGAAAGGAATTTCCTTTCAGTCACTGACTCTGCCTTTTTCTCTCTGGGCCATGCAAGATGCTAGTTGAACCAGCAATCTGAAGTAGGACAAACAGCAGCACACAAGTTTTAGGAAGGATGTCCAGATATAAGCACTGTGTCAACACCTGCTTCCTAGTGTTTGCATGAGGGCAATCCGATCCATAGGCTTCATACCCTTGGCCAATCACAAATTCTGTTGTTGGATATCATTACTCCCTTCTGCACCATAGGCAGGATCTGTAAATCAAACATATAACATAATCTGACATACCAAGATAGGTGAAAACAAACTCCCTGATGGTTCTCAACAACAGAACCAAAATTATCAAAGTAAAATTTACTGACCTTACTTTTTCCCCTCCCTTGATATTTTCTCCACCTCAAAAATTAAAAATAATACAATTCAACCCTGAAAATCCTTCCTCTTGCTAAAAGTGGGAAATGGTCACTAATTTTTGGCATTTACAGGTACAACATTAGCACGTTTGCAAATGTTAAGTACCAATATTATGAGAAATCATAATGACATAAACATTTCTGCTTTCTTCGTAATAAATTGGACAAGCCAAACTGTAATATTTGTTATTATGTAAGAAAAGAAGTTTCCTTCTTATGAAATAGAATTAATGAACAATTCTAATTCTCTGATGTATGGGAGAATGCATATAGATAACATCATAATTCTACGTAGCATTTCTATTGTGTTATAGTGCTCCAAGCACAAGATGTTTTTTTCTCAGGAAACTTGTGAGTTAGGTCAATAAGACAGACAGAGCATGCTTTGGCATGAAAAAGATCCCAAGTTGGGGCTGGGGAACTCCCTTTTCTGGAACTCTCTGCTACTTACTGTAAATATAAGGCTGACCAACTTCCAATGTGTCCATTACCAGGGATAATCCTACTACTAGCAAATTGAAGCAGTCATGTCAGACAGCAAATCTCGGAATGCCATAGGGTCTACTGTGTGCTCCTTGAAGTAACACAACATAAAATAAGTTGCCACTGTGAGTATGATTCATTGAGTTCTGTGGATAACATCTGACCAAACAATGAAACACGGAGGTATGGCTAGGAGAAAAAATACTGAACCTGGAAAAACCTCAGGAGGTAATAGAATAAAGGTGCTGATAAAAGTGCAGCACATTTCAATATTTTCCTATTGAAATGCTTACATAATTGACCCAAGAGTCTCATCCCCCCCACCGCCTCAATTGATTTAGGCCCTATATTTTTGTAGCTACATAAATCCATGTACAGAATTGCTTGTTGCATGAGGTTACCAAAAGTTTACATGAGGAAATGTATTATTCATTTTTGACCATAGTTTTTTTTAGTTACTTTAGTACTTTTTTCAGCTTGTCCAGAAAGGTCTCTTCTTGTACAGGAATGACTTGAGTTCACTACTGAACACATATGTATGTCCAATTCCATAACAAACAGGGCAGGGGAAAATACAGAAGGGGGAGACAGCTTTACTTTAAACAACAGGACAGGAATAGGGTGTTAGTTGTCCCTAAAAGGTCCCCCAACTCAAATAACCTGGATGGTCTTGGCAGCACTACCTCTGGGTTGAAAATGTTGCTGGTAAATGCCAGGTCAGTTAATGGAAAGACAACTGCCATCCAGGACTTGATCCTGGATGAGCATGCTGACTTGGCATGCATTACACAGACCTGGTGGGATGAGGCTGGAGGGGTTACTCTCTCTCAGCTTTGTCCACCAGGATTTTCTGTTCAGCAGCAGGTGAGATCCAGGGGCCAGAAAGGTGGAGTCACAGTAGTTTATCGAAATTCTATTCCCCTGCATAGGTGCCCCATCCCACAGTTCTCTGGGTTTGAGTGTTATCACCGTGAACTGGCCTGGCTTCGGTAGACATTAGATATCATTTTGATATCGCAATTCGGTCTTGTTTCGCCACCCTCAGCCAAGTGTTTGTGAGGCCCCCAAACAAGCACAAAGCTAGGCATGGCTATTAAATGCTGAATCATTTCTGTTTACACCTAAGCAAGCCAGACACAGCCAGATCTTGCTTTAGGAGACCTCGCGAAACAAACACTTCATTAAGGATGCACGCTAACACAAAGAGCTCCCTGCCCCGAGCAGGCACCCTGGCAAGCTGGACACTCCAACGTCCAGGCAAGCTGCATCTGCATACTGGCCATCCCATTGTCAATTCAAACTTAACTCAATCATGTTAAATTCTGACCTTTTGGAGACATTGTCTTGCACCCAAACCTCATTGTCCTTCCCGAGTACAGACTAGCCCACGGTCATATTTTCCCCAATAAAAACCCCAAGCTCCGAGAGCTTCCTCGGATCGCTCCAGACTTCCATCCAGCCTTGCTGCCGCTCTGTTCAGCGAATTCCCCTCGGCCGCCACACCGAGCTTCTTCTCTTCAATTGGACCTCTTCAGGACTACGAGAAAGGTGTCGTATCACCCATTTTTCCCCGAACTCTCATTTCCTATTTCTAGTTAGCTGTGTGGTTGTGTTTTCTTAATAATTTGTCTGCTTGTTAATAAATATCATTATTGCTATTTTAACTGTCTGACTGCTCACTGACCTGACGCTGTATACATAGGGTTAAAAGATCCCTGCTAAGTTACCCTGGATCTCGTTTAGCTGAAGAGAGTGCTCGAGTTAATTTCCCCATCTTGTGTTGTAGTTTGGTTATTTGGGCACCCCTCCTGGGACCCCCAGCACACAGGATAACATGAGTGTGTTTGTCTGAAGCTGGAGGGCCGGGACAGAGTAGAGATTTTGTTGGTGTACCGCCCACCCCGCTGCATCACAGTCTCCCTTCCTGAGCTAACTGGTGTGGTTTCGGGCTTGATCTTGGAATCATCCCGGCTTGTAGTACTGGGGAATTTCAATATCCATGCTGAAGCCACCCTGCCAAGAGCAGCTCAAGACTTCATGTCTGCCATGACAACCATGGGTCTGTCCCAAGTGGTGTCTGACCCTACCCATGCTGCTGGGCACACTCTAGACTTTGTTTTCTGTGGTGGGTGGGGCGAATGTAATCTGGGAATAGAGGAACTATCCTTAGTTCTGTTATCATGGACAGATCACTACCTGGTGGGGTTTAGACTTACTGGGACTCAGAACTTCCGCAGGGGTGGGGGACCCATTAAGATGGTCTGCCCCAGGAGGCTCATGGATCCAGATGGATTCCTGAAGGCTCTTGGGGGATTTCCTGCTGCTTTGACAGGCAGTCCTGTTGAAGTCCTGGCTGACCTCTGGAACACAGACATGGCCAGGGTAGTGGACATGATCGCCCCCAAGTGTCCCCTCTCACGCAGTAAAGCCAAACTGTCCCCCTGGTTTTCCAGGGAACTGGTGGTGATGAAACATGTGAAAAGGTGACTAGAGCAACATTGGAGGAAAACTTGGAACCCATCCGATAAAACACAGGTTAGAACTCATTTGAAAGCCTATTCTCTGGCAGTAGAGGCAGCAAAGGCAAAATTCTTTTCCATCTCTATTGCATCTGCAGGGAGCCAGCCAGCAGAGCTGTTTCAAGTGGTCAGGGGTCTTTCACACACAGGCCAAAGAGAGGAAAATCCAGACCAGAGTTTTTGGAAACTTCAGCTGGTCCAAAGAGCTGTAGTCAGGTTGTTAACTGGAGCTGGTTACAGGGAGCATACAAAAACCCTGCTGTAACAGCTCTGCTGGCTGCCGATCTTTTTCAGGCACAATTCAAAGCACTGGTGATGACATTTAAAGCCCTACATGGCTCAGGTCCAGATTACTTGAAGGATCATATCCTCCCCTACGAACCAGCCTGGGCATTGACATCTGCAGGAGAGGCCCTTCTCTCAGTCCCACCACCCTCACAGGTGCAATTGGTGGGAACACGGGAGAGGGCCTTCTCAGTGGCTGCTCTCAGGCTCTGGAACTCCCTGCCCAAAGAGGTCAGACTGACATCCTCCCTGCCTACCTTCAGGAAACAGTTAAAGACATTTCTATTCCAGCAAGCACTTAATATGTACTTTGTATACAGAACGGTGCCAGTTACTCATTGCTGTGTGCCTTCCTGTCATTTCTGACTTGTTGCAACCCTAAGGTGAATCAATCATGGGGTTTCCTTGGTATAACTTAACAGTAGTAGTAGTAGTAGTTATTGTTGTTGTTATTTTCTTATCTGCCTCTCCCTGTGGATTGAGCATAACATAAGTTAAAATGCCTACATATTAAAAACAATTCATAATTTAAAAACTCATCATGTAAAAACCATCTGGATAGACCTGCTGGGAGAGATGGGTCTTTAATGTTCTTTTAAATGCAGACAGCATATCCAGATGTCACATCTCTTCTGGCAGGTCATTCCTCAATCTGAGGGTAGCTAAAGAAAAAGTTTTCTGGTTAATAGTTGCCAGCTTGGTCTTGGCTGGTTGAAGTAAATGCCCCCCAGGAGACCTGAGTGTACAGGGTGGATTATATGGGACAAGGTGATCTCATAGATAACCAGTACCCACACCATATAGGGCTTTAAAGGTAAGAACCAACACTTAATACCTTGCCCAGAAACTAATTGTCAGCCAGCGAAGTGATTTTAATAAAGGCATAGTATGATACTACACGTGTAATCTGTTCAGAGGGGGTTTGCCCTTGCCTTTTTCTGATGCTGTGACATTTCCAAGATCACTCAGTATGTTTTCATTCAGTAGGATTTGAACCCTGGTCTCCCAGGACATTTCTGCACTATACTGTTATAGTGCTATTATTCTACTTTCAACTTCCTATGGAACCCAGGAGTTTGCAGTTTAGGGAGGGGCATCTTTGGCTTCAGTAAACTACAAACCCCAGAATTCCTCAGGATGTTGAAAGTGGAATAATAGCACTACAACTGTATAGTGTGTAAATGGCTTCAGTGTCCTAGCTCAACACTCAAATCACTACAGCAAGCTGTTTGTTAATAACAGTATAGTAGTTATTAAAACTTCTGAAATCTATGACATTTTGCTGGGCAGACCTGTAGAAGTGTGACTGGCCACAGCAAATTCACAGCTCCTCTATAGACTTTTAAAGTGTCAGCTTTCTCTTATGATTAAGGCAGCTAGCACTTATTTGAAATTCTTGCCTGTACTACAATTGGCACTAATAGTACATGTAGTGCCAGCCCTACTATTAGGCCAAGGGAGGCAATTGCCTCAGCTTGGCAACTGCTGCTCCTGAGCTTCCTTACCATTCCACTCTTTTGAAGGGTAGTGCTGTGTGTACCATACACACAGCCTTGCACCCCCTAAACTAGGCTGCTGCCCGTTGTCTTGTTGTCAGTAATGAAGCAAGTTTTAAATGAGAGTACAATGAGATTCCACACACGGAATAGTGAAAGGATGTTATTTTGTCCTTTGCCTCAGTCAGGCAAAACATTTTGGGTCATTCCAGGTTCATCAAAGTCTCCCTGAATAGTTTCCTTTGCACTGTTTTATCATTGCCATTAGACACAAATTTATGTCTATTTGAAAATCTAGTTTCTTGCCTTTTCCCCATTTAGTGTTGCTATATACAAGTCCATCTACTTATCCCGTAATAAAGGGTGGATCCAGCAGTAGATTTTAATATCACTAGTGAAAGATTTCTTGATTGTGGATGAAACTACTTTTTGGATGGCAGTGTCCAAACATTTGTTTTCCAAATTCTTGAAGAAATAGATGACATATGATACAATGAAAATAAGATAGCTGAAGTGAGGAAATAGGTAAGAGTGTGGACTTGTCTTAACTTGCTTTAACTTGCTGATCTGTTAAATATGTTTTTAATCTATTTAAATTGTTCTTATTGGCTGGCATTCTCTTCAATATTTATGATATATATATATATATATATATATATTTATGAGTATAGCTATGTATGTATGCATTGACTTTCAAGAATTTTATGTTCTGTGTTTTTAATAAAAAAAAAATTAAAAAAATATTTATGAGATTTTAAGCCAGATTTATGATCGCATAACTTGAAGGCTTTTAATAAAAGGGCTGTAAGTGCTCTATTGTTTTTAAACTGTATTGTTTATTTTTAAAAAATAAATAAATAAATAATACTGTATGTTTTTAATATGGTTAATAGTTTAATTTTTAATGTTGATTTTTTTTTTGCATGTTTTAAATTGTAATATCTTTAATGTGTAAGCCACCTTAAGTTTCAGTACTGGGGGGAAAGGCAGGATATGAATAAAGCTGAATAACAATAGTAACAACAACAGTAGTAGTAATGGTAATATCTTTTGGATTTGGATTTATGATCATTAATGACCAAACATGACACTCGCCCCCAAACCTACCTCTTAAGCCAGGTAGCACTTCAATGAAAGGGTTTCTGAGGCGCTGCAAATCAGAGAGCAGCAGAGTCATGAACGCAGTCCTTTTCCACCCATAGAGTGCATTGAAAGAAACCATCATGGCAGGATCCCAATGGGTTTCTCCAGCTATCTGTTCTTGATGCAAGCTCTGACTGGAAGAGCACTACAGATGTCCAGTTGGGAGACAGCCCAGCTCTCCAATCTGCAGAACCTCTGAAATCCTGCTGAAGTGCTGCTAGGCTTAAGAGGTGGGTTTTGGGGAGTGAATCAGCAAAAGTAGCTATCATGACTGAACTCCATCATCTTAGCTATGCCTGACAATGCAGATCTCAGCTATTAGTTTAAATAGATTTAACCTGTTAGTTTTGATTTTACTTCTGTGCTGCCCTGAGATCTTTTGATATAGAGAAATATTTTAATAAACAAATAAATAATAAATAGTTATCAATGTGGTACCAAAAGCGACAGTGTCTCCAGACCTAAACTGGTTTTGGAAAACTAAATCAGATAACTTGCTTTCTAAAACTGACAATATCACTTTCAACCTGGAAAAGAAATTTCAAAAACCCTACGTAGCTAAATGGAATAGATATAAATCAAGTTTGATTTCAGAAGACTGGAATTTGCTGTTCATCAAGCACCTAATTTTTTCTGTGCTTTCTTTGATGAAGGGAGACAATTTTAAAAAGGCCTCTCAAAGGCATTTTTCTCCCTGGAAGATTTGTGATATATATATATAATTATTATGAGAGGACATGACTGACTAGAAAAGAAAATAATGCTTGCTAAGGTAGAAAGCAGTAGGAAAAGAGGAAGACCACATTACTAATGGATAAACTCAATCAAGGAAGACACGTTTCTGATTCTTCAAGACCTGAACAGGGCAGTTAAGGACGGGGTGGCTTACAGGTCTCTGATCCATAGGGTCATCATAAATGAAGTTGACTGGATTCCTCCAACTTGTTTCTGACTTCTGGTGACCCTAAAGCAAATCTTTGAAAGATTCAGAGGAGAGTTGCCTTTGCCTCCCTTTGAGACTGAGAGAGTGTGACTTGCCCAAGGTTACTCAGTGGGTTTCCATGACTGAGTGGGAATTCAAACCCTGGTCACCAGTGTCATAATCCAATGCTCAAACCACTACATCACGAAGGCTTCAGAACTATAGCAATACAGATCCTGTTTGTTTGTTCGTTGTTTCATTTTTTGCTGTGGTGGAAAATAATCTGTTTCCTATACTATACTGGAAAATAATTATATGTTCCAAAACCAATTCTCTCTTGACTTGTGATTTTGTTTGCTATGCCAAAAATATCCTACAGGCCGATATTCATGCTGCACTAATACTTGCAGAGAGCCAGTGTTGGACTAAGGCTCCGGGAGACCAGCTCAGAAATGGAAACCAGCTGGGTGACCTTGGCAAGTCACACTCTCTCCACCTCAGAAGAAAGTAATAGCAAGCCTCCTCAGAATAAATATTGCCAAGAAAATCCCATGACATGTTTGCTTTAGGGTTATTATTTGTCATAAATGACTTGAAGGCACCCAACAACAACAAACTGATACTTTCATTGGGAGATGTATTGTACATCATATATTGGAACACAACATGAAATCCAGCAAAATCTGATGCACTAAATGAAGCCTGAGTCATATTAACTGATCACTTACAAGCAAACAAAGTTGTTGTTGTTTTTTTAATGTGTAGAAAATAGACTTCGGACATCCTATGGATGGTGCATTGATATAACATGAAATTCAGCAAAATCTGATGAACTAAATCGAGTCTGAGACTTATGAGTCAGATTACTTATGAGGAATCAAAGCTTTTTTTAAACTGTATAAGATATGGACACTGGTAGTAAAATACATAACAAGGATTTCTTGAGTTCCACATGTAGATTTTAATCATGATTATTTTCTTGTAACATCTTATGGAAGTGAGAAACTGCTTTAGACAAAATTTTGTGTTTACATTTGGGGAAGAGATAAGATTTTAACTTGTATTCATCTATTTTTGCTGGAATTTTTTCTAAAAATGTTATTTTTCAGTTTGTAGAATATGTGTGGCTAAAGTAAAGGCAGAAAATATCTCACCCATGTGCTGGAAGGCATATTTTTCTTTTCGAGATATCTGGCAGTTTTCGTTCAGTAGGGATTTTTTATGTCATGGATATGGAAATACAAAGACACATATCTGAGTACACACATACACGCAAGATTGGATTTTTTTTTTTTAACTGAAGGCCTATTTATTTGTTTGTTTGTTTGTTTGGTCTTCATTATCTCATTTTCTTGTTAAGGGAAGAGGTTCACAATGAGCAGGAACATCCCATCTGTTCCTAAGATGCCAGTGACTAGTTTCCCTCTCATTTACATAGCTTGAACTGCAAATAAATTCCTTTGAGACTGTAATAATATGGTTTTCCAGATAACTGAAATTGTGTTGACTCCAACATGACCCTGCCATGGTATCACATAATTGCAGGAGAGATTAGGAGGGTTTAAATGGCATTAACAACCACTGTCTTGATGGTTGGTGTGTTAAGCAAAGAGGCGTTATTAGCAGTACCATGCACTGCCTGGTGCAGGATGACTCTGGTCAGTGTTAAACATTGGGGGACTCAGTTATCTATCATCCTGAAAAACAGAACAACAGAGGCCTGTTCAACACTGAAAGTATGACTGAGGCTGTTAATCAGTCCAGATCTCTTTAACAATGTTCTACATTCATTAAGACTTCAGTCTTCAACACAGTTAGTGGTCGATATATGGCTTGTACATCTTTTCTTGCTAGTGGCTTTCCAATGTAGGAACTACACCATGTAGATTCCACTCCACTCATTTTTCAAAAGTACTGCTGTCTTGAAAATCCACATTATCCCCTCCACGTCGATGGGGATATTGTGCTGGGACTGTAGGAATAGTCAGCATTTATACTAGGCAGAGTGCAGCCGAGCTAGCCCAGTATGACCTTATGGTAGAAACAAGAGTAATTATTCAGTAAAGTTTTAAAAAAAAATCCTTACATTTATTGTGTCAGGAAATCCATTTTGGGATAGGAAAGGAGACAGACAAAGGAAGCTGAACTATAATTAATTACAACAGCCTGTGAAACTGGCTCTTATGTTTGGGGTTAAGGTGTTTTTGTTGTTGTCATTGTAGTTGTTGTTGCTATTGAATGCCTTTAAGTCATTTTCCAACTTACATCAACCCCTTAGAGTAACCCTATCATGGGGTTTTCTTGGCAAGATTTGGTCAGAAGGGTTTTTCTGTTGCTTTCCTCTGAAACTGAGAGAACATGACTTACCCAGTGAGTTCCATTGGCTGAGCAGAGATTCAAACTTCCAGAGTCCTAGTTCAGCACTCGGAACAGTACATCATGCTGGCTCAAGGTTAATCTAGTGACTGTTATTGGAGCTGGAGCACCTTGGCTACTCCCTTCTCAACAGTAAATTGGAGGCTAACTACTTGTAGATGGAACTAGAGACCCCAGCAGGTAAGTAGGAAGCAAAGGAACTAAGGAACAGATGCAAGGAAAGACGAAATATAGGAGAACTGTAGAGGTAGTCTAGCCACTTATTGCTTATCAACTCCCTTCTTCTTTGTTTCCAACAGGTGTCTTACACTATCAGAAAGAGTTTCCATCCCTGTTATTTCTCCTTCTGTCTTCCATCAAGGTATTTCTGGGCAAAAGCACAGATGATTGCACACCTCTGTGTACACCTGTATTTTTATTTTATTTTTACATAAAAGTTTGACATGCAAAAAAACATTTGTGAAATGCTGGTTTCTTGTGGATATATATTTTTAACTATAATTTGCCAAGAAATATGGAAACAAAACAATGGCCAACAGGTTGGAATGCTGAATATATATTCCAGTCTCCTCAGAAAGGGAAAACCAAGCATTGCAGTAACCATCAGACCACTGCATTAATCTTCCAAGCAAATGAAATGATGCTCAATGTTTTCCAACCAAGATTTTTACAATGTAGATGTCCAAAGCTGGAGTCAAAAAAGGAAGAAGAACTAGGGATTGTGTTACAAAGATATGTTGGATGATGGAACACACCAAAGGATTTCAGAAGAAGATCAGCCCATGCTTTATAGATTATAGCAAAGACTTTGATTGTGTAGATCATAAAAAAAATTGATCACTCTAAAAGAAATAGGTGTGCCACAATGTTTGATTGTCCTGGTGTATAACCTATACACAGGACAAGAGACCAGTGTTAAGACAGAATATGGAGAAACAGAATGATTTCCCACTGGCAAGGCAGTCAGATAATGTGACATTTTATCACCTTACCTGTTCAATTTATATGCAGAACATATCATATGGGAAGCTGGATTAAACTCACAGGAAGGAAGTGTGAAAATTAGAGGTAGGAATATCAACAGTTTAAGATATGCACATGGTAAATTACTAGCAGAAAATACCAAAGACTTGGAACCACTATTAAGGAAAATCAAGAAAGTGCAGAAGCAGATTACAGCTGAACATGAAGAAAACAAAAATAATGACCACTGATGATTTTCATAACTTTGAGGTGGATGATAGAGACATTGAAATTGTCAAAGATTTTCTATACCTTCTTTTAATCATAAATCAGAATGGAGAGTGCAGCTGGGAAATCAAAAGAAGACTAGGAACTGGAAGCGCTTCTATGAAGGAACAAAATAACATCCTTAAGTGTAAAGATGTATCAGTGAATACTAAAAGGATTGTCCACAGCATTAAATTTCCATTGTCTGTGTATGGCTCTGAAAGATGGATAGTAAAGAAAGCTGACAGGAAGACAATCAAAACATCTGAAATGTGGTGCCGGAGGAGACTTCTACAGATATCGTGAGTACCAAAATCTTCAGTAAAAGGGTCCTAGGACAGGTCAAGTTTCCCCAGAAGCCAGAATGACCAAACATAGGCCCTTTCTACACGCAGGGTGGGTAAACGGGGGGGCGCATGCAGGGACAGGGCTTACCGCTAAACGGGTTGCTCCGTCCCCGCGGGGAGCGCGCGGTCGCCGCTCCAAACGGCGGCGAATTTTGGCGGTATTCGGCAGCGCCCAAAATGGCGGCCGCCAGCTTCCAGCGGCGCTCCGCCAATCAGGGCAGCGCATCAGCCGGAAGTCTGCCCCCGGGCAGCTCTGCAGAGATGCGCTAACGCATCCCTGCAGTTCTAAACGGGGCGCGGCGACAGGGCAACACGCGCAAGTCACATAAAAACCACTTGAGAAGTAGTTTTTATAAGACTCGCAGCGCCACCCCCGCGGCCGTGCGAGGGCGGTTTGAGGTTTAGAACCTCCCATTTGCGAACTGCCCTCGTGTGCCTCGCGGTGTAGAAGACCTCCTGGGGAGGTCACTCTAGCGCAGGCAATATGCCCGTGTGGAAAGGGCCTCAGTCTATCATACTTTTAGCCCGTATGATGAGATGACAGGACTGATTGGAAAAGATAAGAATCTTTGGTAAAGTGGGAGGCAATAGAAAAAGAAGAAGACTGCATTACAAGTATATAGACTCAGACAAAGAAGCCATAGCCACGAGTTTGCAGGACCTGAACAGGGCTGTTGATGACAGAGTGTTTCAGAGGCTTCCCATTCATAGGGTCATCATAAGACAAAGCTGACTTGACAACAGCTAATAACAGTCCGGTGGCGCCCTTCAGCTTAAGGTGGCTGGCTTGAATGATAAAAGGAAGAAAAGAAAAATAGAAAGCATTTTTCCCTGAACAAGTAGCATTAAAAGCTCCCTGAAGCTCGCTGAACATAAATGGCTTATCTCTGGGAGTCTCTATAAAATATGCCTGTCTTGTTGTTGTTTTTTAAAATAAACCATTTCAACATTATTTTGAAAAAAAGAGGGGGAGAGAGAATATATAATGTGAACAATTCTTACGATGGAACAGCATGAAAGTTCAATAAGATTCATCAGTATTTAGAGACTTTTGAAGAGCTACTTAGAAATATTCACTTAACAGCATTTCTGAACACAAGAGTTAGAGAAATGTAATTAATGCCATTACTATAATGTCTCAGTGGGTGTTTAATTGCCCCCTTGTTGATTGTGCAAATATTTGAAAAGGCAAAATACGTGGTACATAATTCTGTATGCCTTATTTTGAAAACAAAGTTGGGGGGGTCTGTCTTTAAAATGCTATAATAAAATTTGAATCTGTTTTTGTTGTTATCATGCTGAAATACTGATAAGAAGTTGACATCCTGATAGCACTTCAATTTTAAAAGCATTTTGAAAATAAGGCTTGCAGTATTTACATTTTGCATTTAACTGAACTTTGGAAGCAGAAGCTACATTAGATAATGCGGCAAATGCACAAATATCCTTTTCCTCAGACCAGACCTCAACAAGAGAATGTATGTTTTGAATACAGAAGGGCCCAGACATCTCCAGTCAAAATGTTGCTACCTTTCCCTGAACCTGGTCTATAGGTGTGTTATTTGATGACCAGCCATGTATAGTGAGACCATACATAGAAAGCTGGGTTAAATAAGGGTTACTTTATTTGACATATAACTTTTTAATCTGCATTGAACCTGGAAAGGAGCAAGAGGAGGGAGCTGTCTGGGGCAGGATCAGCTGAGGCACATATCAATGTTTGACTTTCTCCTCAAACTTCTCTTGGGTGAGACACCTAAGCCCTGAGGGCAATCCAACAATTGGGTTGTTCCCCAATGGCCATTTACTGGAAGGTAAACCCAGGCCACTCCCATCCAAATCCAAGGACTCTATAAGTGAGAGCGCACCCCACCCCAGTCAGCCTCAAGGGTAGACTCCTTACCTAGCCCTGGGTCCTAGGACTCTGGGAAGGCATTCTAGAGCCCTATCTTTCACCAAAAGAGGTGGCAAGGTTTATACTGAACTCATATATTCTTCCCCCTTCCACTACCTTCCACTCACAACCTACTTACAGACACTGAGCCAATCACCAAAATCCCCCAGATACAGTATGGGGGAGGGAAAAAAAACAGGTGAAGGGAAGAAAATTGCTACCCAGACCTGAAGCAAGCAGCAAAGCTCACACTGCACTGTGGGCAGGAGGGTAGGCCATGACACAAAGATCCAAAGATGCATGTGAAGGGGTGACTAGGCCTTAAACAGCCCTTGACTCTACCTCCATCACATGCAGTGTCCAGGTGCTGTGTACTTCACGTGACAACCTCTGTCCCTGGAGGTCATCAAACGTGTACCTTCCCTCACAGCACAGTTCATCACGTGGGGACAGTGTAGTGCTGTGCTGCAGTAAGAGCAGAAATAGGGAGGACATCCAATTATGATTTGTTTTTAAAAAATGGTCAAAAAAGTATGTTACTCAAGTGTTGGGGAAACCCTGACAAAAAGAATCCTTGACTGATGAGAATCTTTACAATATGACTCTTAGTCTACCCCAAAACTGCACAATTGAGGGTGGGGAAGAAAATAAATTTTCTGTACCTGTAAATTTTCTGTGCAGAAAATAATGTTTTCTACACAAAAATACTCGCAGATGGATTTTTCACAGAATGAATTCTGAATAGTCTTTGAAAACGGCACAGTTTCCTTGGAGAAGGAGGAAGATTGCTTAAAATTACCTATTGCTTCCTTCAAGAATTAAATCAGCAAAGAACTGCATCTCTAGGTGAGAGGTAGGGCTACAGAGGCAGTGAGCCAGTGTCAAAGGGGGCAGTACAGCACCTTTTGACATCCTGCTGTATCTCTGGGAAGTCCTTTTTCTTCTGTTGGTTTTATTTATTGATATTGAGTGCAAAGGGATGTAATGGTTGGTGATGAGAAACAGACACTGAAGAGCTACTTTCAGCCAGAATAGACTATGCTGTGCTACATGGACCATGGCAGTGCAAGGTGTCCAACCTTCTGAGATGGGAGGGCGCCAGCTACACCTATCCCCTTCTCCTCCCACTGCTTCTCCCACTGGTGTAACTACTCCAGCCTCCTCCTTGTATTGCTCTCCAGCTCCAAATGCTTTTTTTTCCCCTGCAGGGCTCATTCCTGTCAAGGCACCTCTGGTGACCACTCATGCTGCTGTGGACAAGCAATACCCTTCCCACAATGCCTTGTGCTGAAGACCCCACACTATAACCAGAGAACAATGAAGCTGGCAGGCGGGGAAGGAACCTTGGGGTAGGCAGCCAAGGACAGGATTCTACAGAAAGCCTTCTCAGCTGCCATCTTTTGAAAGTGGCAACAGTATGGCATAATGTGACAACTCTAAGGTGAACCCATTATAAGGTTTTCTCTGCAAGATTTATTCAGAGGACATTTCACAGCAAGGTACATGAAAGCCTGGCTGTTTCCACTGTAGGTGTCCCTGAAATGCTTAGGGGAATGGCTGCTGAAAAGACAGCCTTGGAGGTGGCACCTTAACCTTAGAATAGTCTCTTCAGAGAGCTTAGCTTGTCCCTTTTCAGGATTATTACATTTTGGTGCCCAGCAAAGATCTTTTCATTTTTCCAGCTTTTTTTAAAAAAAAAATACATCCATTTCTGTAAATTACATATACAATAAAATCAATACAATGTCTGGTCTATGTTGCAACCAATAAACATCCTTATCTGTATTATTAAAATAAGACAGACATGAAGAAAACAAAGACAGAGACAAACAAATTGTTTTCACTTTCTTATATATCCATACATTTAAAAAATCTATACAGGATTATTGTAAATAAAAAATATTATTATCTGGATAGATTGCTTTGCTTGTAACAAAAATTATTAAAACATGTCTGGTTTACTGTAAATCTGTTTTCTTTTTGTATTTCTTATTCTATTTTCAACTCCTATGAGGAAAGGAGAGTTGTAAATCAAATAAAGTAATATAATGAGTCAAATAGCAAAATCCATATTTTAACCAACAATTCATCCTTAGAAGGTTTTTATCTTTGCTGTAGTCAGCACATAAATTGTTACTTCCTTATGTAGTTGACTAAAAAACAATCATCCATAAAATTAAGACGATGCAAGGGATCTAAGGAGATTTGGTATTCCAATATTTTTCCATAGTGTTATTAGTCATCTTCATACATGTGTGAGTGTGTGTATATGTGTGTATGTATGAATATCACCTTATAAATTATCAACTGATATAAATTTTCTCTAATTGACACGTTTAATGAAATATTAAATATTTCCATTAAACTGCATTTTACTACAAACAAAAACTGGCATAATGTTCGGACAAGGATTCAGTCATATGTAGAGTAGATCTACATATACAAGTTGGAGTAAGGAAAAATCCAAACAGCTGTCATTTTTTTGCCTTCCATTTTACTTGTATGTAAAATGTCATTTTCTCTCATCATAGGCCATTATGCTTCAAGTTCATTGTGGCATCCAAGGGGAAGATGTTTTGATGTTGCTATAGTTGCTTGAATCCCTATTCTCACTTGTCAAAGGTACCCTGTAAGTCAATCCTTTCCCCAGCCCAAGTTCCTCAGTGACTTAGGGACACCATCTTCATTTATTCTGCCAAAGGGAAAACATGATAGATGGTGCAAGGGGACAGAAACATGACAACCAAAGTAAGGCATTCAGTATGTAAAAACTGTAGACACCCTCCACAGAAAAGGTACACTAACATAAAGCTTGAAGAAGGCAGCCATATTCACAGATAGCCATCCAGCATATGCTTAAAAACTTCCAAAGAAGGAGACTCCACCAACAAGGCAGCATATTCCACTGCCAGACAACTCTGACTATCAGGAAGTTCTTCCTGAGATTCAGATGGAATCTCCTTTCCTGCAGCTTGAATCCATTGCTCCTTGTTCTAGTCTCTGGAGCAGCAGAAAACAAGCCCACTCCCTCCTCGACATGACATCCCTTCAAATACCTGTGTGGAACTCCACCAGGTTAGTTCCTCAAGTTAGTTATGATCATCTTAAGTCCCACTGATTTCACTGGCTGTACTCCTTGTCTCCGTTTCAATATTTATATAAGGAAAAAGAAACGGGAATATGCCCATTGAGTGTCATGAATAAACAAAATAATCCATGAAAAGAAGGAGGAAACTAGATAAGAAAGAAGCAGTGAATGCTGCTGATATTCATCAAGGAATGGGTGTACTGTCCTTTGTTAGGCTTATGAATGCATGCATATCAAAGGGCTGGATCAAGTAGCTGAATGGACAATTTAAGAAAAAAAGACATTGAAAAGTGTAACATTAGATTTCACAATTCAATGTATGCATATAAGTAGGTGCCGTTCCCTTGTACAGAAATTATAGAAAGTTGTTTTGTTTTTTTGAATGCCGACAACACCTGTAACACACAGCACTGAACAAAAACACCAGAGGATATTGGAAATAATATTCCATCCACATTGGTATTATAAGCTGAATCTCATAATAATATTCCACCTTCCTTAAATATATAGCAGCACAGAAAATTACTTAATGGATGGAACTGAAACCTGGCTGCATTAGCAAAGTCAATCTGGTCACTGCCTTTTCTCAGGTAGGAACACTTCATGATGCCTATTTATCAGAGTTTAATATTTTACCAGTGATATTCAGAAGGTTGAGGAGATAACTCTTGGATTTTTTTTCTCTCATTGGTTTTTCTGAGGATAGATATGCCAGTTGATTTATTCATTTGTCTTTTAGAAAATTTGTTGTTATGTCATGTCTACTTTATTCTATAGACTTTACCCTGTCTACTTTATCCTATGGACTCTATAATCACTGTTTTTGCACCTCATCTGTTCCTGTGCTCATCTAGGGGACACTGGACAAGATCTGACACTGGGACAGCAAAGTTTAACGCTGCATGTGGAGTTACACTTTGACTGTACTATGCAGTCCTTGGGTTGTGTGTCAATGTTTTGCAACACAGTGCACAATGAAAGTACAATCAAATGTGTTTGTGCATTGGCATCTATACCAGTATTATTTGATTTATATTCTCCGAAATGGAACTCAAAATGGTTTATAATATAAATTAATGACATTACATGTTTCCTTCTGTTTCCAGAAACCTTAACATGGATGCAGGCATTCAACATGAGATTAAAAAAAAAACGTCCAAATTATTCTGTAGGGAATGTGCACATGCATATGACATGTACAGGATTCCAGCCTTTATAGGACAAAGTCCAGGACAGAACTGCTTAATATGGGAATGTATGTGGCTCGTCAGCAGGGAGATGGGAGGAAGAGTAGTTAAAATGCCCTAATCACCTGAGAGACGGTAGTTTTTGAAAGAAATCTGAACCCCCTTTTCCACTCCAAGGATGGAGAAAGGCCTTGAAAGTAAAGGGCAGATATTCCCCCTGAATGATTAACCATCAGTCTTGGACTAGATTGTTTATCCATTTCTGCTGAAATCCAAATATTTTATTGATTATCAGTAAAATAAATTTCATTCCTGTCATTGAGAAAAGTCCAGAAACACAGCTTCTCAGACAGGATGCATGTTAGCAGGATCTGAGTGCCATCAATATCCTAAGAAATATTGTCATGGTGTCTGCATTTAGCCTGAGAAAAGTCAAATTCTAGAATTCTCTGTTACAAGAAAATCACTGTAGCATTAAAGGAAAATATAAAATTCTAACTCCAATTGCCAGGTGATCACGCCAATCACAATCTGCCACCATTTTATGACTAGGTCATCTCCTGCACTACCATATTTGACGGATACCACTTTGTGACTGTTGTAATATACTGCTAGCTAAAATGAGAAACAGGTGAATAGTTGATCTAAAATGCAATGCAAATCTCCCTCTTCCTCCCAGAAACCCTTTTGCTGTAATTCACTGGATGAGGAAAGATGTCACATGGCTAGTTAGCAGTCCAGAGGGTAGGTGAACAAAAGAGTCAGAGTCCAATTCCAAGCATCTAGGAACCACAGCTGGCTTGGGTATCTTTTCCACCAAATGGGAGGTAGATGTTGCTTCCAGCAGGTGGTCAATGTTTGCTTCCTGCCTTATCTGGGCAGGCTGATTGTTCAATGAGAACCACTGAGGCAGCACTAACTGAGTGGCAGGTGTGCTGAGCACCTCCCCAAACATTCCTGTACTGCTGCTATCCCAGGGGGAAGCACAAAACTTTTTCCTAATTCATGATAAGGAAAGGCATATTGGTTGGATTGAAAAGTCTATGACCATTTCCACACTACATTGTCATAGTGCTCTTATTCCACTTTCAACATCCTATGAAATCCTGGGGTTTGCAGTTTAGGGAGAAGCATTTAGAATTCTCAGCCAGAGAGCTCTTTGGCCTCAGTAAACTGCAAACCTCTGAATTCCACAGGATATTGAAAGTGGAATAATAGCACTCTAACAGTGTAGGGCAGAAATGGCCTATCTCAGAGAAAGCAAAGCATGCAAACAGTGACATGCGCTCATCCACTTTTCCTTTACCATAATGAGTCAAATTCTCCGTCTGTCACCATCCAGAACTGCAAAGCATTACAGATCTTTTGCAAAAAGACCTCCAGATTTTGGATCACACTGTCTAGTTTGTGTTGTGTTATCTCATTATGAGCTGTGTGGACTGGCATCCAAAGCAGTGTGCAGAATAAAACATCAGTTTACATCTGAGTCATGAAAACCATTTCTAAAAATGTTTTGTCTGGACTTTTGGATGTCTTCATACATTGGATCTACTGGTCATTCCAGAATAAAATCAGAGTAGGCAGAAGGGGGGCATTCCCAGCTCTCTCTTCCTGACAGTATCCTATAAGTCCTTCCAAGTCATCTCAAATCAAGGTAATTCTAGAGAAGGAGGGGGGCTGAGGACAGGGAGCTGAGGGAGGGAGAGGAAAATTGTGGAAAGTCAGGCTACTACGTCCATTCACATCTCGACAAAGGGAAAACAAAGGAAAGGCATCATGGAAAAGGGGGGCAGTGGTTTGTGTAAAATTGATATTCATTAATTTATATGTATAAATGAACACAGAGAAATAATTACTACAATTTAAACAGAAATACAAAAAAATCTTGCAGTGTTGGAAAGAATGTGATTGGATGACCCAATACATCTGCTCTCCAGGTTGCTCCCCACTCTTCCCTGTGGCAACTTCAAGGCTTCCTCTGGCTCTCTCTTCTCATGTTTCTTTCCTTTTAAATCGGACTTGGCCTGGACAGTCATTCACATGAAAAGCAACCTTCAAGCAGAGTACTTCCATATACAGACCCAGAACTGTGCTCTGTAAAATGGAGCCTCCTCAGTTTTCTGTCAGCTTCTTCTTTGGAGGATCCTTGCAGGGAGGGCTCAGCTGGGGCAGAACTGAAGAGATGCCAGGGAGGCAAGTGTTAGCTGAGTGAGATAGGCAGCTGCACTTTGTAAACCTTTTGAAATATCAGAATGCTAACCGGAGATATATTTATTTAATATTTTGGGTGAAATTTTGGATGAAATTGATATACAAGTAAGGCATAAATATATGATTTACACAGCCAGAATAATCTTTGCTCAGAGATGGAAAGAAGCTTCTATCCCATCAATGGAGGACTGGACTTTAAAATTATATGATACGGTAGAACTAGATAAGCTTACGCTGTCACTAAATGGAAAATCGATTCAGCATTTTAGATCTGATTGGGAGATGTTAACATCCCTATGGGAAAACACATGGGGAAAGATATCTATAGTAGGCTTTCAAGAATGAGTCCAGGAATATATTTAGATTATTAATGGATGTAAACAAAGGATTAGGTTATTCTTACTGTAGAGATGATTTCTAAGCTTTTGAATGGCTTATGGATGTTACTGAGTTATGGAGATATTTGCTTGTCTTTTTTATTAATTTTGGAGTCATTTGCATTATTTCAGGAAGTTAAGATTATAGGAAAACACTTGCCACTGATTGAAAAAGGAGTCAATTTCAATTAATATTTACAAATCTACAGATAAATGCTAGCATAGTTCTTAATAGATATAGATTATTTTTTGTTTTTGTTTTTCTATTATTTGTTTTCTGGATAATGATAGATTTTGTATATTTAAAAATGAAAAGCTGAATGTAAATGTTTTCATATTACACATCATTGATTAATAATATAATCTGCAAATGCTAAACCAACAACAGTGGAGGACCAACTGTATACACTGTATACACCTTAGTTTCTTGTCTCAGTTCACTGTGACTGTCACTCTTCATTCCCCCACATTTAACTATGTGACAGTTTACAAGCTTTAATAGTCTCTTAAAAATGTTGATTGTATTTTCTCGCTCATGCTGTCATTTTCCCCCCAGTGAGCCCATTTCATGTGTCATCTCATTATCGAGAGATTTCTTTTATTAGCAAAACAATAGAAAGAGATTAAAGTTTTTGTACTGAGTCTTCATAACTTAGGCAGAGAAGACTTCAAGAACAGCCATTATTGAGATCACTTCCTCATTATACTGTGATGCTTAAACAGGTCACCCCCAGTGAGGTCTGATATTAGCAGTCTTGAATGAAAGACCACAGATAAATTGACTATACCATCTTGAGGATGATTCATGAGAAATCTTAGTCTAAGTGGATTCCAGATAAAGCTATTTTTAAAAGTTTGCATTGTGTCCATGATTTTTCTTTGTTGTACCTCTGATGAGCTTCGATGAGCAAGGAACTGCCATTCACCCAATCCTTCCTCCAAAGGCCACCATCCCTATGTGAATGATGTATTTAATGGCTAGGTCAATGTGTTTAATAACTGTATGAATTGCACCCTCCACCTGCCAGGCAAGATACAATAGAAACAATAAACAATAAAAATGGAAAGAAACTTAAGGAAAAAACTAATTTTTTAATTAAAAAGAATACAGAAACAAAAACATTCAATATAATAAAATTAGGGGGTCACAGTAAACAGTGAAATAAAACATTAAACACCATTAAAAACTGATGGAAAATGGCAGCATATACTGTCTCTAAAATGAAAGGCCATTTCTGCACTACACCATTATAGTACTATTATTCCACTTTCAACATCCTGTGGAATTCTGGGGTTTGTAGTCTATTGAGGCCAAAGAGCTCTCTGGCTGAGGATTCTTAAGGGCCCTCCCTAAACTGCAAACCCCAGGATTCTTCAGGATTTTGAAAATGGAATAAGAGCACTATAACTGTGTAGTGCAGAAACGGCCTAAGAGAGATGGAACCTGTCTAACTTTTCTATGAAGCATTCCACAATTGGGATATAACTACAAGAAAGACTATGTTTGAATATTCAGCCAGCCCCTCTAAGTAGTGGGATAGATAATATAGAAATACATAAAAATTAAAAATACAGAACAATATAAATGGATAGTTTAGGGCATATTGCAAGGCAAAGGAATATGATACGGGTGCAGAACCCTTTCAGATCCAAATTCAGCCACAGATTCACTTTGTCAGTAATGATGCAGCCTCCCACTCCTGCTATGTTAAGCAGAAACAACTTCTTCTTCTTCTTCTTCTTTCTATTATTATTATTCTCTTTATTTTTATCCCGCTTTTCTCCCCAAGGAGACTCAAAGCAGCTTACAGCCATTAAAAGACACATAATTAAAAACTGTCATATACAAAAGTTAAAAGAAAATTAAAACACAATAATAATTAAAACATGTTAAAATACATAAAAAACAGCATTAAAACATCAATTAAATATTGGGAGGGGTTGCTAATATGATACAAAATTGGGAGGGGTTGCCAATACCCCAGAGGACAGGATCAAAATTCAAAATGACCTTGACAGATTGGAGAGCTGGGCCAAAGCTAACAAAATGAATTTCAACAAAGAGAAATGTAAGATCCTGTACTTAGGTAGAAAAAATGGAATGCACAAATATAGGATGAGGGACGTATGGCTGGGTAGCAGTACGTGTGAAAGGGATCTAGGAGTCTTGGTAGATCACAAGCTGAACATGAGTCAGCAGTGTGATGTGGCAGCCAAGAAAGCCAATGCGATTCTTGATTGCATCAATAGGAGTATGGTGTCCAGATCAAGGGAGGTAACGGTACCACTTTATTCTTCATTGGTTAGGCCTCATTTGGAATACTGTGTCCAGTTCTGGGCACCTCATTTCAAGAAGGATATGGACAAGCTGGAGGGTGTCCAGAGGAGGCCAACCAAAATGGTGAAGTGTCTGGAAGCCATGCCCTATGAAGAACAGCGTAGGGAGCTGTGTATGTTTAGTCTGCAGAAGAGAAG
Organism: Iguana delicatissima; assembly: GCA_948472985.1. NCBI lineage: Eukaryota > Metazoa > Chordata > Lepidosauria > Squamata > Iguanidae > Iguana > Iguana delicatissima. The sequence goes on from CAOKZL010000310.1 coordinate 394,067, forward strand.
GTTAAGAGGGGATATGATAGCTATGTTTAAATATTTGAAGGGATGTCATGTTGAGGAGGGAGCAGGCTTGTTCTCTGCCACTCCAGAGACTAGGACAAGGAGCAATGGATTCAAGCTGCAGGAAAGGAGATTCCACTTGAACCTCAGGAAGAACTTCCTGACAGTCAGGGCTGTCCAGCAGTGGAATGTGCTACCTCGGAGTGCGGTGGAGTCTCTTTCTTTGGAAGTTTTTAAGCAGAGGCTGAATGGCCATCTGTTGGGAATGCTTTGATGGGTGTTCCTGCATAGCAGGGGGTTGGACTCGATGGCCCCTGGGGTCTCTTCCAACTCTGTGATTCTATGATATGTTCAGCATACCAGTTAAGCAAGCAGGGTGGTAAAGTGCAGTCTTGCCTGACCCTTTGTCAATTGGAAACCATTCCATTTCTTCATATTCTGTCCTGAGTGCAGGTTACACATTAGGACAAATAAATGTTGTGGCACACCCATTTCTTTAAGAGCAATCCAAAGTTTTTCATAATGTACGCAAAGACTTCGCTATCATCTATAAAGGGCAAGCTGATTTTCTTCTGAAATTCTTTGGTGTGCTCCATTATCCAACATATATTTGGCATCTGCCATTTCTTATTCCATACATTGTAAAAAAAATTGTTGTAGAATCTTGAACATCATTTTGCTTTCATTGGAGATTAATGCAGTGCTCCTGTGGTTACTGCAATCCCTCAGGTCCCTTTTGGGGGAGGGGGGAATAGAACATTTTGCATTGTTTTCCATATTTATTGAGATGTTTTAGTTAGAACTAGAGTAGATTCTGTCTCTGTAGCTTGAAGTAACCCCATTGCTATGCAATGTGTTCCTGGTGATTCATTTGTCTCAGTGCCCTGAGCGCAGCTTTTACTTCACTTTCTAAAATTGCAGGTTCAAATGGTTCTTCCTTAAATAAATCTGACATTCTCTCATCAATTTTATAAAATTCTTCAGTATATTATTTTCATTATCTTTCTATTTCTACCTGGTCATGTAATGTGTTTCCCCCAGTGGTCATAGAACATCCCCACCATTACCCTAAGAGGTGGGGGACTTTGAGGTCTACCCAGAATGCCAGTGTGTCCTTACAATTTGGGGAAATTATAGCTCAAAAGAAGTCTGAGAGAGGAGCATAGTGGCAGAAGCTTTTTACCTATGTATACCAGTACTAACTGTAGAAAGGACTTCAGCTGAAATTGACAAAGTGTTTTACTTGAGTTGACAAACACACAATAAATCAGACACTCTTAAGAACCACACAAGGCTATTGGAAAGCAAAGTGTGAAAGGCTGGATAGGAAGAGAAATTGGAGTGAAGAGGGTGATAGTGACCAATCCCGAAGACAAAGATTGAAGTGGAGTGGCTCAGACAGCATCTGAGGGTAGCAAGGACAAACAGCAGTCTGGGCGCCATGTATTGCATCCAAGTGCTACCATTTGCTGGGGCTGAAGCTGGGGTTTATATGCCCCATTTCCTACCTAATGGACAAAGCGGTAATGGCTTTCTCACAGATTGCCAAAGGAGTTCAGAATGGGTTGATTGCCTTAACTCTAGGTTACAAAACATTGATGGGGGTCATAACAATCTCTTAATGTCTTGGTCAGGCAGGAAGTATAGGGAAGATTTCAATAGGGGAGATCAAGGGATGGTCCCTGATTGCTTCACCTGGGAAGTTTTGTCTTCCATTGTTTTCTGGTGTGCAGAGCCTGAGGTGTTGAAAGGATTAGCCAAATCCTCTATGTCAAATCCTCTTGGAACTTTCGACCTGACCATGTCTAAGGCCCTTTTCGCACGCAGTTTCTTTTGCGAGAGGGCCCCTTGAGCGTCGCATAAATGGGAGTGGCGGTCCGTACGACGTACTCCCATTTATGCGACGCTCACGAGCCTAACGCTAACCGCGCACACATTTTTTTATTTTTGGCTTCAAGCCAAAAATGCTGCGCGGTCGCGCAAGGCTCCTGGGGCCCTCGTGCAGTTACCTGCCCTGCGGTGCATCAGACGAGCAGGCCGGTCACGCTTCCTGCCTCAGCGCTAGCCTGCAATTCCCAGGTTGCACTGTGGTAGGAAGGGGCGGGGCATGGGCGGGGCATTCACGCAGCACTCGTGTGACTGGCAAGCCAGCTTCGGGACGAAGGAGCACCGAAGTGAGCGCCTCACGCAAGAGGCTGCTCACGCGAACGCCACCCCCCACCTCCACGAAAAAGTAAGATGCAGAAAGGGCCTAAGATCAGCCTGACTTGGCAACATGCTCTTCCAGCCAGTGTGCTTTCAATCATATTTTCCAGCCATAAATATATTCAGTTATGAAAATGGAACATCCTATAGGATGGGGGGATCTAGAGTATGGTAAACCATTCTCAGTTTAAATTTCCCTTTGATTTCTCCAATCTTGTGGAAGATCTTCCTTTTTTGTTGTCATCTTCTCTTTTTACCATTGATGTTTATAGTAGTTCTCTCTTCCTTGCATACAGGTCACTGAACAGCTGCATTCAGGATTCTGACCCTATTTCTGTCCCCTTTTGCTTATGCTTTTCTTAAGTGCTTGAGGAGTTTCATCTTTCATCCATTTAGGCTTGTCTTTCTTTTTGGTTTCAGATAGTGTCTGTTTGCATTCCTCCCTGACAATGTCCCTGGCTTCAGACCAAAGTTCTTCTGCTCCTGCTTAATCAAACCTGATACTGCAATTTTTAATTATGTTTAAATTCTGAGAATTCTTCCTTAGCTTTATGCTAATTTTTGATATCAGCAGTTCATCATCTGTGCCACAATCTTCTGATCTTATTTTTGCAGAGAGAATGGAACTTCTTCATCTTCTGCTTCCAGTTATGTAGCCTATTTGATTTCTGGGTTGGCCATTATGTTATGTATACAGCTGAAGAATGTGTTTGCAATGAACAATCTGTTGGCCTTCAACATTCAGTCAGCTGCTCTCTTCCTTCATTTCTTGATCCTAGGCCAAATTTTCCTGCAATCTTTGATTCTTCTCTGTTTCCTATTTTTGCATTCCAATTGCCCATGATTAACCAGATGTCCTATTTTGCTATGGGATCAGTTTTCTCTTGGACTCAAGCATAGAATCTTTCAGTTTCTTCCTCTTCTGCCACTATAGTTGGAGCATAAACTTGCATTATGGTTGTATTAATGAGTTTTCACTGGGGATTCAGTTAGATCTTGCACTCTATCTTTTGATTGCTTTCACTACATCTCTAGCCTTACTATAGGCATTGTGTATACTATAGGCATATAGTGAGTAAACAAGAAGTGAAACTTCTACTAACATTGCAGTACTTGGGAGAATGAACTAAAGTGGACAGGAATGTGGCATTTTGAGTCAGGTAATTACAGTGTGTTTTACTAAGGCAATATATTTTACTAAGGCTATATATTTCACTCACTATAAATGGCAACTCATTTTTTCTTATATTTGCATTGCCTTAGTAAAACACTGTGTAATGACCTGACTCAAAATGCCCCATTCCTGTCCACTTTAGCTCACTCTAAGTACTGCAATGTTAGTAGAAGTTTCACTTCTTGTTTAATTATGTCTGGTTTCCCCTGATTCATGCTTCTCACTTCCCATTTTTCTATAATATGTATTGTGCAACTTTGAGCTTTCCTATCACCTCTGAGTACATCAACAGTTGGATGTCCTTTCAGCTTGAGCCTACTTGCATCATTAGCCACAGTGCTATTCATATTTGTCCTCTGCTCTGTCCTATTTCACCTGGGAGTGCCATCTTTGGGTACTATTTCTTATTTCATTTTGGATTGTCTCATCACAGAAGTTTCATGGTAAAAGCCATTAAAAGGAGATTTACCATGCCTCCTTCTGTGCAATACTAACAAATGTTAGCTATGGCGCCACTGCCATTGTCTCTGAGAAATCCTCCACCACTGTCACCACCCCACTACTGCTGTTACCCAGTAACTGTTTGGTGTTGTTATTCTGACTCCACAGCAAAAGCCTGTCTGCCATAGAAGAGACTCTACCAGTAGGATGGCTACCATCAGCATAGTCCCTTGCTTCATAGAAGTATACAATCCCACTGCAGCAGAAAGGCAGAGCCATTGGTGGATGAACTAGATTAACCACCAAGAAAACTCTCTCCCTTGTTCCCACCAAACAAGCCTGAGAAGGTGGTGGGACAGAGACAATTTTAGAGCTCTACTGGGTTCATAAAGGGAGATATGGTCCTTCAAATAACTTGGGCCCAAGCCATATAGGACTTTTAGCTGTGCCTCGAAATGGACCAGCAGTCAGTGGAGCTGTTGCAATGAGGAAATAGTGTGCTCCTCATAGTCAGCTCTAGTTACCAACCTGGCTGCAGCACTTTTCAAAAGCAGCCCTGCATAGAATACATTACAGTAATCCAAATAGGATAGCAAGGCATGTATCACCATGGCCAGATCCACCTTCTTCAGGAATGGGCACACTTGGTAGACTAACTGTAACTCTGTATTTTAGAACAGCTGTTGGCAAAATTCAAGGCCCAGAGAGGTAGGTATTCCCTTCAGGACCTTGAAAGGCTGCACATACCTCTGCAACACATCCTCCATATCCCAACATTTTAAAAGTTTTTGTTCTTATTTTAAAAGCAGTTAAAATGTTACAGGTATTCTTGTCATGTTATTGTTCTCTCCTCCCCAGGAGAGGCCTTTGATTAATGAGGGAATAAGCTCGTTAAGTCAATCTAACACCTACAAGAAGTTGTCCTAATTTGGTGGCCTCTATTTTGTACCTTCCATCAACTTGCCTGAGGTAGGAAGAGAAAATGTTGGAAGTGTTGAAAAGTTCAGTGTGTTGTTTCCCAGAAGATCTTGGTTCATGATAAAGTGTGACCGTATTTTTATGACTTTTTCTTTCAATGGCCAAACACTGTTTTGAAGATGGGTGGGTCTCAGGGATTCAAGTGCTTTCCTTAATCAAACTGATTATATTATTCCGACAGACGTGACTCTCTCTTTATTCTCTTCCTTTTTAAACTGTTCTAATGCTGGAACAGGATATTCATTTATATGCTGTTCTGACCCTTTTACAACCTGTACCACTGAAATATATGGCCCAAGAGGAAAATGATAAAAATAAAAATTAAGATTTAGACTGTGTCCCACATAAAAGAATTGTCAGACAAAGTAGTTTCTGCTTAATATTAGCCATGCTTAGTCTGAAATCTGCAGGCTATGAAATAACATTTTGTCCCAAACTAGATGTTTAAGGTTATTGAATGCAATAGGTGTAAGGTGTATCTCCCTTGGAAATCAATTGAAGCAAAAGGCTGCCTCCATATTTGAACTACTGACCCATTAATCCAGTGTTGTATATATCTGTTCATCATGATTCTCCAGTAGATATTGTTCCTATTGTCTACTGTCTGTTACCCTGATTTCTGGGGGCCCCGTGAGGGACACCTAAATGCTCTTCAAATTGTATAAATTAGTCAAAGAGCACAAGTTAGCAATGCAAGAGGCAGGGTAACGTAGCGAGATCTTTTAACCAGCGTCTACGGGGTCAGGCCAAGTCAAGAGGCAAACAGAAGTAAAATAATAATTGGTGTTTTATTAAAATACAGTCAAACAAGTGTATGCAGCACACTCACACAGATAACTAGAGAAATAAAGGTTGGAGTTGGATGGAGGGATTTTTAAGAGGAGGTTTGGCTTGGGAAATACTGCACCTGTCCTGAAGCCCAGGTAGTCTAAAGGTAGAGTTCGTGAATATGGAGGTTCTCAGTACGTGGGACTGAGGGGAAGGCTCGCCAAGCAAAGCGGCAGCAAGGCAGTCCAGCAGTTCGAGCAATCCAAAGAAGTGCTCAGAGTCAGGGGTTTTTATAGGGGAAATTGTAGCCACAGGCTAGTCTGTACTTGGGGGAAAACAATGAGTTTTAGGCTGGAGACAAAGCCTCCGAAAGGTCAGAATTTAGCATGATTGAGTTAGGTCCGAATTGTCAATAGAGTAGCCAGTCTGCAAACGCAGAGTGCTTGCCAGTTGAGTATTCGGCTTGTCAAGCTGCCTGCTCGGGGCAGGGAGATCTTTGTAAGAAGCGTGCAAACATAATGAGGGTACTTGCCGTGAGGTCTCCTGAAGCGGCAGTTTGGCTGTTTCTGGCCTGCTTGTATTGTTGTTGAATATTCCAGTGATTAGCGACCGAGCCTGTTTGCGTGCTTGTCCGGGGGCCTCGCAAGCACGTGGGAAGGAATGGGTAAGGAAGGCCAAATTATTGATATCAAAATGATATCTGATGCCACCCCCCAAGTCTGGCTTGAAGCTGTGGTAACATGTCATAGGACATGCCAAGAATTAAACATTTCTCCTTGTGGGGATGAGCAAAACAGATCCACTCCACCCATTCCAGATTCTGCAATGAACTGAGGAAGGTGGAATGCCACAATTCTCCAAATAAAATGACATTCACCATTCAGTCCTTTCCAAAATACAAGAATGTTTCATATGAATAAACTAAATGTAGGTTTCAAATACCATTTCAGACAGAAAATAAATGGATGTCTTGGTCCTCAGAATTACTGCAGTTCCTTTTGCTGTTTATTTATACCAGTTAATAAGAAAAGAATGTGTTGAATGTTAAGTAGCTCACAGCTTTGTATACCCTTATTTTTGCAGGCCACTGCAAAGCATGGATTAAATCTTACAGACACCATCTCTTTTCCTTTGATGAATGTATAGAAGACAGCTTTTCATCTTTTTTTGAAAACCACTGAATCTTGTCACACAGCAGTGAAATTTTAGGGGTGAAATATCTTCTGAAATACATTCTTCCAAGCTGGAAACCTCCAGACATTTTAGACTACAACTCCCATTATCCCATCAATTTCCGTCTTAGAACGACTGCTGGTTGGGGTTGATGAGAGGTAGAGTCAAACAATGCATGGAGGACCATAGGTTGCCCATATCTCCTTCATCTTAGGAAAAGATGAAAACTTCATAGAAAAGGGAATTCAATGCAAGAAATTGGCCTTGGCAGACTTTTTAGATGTACTTTGTCTAGTCTGCACTGGACTATGCTCCATCCACATCATATTTAAGAATTTGCACACTGCCAGACGGCTGTGGACATTTCCAGAAAAATGTCCACATTTTAAAGGTACTCATAGAAACAAATGTCTATGTCTCAAGCTGGACAAAACATGCACATTGCATACTAGGAAATTAACCTAATATTACTGGTATTGGTGTTGATACTTTTCTTGATGCCATACATTTCATGATATGAATGGAGCAGAGGTTTGAGCACAGTTCTTAGCATTTGCTTCTCACACCACGCTCCATGTAAATGGACCAAAACCAATAATTTTCCACACATACACACACACACACAAAACAATTATTGCCAAACATTCTGAAAGGTGTTCAAAAATATTTGGGATAAGTCTCAAGATCAAGTTAGGTCAATTTGGTTCATGTATGTGCCTTGTTAGGCCCAAAATATAGAATACAAAGTGCAAGTATGTTAATAGATTAGGTCTAAAACCTTACTATAGTCTTCACCTGTAAGTGGTTCTATTATAGAAAACAAGTTTGATGACAGTAGAAATCTGAAGAAGAATGTAGAGAGATGACAGAGTCAGATCATACGCATGAAATGAAGAGGTCCTTCGAACTAGGAACAGATAGGCCCTTCCAGCACATTACCGAATCCCAGTGGCATCTTGCAGGGATCCTGGTAGAGTATCTCCCAGGAGGGGAGTGTGACAGGAGTGCTCCCTTCCACACAGGCTGCCTGTGGCAATAAAGGAGGAGCAATGGCCATGCCTCTTCCTTCTGCAGTGCAGCTGGGCACTGTCCCAGCCTGTGCTGGGGCAGAAGGCATGGCCATCGCACTTCCTAATCCTCCATAGCTCAGGTAAGCACAGGAGGGTGGCAAGAAGGTTTCATGATCACCGGTCATTGATGGGCAAAGCCTGTCAATGATCTGTGGTGCAATCGCACCACTTGAGGAAGGGAGAACAATGGAACACAGATGACGTAGTGCATAAGCATCACCTGGGTCCTGTCCTTTTCCCATTCCCAGTGTGGGACAATGATGTCCTATGGAAAGGGGCTTATTCATGGTCATTTCATTACTAAACATAGGGAGAATCTTATGAACGGTTGAACACAGGTACAGGCAGCTTGTACATACGTAAAGCATAACATTAGAAAAATTCTTCTGTGGTCCAGCATAGAATACGAAGAGCATAACACAAAGAGGCAAACATACTAAGAATTTAAATTATAGTATAAATGAATGCAAAACATACCATGATCACACTCTAGCATACAGGAGGAAGGTTGTGCAGGCACACTTGAAAAATACACACAAAAATGAATGCATTTTCGGAAAATATCCTGAAGCATTAATAGAATAAATTTCATCCCGTAAGACAGATTCAGTGTACAAATGCAGACACAGGCATAGACCAGATGTGGAGGTGGGGAAAAAATAGCATTTTGCAGGCTTGATAGATGTGTCCCTCCCTGCCTTTGGCCTCTTTATCTTCTTGTTCTTAATTACTAAAGGAATCTGTACAGCTCAGACAAACCCTCTCGTGTTCAAACATGTGTTCACAGATTCTAGTCCTCCACTCCCTGTCCTAGCTGGTGTGTTTGTTAATGACCATGAGAAGGGGCTGTATGGATGTAACAATATATTGAGTACAGTGCCTTCACAAAAAGGAGCAATCTGATTGGCTCACAGTCCTACATGTGCTGGTCCATGCATAGAGATCCTTCTCAAGGTTGCCAAATGTACAGCTAGGGGGTAGACAAGAACACTAAGAAGTGCTATAGTTGCCTTCTACATCGGTCAGAAGAATGAACTGCCACCCCAAGCACACTTCTCAAGTAAAATTCTGATTAAATGCAATAAAGTCCTTACAAAAATGGATCAAATTATATAGCACATCATGCTGCATTGTTGTTCTCTCCTTTTAATACCAAACTTTGACTTCACTAAATAGGGAGGAAATCTGCTGAAATGAGAGAAAGTGATATCGTGATATTTATTTGGCAAAGGGTGACCTAAAAAGCTGTGTGTGGAAAGAAAACAAGAACTAAACCAAAACTGTCTGGGAATCAAAGAACTGTCATGAACTGTGAGCCTTAAACAAATGCAGGGAAAGATAAGGACTGACTAAAATAGGAAAAGAACCAACAAATTCAGGAATCTGAAATAATGGCTAATAACAGAATGTAATTCATATATCACTCTGTTCTAAGAAACATATCAGCTTGTATCAGGTTGCATTATCACGTGGTAAAGGTATATTAGTATATATTTTCGTCTCTTTAAAATAAATATAAGTGGCTCAATCTGTTCCTGGATACGACATAATTCAGTACTCACTGTTAGTTGCTGTAACAGTAACTTGAAATGGAATGAAGTTATGGCACCTCACCCCGGATAAACTTTCTAAAGTGTTCCAAAATTGTGATATTAAATGTTGGAAATTCAACAAGGAGAGAGGTATACTATTTCATATGGGCCACAAAACCAAAAGGTTTTGGGAAAAGGTATTGAAAAGACACCTGGGTGACACCTGAAACATATCTGCTGGGAATGACAGAGGAAAATATAGAAAAGAAATATGGAAAGATGATGTTCTATATGATTGTTGCAGCACGTCTAGTTTTTGCTAAATATTAGAGATCATCTGAATTACCTCAAGATGAGGAATGGATATTTAAACTGTTAGAAATGGCCACTATGGATAAACTTACAAATTCAATAAGACAGAAAACAATAGATTCTTTTATCAAGGACTGGTCTCCTGTTATTGAATATTCGAGGAACAACTGAGGACATTTAGTGTTGCAGACTGAGGAGTAATCAATTCTAGAACCTACAATAAAATTTAATAGGAATGTATAGAATAAAATAATCCAACCACTTTAGTATGAGACAAAGTATCTGATTATACTAGGCTGATATAGACAAATTAATAACTATAAATTAAAGAAATTAAAGAAATGGATAAGTTCTAACTGATAAGTAGTAGACTCTTGTAATTATAGCCACAATGTAAAAAATAGATCCTTCATGATAGAAGTGTGGTAATAAATAACTGAATTGTCATAAGGAAGTTTCTTTTTTCTTTTTTTCTTCTTTTTCTTTTCTTTTCTTTTCTCTTCCCCTTAAATATTTCCATATGCATTTTTCTTATTTTTATATGTAAAATGAATTGTGTATAAGATGTCTTCAAAGTGATGCCTTGTTATGGAACAATATAAGGTATCAATATTATATTATATAAGGTATATAAGTATCTACATTATATATTGGATCTTTGTCCTTGTAAAAATATAAGTAAATAGAAATGGAATGAAGTTCTTACTTGAAAATTCAAAAATAGCAACTGGAGGCACAGGATAAAATCCACCCGTGAAGCTGTGTTAGTATGCAGACTGCCTGCCTGTCTTTCCTGTCTCTACCACTCCCTCCATGTGAGGCTGCTACCTTCTGTGGAAGGATTGGTGGCGATATCTGGACCTAATCACACCTGAGCATCATTATCCTTCACTTCTTCCTCAAAGCAACTATCTTGGAAAAGCAGTTGTGGACATAGCTCAAATGCCATGATCTGATTCGAGTCCCTAATACACACAATCAAGACTTGAAACAGCTTTTCATCACTGCTGCAGCCCCTAGTAATGCATCAGCAAAGGATGAAAAAAATTGTTTCTTTTTTTTTTAAATGAACTTTCCAAAAATATGAATTTCTTCATAAATTTGCATTCACTGTGCAGAGACTAGTCTGGAAAAGCGAGCACAAAAATGAAGGTCATGGACACGGTAGTTCTAGATGGGCACAGGCAGCATCTGCATCAGAGGTATATCTAGGGTGGGGCAACTGGACTGTGTGCCCTGGGCACCAATGCCAGGGGGCTGCAAAAAAGCCAACACCCCCACCCTCCTGCTCAGGCCTGATCCACTGCTGCCCCCCACACACTTCTTTGGTGGGGAGGATGGTTTACATTTTAATGTTTTAATGTACTTATATGTTCCTGTAATGCCGCCTCGATCCACTGGGAGAGATGGGATAAAAATAAATATTATTATTATTATTATTATTTATTATTATTCCAGGGTCTTTCCTGGCCCAGTGCAGGGGCACTGACAGTGGCAGCAGCAGCCCCTCCACCTGCCACCACCCATTGTGCAGATTCTGGGTATTGTACTCCAAAAGGTAATTTGTCTAAATTCTGAGGCCATTTCTGCACTACCCTGTTATAGTGCTATTATTCCACTTTCAACCTCCTGTGGAATTCTAAGATTTGTAGTTTAGGGAGGGGCCTTTAGAATTCTCAGCCAGGGAGCTCTTTGGCCTCAGTAAACTACAAACCCCAGAATTCCACATGATGTGGAAAATGGAATAATAGCACTGTTAATAGCATTGTGTGGAAAGGCTCATAGTAGAGATGGTCAACTTGGCCCTCCCAATTTCTTTGGCCTCCTTTTCTATCATCCTTCAACATCAGTTAAGGCAAATGGGAGTAGCAGTCTAACAACATTTAGAAGGCCACAAGTGTCCCCTCTTTGGCTAGAGATTTATTTTTGAAAGGGTACAGGTGACAGGTCCCCACCTGCTTCACTATGGCTATGACTCTGATGGCCAGGTGTGCACTATACCTGGTCTATGATGCAATCTAATTTTAATTTGTATTTAATGACCTTATGGCAAATATCAGCTGTGAAAAGGCATAGAAAGATAAACTATTCATCACTGTTTAATATAAAAAGCACATTTTACAGGTGAGGGAGACAGAGATTAGGTCTGTGCTCTAAATATTCTTAGCAAATTCTTTCTTTTGAAGATATCTCTTCTATTATTTGTCTAGATTAGGAAGAAGCCAGAGCAAAGCCACTTTCTTTGCTGCTCCTAAAACATTTTAAAAGATTGAAACTTTATCTGTGGACCAAAGAAATCTTTAATTATAAATATTCATTTCAGATGAAGATGACAAAGCAAACTGAACCAAATAATATGTGTGATAGGAAAAAAATGATTTAAATCAAAGAATTCACTAGCACAGGGAGACATATTATCAGGTCTATCCAGAAGGAGTTCTATTTAAATATGTCAAGTAGAAGGGGAAGAGACAACTGTGTAGTAGGTTTGAATGTTGGACTACAACCCTGGAGACCAGGGTTTGATTCCCTGTTTGGCCACAGAAACCCTCTGGGTGACCTTGAGCATGTCACACACTCTCAGACCCAGAAAACCCCATGATAAGTTCACCTGAGAGTTGCTGTAAGTCAGAAATGACTTGAAGGTACATGACAATAACAGCAAGAGCAACAAAGAACAGGATGATATTTTGACTATTTCAGAAATACAATAAATTATAGCCAGTCTATGCTATTTCATACTCCTCACAGTCAGTTTTTCACACAATGCTGGGTCTTAGAAGTAAATCCACTGAATTCAAGAAGAGATAGGCCAAGATATGACCATACTGCTGATGGTGTGTAACTCTCTGCCAATGTGCTTCTATCATTTCCAATTATACTAATGACCAATCAGTGACTGGGAGAAAGATAGGAGGATTCCTAGGCACCATCCAGCTGCCATAGTGCAGCCTGGAAAAAGCAACATGTCACACCCAAAATATAGCAGAGATTGCTCCCGCAGCTTTGGAAGCGTGCCCAGCAGCAGAGAATATGTTAGCAGAAATGCACTGTAGCCAGGAAAAACTCACCCACATCAATTCTTTTCTTCCATCAAGGAGGCAATTTATTCTTGAGTTACAATGTGTACATTTTTACAAGAAACTCTAGAAGGCATTCTAGAATCCCCCTGCTTGCTCTTTCTGACAGAGCCTCCAGCAGACACATCAGGCACCATTTACAACTTGTTGACTAGCTCTCAGCTACATTTATACTCACACTAGCTGATGCAATCCCGTCAAACTTTGCATTCTCCCCACACCTGATGCAACCTTCTCCCCTGATTGCTAATCAGCATGAATCAGCATGACTTAGCTGAAGTCACATGGCTTTTCACGGGTGCACTTAACAACCCACATCACAAAGTATTTTCTACAGGTTTGGTCCAACCTTTTCTTGACACAACATCCATTGTTCTCTTAGACCTCCAGGAATATCACAGCTCCTTTTCAGCTATAGGTTAGATGTGGATGAAAACTGGTTAGTCAGGAGTGCTGTCACCCTTAAGTTGAATCAGGGCTGGTCATTGCACCAAAGGGTAGTGGATACCTCCTTTCACAATGAATCAAAAAGTTCATATGTTGGGATAATGGAAGGTTACAGCAGAATACATCACCCACAAGATTTCAGCCCTGTGTAGTGGATCAAACCAGATCTACTTAGTCCAGTATCTAGTTTCAGAGATTATAGTGTTTATTTGTATCCCACTTTTTTGCAATCTGGGGCTCAGAGCATCTTACAGAAGACACAGCTAAAAAAATTTCATTGCACAAATGTTTAAAATATAATTAAACTATCAATAAAATTAAAGGCAGTTAAAAGCATAAACATTGAAAATACAACAAATGGAAACAACACAGCACATGAAAGAACTTATCCCACTGAGCAGTCAGCCTTCAGAAGCCTGCTGAAAAAAAAGTCTAGGCACCAGCCTAGCCTCTCTAGGAGGAAAGTTCCAGAACATGGGAGCAACCATTTAGAAGGCCTCTTCTGTTCCCACCAGATGTACCTGTGAAGGTGGTGGGACAGAGAGCAAGGCCTCCCCAGAAGACTGGAGAGATGCTCCCAAGAAACCCCTAGGCAGGGCATGAAGACAGTAGCTCTTCACCAGCATTGTCAGAAGGAAACCCAATAGTAGGACTGTGCAGAGCACAATCAGTACATATGTTACTAACTGGGCAGACACAATATTTAGAGGAAGGAGAGAGAAGCTATTACTGAAAGGACACAGGAAAACTGAACCAAAGTCAAAGTGAGGGAGAGGAGAACTTGCCATCCTGATAACATTAAATCTACTTGTTAGATGACACACACCAGCTGCTTCTCCAGACTACAATAAGACACAGTTCCTGTAGTTGTTTGTCTTCATTGGAGTTCGGCAGCTTCCATGTCCACAGGGCAGTGAAACCATTCTAGGAGAATTTCGGAGGAGCTATCCAAGCAGTTGAACCTTTTTGGGAGCTTGACTTCAGCATCTTGGATAGCTCCTTTGAAATAGGGACTAAAACCTGAAGCAGATTCACCATCCCGCTGACATGGAAGCCACCAGTTTCCTCAGCTTACTTGTGACATTTTGTGTCTGAGAAACAAGTAGCAAGTGGAGTGCCTACAAGCTTGATCTACATTTTGTAAAACTAAGCTCCAAGTTCCTCAAAGTCAAGAGGACTTCTTAAAATCACCATCATCATCACCCAGTCCATGACAGCCTAAGTTATTTTTCTCCCAGGGTGTGGACGTATGTGGCAAAGGGGACAAATAGGCTATCTCCAGCTTGTTAAAGCAAAGCCTTTACTATGTAGGTGGGACTTGTGGCTCTACAGCTATTATCGGACTGCAGTTTCTATCACCCAAGGACTGACCCAATCATTTGTCAGAGTGAGCTGGTTGCCTCAGACAGAAGGATGTAAGAAGCAACAAAGGGAATCATTCCCCCACCTCCACACTGGGAAGGTCTCCACTGCTATGACCTGGATTTTCCCTCTGTTCTCAGCTGTCTTCTCTCCCACCTGGGATGGATTCATCTTCTCTTTCTCTGCTCACTCACTTCCTTTCTTGCGCAACTCCTCCTTGCCATTGCTGTTCACCCACTCACTTGTCCTCTGTATAAAGAAGTACCAGCTAATCAAAGGAACTGACAATTTTTTACACAGAGCTTTGCAAGGCCAAACCAGCCCTTTTTGGTTGGCCAGGAAGTTGAGGAGAGAGGCGTGGACATGGTGTGTGTGTGTGTGCAGTGACCATATCCACAGGCAGCAGGTGCAAAGATGGAGGCAGCTTCTGTAGTGCTCCTCATGTCTCAAGTAGTGGCTGAACTTAAGCAGCTGCTGTATTAGCCCAATCCTTCAGAGCTAGCAGGAGGGATCATGCATGCCAAAGTCCCACAGCAGCCAAAGGCCTCCAAGTTCTCCACTCCTACTTTAAAAAGTCTTGTATGGCATCAAGTTTTCCTTATCTGTCTTCTACTCCCCACCCCATGGTGCCGTCTGAAGCCAGCTGCATCTCCAGCTGCATAGCAGGAGCCGCTTTCCATCCAGTTGAGCCACACAAAGATCTGATAGACATTTACATTTGGCACTTAAGTAAGACAAAGCTTTATATAAAATGCCAGCCTTTCAGAATGGTTTATATTAGAATCCCAGCCCTTCCATGGCATAAATACCTGGCATCCTGTTCCATTATACAATTGGGCGTATGACTGTAATTATTCAACAAAAGAGTATGTTGTTTATCTGATCTTTTGCCCGGCTGCGCACTGCATTGTTTCATATCAGTCGCTTTTTGTTCTCATGGAAAGTATGTTTTCATTACAAATGCCCAACTTGAAATGATGACCTAGTGCTCTTTGATATTTATTTAATATTTCATAAGAACAGATGTTTCTTTCATGGTGTGGTCAGCATTACTTAAGGTGTGGGCCTAGGTCCAAATTGATGTGGGCCCAGCAGAAGATCTACTTATATACAGCACTCTCCCTCAATCAACTCTTTCAGAGCCAGTGTTGCAAGGTAGAATCCTTGGCCAACTGATTCCGCCTAACGGTCCAGGTACTGATCTTGACATGCCTCAGACCAGAATTTAGAAAAGTTACATTTTGGAACTATAATTTCAAGACTTTCATGCTCAGCATGAGTGAGGAGCTTTGGAGTTGTAGTTCTGAATTTACATTTCCAATCTCTGCCCCTAAGTATGATTGGAAACATGGGGGCAATGGGAGGGAGAGAGCTCTGATTGTCATAGCAATGAAGAATATATAGTGAAAGTGTGGAAGGCATATACTTTTCTGCTTCCATCCTCTTCTGCTACTGTATTTCTGCAGAGCCTTTGCGCTGGAGTTTTATGACAATTATAAGAGAGATTTCTGCAAATCTGTGAGCTTTCAGAGGATGGCAGAATCACACAACATCCTCCAACAGAGTCATGGAAATCCAGCTCCTAAGTGTCACAATTTTCAGATACTTCTCAAAGAGCCTATAGAATAAACTACTTGAATGCATGTTGCAGGTGGCAAAAGATTCCAATCAAACAAAAGCTGAGAAGCACTGTTTTTGTGGCCATTGGGGCTGATGACATCACAGACGTTTCCACACACAGCCAAACAATCCTGATTTTCTGTTCCACAGATGGAATGGTGAGACATTTTCTTGGATTTATGCAAATGGAAAACTCTTGGGTAGAAGTCATTCCAACAGTTTTGCTTCAGTAGATGGCTGGGTCAATCCCAAAGAAGAGTGAGAAAAAGAAACTCATTGCCCAGGGCTGTGATAGTGCATGAGAAGTGCAGAGTGTAGAAGAAAACCAATGACATATTTCCCCAAGGCTCACTCCATTCACTCCTGTGCATATCAGCTGAACCTGAACATGCAGTAGTCAGCAGCCTCTCACCCATTGCAGAAGTGCAGATCTTCTTCTCAGAGTTTTTCTGGATTCCTGTAGTTCTTTTCCCAAATGCAAAGAGAAAGGAAGTTCTGGAGGAAGTTGTAAGAAGGTTTTCTCAATCATGGCAGGCATAGTGGAATTTTGACTTCAGAACCAAGAATGTGATGTTCAAGAAAGAGAAGAAACTATTGGATGGTTTCAGACCAGAACTGTACCTTTCTCTACAAAGTTGTCTCTGCCCAGTCTCTGAAAAGCCACAAAACTAGAATCATAACCATAACACAATGGCCTGATCAATAGGTTCTTCTTCATTTTTTCCCATGCCAAATATTCTTAATATCTTCCTTCAGTGTCCCATCCTGCACTTTATCATGCTTTCAGAACACATAAGGCCAGTTTCACCAGCCTCTCCAAACCCAAAGGACAGCACAGAATTTATTTCTTGAAGTTATGGAATGTTCTTCCCTTGGAAGCCAAGAAGCGTGGAATATCCTCTTTTTGGAAGTTTTACTGACATAGACTGGCCTTTATTTCAGCAAGAGATTTAAAACTAGCTGTTCACCCAAACACTCAATGCCTCCTGGGATCATAGTTTGGTTTGCATCAATTTACTCATTTTGTTTTGATTTAGAATACTTTTTTTTTTAGCAAATGTTTTAGATTGTTTTGACGAGATTTTGGTTGCAGCACACTCAAGTCCAGAAATACTTTAATTTATAAATAAAATATAGAGGTTCATGACCAACCTTCTGGTTCTTGTGGAAGTGTTTATTGGCTGGGTGTAAGGTTCCTCCCAAAACCTGTTCTGCTAGAACTGAGTGTGAGCACACACAGCTATTCTGAGCAAAGATAGGAGCCTCTTCTCTATTTCCATATAATATCCCTAGCTTATGTCCTTCAGATATTGAGAATGGTGTCTGGTTGTTCCCCTGTAAATAGGATGGCAAATGTATTCCAGGTTTTGGCCTGAACTTTAAAGAAATTATCCAAGGTGCTGAATCCTGTCCCCACAGTACTTCTTCACTTTAAAAAGCAATTTCAAGCTTTGAATGCTATGTAGACAGCACTATTTTAGCTGCCTGCTGTAAAAGGGTAAAAGAAATGGGGCCAGCCTAACTTCCTTGGGCAGGGAGTTCCACAGTCGAGGCACCACTACACAGAAAGCCCTGTTATGTATACCGACCAGCCTAACTTCATGAAGTGTTGGGACACACAACAGAGTCACTTCTGAAGATCTCAAATTTCTGGTAGGCTTATATGGGAGGAGGTGGATCCTTTTTGCACAGCATTTGCCATACGAAAGGATCCCTGGAGCGTCGCGTGATTGTGAGGAGTGGTCCACACAACGCACTCGTGCGATGTCCAGGGGCTGGCAGGTGCCTATCATGCACTATTTCATTTTCGTCTTTGAGCTGAAAATGGTACGCGATCGCGCATCGCTCTGGGGCCCTGCGTGCATTTACTGTGCATGTGGAGCTCCGGAGCCATGGCACTCATGCTTCCTGCCCCAGCGCAGCCTCGGAAAATCCCAGGCTGCACTGTGGAAGGAAGAGGAGGGGCTCTCACACTACCTGCTCGCAAGCAGGCAGCAGCTGCGGAGTTGAAGCAACGGGGACGCGAGAGCCTCTCGCAAGAGGCCGCTTGCACAATCCCCACATCTCATAGGGCTTTGTATGTCAACACCAGAATGTTTAAAATTTCAACCAATACCTGGAGTGGATTCAAAATCCCACTAACATGGAACCACCAGCCACCACTGGAGTCATCAGCCACTATCCACCACCACAAGAATTGGTGGCAATGTAGGTATAGCTCACTTTGCCTCTAGTAATCACCATGGCCTTGCCTCTGTGACCCCACCCTCCGTCTCATCAGTTCCACTAGGAACTAGCCACCAATGTAGGATGTTTTCAAACAGATTTGGACAGAAGACTGGAAAGGGATTACTGTTGCACAAGCAGAAGTCTGTTAGTGCTGCATTCAGTTGCTAGTGCATAGCTGGTGTTATCACCCATAGCACAACATAGCTATCATTCAATTGGTTTGCACTGATTTGCCTGAACTGGTTGTTAAAATTGTTGCAAGACACAGAGGCTGGGGAAATTAAAAAGGGAGTAGCCAGGAGTAGCAAAGGGGAAGGGAAGAAAAGGCCAGAGAGGAAGTGGAGGATGAAGAGGTGAGAGTGTCATAGAAGAGGAAAAGACTGGGTCCTTTGGAGCCATATGAGGAGAACAGGGAACGTGGGTATGTTAAGTACACTGCCACTGAGAACAGCTGCTGCCAAAGAGCTACAGGAAATACCTTCCAGAAGTACAGATGGAGGACCATGGAGGCCACAAGCATCTCCAGGGGAAAGGAGACTGGTGGGACACATTTACATACACGAAAATTTTGATGCAGAAAAGAAAAAAAGAAAAAGGAAGAAAGACAGAACTAGTTGTTAATTATTTTGAATGACACCACTGCCCACAGCCATCAACAGCATATTAATCAAGTGACTGATGGGTAAATGGAAGCAAAAGCTTCAGAGTAGCTGCTCACTGAAACAGCTTGTTTGAGAAGTACTTTGTCTGAGATGATAAGAAAATCCTGGCTGTGGCATTGCATCTTGGACAACCATTCACATAGGCAAACAAACTCTTCATGCTGCTGCAATCAAGAAATCAACATACTTATTTGAACCGGATCTGGCAGCTGAACATTCAGACTTTCATAGGTCAACATCTATATACAAAAGCAGTGAGCAGCAGTTTTGACACATCCAGGGGCTAGTTCCCTGATTCTTAAAGCACCATTTGTTGTACCCTCACTGCACAGCTGAAATTCAGCAGCACACTAGAAATGCTGCCTCAAAGCAAGCAGACAGTGATTATTTTAGAGAGGATTTCATGGTTTGCTGCTGAAGTTTGATAACAAACCCTGAAAAAAAAAAAAACCTTAAAATGGGTTCAAAGTTTACTGATGAAATTCAGTAGCATGGTGGAGGAAGACGGGGCTAAGGCCTACAATGTAGCCTGCATGAGATGTTTATTGTTGTTGTGTGCCTTCAAGTCATTTCTGACTTAGGCCATTTCCATACAGGTTAAAAAAAAACAACGGTGCAGTGCATCCTCCACGGAGGACGTCTGCACCTTGGAGCGGACTGGGTCTGGACTACTTAGCATAGATCCGCACCTCAGTCTGCTCCGGAGCAACCCCAAGTGGTCCTCCAGCATGTTTTTGAAAAACCTGATTTTTCAGGTTTTTCAAAATGCCGGTGCGCACCAATGTATGCCTGCTCTCCAATGCAGATTTACAGGCTCGCATCAATGCGAGCCTGCAATCTGCGGAGGGTGGGCTTTAGGCTGGCGAGCTTCAGCAGTTGGTCATGACCCACGACCAACCAGAAGCCGCTATTTTGGATTTGCGATCACACACTGCTCCTCCTCGCCCCGGACTGGACCAGACCGGACCAAAAGAAGATCCAGTGAGTAGCGGCAGGGAGCGATTCCCTCGCCGCATGTGGAAATGGCCTTACAGTGACTGTAAAGTGCACCTATCAAAGGGTTTTCTGTGGCTGACAGTATGACACACCCAAGGTCAACCCATGAGTTTCCATGGCCAGGCGAGGAATCAAACCCTGGTCTCTAGAATTGTCGTCCAAAACCCAAACCAGTAACCGTGCTGGACCTCTGTGAGATGTTGCCCATCCACAATGTACTACATCGTATTCTATGGTAATCCAGAGTAATAGACAGGTGTGTAGCTACAGCAGGACAAAATGAGGACATTGTCCCCCCAATAAGAATACTGCTCCCCCTGAAATCTTCCTTCATAATTTCTATCACTGGAGAAAGCACAACATTGACAATCGTTCACCCTTAAAAAGTTTTCTACTTGTTGTATGTCACATTCCCTTGGAAACTTTGCCCCTTTTCTTGGGATACCTCAATTTTATTTCTCAGTGTTCAGCTGAAGTTTGTAATCACTGCAATGATAGAAATTTGGGGACCAAGGGGAAAAAAATCATGGGGGGGAGACCACTGTTAATGAGAGCATAAAATCCTAATTTTGCTTCCCTCCCACACCTGCTACGACCCTGGCAATAGATGTACTTTCTCAATCACAGCAAAACATTTGTTTCACTTGTTTCGATTGCAATGAAACATTGATTTTGCTCCAGTAGCAACACTGGGAGCAGAATGAAGGGACACATGCACTTACAAACCACAGTTCTAAAATCACAGCTAACAGCAGGTGCAGATGTTTCACCGGTGGGTGTGATGATCTCTCCTCTTGGGTGTTACAGTTACTTAGGTCTCTCAACAAACTCTGGTAAGATACAAGCTGCTGGATGTAAGACACAAAAGGAAAGAGTTCTGCCAACATTTTTTGGATTTGTTTTTTAGCATGGCTAAGTCAGTTTGCAGGGAGCATTTTACAATGTGTCCATTGCAGTCCAAGACCACATTTGATTAATGTCATACACACTAAAGTTTCAAGTAGGTCACTTGGCTTGAGGCTGCAGTGTTAAGCTTTAATTTATTACTGTCAGTAGAACAAGCAAAATAATAATAATCTCAGACTGTTACTTAGTACTGAGGTCTGCACTATGACTTTACTACTTGTGCATGGACAGAAACAAAAAGCAGATGCTTTCTCGTGAATGCGGGAAACTAAGTACTATATCAAATACATTTTTGTTGTAACATTAATGACACAACAGGTTATATCGGTAAAGGTATAACAGTTTTCAGAATATGAAACATTCCTGTACTGAGTTTGGTTTATTTTCTTTGCTTGGCTTTTGTTGTTTAAGAATATTGACTGTCATTCATATTGCAGCTACAGATATCTAACCATGAGTTATGGATCCATAACTGTTTTGTATTCAGTAAAACTAGTCTTCTTGCACAACTATGTAAACACCACTTCCAGCACCCTCCTTAAGAGCCAGCAGCCGTATAGGATGAAAGAAGTTAGTTCAACTTTTGATTGGGGAACAAAGAGGATGAAATTTCCACCATGAACCCACCAGCAACTGAGGCCGAGACAATTAGAAGTAGAAATCCCTGGCCCTTTTCACACCGTAGCTTGATAGGGTGATGAACTAGAGCCCTCACGCTATTACAAACATTGCAAGAGAGCCCCTTGCATGCCGCACACAGTAGGGCACAGTAGGCTCTTCCGCATGTCGGTGTCCTGGGCCACACCCAGGCCCCACCCTGTCCCCGTCCCACCGGCCCTGGCTGTTTCATACTATGTTGGTAACATGCTAACATGCTAACGTGCTAACGATAGCACCAGGTTTGGGGGGAAAAAACACAGACGCAGCCCTGGTGTGGCCACTCGCGGTGGCGCATCATGCGGTGTTCCCTGCTGTGATGGGGGTAGCGGCCAGCCTGCTGCTGGGCGGAGCGTCCCAGGGAGCTGTGGCGTGAGGGACAGGCAGCAGGGACTGCCCACACCCCGCCCATTCCCGGGTCCTTCCTGGAAGCACACCGGACGATGGCTCCATAGGCCCTCTGGTCGCGCAACCGATGCGTGAAAGGGAGGTTATTTTCACCTTTCAGGCGAAAATAAGAAAACACGCTATCAGCACTATCCATGGCTGTGATAGCACCTGGTTCGCCAGAACGTCATGTGGTACGGCGGCTCGTGAAGGGGGGAGGGAGCCTGCTTAATACACTTTAAAAATGCCATGAGAAAAGGGCCCCTGTCTCAGCCTTGCTTGCTGGCAGGAGGGGAGTGGAAATATTCTCTTTTTTTATGCCCTGATCAGAAGTTGGACAGTCCTCCTTCACCCAGTCTGGATCCTGGCTCTTAAGGTAGGTAGGAGGGCATTCAGGCCAGGAGACATTACTTAGTTTATGCACAGTAGATATAAAATATTGGTCTATATCATCATCATCTCCTCCTCTACCACCACCACCACTACCTCATCATCTAGTTATACCTACAGTTCATTCAATCCTTGGCAATATGTTGATTGAGCAGGATTCTTTGCATGTCTTTCTACCTGTATAAGGAATAGCAGCTGCACTCCTACCACCACCACCAACCTTGTACAAGGATTGCGTAAAAGAAATAAAAAGAAAACACACATTTTCTCATTCTGACTGAGGCCTTTTCCTCACAGGGGAATTAAAACAGCGCAGTGCGTCCTCTACAGAGGTCGTCTGCACCTTGGAGCAGATTAGATTCAGACTACTTACCGGAGATCCGCACGTCAGTCTGCTCTGCCCTCAACTGGTCCTCCAGCACACTTTTTAAAGACTGGAAAAAAGAGGTTTCTCTTTTTTCCGGAGCGTGCCATTGCGTGCCTGCTCCCTTGTGCAGATTCGCAGGCTTGCACCAGTGAGTGCCTGCAATCTGCAGAGGGCAGGCTTTAGGCGTGGTGAGCTTCGCGGTTTGTTGGGACCCACAACCAACCAGAAGCCACCATTTTGGAAGCCAGAGCAGTGCAGATGTAAGACCTCGCACTGCTTTGATTCACCCGGGACCAGACCAGGGAGCCAGAAGATCTGGTAAGTAACGGCATGGAGCAATTCCCTCACCTCGTGCGGAAATGGGCTGAGAAAGGCTGCCTTGACACATCAAAAAATCTCATTAGAAAAAAGTTCAAGTGCTCTAAGAATTTGCACATTTTTAGACTTTTTACAGGAAAAAAAAATCCAAAAGTGGGGACTGCAGAAAATAGTACATTTTTTCCCAAATTGCTGTTCTTCTAGAAATGACCTCTTTAGGGAAAAAATGTGAAAAATGTGTGAAAATTCTCAAATTCTTACTCTGTAGTTAGAAGATTTTTTAATTCTCTGTTCATGCGCATAAGACCAATTCCACACTACACTGATAATAGTGCTATTATTCCACTTTCATCCTGGGGTTTGCCATTTTGCCAGAGAGCTCTTTGGCCTTAGTAGACTACAAATCTCAGAATTCCACAGGATGTTGAAAGTGGAACAATAATACTATAACAGTGTAGGGAGGAAATGGCCTAAAAGTCCCAGGAAAAAGGGCCCTTGTTTAGGGCAGCATGCCATTTTGAGTGTCCAATTATAGTGGCATGTCTTGACAGGTCAGAAACACAGTTTTGTCATTTTAAGCCAGATGCATATCATAAGAAATTTATATTTATACCAGACTGTGGTATCATACTAGATTTATATTGATATAAGATCTGCATGATATTTCAGTTTTGTGATTTCATATGGATTTGTGTTTTTTAACAAAAGGAAATTATCATCATCACTAACACCATCATATGTCAATTACTGGCATACACGGTTTACTTCTAAAATGTCCTCTAAACTATCATCTTTGTCAAACAATCTTCTGGAACTAGGATGGCCTTTTTGTCATGAATAAAGTCTGGTGATATGATATTATTCAGCTCAGCTTCCATGCTTCTTCTTTCTCCTTCTCTCCCTCCCTCCTTCTACCTCTCTGTAAACCTTTTCAAATCATCACATCTTGGCATCTGGTTGTTGGCGTCGTCTAAAGGTCTACTCCCTGGGACAAATGTTCAGTCTGTACAATAGTTGGCATTCTGTTGGGTTGTTTACATTATTCAACAGAGTTTTATAATATCAACACAAATGATCTCTGCCCTAGTCAGGTGTTTCCTAATAAATAATGGCAGGGAAATATAAAATCGTCTTTCACCTTCAATTTCAGCTTGTAATTCATATTTGAAAGATTCCTCCCTCAGGACTAGTTTTGCCAAATGGATATCCAACCTCTCATCGCCTTCCTACCCCCATATGAGCCATTCACATGCACTCATCACTACTAGAACCCAAGTAATTATACTTAAGACCATGTGTTTTTGTGATGGATGCCAGGTGCAGTATTAAGAAACACCACTGAAAACAGATGTAGTGCAATGATAATGTGAGCCCAGCTGGATCTTTGTTGATGAGGGGGTTTGCTTATGATGGAGAGGGTTTCTTGGCTTAGGAGCACATGTTCCAAGGGTGGCAGTCTCCTTGAACATCAGTAGTTTGGCTTTGTTGATACCTTTCTATTGCAGCTCTGCTTCTAAAAAGCTCAGTGCATGGGTGTTTGATCTTTCATGATGAGTCAGAAAACATACTGTGATCCATACATATGACATTCTCTTTCTCTCTTTCTCTCTCCCCCATAGCACCAAGATTCTGAGAAATGTTGACAATAAAAAGGATAAAGTTTCTTTATTTTACAGCACCACTGGAAGCCAAAATAAGCAGAGGGGAGACATACTTCCAGGAATGAGAGAATCTTCTTTCTTTCTTTCTTTCTCTCTTTCTTTCTTTCTTTCTTTCTTTCTTTCTTTCTTTCTTTCTTTCTTTCCTTCCTTCCTTCCTTCCTTCCTTTGAGGATACTAGCTGCTGCTAATGACTCTCTGAGGTAACAGCTATTTATTCCTTAGTGGTATTGTGGGCTCTTTGGCAGGTCATTATGAGCAAATGGTTTATTGAAAATTGTATATCTGGTTTGCGTAATTGTTGCCTGAAAAGCTAAATAAAATATGAAGGAAAAGGGAAATGTCCAGAAAAACTGGCTCTTTGATTTGATTTGTTAAAGTTTGTGACAGGACAGTCCTATGTATGTCTACTCCAAAGCAAGTCCCATTGGGTTCAATGAGATTTCCCTCCAGGTAAGTATCTACAGGACTGCAGCCTGAGATTCTGTGCCTCTGAATGAACATGTTTTAGTCTGGTCGGAACCAAACAATCTCTAGAAATGTCCAGCCCTGTCAAGAAGAACATTAAAAGCACAGTCTAGTTGCATTTTTACCTTTAGTAATCAAAAGAAATAACAAGTTTTTCAGTCTTCTGATAACATGATGTGAATGGGAGCATAACCTTTAGGTCTGATAGCATTAATGTACTAAAACACACACAGGATGGGAAGGCGCCAAGCGGCAGGCTTACTCTTCTAATCAGCTGTGTCTGTGATAAAGAAGGAAGTAAGCTGGAAGTAGGAAGCCTTGGACACTTCTAATAATCCCCAGGACTCCAGCTCTTGGATAGTTTTGTTGTGATTTCTGGATTTGGGCCAAACTCGGGCCTGAGAAGGAAGTTAAAGTAATTATTAACTAGTTGACGATATGTTTATTACTGGGTCTACACAGTTGCTAGGGCACAGAGAGACAGGGCCATTCCTCACTAAAACTTTGAGCAATATAACTTCAAACTGTAGCTCAGTGGCACTCTATTTCATGAGGTTTTAGGGCCAAACCGTGTGACTACAAGTGAGATTGGCCTTTGTGGTATCAAAGTGACAACGCTGGTAAGGACTGGGAAGCATATTAGAAAATGTGTGAGAGAGACAATAGTGGATCTCTCTGGCAAAGAAATCACTACCATTCTCAGAGGATAATCTGGGCCTGGAATTTGGGTAACAAACCCAGCATTTAGATAAAATTTGGCTAACTAGGCAACCTGAACCAAAAGAAAACAACAGCAGCAGCAATAATAAAGTATCCTTCGCAGGCTCATATCTCATGTTATCTTCCTGGAGCATATATGACATTTGGGGAGTTTTTTCCACGCCCTGTGCAACTGCTGGGTTTGTGAGAAGCAATTTGCCATTTCTTAGGGTTTTCCCCCTATTTTCTCTGCCGCTACTATCAGGCTTTGTATAACAAGAAGGTTCACAAGTTTCAGTGCTACCCACTCCCATTCCCTGTCTCACTCTGGATGGCAGGATGGAACCCAGTGCCTGCACTCCAGTCCCCTTGCTCCTGGCTTTCAATGTACCAATATTACACAAGGGCAACATGCAGACATGCGCCCTAAGGCTGGAACAGACAGTCCTACCAATATGTTATAGTGCTATTATTCCACTTTCAACATCCTGTGGAATTCTGGGGTTTTGCAGTTTACTGAGGCCCAAGAGCTCTCTGGCTGAGAATTCTAAATGCCCCTCCCTAAACTGCAAACCTCAGGATTCCATAGGATCTTGAAAGTGGAATAATAGCAATATAACAGCGTAGTGCAGAAATGGCCCCAGAGAACCACAGCAATTCCCTATGACTTCAGAAGCTTCCCTGACAGCTAGCAACCCTGTCCCCATGCAAACATTAAAATAACTGCATGAAGAGCAGCTAGGACGGGTATAGTGTGGTCTGGACTAGACTAATATTTGGAACATATTATCTGATCTCAAGCTTCAAATCTTTTACTTATCAAGCATTTTTCTTTTTTTCAAAAAAACTTTGCTTCCCTTAATTGTTGATTTATTATTTGAATTTCTTCAGCTGTTAAAATAAGGTTGTATTTTTTTCTGAATGTAAACATTTTAATACCACCTTAGGTAAATGTGATCTGTATTACGCACATTCCTTGTGGACATCTATTACTTTAGTAGTATATATTTTGTTGTTATTAATACTAAGTGAGGTGCTATACATAATGGGTTGGATCAAAACTGAATGCATCAATTGAAATCAATGAAGCTGGATTTATTAATGATTAATTTAGGTTTGATTAATCCCTGTGCTGTAAGCTTTGTTAAGTCTGGAATGAACCCATTAATTCTGACTTTATTATTTTGGGAAAATCATCACCATTCTTCAGTCTTACGTAAGTTACAGTTTCTGATCCATGTGTTATGCAAAACTGACCAATCCAACATACAGAATTCAGTACATCTAAAACTATACTAAATTACAGGCCAAATGGTCAGTAAGCATATTTATGTGGTTTTGCTGTGATACTTTCATGCTACTGTAACTGACTGGAACCAAAATGAACATCTTGCCTCTACGTTACTCCTGAATCATAGGAATAAATTCTATCCTACATCATATCATGCAATGACTTCTCTATGCAATAAGGAACATAATTTTTCAATATTATCATCTTCAAAGAAAACAACAAGTAATTTTAGCTATTTTCTTTCCACAACAAGGAAGTCTAAAACCTGTGCCATTTTAGAAGACTGTGGGTCTTTCACACTGTTATACCACTATTATTCCACTTTCAACATCCGACGGAATCCTGGGGTTTGCAATTTAGGGAAGGGCATTTAGAATTCTCAGCCAGATTGCTCTTTGGCCTCAGTTAAACTACAAACCCAAGGATTCAACATGATATTGAAAGTGGAATAATAGCACTATAACAGTATAGTGTGGAACAGCCTTATTTGTAATCTAGAACTTTTTTTCTGTACAAAATTCACATATGGATTTTTCTGAAGAAACGAACATCTTCTGCACAGGAAACAGCACTTTCTGTGCAGAAATATTATTTTCTGTGCAGAAAATGCCATCTTCATAGAAAATGCTGTGGTTGGGGAAGTGCCCTGCACGAAGTATGCATATGTTTTTTGCAGAGAAAACAATTTTTTGAATAGGAAATCACATATTCTGCACAGAAAATAATATTTCTGTGTAGAAAAGCTCTTTCCTGTGCCAGAAAGGAAGGAAGGAAGGAAGGAAGGAAGGAAGGAAGGAAGGAAGGAAGGAAGGAAGAAAGAAAGAAAGAAAGAAAGAAAGAAAGAAAGAAAGAAAGAAAGAAAGAAAGAAAGAGAATTTTTGCAGAGAATAAGTGTGAAGATTCTTACCAGTCCAGGACTCTCCTTGTCAGGGAGTCCCAACACTAGAGAAACTCCTTTTTCTACCATTTTTAAATGTTCCTTTGATCTCTAAATATGCAGCATAGAAAGAAAAGACAGCTGATGTGATTCAGAAGTAGTGGGTTATCTGCAGCCACAGCAGTGGTGAATCCACTCATGGTTTTATGGCTGTTGAGGTAAAAGTAAGAGGAGATCCTAAAGCAGATACAGGCTGGCAATTCTTATCCATAAGCAAGGGCCAAATAGGCATGATGCCCAAGGCACACTCTTTCTTTCCCTGCTTTGGAGCCAAGAAAATCCCAATTCTGAAGCTAGTATTTTCTTGGGAGGGGATATCTCCTTTTGTCATCAGGGCAAGAAAGAAATATTTTCTCTCTATACACCAGCTATGGTCTCTACTGTTCCCAGCTGTGTCCTTCAACAGATATTATTTGCATTTAAAAATGAACAACATCAGTTTGTTTCTGCTTCTGAACATCAGAAGCAGATACACATTTAAAATGACTTCTGCCTTGGGCTGTGATGTTAGAGAAACCAAAATATTAAAGTTGTGAGGACTCTGACTTCAGTTCATTGCCTTACACTGAACTGCTGTAGTGTCAGAGAATGTCCATGGCCCTTTCTGTATCTTACCTTTTGCCAAAGCCATCTGTTACTGCAGTTTAGGCCTCCTTGGAAATACCCCTAGATATCACTTTGATATCATAATTCGGCCTCACCATACCACCCCCCTCCACTTGTTTGTGAGGTCTCCGGACAAGCACGAAACTAGGCTCGGCACTTAACTGCTGAAATATTCTCAAACAATACAGGCACGCCAGAAATAGCCAGATCACAGCTTCAGGGACCTCCCTGGCAAACACCACATTATGTATGCATGCTGTGTACAAAGGACTCCCTGCCCCGAGCAGGTAACTTGACAAGCTAGAAGCTTAAATGCCAATCACTGAGCATTTGCATACAGTCTGCCTCTTTGTCAGTTCAGACTCAATCATACTAAATTGTGACCTTTCGGAGACATTGTCTCGCACCCAAAACTCATTGTTGTCCCCGAGTAAGGCATAGCCTGCAGTCACACTTCTCCCTATAAAAACCCCTGATTCTGAGACCCCCCTCGGATTGCTCCTGAGTTCCATCCGCCTTGCTGCCACTTTGCTTGGCAAGCTTCCCCTCAGTTCCACGTGCTGAGATACATCAAACCCCTGCATTGCTCTCTATCTTCCTCCGGGCTTCAGGAACAGGTGTCGTATCACCTGAACCAACTATCCCTCTGATAATCCCGCTATCTCACTCACACCTTTATTTTCCTTAGTTATCTGTGTGCGTGTGTTGCTTACATTGTATGCCTGCGTTTAATAAAGATCATTCATTATTTTCAAACCGGTGCGCTCCTTAACTTGGCCTGACCCTGTAAACACTGGGTTAGAAGATCCTGCTAAGTTACCCTGCCTCTCATAAGGCTAAAGCAGTGCTCTGAGCTAATTTTCTCCACCTATAGTTGAGCACATTTTGGTGTCCCTTCCGGGACCCCCAGTGAAAAGGGCAACACATCCCATGGGGATCCCGACGTTGGCTCTCCTGAGAGGGGAGCATAACAGAAGTGCTCCCCTCCACACCGGCTGCCTGCTGGAAGGAAGGAAATGTGATGGCCCCACCCATCCCTTCCACAGGGCAGCCCAGCACTTTCCCAGGCCACACTGGGGGAGGAAGTGTAGCCATTACACTTCCTGACCCTCTGCACAGCAGGTAAGTGCAGGAGGGCAGTGAGGAGACTGTGCAATTCCAGTTTATTGACAGGAAAAACTCATCAAGGATTTACTCCTCAATTGTGATGGGTGGCGACAGGATTGCGACAGGCTTGCAACAACATCATGCAGAACCATTGTCGCTGTCCCATCACGATCCCATTGCCATTGCAGGTTGGAAGTGGGGTGCAGAAAGGGTCCATCATAGGGTTTCCAAGTTGGCAACATCCCAGGTCTGACACATAAAGGCCAAAACCTGAGATTGGGGATGTCATAAGGTTAGCCATTTGTGGTATCACAGGGGGTTGGCCCTGATA
This sequence comes from Iguana delicatissima, assembly GCA_948472985.1. NCBI lineage: Eukaryota > Metazoa > Chordata > Lepidosauria > Squamata > Iguanidae > Iguana > Iguana delicatissima. The sequence continues at coordinate 424,235 of CAOKZL010000310.1, forward strand.
ATGCTATTAGGCATGATATATTGATTCATTAATGCATGATACATGCATTATAGTGATGCCATTAGCCATGATACATCAAAGTTGCTCAGAATATACCAATCAAATAAAAAATGCCTAGTGAAAAAGTATGTGTGAGAAAGCGTGTATAACACTTTTCAAGGCATTGCCCTGAGATTCTTCCCTCTTACCCCAAGGACAGGAGACTTTGATCCAGGCTTGCAACTCAGATCTGGGAACCCTAGCCCATGAACATTCTATATGCTTAGGAGTATCCTGTCGGAACAAAAATCACAGAGACAAAAAGATCTGTATCGGTGAGAAGAGCTGTGAAAAAGTAAGGCGGTCTCTTGTTTAGAATAAACTAATTGGAAATAAATGTTTGTAAGAATTTTCATATGCCTCTGTTTGTCCAGGCATAATTCTATTATTTGCTGCCTGTTCCTGTCAACGCAGAACACAAAAATGGAAACACTTTAAAGCCTCTCATGGTGATTTTAATTGAATAATTGCATTTCTCATTAAAGTCCTCCTGGTGTTTATATGGATTTATCTTACTTAAACAAAGCAGCTTATCCACCATGAGAAGAACTCATTACTCAATATTAGAACTTATCTTCTGTCAATAGTAGACCTCTGCTTAGCAAAGCCTGTGTAATTTTTAACAGGTCCAAATGAAGAAGCCCTCACAGGAACAAAGTACATTTGATTCTAAAGTGTGGCAGGGAAGGCTAATTAGGGTTGATTGAGAGAATGTTTCTGGGCAGAGTAGCACTTCTGCCTGACTCCTTGTGGATAAGAGTGGCCTAGGGAGGCAACTATTAAGATGGTGCATGGAGATAATGACCAGAAATGCAGTCTGCTAGGTTCACTCTATTTCCAATTTTGCATGTATACTTCAGTGAGACTTTTGTAGAGGTTGAATGGAGAAAGCTATAGAAAGAAAATCAACTCACTTGAAATGTTGTGCTGGTGGAGAGTTCTGCAGATGCCATGGACCTCCAAAAAGACAAATCCGGGGTCCTAGAGCAAATTAAGCCTGAACTCTCCCTAGAAGCTAAAGAGACTGAGACTGTAGTACTCTGGACATATTATGAGGAGACAAGACTCATTAGAAAAGACAAAGTAGAAGGCAGTAGGAAAAGAGGAAAACCTTGTTATGGTGAACCAATTCAATCAATAAAGTTGGCCCTGGGTTTGCAAAACCTGAGCAGTACTGTTGATAACAGAGTGATTCAGAGGTATCTCATTCATAGAGTTACTATAAATCATAGCTTGATGGAGTTAAAAAAAAAAAGATGGCTATCTGGCCGTTTTGTAAGCCATCCACAAGCTGACTATACAGAAACCTATGCTACTCATGTATTTTGTTTAAACAATTCACAGAAATCTGCAGGCATTTATTCATCTGCAAGGTAACTTTCCTGCAAAGCAACCTCCCTATTAAAAGGAAATGCTTAGGTACTTGCTTCCCTTAAAACATGGGCAGCTACCTTGTACAAGTAGCTCAGCATCATTGACAGAAGCTGGCAGTGGTCTTCCAGGATTTCAGACACAGGTTTTTCTGTCCCAGACTCAGTGGGTACTGAAGTTGGGACAAGGGAAGGGTAACAGATCTAGCACTTCATGGGTGAATCCACTCCTGATTTTACCTCTGCTCCATGACCTTTAACATTTCACTGATGAAAACTAGGACACATGTGGCAAAATAAAATCAGAATATAGTCAAGATGGCAAAAGTTATTGATGAACACAAGGTGGGAAAGGCTGCAGCTGGTTGCTATTGCCTGAGCTTACAGAGCAAGGCAAGACACAGCTCCCTCTTCTCCTCTTCTGCCTGCTAATTTAATGCAAAGTGTTTTATACTTTGAACTACACCAGTTGATGTAAACTGAGGATGAAAAGAAAAAGTGGGAAGAGGAAAGAAAAACTGGCACATTTTAAAAGCAGCTAAAAAAAGGGGAATGGGGGAGGATTAAACAGGACTGTCCCTATTTAATCAGGACAGTTGGAAGATATATACCAGTTCACTATCCAAGTGGTGGCAGATCTGCTGGTTGGCCACGCCTGAGATCTTCATCATGCAAAGTGTGAGCTCTATCACACATCCCTTTTTTCCTTGGGTCCATAGCAGGCCAAGAATCAGTGTCCAGGAAACAACTGGCTCAACCTAACATGATGTCAGTTTTGATTTGGAAAATCTAGGAACAGTACAAGCCTCTTTCCTCAGACTGTGTTCAGTGTGGTTCCCATGTAAGGACTGGATCCAATTGCTAGAAGAGACTTATTGAATTAATCCCAGACACTTCTGTAAATCCTTTTGGACAATAAGTCTGCCTCAGTTGGGAGCATAATAGGATTTTGGCCTAAGTGTGGGAAGGGACTGTGGCCTAGATCTCAAGCAGCTGTAAATAAGAAAACTGCATTTTTGCAATTCAGCTCTATTGAACATGGCAAGAATTTTTTCCAAGTGAATAACATTCACATGGCTATTAATCAATTAAGAAGAAGCTTAATATTTCAAATGTGTTGAAACTGTCAGCTAGAGTTATTAAAATATGTGATGGGATAGAAAATTACAGATTATTTATACCTGCCATTTAATACAATGTATTCATAACAAAATTTTATGTATTTATTTATTTATTTAAGTTTGTTGCTTGGCATCTTGCTTACTGACTAGCTTCATAATTCTGTTTTACAATTAATCAGCTATCTGACTAATCTGCATTATAATCAATCTATTTTCTTATTAACTAGCTTTCAATTTATTACAAAGCAGCTTTGAATTAGATGCTTACTTGCTGTGCTTTTCTTTTATGATTAAAATTTTTTGCCCCATCTTTCCATAATCAGACTTCAGAAACCCTCAACATCAATTAAACATAAACAGAAGGGCTGATCAGAGTTAAATTCCTTTAAATCCTATTAATTTCAATAGTGCTCCCCAGACAGTCCTGTTTCTGCTCAGTATGTTTGTTACCACCGTGAACTGGCCTGGCCTTTGATAACCTTAGATATCATTTTTGATATCATAACTCGGCCCTGCTCTGCCACCAGCCAAGTGTTTGTGAGGCCACCGAACAAGCGCGAAGCTAGGCATGGCTATTCACATTTGTTTACACCAAGGCAAGCCAGAAACTGCCAGATCTGCTTTAGGGGACCTCCTGAAACAAACACCTTCATTATTAAAACAAAGAGACCTCTGCCCTGAGAGGACACCTTGGCGAGCTGAGTGCTTAACTGCCAAGCTAGCCACATCTACATACTGGCCATACTATTGTCAATTCGGACCATAACTCAATCATGTAAATTCTGACCTTTCGGAGACATTGTCTCCAGCCCAAAACTCATTGTTTTAGCCCAAGACCAGACTAGCCCACAGTCATGCCTTCCTCTAATAAAACCCCCCAGTTCTGAGAGCTCTTCGGAATGCTTGGACCTCTCGCTGGACTTTGCTGGACTTTAATCCCACCTTGCTGCCGCTTCTGCGAGCTCCCCTTGGCGGCCACGTCGAGTTTCCTTCTCTCCAATTGACCTCTACAGGACTGTGAGGAAGGTGACGTATCACCCATTTCCCCAAAACTCTTATTTCCTATTTCTTAGTTAGTAGTGAGGTTGTGTTTTCTTATTAACTTGCCTGCTTGCTAATAAATATTCTCGTTGCTATTTTAACTGGTTGTCTGCTCACTGACCTGACGCTGTATACATTGGGTAAGATCCCCGCTAAGTTACCCTGCCTCTCGTTAGCTAAGAGAGTCCTCCAGCTAATTTTCCCCATCTTGCTTGTGTTGATTTTGGTTATTTGGTGCCCCTCACGGGACCCCCAAGTCACAGGGTAACATGTTGATAGATATTGAAAGAGGCCATAGCATTTGTCTAGCAACAACCATCCCTGATGTTTAAAAGAAAGCTGGTACTCGGTCAAATTCCTCATTTGTGAAAACACTGTCCATCCCTTGATGCTGCCTCTACTGTGGGGAACCTCTGTTACTGCATTTTATGACTGTATTTTCCGTATATATCCCTAGAACTAAGAGAGGTGCCCTATTGTCACTAGCAGACTAGAAAACGGAGAAAAATGAGATTGTTCTGCTAAAGACAAGGGTTGTCCTGACTGTTTTTATTTATCATGTGGATTCAGAGTGACATTGACAGAAATTTAATTTATGTAATTGAGGAGACGAAGCGCTGAAGTAGACATCGTATACCAGATGCATTTAACGTTCACCTGACAGTTGCGATAGTTGTTTTAATGAAAATGAGATGGAGGATGAAGGAATAGAGGCTCACTAGCAGGAACGTCACAGTTTGAACAGAGTGAGCAGTGACTGGGAGAGGATGGGGAAAGTGCTGAACTTTTTCACTTCCTGGTATTGTCCTGTACAAAATCACACACTGAGGGGGTCTCAAAGGTTTTGAAATAGCAACATTGGCCACTAGTGTATTTCCAAACCAGATTCAAAGGGATGGGACTTAGCTCTACATGCCTCATGATGTGGAAATTGGAAGGAGCACATTCTTTCAGCAGGACCTGTGTGTATCCTGAGATGATCTTCAAAAGCTTGTTCCTTGTCTTCAAGAGGTTTTTAAGCTGGCAGTGGCACCAGTGGTGGATGGAGAGTTAACAGCACCCAGGGCAAGAGGGCGCGGTGACCAGCAGGGGTGGAATGACCAGTGGGCAGAAGTGGGTGGGGTGAGTGGGGGCAAGTGAGGGAGGAGCAAGTGGAGGTGGGTGGAGTGAGTGACGAGCAGAAGTGGGTGGGACAAGAAGTGGAAGTGGTTGGGGCTAACGGTGGAAGTGGGCATGACAAGCAGAGGAAGTGGGCAAGGCAAGTGGGGCAGATGGGGAAGGGGTCAGTGGAGGTGGGGGGGCAAGTGGTGGATGGAGGTGGGGGGGTAAATGGCAGAAGTGGATTGGGCAAACAGCAGCAGGGGAAGGGCAAACAGAGGGCAGAGGTGGGGGTGAATGGCGGGCGGAAGTGGGTGCGGCGAACAGCAGTGGGAGGCAGATAGGGAGATTCCTCTTTTTGTGCCCCCCCGACCTTGGTGCATGGGGCAGGCCCCCAGTTGCCCCACCCTAGATCTGCCTCTGAGTGACACACCGCTTTTTGAATGGCATTGCCGGGGAAGTTCATCTGAGCAAAACTTGGATTAGTTATATTTTAAATTACAGTTCTCAGAATAAAAGAGATTTACAAGTTCTGTACCTGTACTAAGTGCAAATCCTTAGTTTTTCCCAGGTTTTTGAAACTGAATTCAATAGCATAGGCGTTGTTTAGTTGTGGAACATTAGTGGTTTTGTCTTTTTCACTGCTCTGCCCCATGTTTCTGATTTAAATTTAATAGTTTTATTAACTTGTTAGCTTCTCTGGGAGTAGGACCACTGATGAGCAGTAAATCCCGTAAATAAATATCTCCACCATTTAATGTGTGCTTTAGAACAAAGAAGCCAGAGAAAGATCCTATAGATTCCACAGTTATAAATCATATGTTGTTGAAAAGCACTGCTGATTCCCAACATTTGGTATATTAACCTTATTTTTACTGTTCATAAATATTGAGTTCATATTTTCTACATTTTTTTTTAAAAAATGTATCCATAAGTTAATCCCCTTCATATAAATGGACCCATTTTCAATTGTCACTCAGCTCAGATTCCAAATGCCAATCTGAACAAAAAGATAGTGGCATGTCAGTGGAAAGACAAAATGAGAAAAAGAAGTATCTATGGTCTCTTTGGCAAGGAGTCCAGAGGCTGGTAGCAGCCACCAGGAAAACCGTTTCTCATGTCTCCGGCCATCCAGCATGGCTCCCAAGGTGTTGAAGCTAAGGGAATTTACTATCCTTGACCTCTTAAAACCTAGGCGAGCTTTAATGGTAGTAGATGGGCCTTTAAATAGGCTAGTATCAAGTTCTGTAGGGCTTTTATATGTAATAACCATCACTTTGATGCCCTTTCCGCACAGCATTTTCCATGCAAAAGGGCGCCTGGAGCATCATGCGATTGTGAGGAGTGATCTGCACAATGCACTCACAATCACACAATGCTCCAGGGGCCAGCAGGCGCCGATTGCACACCTTTTCATTTTAAGCTGGAAGCCAAAAATGGTGCACGATCGCGCATTGCTCCTGGGCCCCGCACACACTTGCCGTGCGTGCAGAGCCTCCGGACCCGTGCCAGCTGCACTTTCCTGCCCCAGCACAGCCTGGGAAACTCCCAGGCTGTGCTGAAGAGGCGGGGCCCTAGTGCTATCTGCTTGGGAGCAGGCAGCTCATGCAGAGCTGAAGCAGCGGGGACGCGAGAGCCTCTCGCTGGAGGCTGCTCGTCCAATCCCCACACCACAGGGCCAAAAAAAGCTAAGGTGTGGAAAGGGCCTGAGTTGTGCATGGAAACAAAGCAGCAGCCAGTGAATTTGTTGTAGTAAGGAAGTCTTTTTTTTCCCCCTCTGTAACCAAACTGATTCAACAGGCTGGCTGCAGCATTCTTGACAAACTCACATTTACAAACGTAGCCCCATAAAAAGTATATTACAATTATTGCCAATAGGATATAACTAAGGTATGTGTCACTGTGGCCAGATCCAACATCTCCAAGACAGGAAACAGTTGGCACGCTAACTGTGCAACATGTACACTTGGCCACTGGCCTTTAATTCAGGTTCCAATCCAGTTTCAGGGCTGAATCTGGGAGTGCACATAATGTGGGAACCTCAGTCTTCAAGGTTATAGGTCAAAAGGCTGTAATTCTGTAACAGGACACATGCTTCACTTGTAGGAGAACCCAAGAAGGTGGAAAGGCCACCATGTCAAATGCTGGGGATCTTCTGCCAGTCAGCATAGACCATAATGAATTAGTTGAACCAATGCTCTTATTTGATGAAGGAGAATTTCCTATATATGCTTTCAGAGCAAGATCTGGGACTGTGGTTGAAAAATTACTTCCTACTTTCTTTCCTGAGGAAGGACTTCAGTTGGGAATGTTACAGATAACTTCCACTGGAGTCATACTCTTATTATTTCTCCATCATCATGAGGGCTAGAGGCGCCTTTAAAAAAAAAATCTAGTGTTTGGACACTTTGCAATCAAATTGGGAAACGATTATCACTTCTGGGCCTGCTTCAAATTGGATAGTTATAATTAACCAAAAAGGTGGATCGGTCTCATTTCCTGTTATGATGGCAATGCCCAAACACCACACTAACTTGAAGAAGATGCAGAGTTGATATTGTTCAGAGCTCAAGGCATTTTTAAAGAATCCTGCTTCTGATTTAAATGATTCATGACTGGAAGCATTTCTTCTACACATAATCCTATGTGTAGAATAATCCATAATCCAGATTGAGGAGACAGTGATTTAAAAAAAAAAAAAAACACCAGGGAGCACATACAAAAAGGCAAATATATTTATAGACATTGTACGCCAGCTTTAGGGAGTATAGCTTGCGAGATGCTACTGTGGCCATTTCCACACTATCCTGCTATAGTACTATTATTCCACTTTCAACATCCTGTGCAATTGTACGGTTTGTAGTTTACTGAGGCCAAAAAGCTCTCTGGCTGAGTATTCTAAATGTCACTTCCTAAACTGTAAACACCAGGATTCCATAGGATGTTGGAAGTGGAATAATAGCACTATAGCAGTGTAGTGTGTAAATGGCCTGTGGTGTTCTTCATTTATTGGTTTGTGTGTGCATCTATTTCTCTCTGCTGTGTGTCTAAAAGTCTGAGACACACTATGCAAAAGATTGTATCTCCCTGTATGACCCTGCTCAGATCTTAAGACCTTCAGGGGAAGGTTTTCTCTAGGTCCTACTACCATCACAGAAATGCCTGGGGAGAAAATGAGAGACAGCCTTCTCAGTGACTGCTCTCAGATTGTGGAATTCCCCCTGCAGAAGGTTTGGTTGGCCCCCTTTCTCCTTTCCTTTCACCAACAGATAAGGACATTTTTATTCAGCCTGGCCTTTGGCTTATAATTTATGAGGCTAAATGGAGAGGCATTTTTATCTGTTTTTTTAAATCTTTTTATCCTTTTTACTGTGTTTTGTATATTCTATTGTTTTAATCTTATCTTTTTTTAACTGGGAAAAAAACCTTGTTTTTAAAATATCGGTGAGCTGCCTTGGATCTTGTTTAAGGAGGGTTAATAAACACACACACACACACACACACAGATTTGGACTTCCACTCTTGCTTTAAAAATGCCTTGTCTGAGTCTGATCAGCCAAACTGAATTTACTTGGCCATTCAGTATCTAACTACGTGTGACAAATAAAAGTTGGGGAGGAGGGATTTTACTTTTTTAAAACTATATTTCCAGTATAAGCAAGACCAGTATGGCCACTAGCTATGCTGGCTGACATATTCTAGGCAATGTAGTCCTAAGAAGTAACTTTTCCCATCTTTGCAAAGTTCTAGAACTAATTCCAGACAGAGAGAAAGACGAGAAGGGCAACAAAGTTTATATTCCTAGGATGAGAAAGGATGTTAACTAGCTCCCATCAGCGTCCATGTTTTGGCAATGCATATAGAGGGCGGAAGCAGATGTTAATGCTGTCATTAACTATCCTTCAAATTTACATTTGTGTTGTAGTTTGGGAATGTGAACGCACCTTGATGTTGCTTTTCTTCCTGTTCAGATGTTTTGCTTTATGGGGAAAGGGGTGAAAAGGGAAACGTCTTCCTGAAACACTTTCTACTTCATATTTTTTTTCCCTCCTTATGTTGCCTCCTAGCAAAGAATTGAATATTTCAATGCACCCAGTGTTCTTATCAACATCAGTCAAAAACTGATAACAAGAAATACTTGGAATATTTCAATCACATGGAAACCTCTTTTACAATTAAGGCTACAGTCTAGGAATGAAAATCTTAGTGTCTTTCATTCAAACCTGCAAGCAGGAAAAAAAATCAGACATTTTCTCCTCATTGGGCAAGTTGACAAGTTTTTTTTTCCTGTTTTTGTCAATTTTCAGCATTTTGATGATTTCCTACTTTTCAGTACCATTGTGAAAAAGTTGTTTGCACAAGAAACCCTTTATTTTGCACAAAAAAACCCAATGTTTTGTGAAATATTGGTTTGGGGACACATTCCATGATAGCAAGGAAAATACTGGTCTTTTTTGCTCTTACTGTAGGACAGAGGTAGTAATTTTTGCAGCCTTCCATATGTTTGTGCACTGCAGGTCTCAGCATTCCTCAGCGCTTGGGTAGACTGTCTAGAGCTGATGGGAATAGAAGTCTAGCAGCATCTGGGAGCCACACAGTTTCCACCCATGCTCTAGGGTGAAAAATCTTCTAGTGACTGACAATTTTTTTTTTCAGCAGGGTTCCTCAATATGTCAAGATGCCCTTTGTTATCACACATGAGAAAATGTGTGAATTTTGTTTACATCCCTTCTCCAACACTGACTACATTTATTAGAGTATAATAGGGGTTTTGAGCAAACAGTGTATAGGACTGTCCTGCAAGTATTACAACTGGTCTTTTTATGAACTAATAAAGCAGTGGCTTTGGGCTGCAAATTTGGAACACAGGACTAAGAGGATACATTTTTCCTGGAGGGGAGTATTTCTGTGAAGAAATAGGAGAACTTCTCCCATGATACACTGACAGCAGAGATGATGCTGGCATTCTGGCATCATTGGCCCTTTCCGCATGTGGTGAGTGAATCGCTCCATGCTGTTACTCACCAGTTCTTCTTGGGTCGAAGCAATGTGGACTCTCCCTTAAGCCCTTCTGCAGGGCTCCTCCTTTGGTCCAGGACGAATTGGAGCAGTGCGAGGTCTGTAGATCCGCATTGCTCAGACTTAGAAAATGGTGGCTTCCTGTTCTTTGTGGGTCCAGACCAACCGCTGACGCTGGCCATGCCCACAGCCCGCCCTCCACTGATCGCAGGCTCGCATTGGAGTGAACCTGCGCATCTGCACAAGTGAGGAGGAATGCAATGGCGCGCCCCAGAAGATTGAAAGACTGGATTTTTCCGGTCTTCACTTAGCACAGTGGAGGACCATTGGGGGCGTCTTGGATCGGACTAAGATGCGGAACTAAGGTAAATAGTCCAAACCTAGTCCGATCCAAGCTGCGGGCGACCTCCGTGGCAGCCTTGGCCCGTTTTAACTTCCTGGTGCAGAAAGGACCATAGAAGCACAATGGAAGAGTATGGAGGAAAGATAGCTGTGCTTCATGACTGCAATTAAGTGAAAATGAAAATGAAATATATTCAGAGGTGTTCCAAGAATGAGCAAATTGTGCCCCACACCCACTCATGTCAAGATGCTTGATAACCAAAGAAAGGCAAGTTCTCTTGGCACAGAAGACAGGAAATCCCAAATGTAACTCTCCCCATAAGTGAGAGTGAAAATATAGCAATAACAGGCGTCTCAATCAAAGAGAGACTTTCTGCTTTCCCTAGTGCAATCAAGAAGGGGGCCATCTTACCTCCCCACTGCAGCCCCTACTCCGTACACCTCCAAAAGCTGCTCCAGTTTGCATCAATGGATGCAAGGAAGAGAGGAAGGAAACATGTCTGAGAACAACTGTTTCTCAGCAGCCAATTGAATATCCATGTCCGTCACAATCAATCTAGAGGACAAGGAATGTGACTCGTTTCTCTTCTGTAGCCAATTCTGATGTCTTTGGAGCAGCAGAATACTTTATTCAGAAATGTTTTGAGTTTCTGTATGAAGTAGGAAACACAATACAGAGTGCACAGGTGCATCTTATTTAGTTAGTGCTTTAATATCCATAGGTATGTTAATGCACAAAAGGTAAAGGCCCATTACAAGTAGCATAGAAATAAGTCTTTCTGATCACCTGTCAGATTATAAAGATCTTATGTACAGGAGTAAACATACACAGCCTTCTACAATCCGATACCCAGTTTCCATTAAACTCAATAACATTTGTTTTTGAACAGATACACTTTGTATTGTACTGTAAGTTGCTATTGCTGTTTTTCACATTTGGATTGGATCCTTAAAATATAAATAAAAAAAGGGGGAATGAAAAAAAAGAAAACTGAGAGAGGGAATGGGGGATACAATGGATATGAATGTAGGCTAGACATATACATTATTATAAGCCAACCATAGATCTAAAAATGCAATTTTAGCTGATGTTTATAAAATATATGTCCATTCCTAGTTAAAGCAGTAAGATCTTCTGAGCCCTGAATGATGGATGGTGAATGTTTCCCTTTCCAACCCTTGTTATAGCTGTCATTGTTTTAAACCCCCCAGACAGGCAACAGACAGTGTTATCTGAATGCCCAAGCACAGTTAAACAGATTAATAAAGAAACAGTATTTTACGATAACATACGTTGATTATGTAAATCTTTTTCTAAAAAAAAATTCAGTACATATTGAATCTATATTTCCTTTTTGTGAATATAAAAGAAAATGAATTGTGTGTTTTTTAACATCTGTTTTTCTTGTCTTGAATTATCTTTTTTCACTTTTCCTGAAAGCTGTTGGCTGCCTAAAAACATAGGGCTCTCTCAGGATGACATACAATCTCCTCAGCACTTGTTTATTATCCTCTCAATTCAGTTTTGGCAAGTTCTTTTCCTTTCCCCAGGTTTTCACTGTTTTACATATTAGAAGTGTCTCGCCTTATTCAGTATCCTCATCTAAAACTATCTGCATGGTAGAGTTAAACTGCAGAAATGGGAGTTCCAGCACTGAAAATTGTTACACTGTTGTATGCCATCAAGGCATTTCCAACTTACGGTGATCATAATCTTAGGCCATTTCTGCACCTTACCAGTTCCCGACGATGTCCCGTCGCAATTCCAGCAGTGCCTTTGCCGGGATGGGAACATGATGGGAACACTCCCCTCCGCACATAGCTGGTTCCCTGTGGCAGAGAGTGTGAGCCACACGTGCCCACCTTCCACAGTGCAGTCAGGTTCTTTCCTTTGCTGTGGTTGGGAAGGAAGCATGTGATTGCACTTCCACCCCTTCTGCGTGGACGGGGGTGACAGAAGCATTGAGCAATCATGGGTGCTTAATGGATTTTTTTCTCTTAAGTGAATATCCCACAATCACAATGGGTAGGGACAGGTTGGCAGTGGTAGCATAAAGATGTCATGTGAAAGCACAGCCCATGGACTACTGCCATTGCATCGCCATCACAGGGCTGTGACACCATGCAGAAATGGCCATAGCGAGATATATTCAGAGGAGTTTTACCATGGCCTTTTTTCTAAGGTTGAGAGGGTGCAATTTGCCCAAAGTCACCGAGTGGGATTCCATGGCCAAGCAAGGATTCAAACCCAGCTCTCTCAGAGTCCTAGTCCGACACTTAAACCACTACATCATGCTGGTTTATCATTTATTAAAGTTAATATTGGTGATGCTTTGACTGTGTTGTTTGAGTAGTGGTTTCATTGCACAGTGGCACTCTCTTGTTCCCGTCTTCTCTTTACCCCAATTTTGTCATCCACCCCCTTTGGATCATCCTTTTTTTTCATAACTGACCCCATTTTTCACATCCTCCATAGGGGAGCTTATGATCAAGAGGGACACTTCTCATGCTGCCTTTGTGATGTGGAAGTCACTGAACTGAGTCCCCCTTCTATGTCACAAAGGTAACGTCACAGCCCCATGTCCAGTGGGATGCATTTAATGTTGTTGTTGTTGTTTTATGCGTTCAAGTTGTTTTGTGCTTTCCAACTTATGGCAAACCTATCACAGTGTTTTCTTGGCAAAATTTGTGAAGGGGGGTTGCTTCTGCCTTTCTAAGAGGCTGAGAGAGTGTGACTTGCCCCTTGATCACCCAGTAGGTTTCTGTGGCTGACCAGGGAATCAAACCCTCATTTCCAGGGTTGTAGTCCCATGCTCAAACAACTATACCACACTGGCTCTCAGTCTCATGTTACTCCCCAGATCACTTGAGTACTGGGTTTACAATTGTAGTACAAGAGGCAGCCACATTCCAACAATCTCTGGTGATATGAGAAGATTTTTTCTTCAGGTGAAGGCACAAAGACATTCTAGTTCTGATCATGCCACTAGTCATTCAAAGAGCAAATTTATAGAGGAGAACCAACGCTTGTAAAAGTTTGTCATTTGGCCCTGTATTCTATTTGGGAACAACGAGATCCCACACCTCTTTGCATGAGCATTTCTCTGCCATTCTGAAGAAGCCGAGTTGCACTAGGCTAGCTGACAGGCCACCTAAGTACAATTCTGTCCCCTTCCCATAAACCAACACAGAGTACTATGACTTCATGCCATGCTGGTCAGACAGGTTCTCTCTCTCTTTCCACCCAGCACCACACAACTATGATGGCAGAGACACTGGCCCTGAATGAGATTTTGGCCTTTGACTACAGCTCCTAGAATCCTTCAGCTAGTCTGCTCACTGACCATATTGGCTGGGAAATTCTTGGTATTATAATCCAAATAAGTAATTTCTCCAAGTTCTGAAGCAAAATGGAATTGCACATGTTGACCTGAGGGGATTTGTGCCTCCCCAGCCTCTACATAAGGGATGGGGAACATGTGGTCCTCCAGATATGCATGTGGTCCTCCAGATATAGGCTTGTAACTCCTATCATCCCTCACCATTGGCTATGTTGACTTGAGCTGATGGGAGTTGCAGTCTAAAGAGTCTGAAGGCTCCCATATTCCACAACCCTTCAGACAAAGATCTGAAATGAGCATTAACAAGAATATGGCTGTACATGTTTTTCAGTCTGTCAACAAAACAAAACAAATTCCATCACAGGGTTTGATCACACAAAGTGCTGGTACACAAACACCAGTATATGTATAGAAATCATTCTGCCAATTGTACTGGGGCAGGGGGCAGAATGTGGCAGAATAATAGAAGTGGCTTGTGAACTCACATTCTCTGCCACAATGGCTCTGTAATGCAGCCAATGTATGTTCCACATCATTTCTATTACAAATGAGAAAGATCAATGTGATACCATTCACTAGTCTCAGTTCGAATAGACTCATGGAATCAGTGGCTGAAGGGTAAGTCAACGACTATGCCCATTCAATGGGTTGCCTCCATTGGTGGGATTATCAGTTGGTTTTACACAGCTTTGGTGTCTATATGGATGAAGGGCAGTTTTAAAATGTTATTTAAAAAATAAAATAGAATGGACCTCTTGCTTTGAGCTGTACATAGAGAAGAGATGGAGTGGGGAATGCTATTCTGCCATCTGATGAAAGTTGTTTGTTGCACTTTCTGGAAAAGGCTTTACTTTACCCATGGTGGATTTTTCAAACAGCATCCATGCATCAGGGCAGAAGTTGCTAAGAAGACCTTCACATTTCCTTTACTTAATATGTAAAACATTGGGCTTCTGCCTTTTATCTTCAACCAAACTCTCCAAAGGGGAAGGGGAACTGAAAAGATAGGTCGGTCTATAAAGAGATCAGTCAGACCTTTTCTTCTTTTTTTTAATATAATTTTTATTATAGTTCACCATATAAAACATACATTTCTCACTGTACATTTACCAAATTGTTACAGTTATCCTCCACTCCTCTCTGAATCACATAAACTGTTATATCATTGACATACTATCATTATGCATCATAACAAATTTATCACAATACCAAGATAGTTCCTCCATTTCAACCCAACTTTACATGTTCCATGATATTTCTCTGATTTTTCTCCTTCTTGCTATCATATTACCATGAATAAAGAATTATTTCCTGTCAAAACCCCATCCATATCCAGCACAATTTGCCATTCTTTATTAATATCATCATCTGATTTTCATTTCAGTCTCTGAGAGACTATATCTGCATTCCGATTTTCAATAAAAATTGCCCACCATTGCTCTATTGTGGGTATTTGTTCAATTTTCCATAACCTCGCATATTCAATATGAGGTGTCGTAATCATATATAGTAATATTCTCCAATATTTCTTTATGCCAGTTCCATCTAACATATATGTCATATTTAACAGATACAGTTCAGGTATCTTATCCAGTTGAACCCTTAATATTGTACATATCATATTATGAATATCATTCCAGTACTTTTTAGCCTTAGGACATGACCACCACATATGAAATAGTGTGCCAACATTCTCCTGACACTTCCAACATTGCCCTGTTCCTGTGTTATATATTTTCTTTAATTTTTCTGGTGTCATATACTATCTATGAAAAAGCTTAAAATAGTTCTCTTTCAGGTTCTGAGCTGCGGTAAATTTCTGTGTCCACTGCCAACTCTGTTCCCAGTACGCTAACTGAATTGGATGTCCAACATTTTGAGCCCACAATATCACAATTTCTTCTTCCCTTTCTTGATGTAATTCGTCTCACACCGCCCACGTGACCACAAGATGGGGGGGCACCTTTGCTGCCCTCCTACGAAGAAGGGACCAGGCAATCACTGTAATGAGGAGGGGGCGGGGTTTGCAGACCCCTTTTAGGGCAGCGCCACCCCTTACTCGGACTCTTTGTTTGCTGGCTCCTTGGACTCATGGCAACGGCAGCACGGTCAGCTGTTTACAGGTCGCAGAGCTTTGGTGGTGGATCAAAAGGAAGCTGCCAGGTTTGGGTGTGGCTGCGCAGCCACATCTTGCATCACCAGTGGGGCCGGCTCAGGGGAAGGCATGGGAGTCTGGGTTTGCCCCCGTTCATTCTTTTCCTCATTTTCCTTTCGGGCTTTGTCGCTTTGTTTCACCTTCATTTCTGGAGTTGTTGGTGGGGGCTTTGGGGAGGGGCGTGAGACTCTTGGTTCCCCCTCCCCTTTCCCCTTCGCTCTGGCTCTCCTTTGGTCCTGTTGCTTCATTACGTCTTTTCTCCTACTCCACACTTGTTTGCCAGCAGAGGGGCTTCAGAGAGAGGTAAGGGAACTAGGTTTTCTTCCTCCCTATCACTCTTTCCTCTCTTTAGAGTCAGACTGAAGATTTAAGTTCTCGAATTGTTCCACTTCCCTGTTTCTGGTATTGGGGGGTGGGGCTTTGGGGAGGTTCCCTCCTCCCTTTCCGCCTCCATTGAGTTATTGAAGACTTGGGTCTTCAAACCCTCAAGCAGTCAAGGTGGCTCAGTGGAAAGATTTTGGAACAAAGAGCAAATGTACTGAGATGATCCCAGCCTTGGGCTCTCCCTCCCCTTTTGTTTGGTGGGGTTTCTAGTTACAGCCAACTTGGTCAAGCATGTGTTAGCGGGGGGGAGGGGCTACCTTTGTTGCTTTGTTCCACCTTCCCATTTCTGGTGTTGGGGGTGGGGGTTTTGGGGAAGGGCACGAGATTTTTGGCTCCCCTCTCCTTTTCCCCCTCCATCAAGTTTCTGAAGACTTAGGTCTTCCAATCCTCAAGCAGTCAAAGTGGCTCAGTGGAAAAATTTTGGAACGGAGAGCGAATGTACTGGGTTGATCCCATCTTTGGGCTTTGCCCCCCCCTTTGTTTGGTGGGGTTTCTAGTTACAGCCAACTTGGTCAAGCATGTGTTGGCGGGAAGGAGGGGCTAGCTCCCTGTTTTCCTGTTCTTTTATTGTTTGGGGACTTTAATTTAATTTAATTTATTTATTTTCTTCCCTTTCCTTTCTCCTTCTCATTGTTTGTTGTCAGTTACCTGCCCATGTGGTTTAAGAATATTTTGGGAGACAACAAGCAATACATAAATGTTGAAATAATCCCTATAGTAGAATGAAATGCTGGTATACTGAGAGAGAAATTAATTAACACGGAGGTATACATTATAATTGGCTGGTAGTAGGAAATGAAGGAAGGGGAGACAGTATGCATGCACGGGCACACACACAGACACACACACGTGACAAACAAATAAATAGGTAAAGTAAGACCCTAGGCCTAAGGGATACAGGTGAAGAGCGGCTGGCATCAAAATATTGGCAGTCTGAAGCATAATTAAGTTCTAACCTATGCTGACAAACTGGCTCAGGGGCAGCAAGGATGCCTGCCAAGCAGAAGGTTACCAGTTCAAGCCTTACCACCCCTGTTTAAGTAAGCTCGGACAGACCCCCCTTTTTCTGGTTTAACTGAAATGTTACATCTGGCACCTCTGCCTTATCTGAGCATCCCAGGCAACATAAATAGCACAAACCAAATGCTAAATTACCACATAGCTTTGGAGAGTTTCTCAAATTTAATCATGATGAAAACAAGGTAGTTATTCAGTGTCAATATTTAGTGCCTAGCTGGCATAGGGCTCCTGAACCTTCTAAAAGCTTTCTGTAAGGAAGCCAAATAAAGCTTTTTCGAGTACCTCTAGGTGACTATAGTTGAAATAGCACCAGTTATTGAGACTACTTCAAAGAACAGTAGCAGTGGCATCATTAGCAGTGCACCAAGTAGAACGTAAGGCACATTAATTTAACCACATAGCCTCATGGACATCTTAATTATTGGGGTACTCAGGAATTCTGGTTTAATTTGAGATTAGAAAGGAAGGTTAGGAAATACATTTATTGATGTGAAAACAGCTCTGTATTGGCTCAACATGGGAGCATGCAAGCACTGATCATGTGCTAGGTATAATCCCTGATCATGCTGCACTGTTGGATGGATGGTAAGGTTCCCACCACCACCTTGGTGTGGTATATTTGCCTATTTGCATCAGCGTGGGTTAAGAAACAGGTTTAAAGCTAATCAGCATTTCAATACGCAAAACTGGAGGAAATGGATGCTTCCAGATAATATTTGTCGTCACCCAAACTAATGTTTAAAGCTGTCATTCAGGGACAGTCAGTTTCTGAATTGGGATTTCAGATTAAATGGGCAAGAATACTACAGGTGAGAATGCAGGACAGAGGGAAGGAGCATGTACTATCAAATCTTGACAGCTCATATCCATAGAAGGCCAATCCAATATTGAGACGCATTTTAAAGTATAGGCACAGTGCACAAGGAAATACCTTGATTCCACTTTTACCACCACACTTCTAGTCTTTAGACTCCTGGGTGTTTAGTTTGGTGTGGTAATTAGAATTCTTTCCCCCACAAAAAAACAAACAAAAAACAAACAAAACAAACAAACAAAAAGTTCAGGATCTCAGGTCAAGGGTGGCTTATTTCATGGGTAGGTGCTAGGCTACCCTTAAGGAATTTCAGGAGCTCACGGGCACCCGAATTTTGCCTGCCGGGTGGTGGCACCTGGCAGGCGTCCTTTGGAGCCTGTGCAACCCCATGAAGGGCATCACCAAGCTGCATCACAGATTAGGATTACCAGAGGGATTAAATTGGATTTAGGAGCGGGGCAGGAGTTCCTGGCTGACTTCAATGGAAATCAAGGCCAGGGATGTGCTGAAAAAATCAGAGATGGCCCGAGAGTTGGGCAGAGGCAGGCCTCACAGTTGGCACGTCGGTTAGCAAAGGCCTCAGTCCACTTTTGGTGTGACAATTTTGCCATGGTCAGAGTGTTTAGCTCTCTTCTCTAGGTCGCAGTGCATCATGCGCTTGGTGCGGGCTTCCATGCTTCAATGTTTCCGTTTAACATAGTCTTCACAGCTGTACACGTTGCTGTTGTGGATAATTCCCTGGCTGATTTTCTCTCTCATATGCAGATGGAACATTTCAGAGAGTTGGCACCAGATGCTGCCATCCTCCCAGAACTGATGCCCTTCGATCTGTGGAAGCTTGGCGGGGTGAGGTAGCACAGATCATCAGTGGGTCAATTGTACCTAGCACCAGAAAGAGCTACAATAAGGCCTCTAGGGATTTTACTGGCTTTCAGAAATCTAAAGGGTTACAGGTCACATGGCCACTCCCGGTGGACCGCATTTGCAGTTCTGCTTGTCCCTTAAGGAAGCAGGCCTCTCCCCTCAATCCAGTAGATCCCGCACGTCCACCTTGGCCTTTTGGTTGAAGGCACGAGGCTCCCATGATCCCACCAGCGATTTTAATATACACAAATTCATCGAGGGGTGTGTCAGGCAAAAAGGGATGGCCTGTGATAACAGGCATCCACTTTCTTCTGGCATTCTGAAGGGTTTGGGCGACACATAGGGAGTCTTGTGCTCTTCTGCATATGAGGCTCTCTTGCTTCACTCAGCAGCTCTCACTGCGATTTTTGGCGCATTGAGGGTAAGTGAGTTGTTTGTTCAGAGCAAGGGAGACAGGTCTGGCAGGGCCCTACAGTTTCAGGACCTGACCTGGGGCAAGCGGCATTTATGTCTTCACATAAAGAGATTGGAAACTGATCAGGCCAGGCGGGGCAAGGGGGTTTACTTGGCAGGAATGTTCTGATGCCGCTTTATGCTCTGTCAGGGCGCTGAGGGCTTACGTCAGCCAGCCGGGGGACATATTCAGGGCCTCTGTTTTGTCATGCTGATACAACCCTGCTCACTAGGTACCAATTCTGGGCCATCACAAAAAAAAAAAAAAAAAGAGTGGGGAGTACACATTCATTTCGCACAGGCAGAGCTTCCATTGCAGCTTTGACGGCATGAATACTGACGACATCCAGAGGATTGGGAGATCGAAGTCCATGGCGTACTGGTGCTATGTCAGACCGACTCACCAGTTACAATGTGTTTGGTTTCATTTCAGATCATTCTGTTCTGGCTGGGAGGAGGCGAGTGATGATTTGTGGTCACAGTTTCATCTTTTGGGCAGAGTGGCAGGCTCGTGATGGCCATTTTGGCCCGAATTTGGGATTGGGTGACCAAGCCTCGCTCCAATGGATTGGCAAGAGAGGCCTTCGCTGGCATGGCTTTTTGCGTACGCTGTTTGGGGAGTGCCATAAGCCTCCACCGACGTGTTGGTCATTCACCTGGGTGGTAATGACCTTGGGCTTTTAAAAGGAAAGGCCTTGATCATACAGGCCATTCATGATATGCGGCTTATTCTCAATACTTGGCCTGGAGTCTGCATTGCTTGGTCTGCAACGATTTAAAATAAATAAATAAATAAATAAATAAATAATAAATTTAAAAGAAAGTGTGGGGTGGGGAAGGGGATCCTCGACCCTTGGAGTTTGCTCGTAGGCGAGTGAACAGGGAAATTTCCAATGCTTTGAGACAGGGCTTGGGTCACTATATTCCTCACTGTGACATTGTCTTTGATAAACCTGGGCTATGTAGGCTCAATGGGGTACACTTGTCATCCGAGGGCAATGAAATCTTTCTGCGGAATTTGCAACGGGGGCTTGAAGCTATCCTGAGTGGGAGTTGGGGGGATAAGGATTAAGCAGATGCTTGCCTTTATCCATGGCTGGTAGGGGGGGTCTAAGGGTTTCGGTGAGTACCTATGGCACCCTTTGGTGTAGGATAAATGTTGTCCTTGAGGCGGGCCCGGGACTTGCCCCTACCATCATGAGACAGAGGGGTTGCGGTTTGTAGGCTCACCTTCCAGAAAAGGGCTGGCCAAAGTTTTAATCCACCCTCACAGGTTGGCTTTGGGCCCGGTCACCCTCGCTCAATGAGGGCTAGGGAAGAGGTCTGGAGCTGACCCTTGCCTTAGCCTACCCATGCTGTTGACCCCCCTTCTCAGGTCATAAGCTCAAGTTCATGGTCAAGTTTAAATTCAAGCCCAAGTTCAAGGTCAAGTTCACTTCCAGCTTTGTGTTAATTAGGCATACATTAATAAATTGTCCTAATTTAACCCAAGCCCTGTGGGTGGTCTCTTCATTTCGTGGGTTGGGCAGCAAAATCTCTTGATATAAGTGTGCTAGTAAATGAGGCGGGTTTTCAAACAATAGCTTCAATAATCCTCCTTGCTCCTTTTGTTCTATTTCATAAGTTTTGACGTCCATCTGAAATCTCTCAGTTAGTTGTCTGTAAGGAAACCAATTTAATTTTATTCCTTCTGCTTCCAATTTTTCTCTTGATTTTATCTTAAAAGCATTCAAGTTTGTCTTTTCCAATATATCATCATAATGCAGCCACTTGTCTGATTCAGTCCATCTTCCAAAGAAAGCTTCTTGAGGGGAAACCCACATATGTAGCTGTCTAATGTTCTTATTTCTGTAATCAGTCCATATTTTAAATAATGATTTTCTTATGTAATGATGCACAAAATCTTAGTCCACCACCGCTTTCCCATAAAACATGTAGGCATGCCAACCCATCCTTAAGTCAGCTCCCTCAAGTGCCAGCATTCTCGCGTCTTGAAAGACCTTTTTTTCTCACAAGGCTTCAGAAAAGGTCTTTGCAGAATGGTATCTCATGTACATTGGGTCACATGTCCCTTGCAGAAATGCTATGCATACCAAGGGATGTGTTTAGCTGGACCTCCTTGTGGTAGCCCCATGGCAGGAAACTTTTCCTCCCTGAACATGTTTTCAGCACATGACAGGAGTGTAATGGGAAGGAACAAAATTCCTGACACTGTCACAAGCATCATGTTGGATTTAAACCCCAGATCTATGGGCATTGACCTTTGTTTCAGAGTACATCTGTTTTAGAACTTTTTCATCTTGAAACAATGAAAAAAGTGTCACTGGAAATCTTTTGAACTGTGTTAACACATTCTAGGTAGAATCAGTTAAAAATGTCAGTTTCTTTTACTGCATCCAGCACCTTTCCACTTATTTGTGGTGTGTCTGATTGGCATATACACTGGATTGAACTATAATATATTATGGCTTTGAATAATTATATAATCTTTAATAATTGTTAGTAGATGCATTCATTTTGACAACTATATTAAAGTATACTTTGTTACAAATAACCCTTGACTATTCCTAATTAAGTTGTAGGATCATATAATATTTATATGACAATATTCTCTATAATATTTTATGTAATGTTGAAAATAAGTTGAAAGGAATATGGCAGTCATTCAAAGCTTCCTACCATATGGTAAGAGGCTTTTTTAGGGAGATGAGCCATTCCCCAGAGATTTGATTCACAGAAATATACTAAATAAGCATTTTGTATTTTCTTTTACTTCCTGGTCTTATTATGAGTGCCTTTAAAGTACACATGCTTTTTTTTCTTTAACAGGATACTTTAAAAATAAATCTAGGGAAATCTGTTTCCTCTTATGTATCTACTTTTAGAACTTGGCTTGACACGACCTTCAATTTCCCATGATATAATCATTCATATACACACATACACACACACAAAACAGTACTGATCAAGAAGAAAGAACAGAAGTATTTGCTTCTCTTCCACAAATGGTCTTTAATGCATACCAGTCTCTATTTTGGCTTCCTTCTGCTATTCTGTGTAGATTGCATGCATGCAACCTCACAGTTGCAAAGCTATTGGTAACAGACAGGGAAATAATAAGCTCATTCCTTATTCCTCCTTGTGTGGCTCCTCTGTGTGAAAATAAATAGCCACTGAGCTCACAGGGGATATGTTACCACGTGGCAGTTGCCCAGTCCCTCCAGCCAAGCATAATCCCGGATTTCTATGGATATCAATAATACATTTTTGACAGACAACACAAGTCCACTGCCATGCTGCCTGTTCCCTAACAGACCACATTGGCTCAAAATCAGTTTCCTTTTTCACTCAATATGAAATAGAAAAATATGAAACTGCATTGAACCAATGAGTTTTCTATCTTATCTTTCTATTAACCTGGATAAGGACATGATTCCCCACTTGAAATTGTTAATGGCAACCCTTTCTCCAATTCTAATCTAGTCAAGGCTTTGTTGTACCATTCTATCAACATTGCCAATGAAAGCTCGGTAGAATAAAGGGGGCTATACAAGAAACACTAACAATCTCACTGCAGCCTGATAAACAGGAGCAAGGCAGTCATTGATTCTGTTGGAAAGCTGAATTTATGGGTGTTTGAGTTTTTAATTATGTATTTTCACTTTGTTTTAATTCTTCTTGGCCATTTAATTGTGTTTTAACTTTTGTATTCTGTGGTTTTTAATTGTTCTAAGCTGCTTTGAGTCCCAACCTGGGAAAAAAGCAGTGTATAAATAAAGACTCATCATCATCATCATCATCAATGTAGTCCCTCCACATTTGTGAAGATCTGGGATGCAGGACCCTCACAAAAGTAGAAAAACTGCAAATAATTCCCCCCATGAGCCCCCTCCTATTCCCCTCTGGAGCACCCTCTCCCTTTCCTTTGCCTCTCACTCCAGAACTCGAGGTGGGGAGAAAAAAGACAAGATAAAGGGCTTACTGGTATTTTCTCCAGGGAAGAGTGAAGTTCTGGCATTCTAGCTACTTCTGGTTGCCATCTTGAGAAACGAGGAATAGGAGCAAGAGAGTACCTGACCAATCAGAAGTCATTACACGGCAGAATGTGCAGCCACATAGTAGAGAAGACACACCTCCAGCAGTGGGTAAGGGGGCTTTGCTCACCCAAAAGGAAAAAAGTCCTTTTTAAATACAAGCCTGAAAAGCTTTGGTTGAGGAATGCAAAGGAATGGGAGGAGAAAAATGAAGAGAGGTAAGTACATGCTTCACAAATAATCAAATTCGTGAAGGTCAAACCCACAAATGTTGAGGGAGACTGTAATGATGATAATGATGGTGGTGATAATGATGATGATGTTCCAAGACCATCCTATTCTTTCAAAGCTTTTCAGTATCCAATGTAATTAATTTGGAGCATCAGAGTTTCACTGAAACAGCTATCTTTTAAACATTTATGTGGAATAAGCCCAACTGAACTGAGTCGAACTTATGTCACACCAGATATCTTTAAGGTCTGTACTGTATCATGAGTTCTACATGAGTTTGTGCTTGCCATGAATAATGTGTCTTTTCTCCCACAAATCTCCTCTGTCGCTTAAATGGAACAGAGCACAACGTGTGAACTTCAACATTTATGAAGGCGACCATTGAGATATCCATTTACACAATATCTAGATAAAACTCTGGGGAGAATTAAGGCAGCTCCTCCCCTCCCTGTTTTCTGTGCACAGTCTTCTGGGGATACAACAAGGGTGTTAAAGTATTCTATTTCAGCCCCCTAGCTTTTCATGATGTTTTTTCTTTAAATTGTGGCATCAGTGAGAAACCCATCTATAAAGGTGATAAGACTTTCTATTGTCTATAAGATGCTATCCAAATGCCATGCTACGAGTGATGTGTTGTAGGACATGGGAAAACAATCAATTTTAGTTGAAAATGGTGCTCTTTGGAAAATATGATTATTTTAAATTGTTGTTATTAACTGCCACCAAGTTGACTTTGACCTATGAGAACCCTATGAATGAGGGATCTCCAAGTCACTCTATCACCAGTGACCCTGCTCAGAACTCGCAAACCCAGGGCCGTAGCTTCCCTGATTGGGTCTGTCCATCTGTAATGTTGTCTTCCTCTTTTCCTACTGCCTTCTACCTTGCCAAGCATCATTGCCTTTTCTAATGAGTCATGTCTTCTCATGATATGGCCAAAGTACAACAGCCTCAGGATAGTTATATTGGCTTCTATATATTGGCTTCTATATTGGCTAGTAGTTTTTTCTTTTAATATTTGTCAGTTTGCCACCTCAGGAAAATAATAACACCTTTAATGCACCTTTCTTTCCATTTACACAAGCTGACTGGATTGGCAGTTGAACCTTATTTCAGCATAACAGATCATACATATCTTCCTTATGGTGGTTTTTTGCTGTAATAAACTTTACATTACATCACATCCATATGAGGATAGCAGGTTTGCGTGGACATGTAAGATAATGTGGATCCCGCACCTTTAGTGGCACATCAAGAAGAAAGGGGAAAACAGCATCCAAACCACACCAGCAAAACAACACGGGGATTCCTGTATTCCCCCTGCAACAACACAAAACAACACTGAGATGCAGGGCTTTTGGAGAGGTGCACCAGCCACAAAAGTGTCTCCATGGCCATCTCTGTCACGATGCCTCTCCTTGAGGCAGAACTCTTCTGAGAGGGAGCCTTGTTCTTTAGCAGCTTTCTGGAGAGAGTTGCTGGGAAAGGCTTGCTTTCTCACACCCCAATGGACACCAGCATGTACAGCTTAAGGAATACACCTCATTTAGTGGTAGGGGCACTGTGTATATTATTATTATTATTATTATTATTATTATTATTATTATTATTATTTTCTATCCCTCCTCTCCCCACGGATCGAGGCGGCAAACAACAATAATACATTAATTACATTAAAACATTAAAAAATATACCCAATCCTCCCCACCCACCAACCCACCTAAAATCAACCCCCTAAAAACACACAACAATTAACAATTAATGATCAACTATTAAAAGTGGGAGGCAGTGGAAGTACTAGTCTGGGAAGGCTTGTCGGAAGAGAGCAGTCTTGACTGCTTTTTTAATATGCCGGGTCTCCTCCGGCAGGCCATTCCATAACTTGGGAGCGACAGAAGAGAAGATCCTCTGGGTAACCTCAGCCAACCTAGCCTTTTCTTTTCTTTTTTTTTTTTATGTGCAGAAAATTCAGTCTGTTTTGGTCACCTACCGAAACCAGTATAAAGATAGGACAGCCCTCCTGTTAAGCCAAGGGAAGATTTATAACCAATTCTCAGTGACCCAAATAGTCTCAGGCCATCCTAGCATTGTATAATAACTCAAGAGACTGTTAGCGAGAGTTCACTGCGAGGTGAGGTCTCTTTTCAAGCAAATCATGCCATTTGGGATTAGAAGCTGTTCTTCCTATAAGCACAGGAAAGGGTTGTGTCATCTCAAGTGCTAAGGACTTGCTTGTTAAATGGGTGGAACAAGGTCTGCAGAGGAAATCTTTTGAACCTGCATAATTAGCCCTCTGGGTGGAGGTTGGATTAAGACATTGCTTCATTCACTTGAGCTTTCACCCCTAAGAGGTGGAGCTCAAATAAAAGCCAGAGTGATGGAATGGAAAAAAATTTTCAAACAGTACATTTAAGTATAACTAATAATGTGCATATCATGGCTGTAGGTAAAGAGAGCTAATTATCTCCCTACCTAACAAAGTTTGATGATAGGCATCAAGGCTGATGCATGTTTCAGAACTGTAAATGTTTTAAGTTAGCAAATAGAGTTATGGCAGCATATGTTTCAGCGATAAATGTTGCAGTCACATTGTGGAATCTAGAGAGCACTGTCTACAGTAGGAAAAAGCAGAATGAAAGGGAATGTCTGTCACTGAGTGGAAGAGCATATATTCTGCAGATTAAATCTCTGGCATCTCCAGGTAGGCTTGGAAAAGATCCTGTCTGAAATTCTAGAGAGCTGCTGACAGTCTGTAGGTAATCTGGAGCAATTCCAGATTAATGGCCCTGACAATTCTGAACTAATGATCTGATTTCACATCAGAACTAAGAAAAGTTACTTCTGTTACTTATGTCTTCCAGAATCTGCCATCAGCATGGCTACTGTAGTCCATAAATGAATGAATGAATGAATGAATGAATGAATGAATGAATGAATGAATGAATGTTCTTACCTCTGGTCTCTGTAAATCAGAACTGAGTTCTGGCTCATGTCCTTTGAAAATTGTGCAAGTTGGCTTAGTTTGCTCACACTATATTTAAATAGGTTACCCAGGCCTTCTTCGACCAGACCTTCATTTGGCTGTGTTTTAATCAATCAGTCTGAACCAGACTAAGCCAATCTGGCCCAGAATGACTAGAAGAAAGGAAGTGGAAATGTCCACATGCCAAAGAACAACAGGAAGGAAGGGGGAAGGGACATCATAAAGGAAGAAGAACAGTGCCACAAGTGCCTGAGAGGAAGAGAAGTGTAACCAGAGTAACTGCATTCCCAAGGCCTCAATATTTAACTACCTGTTCCAAGGGACAGCCAGCACAGTGTAGTGTTTGAGAATTGGACTATGACCCTGGAGATGAGAGTTCAACTCCCTGCTTGGCCATGGAAACCCACTGGGTGACCTTGGGTGCATCATACTCTCTCAGCCCCAGAAAACCCCATGATAGCTTTGCCTTAGGGTCACTGGCACTCAGAAATGAATTGAAGGCACACAACAGCAACAGCAACTATAACAGCAACAACTACAGTCATAAAGCTATCCTGTTAGTCGTGCAATCTAGATATATAGAGAAATGAGGGGGAATTTTGTCATTGATTTCAGTGGGATGTAAAGTGAAATCTAAGCATATTTATATGGAAATAACTGAGTCTGGATTCAGAAGAACTGATTCTGATTATAATAGGAAAAGTAGCTGAAGAAGAAAATAGAGACATTATTGGTCCACAAATTGTCAGTCCAAAAGGAGGGAAGACAAAAGAATGATTCATGTATTTCATTAATAAATAACTCTAATATAAGTAGGTTTGCTCACAACATATTTAGATGGTTATCCAGGCTGTAACATACAGTACGTTACCTTGTGAAAAATACTATGCCTCAAGATCACATAGCATATCATATTAAGAGTTGTTATAGAAAAGTTATGCTTTATTTGCACTCATGTAAATAGCTTCTGACTGACAAAATAAATTTTTTAAAAAAGGATGCTCCACCCTACAACAGTGGTGGATAATTATGCCAATTTCCACATCACAGAATAATTTTGTGCAAGCAATTAAACTTTCAGGAGAGTGCAAAGTTAATTCTTCCAGCATTTTCTTCTTTATATCTGGGAAGCTCTTCCTCTTATTGCTCTTTCTTCAGGGAAAGCAGATGAATGGATTCAAATGCCTGAAAGTCTCACATCTTCCTTTTCCTGTCAGAAGCTTCCCATCTGGAGCTTCACCCTTCACCTCTCGAGTCTGTCCCAAATGTCACTCCCCAAGAAAGTCACTGGGCGAAATTTCACACACCACTGGGATGCAATCCAGGCCCTTGTGAGATCAGTTCACAGAATCTCCCTCCTGTTATGTCCTCATATTGAAAGGCCCTGCTCCACCCTCTCTTACCATATTGCTGTTGCCTCTTCTTCCTGACCCTCCTCTCCTGTTTTCCCCTCAGTGCATGTCTTCCGTGAACGGACACATTTTGTGCCTAGACTTCATTCCAGGACCTACACTGGGTTCTTTTCTTTTTCTGTCTGCTTCAAGAGCATTTCAGTTTCCCTTTTGTTTCTTGGCACCACTTCTATACTATGGATACCTCAATGATCTTTCAGTCAGTGGCTTCACACTTGGAACTTTTGATGTTAAATTTTTTCCCTGCAAAGCAATCCTAAGGGGGAATGATGCTACAGAGAAGACTCACAGGAAGGAGGTTGTGTGTCACCTTTCTTCAGTCACCTTCTTTCTGTATTTCCTTCTTCCATTCCCCCTTCCCTGACAGAGACTTCCTATATCAAATATTTGCCTGCAGCCCCAGTCAAAAGAGAAATGACTTGAAGAGGTACAAATGAAAAGCACTGGGTGGAAGCTTTGCGCTGGAGAAACAGCAGCACACATTCCAAGATGCATGTTGGCCATTAAAGTCTTTGGCCATTTCCACCCTACACTGTTCTAGTGCTATTATTCCACTTTCAACTTCCTGTGGAATTCTGGGATTTGTAGTTTCCTGAGGCCAAAGAGCTCTCTGGCTGAGAATTCTAAATGCCCCTCCCTAAACTGCAAACCCCAGGATTCCATAGGATATTGAGAGTAGAATGATAGCACTATAACTGAGTAGTGGAAATGGCCTTTGTTGTTGTTATGTGTCTTCAAGGAGAGTCCTGCTCATGGCAACTCTATCCTAAAGTTTTCTTGGCAAAATGTATTCAGTGGAGGTTTGCTATTGCCATCCTCTTAGGCTGAGAGAGTGTGACTTGCTGAAAGTCACTCAGCAGCTGAGCAGGGTTTCAAAACATGGTTTCCCAGAATCCTAGTTAACACTCGAACCACTACACACTGACTCTGTTGAAGTTTAACTTCAACTTAAGTGCATAGCTTGGGAAAATTATCTTTTGGACTACAACTCCAAGAATCCCTCAGAAACGGTCATGATGCCTGGAGGATTCTGGGAGTTATTGTCCGAAAATTAACACCTCTAAGTTCCATTTACAGCTGCTAGTTAGTTATGGACACTAACATAGATATAGATCTAATTGGGCTAAGCTGGACTTCTAAGCAAACTACATATGTAGAATTAGGCTTCACAATAAGCCCTATTACACTACAGTCTTATAGTACTATTATTTCACTTTAACTGCCATGGCAACATCATATAGAATCCTTGGATTTGCAGTTTGGATTTGCAATTCTCTGCCACAGAGCTCTTGGCCTTACTAAATTACAAACCCCAGAATTCCACAGATTGTTGTCATGACAGTTAAAATTGAATAATAGCACTATGATAGTGTGGAACAGGGCTTTCCAAATGGTGTGCCATGTCACGTTAGTGTGTCACCTGAAGTGTGTAGGTGTGTCGCCTACAATCTTGGAAATGTATGTTATTGTTTATAAATCATATATTTTTAAAAATGTATGAAAGGTTTTCATGAGGTACGTTGTGACCCCATACATTTTATTATTACAATTCATGTATGTGTCTGTATCTCTTATATGGGGTTAGTTTAACCTCTGGTTTGCTAGTAAAATTACTGTGTCATGAAATGATGCATGTCTAAAAAGTGTATCACCAACATGAAAAGTTTGGAAAGCTCTGGTGTGGAATGATAGGACCCAATGTCAAGTCCAGATCCTAATATTCATTTTTTAAAAGCAAGCTGCTCCATGTTCCACCATTAAAATAAATGGAATGGATTGATTGATTGATTGATTGATTGATTGATTGATTCGTTCGTTCATTCCCCCTACTCCACCTTAAAAATTGATTGCCTTGATGCAGATATCTGAAACCCAGAAATACACTGAGCTTCACTTTCAAACTCCTCAAATCATAATGGTGACTTCACAAGCAACAAATACTTCAGCCTCATATTTTAAACACATGGATGCCCATCTGGGGAACAGCTCAAGCAAGGCCCTATTGATTTTGGTGTAAACAAATGGGTGGGATGTTTTTAACTTTTGACATTTTCAATTGCAGCCCTGATTCATTATTGCTTACCAAGAAATTGTAGCCCAGGGAGTCTGGCCAAGAATTATATGGACTTAAAAAAAACAAAAACATAAAATTGGTAGATAAGCTACCCTAGCTGTTGGCTATTGAAGCTGTGACAGATGAAAATGGGAGGAAGGAAATGATAAAATGAGAGAGGAAGAAATGTCCAGGATGAATATTTGTTACAAAATCATTAGAATTGCTTGTTAATGTCACAAAGGGAAAGATCTCATTCACTGCTTGGTGTACAGGTTTCCTCCATTTGGGAAGAACCATGTGAAATGTCTTTATTAAAGTTTTGCAGCCTTTATAAAGAGCTGGGAAAGAAAGGCAGAAAAAAAATAGAAATTAAACATCAGCCTTAATTCACATGGAACTGATTGGCATCAAAGAGACGTGCTCCCCATCCACTCCTCCTTTTTTCTGCTGTATTTGCAAAAATTCTAGGGCAGCCCTAGTTCAGGGACTATTTCCTCCTATTGTTCCAAATTACAACCCAGGCTCTTTTCCCTACTTGAGTTCTTTTTGCACACTGATTGCAGAGTAATGTTTGTTTATGTGTGCGTGACGAGGAGACTGTTCATGAAATGTTCCCCCAAAGACTGAGATTTTTTTTTTAACACACACACACACACACATGCTGCAGTCCTGGACAATATTAAATGTCCAAACCTCTTTAA
Organism: Iguana delicatissima; assembly: GCA_948472985.1. Taxonomy (NCBI): domain Eukaryota; kingdom Metazoa; phylum Chordata; class Lepidosauria; order Squamata; family Iguanidae; genus Iguana; species Iguana delicatissima. Next base: position 454,713 of record CAOKZL010000310.1, read on the forward strand.
ATTGATTTCAGGGGAGTTTAAGGATTTTCTCTCTAGCTTCAGGACATTTTGCTCAGAACGCAAATTGTTTCCTAATTTCTTGCAATCCTCACTCTCCACTACCATTGGGGTGAAAAGCCATGTCATCTCTTTATCTTCACTTCCTAGCACAAAGCCCGTTGTCATGAAAAGAAGGGTAAGAAAGAAAGGAGAGTCTACTTGGTCCATTGCAGAGTTTCAAGCAGGAGCTCCAAGTTTATTACCATAGATTGTCTGGAGATCCCCATAGACAACTCACCTTATCTACACACCTGGTCTATCAATGGCAGCTGGTGGCTCCCATGCAGGGGATGCAGTGAATCTGGTCTCAGTTTTATTCTACATTTTAAAGAAGCTATCCTAGCGGCTGATCCCTTCCTCCAAAACAAGCTCAGCACTTTTTATACCTCTTTTAAAGTCTGTAATGAAACCCAGAGCAGATCTATTTTTTTTGTAATATTTTTATTGAACATTAAAAAAAGAACATAGACCAAAAAACAACCACATACTCACACAATACTTACACAAACTAAGAAGACAAGACATACATATACATAATCTACATCCTTCCTACATACTTATGCATCAGAGATAAAAAATTAATACATTTTGATACTACATACATTATTTACAAAATTCTTACAAACATAAAATGCTTCCCCCTTTTCGTGGGATACAGCTTAAAGATATTTATACAGATCAACTATATAACAAATCAACCTCCGTAAATCAGAAAAGGAACAAATTATATATTTGCTTAGACATATTTATCATACACTTTCCATATATCACTTAATAATTTTTTTCTTTAACATCCCTGTTCTTCCATACATTTAGCCACTTACTTCAGCTTCTCTTTTCTTATTTTTGCCTCCCTCCACCCTAGTACCAGTGATAATCATGTTAATAAATATTATTTCCATATATCATATATCATCCTCTTTCATAATAATAAATTTACTGTTTAAAATTGAAAACCTGTTGTGGCAACTCCCTTATTTTCCAAGGATTTTGTGAATGGTTCCCAAGCTTTGTAGAATTTACTATTCATCTTATTGTCCAATCTATAAGTTAGTTTGTCCATTTGTGCTATTTCTGTTGTTTTTTCTAACCATTCCTTCACTGTAGGGGTGTGAAATAATTTCCAATATCTGGCATAAACTAATCTGGCCGCGACAATCAAATGCCACATTAGTCTTTTGGTGCTAGAATCCACTGATTCATCAAAAATACCCAACAGAAAGATTTCAGGAGTTAACTCAATTTTCTTCTCTAATATTTTTTGTATATTTGCTCGTATTGTATACCAAAATCTCTTTGCCTTTTCACATCCCCACCACATATGATGGAAAGATCCCACTTGGTCCCTACACTTCCAGCATTGGTTACTCATTTTTTTGTTCATATTTGCCAATCTGCTGGGAGTAAGGTACCAACTATACCATCTTCAACACGTTTTCTTGTAGGGTATAAGATCTTGAATGTACCACATTACTTTTCCATATTCTTTCTCAATCTTCTAGGAGGATATTATGGTTGAGGTCTTTGGCCCAGGTTATCAAAACCCAGAGCAGATCTATTGCACTCCTGACATGGAAGCCAGGGCCTGCCAATGGTGGACTTGACATTTTGATCTTGCTGGGAAAAGGTGCTCTTCCAGCATTACTGCAGGGCCCCAGCTTCTGTCTTACAATTTAAAGCAAGGCTGGGGAACATCTAGACCTCCAGATATCAGGCTCCTATTTCATTCACCCTAGCCCATCTGCCTCATGTGATGATCTGATGAGAATAGTAATTAATCAATATCTGCAGGGCCAAAGATGCCTGGTGTAAAAGCCCCCTAGTACACAGTCAGGGCTGATCATGTGGACCTTTATCCACAAATTTAGGAAAGAAAAATAGGTTTACTCAGGAAGGAGAGAGACATATGATCTGTCTTATCCACATGGTTGGAACTTTTCAGTTGACAGGAGTTCCATGCAATAAATCCATGGGAAAAAACTCCCATGGTATGCCTGCTTAGTTTAAAGGACAACATAGAAGTGAAAAGTAAAGACAGATCTGGAGCAGTGCAGACACTGAGGCTGCATCAGTTGGCTCACCTCTGAAAGAAGGAGAGCAGTAGATGTGCAATATTTCTTACCATGTGTGGCAAGCCAAAGGCATCTGATAGTTCTTATCTGTCAACAAAATCAGTACTGTGAATAAAGGAGATTCCATACCCTTTACACACACACACACACACACACACACACACACACACACACACGGTAACCTCTCTCATGTCCATTAGATAGTTGTGACTGGGAGACTCTCTGGATCAAGTTTGGACAGTACAGGTAGCTGCAAAAGAGAAGGCAGAAGGAAAAGCACTTGTGCAGAAGCAGAAATCCCTTGTGTCATATTGAATATCACTCACCATAGAACTTTCTTTTCTGCAGTGGTTCAATTGTGTGATCCTGTGAGGCAAAAGGTTATGCTGATGGCAGCAGTGCTGCTGGTAGGGTCTCCCATGTCAGATAGGCTTTGGACATGGAGGCAGACTAAATGTGTCAAACAGCTATTGGGCAGAAATTGTGGTTGGGGGTGTGTGTGACACCAGCAGATGATCTCTCAGAGACAACACCAGTGGCACCTTAGCTAACAGTTGTTAGTACTGCATGGAAGGAAGCATAATAAATATCCCTTTTGAATATCTTTTACCATGAAAACCCTATGATGAGACAATCCAAAATGAAACAAGAGATAGTGCCAAAAAATGAGATTCCTAAGGTAGAAGGCATTCAATGAGCTATGAGTCAAGAGCAGAGAACAGTTTTGAGTAGTGCTGTGGCTAATGATTGCAACTGCACTCAAGGCCAAAGGACATCCAGCTGCTGACATGCTCAGAGGTAAAAGGAAAGTTGAAAGCTGCACAGCACATATTACAGGAACATGAATTAATCAGGAGAAGCTAGACACAGTAAAACAAGAAACGGAACGTATAAACATTGCAATATTTTGGGGGAGCAAGCTAAAGTGGACAGGAATGGGACATTTTATGTCGGATAATTACACAGTGTTCTACTTAGGGAATGAAAATCTAAGAAGAAATAGGGTGGCATTAATAGTGAGAAGTGATGTAGCAGAAGCAGTAAAGGGATATAATGCAAAGTCTGACTGAATCATAAAAATAAGACTTCAGGGAAAACCCATCAATATAACTATAATCTAAATTTATGCTCCAACTGTAGTGGCAGAAAAAGAAAATTGAAAGATTGTACATTGGAGTTCAGGAAGAAACTAATAACGAACCAAAAACAGGATATGTTGCAATTGTAGGCAATTAGAATACAAAAGTAGGAAACAGAGCAGAACTAAATACAGCAGGAAAATTTGGCCTAGGATCAAGATATGAAACAGGAGAGTGATTGATTGAATTTTGCCAACAGTTTGTTCATTGCAGATACATTCTTCAGGCAACCAAAGAGGTAACCGTATGCATGGACATCACCTGATGGCCAATATAGAAATCAAGTAGTACGCATCAGTGGTCTTTAACATTTTCTTCACCAGGGTCTCCTGTAAATAAAATTTGTTGCCAGGAACCCCCAAGACTTAACTCAAGAGTTAAATATTTAATTTTAGATTTAAATATTCAAATATTTATTGACATATTCAAATATTTATGTATTTATTAAAGGCTTGTAGAGACTTAGGCCATTTCTGCATGACATTGCTATAACACTATAGCAGTGGGTTGTTCCTGGTCCAGGAGCCATGTTTCCACATGACGTCATTGCTATCCAGATGCTATCCCGTCCCCAAGCATTGTCAAAACACCATATTCTATTTCCAGAAAAAAATCCATTAAGAGCCATCAATCCCATCAGCTGTTGTAGTGCAGTACTGTTACAGCACTAGATAGTCCTTCCTGTTATGGTGGATCCAGCAGTGGGTGGGCTGTGGGCATGCTCAGCTCATCGCTCCCTCAGTGACTCTCATGGTGTGGTAACTTTCTCTCACCTCTCCCTGTTTTATTTCTAATGTCTCCTCTGAGTCAAAACTTTTTATTTTTTAAATACAGTTTTAAAAGATATCAGGCAAAAGTGCATTAGTGTATTGGCATGTCATGCTGTTACAACATTGCTGTGTTACTACAGCTGCCCCCAACCCCCCCAAAAAAAATCACTGACCAAACAGGGGCGGTGGAGCAGGGTGAAGGCGGGACATGGGAGTGGCCAAGGGCACTATAATGCAGAAGGAACACCAGTGGCACTACCACTACCCATCCGCTTAAGGGGGAAGGGTGTGGAAAAGAGCATCCCTAACCCAATCGTATCGCATGAATGGTGATGCCACTGTTATAGCAGTATAACGGGCTAATGGTCTCTATGTGGAAATGGCCTAAGATTCAAATCTCCACCAGACATTGGATGATCTTGGGTAAGCCATCTTCTCTCAACCCAAGAGTAAGGCAAAGGCAAATCCTCTTTCAGCAAACACTGCCCCCCCAAAAAAAAACCCTGTGATAGATTCACCTTAAGGTTGCCATAAATCAGAAGTGACTTGAAGACATACATCAACAAAGTGCCATTGACAGGGGGTGGGGGGGCAGTTCTAGCTATCTTGTCTTTCCTCTTTGAAAACCGATTTATGGTGACTCTATGGCAAATCTATTATGGGGTTTTTCTTGGAAATATTTGTTGCCTTTGCCTTTCTCTGAGACTGAGAGAATGTGATTTGCCTAAAGTCACCCAGTAGGTTTCCATGGCCAAAACGGGTATTCAAACCCTGGACTCCAGAATCATAGTTTGGGCATGTGAACAACTAACCTGTGTCTCTTTCATCAGGAATGTGGCAGTGTGTGTGTGTGTGTGTGTGTGTGTGCATGCAGGCACTGAAACTGCTCCTTTGTTTGCAAATGAGTTTGCTGCTGTGTTCCTCAGTGTCCATGCCTCCTGCTGCCATGTCCCTGATGAAAGGGACAGGGTGGCAGGCATAAGCACATGCCCAAATCAGACAAACAAGAAAGCAATTTTGGCACCTGCACCTCCCCCCGCTGCTGTATCCCTGTTACTGGTGGTGATGGTGGTGTCTAGCAGCAAGGGTCTGCAGACCCCAGTTTAAGAACCACAGAACTGCATAATTGGAAGCAGAAGATGGAGAAGCTCCATTGTCTCCAAAAACAAGATCAGGAGTGGATTCTGGCACAGACCATGAACTGTTAATATCAAAAATTAGAGTTAAGTTAAAGAAGAATACTAAACCAATCATTGTGCTAAAATACAAGCTGAAGAACATTCTAATCGAATTTAAAGATAATGAAAAAAAAAGATTTGCACTATTAAGCTTAATTGACTGGGAGCTAGAAGAACTCTGGACTGAAGCCAGGGACATTGTCAGGGAGGAATGTAAAAAGACACTATCCTCAACCAAAAAGAAAGAGAAGACTTAATGGATGAAAGATGAAACTCTTCAAGAAGTTAAGGACAGATGAGAAGCAAAAGTAAAAGGGGATAGAAATAGGGTCAAAACAAATGCAATTATACAATGACCTGTGTGCAGGGACAAAGAGAACTACTTTAAATATCAATGCAGAGAAATGAAAGATGACAAGAAAAATGTAATAGCAAAAGATTTCTTCCACAAGATCTGAGAAATCAAGAGAAATTTAAATCAAGAGCAAGGATGCTGTATGGCCAGGAAAGAAACACATTACATGACCAAGTACAAATAAAAAGCCAATGGAAACAATAAACACACACACACACACAAACATACACACATTTATACATACGAGATGAAAAGATGACAGATTCATTCAAAGAAGAACCACTTGAAGATGAATCTACAGTTTTAGAAAATGAAGTGAAAGCTGCACTCAGGGCACTGGGAGAAATGAATCCCCAGGAATAGATGGCATATGAATAGAGCTTCTTCACAGTGAAACTACTCCAGTTCTAACTAAAATCTCTCAACAAATATGGAAAACAGCACAATGGCCCACAGATTCAAAACTCTGAGCATACATTCAAATTCCCAAGAACGGGGACCCGAGGGATTGCAGTAACCACAGGACCACTTCATTAGTCTCCAATGCAAATAAAGGAATGTTCAAAATTCTACAGCAAAGACTTTTACCGTATATGGACTGAGAAATGCCAGATAGCCAAGCATGGTTCAGAAAAGGAGGAGCCGCTGGGGATCATATTGCAAACATATGTTGGATAATGGAATGGACCCCAAAAATTCAGAAGAAAATTAGCCTGTGCTTTATGGATTATTGTAAACCCTTTGATTGCATAGATTTTTAAATACTTTGGATCAGTTTTAAAGAAATGGGTGTGTCACATTTGTTTGTCATAATACATGACCTGTACTCAGGACAAGAGGCTACCATCAGGACAGAATACATACATACATACATACATTTTTTAAAAATGCAAATGTTTCCAATTGGCAAGGGGGTCTGGTAAGGCTGTGTTTTATCACTGTCCTTGTTTAACTTGTACACTGAGCACACTGTAAGTAAGGCAGGATTAGGCTTGAAGGAGGGAGATGTGAAAACTGGAAGAAAGAACAACAAGTTAAGATATGCAGATGACACCATAATACTAGCAGAAAATAACAAACAATTACTGAAGAAAGTCAAGGAAGAAAATGTAAAAGCAGTTTTACAGTTTAACATTAAGAATACAGAAATAATGACCACAGATGATTTACCTAACTTCAAAGCAGATAATGAAGGCATTGAAATAACTCAAGATTTTCCATAACGTGCCTCAGTCATTACTCAGAATAGAGACTGCAGTCAACAAACCAGAAGAAGCCTAGAACTTCAAAAAGCAGCTATGACGGAACTACACAGGATTCTAAAGATACATTGCTGAATACTAATGTTTAGATTGTCCACACCATTGTATTTCCAGCTTTTATGTATGGCTGTAAAAGCTGAAGAGCGAAGAAAGCCAACAGGAAGAAAATCAAGTTATTTGAAATGCGGTGTTGGAGAAGAATATTATGAGTACTCTGGACTTCTAAAAAGACAAATACATGGATCTTAGCACAGATCAAGCCCGAACTCTCCCTAGAAGCCAAGTTGTCTAAACTGAGACTGTCATACTTTGACCTAATCATAAGACATTACTCTCTAGAAAAGACCATGATGCTTAGTAAAGTAGAAGGTTTCGTAAAAAGCTATATTTGACAGAGAACTGAATTTATTCCACTTTTTTGAATGAACTGATTGTGTGAAACTGAATATATTAAGAACAATATTATTTGGCATCAATAAGCACTCCTGCAATGTTTAATCAAGCAAGCATGAGTAATTATATACAAGCTGTCATTTTTCTCCATGATGATTACATATGAATTCAGCCCCTACAGCAGTGGTTCTCAACCTGTGGGTCCCCAGATATTTTTGGACTTCAGCTCCCAGAAGCCCTGAGCATTGACCATAGTGGCTGGGGCTTCTGGGAGCTGAAGTCCACAAACATCTGGGGACCCACAGGTTGAGAACCCTACAGAAAACTAGCACAAATAAGAACTAATACAAGAAATTAAATCACTATGGAATTTATTGAGGCTATGAACAGCCACTCCAATTTATTTCAGAGCCAAATTTGGTGATTTAGGGCAGACCTTGATTCATTTTGGAACAATAAGGACGTGATTTTAACAGATTCAGGCCTCAATCAAATCCAAATTGGGAATATGAATCTTTGTATCAATCATTTACTTGCATAAGGAAACAAAAAATGGCCATGATCTTGTGGCTATCTCACATAATAATATGTCATTCAAAGATATGCTGGAAGATAAAGAAAATACAGTAAATCTACATGTGTAAATACTGATTGAAAAAATTGTTTTAAAGAATTTATGTTTTGTATAAAAATGATGATGATGATGATGATGATGATGATGATGATGATGATGATAAAGATACAGCAGAAATTAATTCTACCAAACTGCAGATACGCAAGATTGGCAGGGGGGGCAGGTTACAGCTACCTTTAAAGTTTGCTATGGTTTGGTAGGAGGTGCACATTGCTATAGTGATTGTGATGTATGTGTGTTACTTGTGCACCCAGATTTAATGTGTGTGAGAGTGGGAGGGTAGCTAATGCACACAAAGTACAAGGGGGGAAACACAAGAGAAAAAAAATGAAGACAGAACAAATGTGCTAAACTGAAATAAAGAATAAAATTAAAATCAATCCTAACCTAAAGGGTGGGATGACAAAATTGGGGCAAAGAGAGGAAGAGGACAAGAGAGTGCCACCGTTCAATTAAACCACTACTTAACGCAGTCAAATCATCATTGAGATTCACTTTTAATAAATGACAAACCAGCATAGTGTAGTGGTTTAAGTTTAAAACACTGGGACACCAGGTTTTGAATCCCCAGTCAGCCATGGAAACCTACTGCATGACCTTGATCAAGTCACACTCTCTCAGCCTCAAAAGAAAGCAAGGGCAAACCCCCTCAGAACAAATTCTGCAGGAGTCCATGGAAGCCTTGTGTTTTTCCACTTCCCCATTTTTAACCTTAGCATTTTATCAGAGTTACCTCGGAGAGCCATCTCCCATTTTCCTGCCCTAGGTAGTGCCTGGGTCAGTACGTCATACTCCCAAAGGGGTGCAAGAGAACTCCTCACCAGTGGAGGCATCTGATCTTATGTCTCAATGAAAAAGTGAGACTTTGTTGTTGTTCTGTAGACCTTTAAGTTGTCTGTGACTTACAGCAATCCTGAGCCTACCCTCTCTCCATTATTTTTGTGGTAGGATTATTGTTCTGTGTCTTCAAGATGTTTCTAACTTATGGTGACCTTATCATGGAATTTTCATGGCAACATTCATTCAGAGGAGGTTGAGAGAGTGGGTTTCCATGGCTGACTGGGGATTCTCACCCTGCTTTCCCAGAGTCCCAACCCAATATTCAAACCACCATGCTTTGCTGGCTCTGAAGTAAAGCTAGGGCATGTATAAAAGCTGACCATTGTAAAGAGTGAATTTGTATGGTGAAATGGCTTTGCCTGTGGGTGCTGAGAGGAGTGTTGCAATGATGTGGTGAGAGTGCTGATAACAGCGTCCTGTTTAGAAAGGCAGCCACAGTTCCCAGTCCTTAAACAGAGTATAGTAGCAGCCCTAGTCAAGGTTTACAGGAACCTGTCAGTCAGTTACTGCTCTTGTTTCAACAGTCCAGGTCAACAATAAATTCAGAGTGTCAGTTCAAGGGAGTATCCGGCAGCATAGTCAGTACACAAAGGAAGAGTCAGGGTTTTTGAGAAACATAAGCCAAGGATCAAAAGAAGAATGTGTTGCTTTCACCAGATTTGCCAGTTGTCTGCAACAGACTTCTCCCTCCCTACCCTGCCTCTGTTGGCCAGCAGCTTCCCCAGCTGTTTGCCTAATTAATGAGACTTCCCTATATCAGTGTCCTAAGCCTCGTGGGCTCTCCCATTCTTGATTACGCTGGGCTGTGGTAAGTCTTGTCCTGTTCATGTCAGTGTGTTTTGGCTGTTGGGAAGGATCCTGTCTGTATTTGCTTCTGGGTCCTGGGACTGGGGCATGACAGGCAGAGGCTTGCCCTCCTTCTTTTGTTTATAGTGCATTCTCCCCCTTTGGAATTAGGCACTGCATCTTGGATGACTGCTGAAAACAGACTCACATTTGGAAACATCTGGCATGATGTTCCAATGAAGTTTAGCAACAAGAGACTGAGACTTGCCGACACTCTCTTTTATCATAGATGTGTTTACTGGGAGAACTTCAATTACTACATTTGCATCTGAATATCATTTACAGGTGTAGATCATTTCTTGACTGAAAAAATAAATAAATAAAAGTGTTAAGTTAATCTGATTTCATGTGAAGTGTTCAATAGGGGATTTTTTTAAAAACAAAGCAGAACTAGTGAAATATAAGAAACAATCTGTGATCTCACATGTTCTCTTATATCCTCACCATCCTTCCCATCTGCCACTCTGTGCAGAAAAACTTGCAAAAGGCATTACTCTCTTCCTTAGTCGTCTGCTTGCTATATTCCCTCAGGAACAATAAAATGAAATATAATTTTTCAAATTCCTTCAAGCCAACAAGCTGTCTTGGTATTAAATACCATGTTTCAAAACACACTACAGTTGCCTAGACCAGGTTGTTACTGTTTTTCCCCCCTCTTGTCATCTGCTGTGCATGCAAAACATCTCTGTGATATAACTTGCCTCACCATAATTCTTTTCTGTCAGAGAGTTTCATGAGAAAATGCACCAGATGACATTTATAACTATTTGCTACTGAGCAGAACACAAATCGTAAAACATGGAATGAAAACATACAGTGAATAGGTGCTCCAAGAAGGCTTTTTTTTTTTTTAATGGCCAGCTTCAATTAAGTCAAACCATTTTCTGCTGTCCCTTTCCAGCCTATAATCTCCCACACAACTTATCCCATGTCCAATCAACCTACATATCTCCTCATATTGTTACTGCAGGTTAGGCCTCCTTGGAGATAGCATAAAGATATCATTTTGATATCAATAATTTGGCTCTTTTCCACCACCCATCTCCATGTGTTTGTGAGACCCTCAGACAAGCCCAGAACTAGGCTCAGCCATCAAACGCTGCAATATCCCAAGACAATACAGGCAGGCCAGAAATAGCCAGATCACCGCTTTAGGAGACCTCTCTGCAAACACCCTCATTATGTATGCACACTGTTTACAAAGGACTCCCTGCCCCGAGCAGGTAACTTGGCACGACAGAAGCTTAAAGGCCAAGCACTGAGTATCTGCATACAGTCTACCTCTTTGTCAATTCGGACTTAACTCAATCATGCTAAATTGTGACCTTTCGGAGACATTGTCTCGCACCCAAAACTCATTGTTTTCCCCAAGTAAGGCAGAGCCTACAGTCCCAATTCACCCTATAAAAACCCCTGATTCCGAGACCTTCCTCAGATTGCTCTGACCTTCCATCAAGCCTTGCTGCTGCTTTATCCGGCGAGCCTTTCCCTCAGCTCCAGTAGCTGAGACCGCAGCAACCTCGGATTGCTCCTGAGTTTCACCCCGCCTTGCTGCTGCTGTGCTTGGCGAGCTCCCCTCAGCTGATCAAGCTGAGTTTCTTCTCTGCACCCCCGGATTCTCCCGCAAGGTCCAGGACGACGAGACAGGTGTTGTATCACCCATTTTCTCTGAAAATCTCTATCCTTAATTCAACCTTTAATTTCTTAGTTAGCTGTGTGACTGCAGTGTCTTCAATATTTGTTTGTATGTAATAAAATATCATTTCTATTAATTTAAATCCATCTGGCTGCTTGACTGACCTGACCCCGTAGACGCTGGGTTGCAAGATCCTGCTAAGTTACCCTGCCTCTCACTAGCTTAAGTGATTGCTCCAGCTAATTTCCCCAAAGGTGTGTTTTATTGTTTGGTTATTTCGGTGTCCTCTGGGACCTCCAGTAAACAGGGTAACAATATCACCCAGTGAAAGCCAGAAGAGGTGACGTCCCTGTGTAACATTGTAAGATTCCATACTGAATCTCCATGCACAGACTAGTAGTTTGGGTCAAAAAGAGCTTGGAAAATTAGTTTCATGCAATAATATTACATTTTGGAAATTGGAATGTAAAGCCAGAATCCTGTACATACTTTCACACCATGTAAATTTGGCTGCACTTAACGAAGCAGAAGCCATGGTGAGAAACCTGGCTACTGAATTGTGAAGATGTGCAATCGATGCACAATGAGACTGCCAGATATGTACTGGAATCCCCTTGTTGGTGTCCCATTGTGCCTTGGTTCCTTTCCTATCTGTGCTATGGAGATATGAAGCAGCAGCCCTCTACCAAGTGTTATCCCAAAATGTGGGTGCCACAAGGGCCAAGCCATGATGCCAATACCTCCTTGTAAAAGTGAGGAATGCAACATTTAGGAGGCTTGCGAGAGGGGGGCAACTTAGCGAGAACTTTCCTACCAATGTTTATGGGTTCACGCAGGAAAAACACCAGTGAAAGAATAAAATGTGAACTAAAATATGTTTTGATTGAAGTAAATTCACTTGCACATGCAATAGTTCAAGGACACACACAATCACACAAGGACAGAGAAGGGAGAAGGGATGAAAGTGAGATAGAGACTGTTGAGGGATTTGGACGATAATTACCAGATCCAGAGAAAAGCGGTGTCGGGTAGCCCTCCATATTTTAGTTACGGGATATGTCGTAGGAGTTAAGTAGCAGCCTGCTTGTAACAAGGTATGAGAACCAGAGACCATTAGATAAACAAAGCTACAAATGTAGTGATAAGCACTACCAGGCTCAACCAGAACTTCAAGGTCTCTTGCCGGTGGGATGAGAAACTCTTTGCCTTTTATATTTTGAATTTTGCTAATTGCCTCCAGTTCACTCATTGAAGTCCCATACTATGTATCACACTCCTAATAAATAGAGTTTATGCACTGTTATATTTGTGTGTGTGAATTCAGTTCCTGACAAGCGGAGAGAAGTGGCAGTGTGGCTTAGGTAAAGAACCTAAGGACAGTTCTCGGTCAGGAATCGGATGAACAGAGTGATGTTTGGATCAGTGAGAGACTGCACTGGACAGTCTGAAATCAGGAGTATTTGTACCCAGAAAATAGCCCGGGGCAGTGGATGATAGTGCAGTTCCAGATGAGGAACAATGGGAATTGCGATACATACAATGACCTATCAACTTGCTAATGTTCACAGTGCTTGAGTGACAAAGGTGTGATGGGTGTTGTAATAGCTGTCTATTGTGGGTGCTATGAGGAAAGAAGAAGAAGTCCAGGTGCACAGGGGATGGATATAAGTCAATCAGTGCCCTGGTGGGCTTCCCACAAATGTGTTCTCTTGGGAAACTCCAGCTTCTGCTTAAGATTATTATCCACAGGAACAGCATTTGTTTGCCTGACAAATGACCCAGTCTTACCTGGAGGGTGTCTTAAGTTGACCTGCCTTTCTTTCTCACATTCTCAATCAGAACTCTCTCTCAGTCAGTTTGACCTTCCAGTCACCTTCAGGGTTGGTATCAGTGCCAATTAAAGTGTGTTGCCAATTAAATATAATGCCAATTAGATATGGAGCTCATCCAAATCATACCAGTATTGGACCCACACATAGGTCCCATACACAAATACAAAGTTTGCATTTCTTTGTAATTCTCTTTCCCCCACATATAAGTCAACTTACAAGCACACATTGCCCAGCAGGATTCCAACCTAATTCATTAAAAACCGAGATTGCTTAATCAGTTGTTTTAACTCAATGTGTAAGACATCAGGTTTAGGGACACACCACTGAATGTTCTGAGAATGGCAAGGAGGTTGTCACATTGATCTGTTTGTCATTTGAAACCTGGGCTCTTTTTATACTTTTTAAATTGCCTGCCTTCACCCTAGAACTCTTCCCCACATGAACTATAAGGCCCATAATAGGATAGTTGCCTGAGGATTGTGGAAGTCCTACATGTCTGGGAACTATCAGGTAGGGAAAGGCTATCCTGAAACATGGAATTCTTCCTAGCATCCCTTCAATTCAGTTTGCTACACATCTGCATTTCTCTTTTCTTCCATCTCCCATCAAGGTGTACACTTCCTTAGAGATTGACAGAATATTCACTGTTATTTCTTTCCTGACCCACCCACCTCCCCCCACCACAAAAAAAAGGCTCCCAACACTTGGAGAACCCAGTCTGGAAGACTAACACTGAGTCCAGAATATTGTGCAGTGTTTATCTGGTATTTCTGCATCCCAAAGTGTTTCATGAAATTATTTTGTGTAAAAATACGTGCGGGATTGATTTGGCAAGGTGTTTTTGTTTTTATTTTTCATTAAAAAAATAAAATCCCAAATGTTTCTTGAAAAACAAGTGAGGGAAAAAAATTCTTGCAAAACAATTTTGCCAAAACACACTTTTTTGTGCAAATTTGGTGGCTTTTGAACAAAAACAAAAAAACAAAAAACAAAAAAATGATTTTGCATAAAAACTCAAGTTTCTAGAAACAGTCTAAATTTTGTAGGATTTTTGTTCAAAGAACACATTTTTATTTAAAACAAAATTCCAAAAACCCACGTGGGATTTTTCAACAAAATTAGTATACAGTAGGCCCTCCACATTCGCTGGAGTTAGGGACACAGAAAGTCAAAAAATGCGAACGACTAAGGGCAACCAGGAGAGCATGAGGGTAGAGATCTTCCCTCCCCTTCACTGTCTCGCACTCCCCCACCCATGCGATTGCATGGGCAGCGGCAGTAGGAGAGCATGGGTGGGGGAGATCTTCCCCCTTCACTCTTTTCTCCCCCTCCCACGCCATTGCGGGACAGCAGTGGCAGGAGAGCATGGGGGGAGATCTTCCCTCTCCTTCAGTCTCTTACCTGCTGCCAGTGGGATCATGCTGGCAGCTGCAGGCAGGACAGCGTGCGGGGGAGGCAAGCACACACCACAAATAATCAAACCCATGACAGTCAAACCCACAAATGTGGGGAGAGAACTGCATGTCATTAATTGCACCAAAAAAAAATATGTTTCTGGAAACCAAAGGGTTTTGGATGCAAAATTGAGGGTTTTGCCCAGAAAACAGTCAACCTGATTGCATGAAAAATGTCAGAGTATATCCATACCTCAACAGCAGAAGTGGTTGTTGTTATTTTCCATCATGTCAACTTCAACTTACGGTGAGCAAGAAACCTCCAAGAACTTGGTCATCGACTGCCCTGCTCAGATCTTGAAAACTCAGGGCTATTATTCCCCTTTCTGCCTCCTGCAGATTTTGGGGCCTGTATTTTACAAAGAGCTCTCTGGCTCAGAATTCTAAATGCCGCTCCCTAAACTGCAAACCTCAGGATTCCATAGGAGGCTGAATGTGGAATAACAGCATAGTGTGGAAATGGCCTCAGTCTCCCTCTTTTCCTAATTTCTTCCAACTCACCAAACATAATCATCTTTTGGTGGTTATTGTATTTTTATTGCCAAAGATGGGGAGAAGGGCTTATGAGAGTTCATGTGCCTCATCCACCAAAACAACTTGCCTGGTTTTTGGTACTCTTCACCTTGGCATGGGTAGAGAGAGAACAACATTTGCTGCTCCGCCTGAGACTGCAAAATATCTTGAGCCTCAAAGGAGAAGGAATACATTAAACAAAAGTGAAATCTTTGAGTAACATGAGAATGAAAGATAATTTAAAATATAAGAAAGCTCATATGTACAGCTCACATGTGTTCTCAGTGGATTAGTTTCTCTTATCACATTAATTCCACAGATGTGTGTATGAAGCTTGTATATACAAACTCCACAGATTTCAAGATTAATTTCTATAACTCATTATTCACCATTTTTACTTGGAATTAAGCCACACCATTTTCAAAAAGATGCATTTCCAAAAAAGTATTCTTACATCTAAGAAAACATACACAGGCAGCTTGGGAACAAGTTTCATTGGATTCATTTATTCATGGCATGAAAAGAGGCATGCAGAATTAATGTGAGCAGATAGTGATCTATGAACTTCAAGCAAAATCCCTAGAGCAGGCTCTAATGCATAAAGTATATTTTATGTATTGATGAGAAGTATATTTTAAATTCAGTGGACAGAAGCAAATGGGCTTTGCCCTATCAGCAGCAGGAATAGTACCATTCAACTTACTGCTCCACACACAACCCAAGTTTACATGTATAGTAAATCTTACATTGTTTTTATCACAAATCTTATGCTGTTTGTCAATCAAAACGTGCACACGCACAAACAAAAATCAAAAAGTGAATGTAGTGATAAACATCAACATTCAATTACTAAAACTTTTTTTTAACAACATCAAAAACTTCGAGAAATCCATAGCTCAATCTGGGACGAGCAACACGGGAGGCAATAGAATGTTTTGCATCTCCTCTCCAAGGACAGAAAGAAAAGAATGACTTCATAAACCCTTGTCTCTCACTCACCTACCATGGAAATTTCCAACATGATAGAATGGTGTTCCATGGGCATTGTGGGAAAGATCAGGCACATGAAAGATACCCTTTCTATTCTGACGCAAAGCCTGAATTGGAGGAAATCTAAGTCACCTCTGGAATTGCTATACTTTCCTTTCCATTGGAACCAGTTGGGAGAGGGAAGACAGAGAAAGTGTGCCTTTTTAGAGGGGAAAAAATAGAGGAGATGGGCAATGAAGAATCCCACTCTTCACTTCAGCCCTGATGGTATAAACCTGATAGGGCTTTGGATTGGGCAATTCTTCCATCTTTGTATTGCTCATCTATCCACTATTTTTGATATGCAAAAAAGCATATCAGGATCAAAACCAGCACAGAATCACATCATCATAAATTATTTGAGAAAACAGTTAAAATGTATGGGAGAGTAATTAGAATATAGCCTTGGCTTCTGTTGAGAGTGTGGGAAGAAGCTCCTTGTTTCCAAATGAACACGTGGGTGTTTTTCACATTAAAGATGTGCCAGGAAAGGTTGGTGGGGGGATGCCTTTCTGCAATAAAGGAAGGAGGGGGAACACATTAAAAGTTGAATCACCCATGTTTTTGTTCAATAATTCCTCAGCACTGAGAAAGAAATTTAATCACAGCCCTGGAAACCTGTTACGGGATTTCTTATCACAAAGAGTCTTCTCAGATCCAATGATTTTATATATCACCCTCGAGTGCTGCCCTCCCCTGCAATCTCTTTAGAGTAAGCTAACACCACTCAAAAATGAAACTGTGAATATAAGGCACTTCCAGGGTGAGTTTTTATTGTGCCACATTCATGGGATTCTTACAGGGGAACTAGGAATTATCTTCAGTTTGTAACCCTTTCACATTTTCCCATGGCTTTTTATGGCTTTTTAACCACATGGTACCCCCCCCCAAACCTCAGGAGTTCCACAATTTGGGGGAAAAAATTTCCACACAAAACTAATCTCCTTCCCCTTTGTAAAGCAAAGCACGCATATACAGGAAGCACAAAAGGACAGCATTATTCACACCCCCCAAAAAAGTCATCCCCTCCCTTTCAATTACTCTCCTTTTAAAAACTCCCTGTGACAAGGTAGCAGCAGTTACAGTTTGCACCAAGAAGCCCACAACATTGTAGCTGGCATAAACATTCTTCATACAATGTGCACAAAACAAATCTCACAAACATTTTTTAAAAAGAAAATCTTCAAAAAATATACAGACAAACGTTCAGCATCTGAGTTGGCTTTTCGTTCTCCCACATGAGCATGAGATAAGTGAGGAGTGACATCCAATTGAGCTAAAATTGGAAGAAGAGTCAGGGACTGTAGCTTTCGGACTTTATAAAGGGACCTTTGTATGTAGCCATTCCCCCCCGTCCGTCTGTCTGTCCCTCCCTCCCTCCCTCCCTCTCTCTGACCACTTCCGTCCTACATTCTTATAGTGCTATTATTCTGCTTTCAACATCCAGTGGAATTCTGGGGTTTGTAGCTTCCTGAGGCCAAAGAGCTCTCTGGCTGAGAATTCTAAATACACCTTCCTAAACTACAAATCCCGGAATTCCATAGGATATTGAAAGTAGAATAATAGCACTAGAACAATGTAGTGTGGAAATGCCCCCCCACACACACACACACACACACACACACACAATATGACAGTATGACTCAGAGCAAAGTCGGCATCTAGGAGCTAAGGTCCTGTTTTAGCAATATGCAGGGCAACATCCCAGTGGGCCAGTCCAGGCCATTCTGAGTCATCTGGACCAGTTTTTAAGCCAACCTTTTTCTTTCTGAGGGGGACATCCTTGTGTAAGGGAGTACTAAATATCTCCTTAAGGAAGATGTGAAAAGTATACTGTTGAAACCTTGAGTCACATCACCATATTGCCCCAAGAAGGCTCCAACCAGAACGTGATAGTTTTATCCTTGCTCTAGAAAAATCTGCTCTTTCAAGAAGGCATTCATCTCCATCCCTAGTGGGCAGATTTTTGTTTGGAGTTTAAATAAAATGTTTTACAGAGAGTCAGACAAGAAAGCATTTAGAACACAATGAAAAATGTTTGAACCCTCTTCTTTCCATTCATTGTGCTGTCTCCAGTGGAAAATTCCAGGCCATTCACCAGTGCAGGCCTATAAATCAAGCATCATCGGAAATGTTATCTTCCAGCCTTCAATAAATAAAGCCCAGCTGCAATAATTTTCAGAATGAAGGCTTTAGCATTTTCATTTTATAAACACCTTAAGTCATTAATGCTCATAATGTCACGCCTGGTCCATGATGCACCCATCAAACCACGTTCCACTTGGCAACTCCAAAGCATCTCAGCTGGATAAAATATGGGCTGTAAAACATGAGTGTTATATGGAGTTTAATTTTAGTCTGGCAGAAGATAAGTGGTGCGACCCCAGTCGCAGGTCAGCTAGCAGATTTTTTCAGCACACAATGTGATTTAAAGTGACAGCAATGTTTAGGCTCAAATAAGGAAACCCGGGAGGAAAAAGGAAATGAGTTTACACACGGGACGCTGGGAGCAAATTGAATACAATCAATCACTTGCACAGGCACCCGAAAAGGGTAAACATTTCCTCATAAGGTGATGACAGAAGGATGTTTGTCTCAGGCTTTCTTAAACCAGAGTCAGCATTTGTTTCAACTCAATCGTGCTACAGGCCATTTCTGCACTACACTGTTATAGTGCTATTATTCCACTTTCAACAGCCTATGGAATCCTGGGGTTTGCAGTTTAGGGAGGAGCCTTTAGAATTCTCAGTCAGAGAAAACTACAAACCCCAGAATTCCACAGGGTAGTGAAAGTGGAATAATAGCACTATAACAGTGTAGTACGGAAATGGCCTTAGTCTTAAAAGAAAGCCATGCCAAACCCCCTCTGAGCAAATCCAGCCAAGAAACCTCATGACAGGGTTGCCTTGGGGTCACCATAACTCGAAAACAACTTGAAGGTGCACAACAACAAGAAAACTATTTTTGCACCAACTTGAAACCCTTTAGAAAAGGAAATGAAGGAGCTGAAGGTAAACTATGTCATATATTGGTGAAAGTGATTTCATTGTGTTGCTTCTCACTTCCTTGGGCTCTTTTGTTTCCTCTGTTGTCTCTCAGAAAAGCTACAGTTCTTGGCCAATGTAATTCATGACTGCCATTCCAGTCATTTGGTAGGAAGATTTTATGCAAAAAAAAAAGGGGGAGCTGTAAATAAACATTCCAGTAATGAATGATTACAATTAAGTTATTTAGGCAAAAATGTCATATGACTTTTCAGGAATACTTTTAAGCCCCTAAGTGTATTTTTTATTATTATTATTATCCAAAACAAATGGCAACTTGTCTGAGAAGTAGAACATGGTCTTTTTCCTTCTATGTGGCTTGGATGCTAATGCTTCAGATTCAGCTAGTGAGCACCTCATTAATTATCCCCTGAACACCCATGTTCGTGAACAAAGTGGAGATTGTTTAACCGGCTCAGAGAACGGAGGTGGGGGGAGACTGGCTTTGAATTTGTTTTACATCCACACCATGGAGACAAAAAGGAAGGGATATGATCAATAAGTAGAGATCTGGTTAATCCTAAAGTAAAGTTTAATGACAACTTTACTTTATGGGCACAGAAGTTTTGGTTGCTCTTTGTTTGTCTGTCTACCTTATTTCTTAGGTGATGGGAGTCTGAAAACAGCCTTTAAAGGGCATGTGTCTTTTGGACAGGAAAGACTAACAGTGGCTTTGTAATAACCATGCTTACTTATAAGTGCACAGCCTGAGCCTGAACAGAGTAGTCACACAAGCCCATACTGCTAGTCCCAAAGCTGCATCTTTGAGGCTCATGAGACTGGGCTTCCAAGTTGTATAGACAACCATGAGGGGGGGAAATGCAACTATAAATGAGGTGATTGACAATTCTTCTCCATTTTATTATTATTTGTTTAAATGAATATTTTTTCTTCTAGTGGGTTCAAAATATCCTACATCGTTCTTTCCCATTTTATCTTCAGAACAGCCCTTTGAGGAAGGTCAGGTTGAAACTGGTGTAAGTGTCAGGCATTGATTGGTTCAGTGAGTTTCATGATTCAGTGGGGAGTAAGAACATGAGAAGCTGCCTTCTACTGAGATGGATGCTTGATCCTTCTAGTCCAGTATTGTCAGTTCTAACCAGCAACCATGCATCCACAGGGTTTTAGGCAGGGTCCTTTCCTAGAACTGCATGGAGATCCCTGGCATGCCTTGTTGGTCTCCCATCCAGAAACAATCCTGCTTAACTTCCAAATCAAATTATAATGGGTGTTCCTGAGTATTACTGCTTTAGCAGAAAATTTGGTATCAGAGTTAGGAATAACATGGAATGAATAGGAATAGGTTCCTCCACCACAGAAAAAAGAAGAGCTCAAGACATTTCTGCAGACTTTATCTGAAACTAACAACATGCACATGTGAAATGAAACAACTCAGGGAAACCATGTATAAGTAAACAGAACCATTTTGAACCTCCTAAGGATCACATGAGAGTGTCTTCCAAAATGCATCTACAGATGACTATTTCTTTCACAAGCATTTACTTTTTCTGTGATTTCCATTTTTGATCTATGTTTTTTTAAAAAAAAAACACACACACTGGGGGAGCTGATGAAGCAAACTTATCTGCCCTTTCCTTTTCTTTCTGTTTTGCTGGTCAAGCATGCTTAGCAAGGGATTCTTGAGCTATCTGCTTGCCTTATTTCTTGTAGGCAGCCACGTACAGCTACAGTTATACTAGTTAAGAGTAGAACCCATTCTTTCCCAGCTCAAGCTTGCTTTCGTTGTTTACGGAAGACACACTGCTGCAACTCGATATCAATAGTCCGAATTTCTCCAGCCCTTTCTCACATGGTTGTCTTTGATTATCACTGCTGCCTGATTCTGACTATACACTTATTTCTGACTTTCCTGAACCTCAGCTATTGCTGGGGGGCTGGACTCCTAACCCTGTCAGGAACCATACCTCTGCTTCTTGTACAACTGAATTGAAAGCCAACTATCCCCATACACCCATACACACATATACGCATGCACGCACACATTTCTGATGCTACATGTGACCTGGCAGAGCAATAGCAGGAGATGGTATTAGCACTACTGTTGGCCACAATCTTCTATAATAATGTACCTTAATGTAGCTTTACATATACTTAGCTATGTGGCAGTGTTACCATGCAGTACACCCCCACTTCATGATATGGTATAATTGGTAAATATCATTTAATTTAATCATTTAATCATTTAATTGACATAAAATATAAATTATATATGGCTATGGCTGAAGCCTTGCTGGCCAAGAGGACCCCCTAAACACATGTGAAAGTAGGTCAGATGGGATCTCAAAGCATGGTCAAGTCATAGTCAGGGAAGCTCTGGTGATTATGAGCTTGCAAATGTCCCTCAAAGACTCAAACTTTAGATGCAATAGCACCCAAAACTGCCACTACAGGGCAACTGACTGTCTACAACCTGCTTCCTCTTCCTGCTGGATTTCTCCTCTGTTTCCTCACCTGCCTAGCTATTAAGGAGATATCATGATTCCCATCATTTCTTTGTCACCTAATGCTAAAACTATTAGCCCATTCTGTACCTCATCTGCCAGAGAGCCATTAACACCTTCCCCCTCAGGGTGGAAACAGGGTATTTAAACCCTGGTTCTGAGCCAGATAACTCATAGTACACTGGACATACGCTGTTGCTCTGCTTCTCCAATTCCCATTCTTGTACTACCCTCAGACCTTTAGTCTGAGCCACATCACTTCGTCTCTCCTCTGCAGAATAGATAAATGTCACCCACTTCACCCTAGCTTCTTACTATCCAGTTTTTCCTCCTTTTCTTTCAGTTAGTCTTGTATGATTGTGGGACTGCTTGAATCTTGCATGTGATTGTGATTTTCTCAATAAAGCATACTTTTAATCTCTGACTGGTGTCCCTCCATTAGTACTGGTATACATAGATGTAAATGATCTTGCAGGTTTGCAGACTTCCTCTTTGAGCTTTCAGGCTTGCAGGTTTCCCCCTTGCAGGCTTCCCCTTTGAGCTAATATTCCCCAACATTTCATGAAGGTGCTGGCATCGTGGGTGGACCTCTGAGTCACCTACCTTTTGGGTAGCAGCAGAAATGCTATGAAACCTGGCAGTGAATTATGAAGATGCTTAATGAGACATTGGAAAGAGAGTCCCAATATGCATTAATACTCCCTAACCAGTGTCCCAATGGACACCAGTCACTTGCTATCTTCCCTATGTAGTAACATAACAGCATTCCTTTACTGGATACAAACATTACGGAGCTGCCCTATTCTAATTCTCATAGATATAAGTCTGCTTACAAAGACATAAGTCCCCAAGAGGATTCCAGCCACTACCATCAACAGTAGCCTGAATTCTATTACCTGTCCCAATTTATGCAGTCCCATGTAAAAGGTGGAATTTAAACATTTATCAATGGGTCTGTTTCAGTTGGGAAATACCAATAGAAGTCAGACCTTTACTTATATCCTGCGTTTTTCCTCCAAACTGAGATTCCAGGCAGCTTACAAATTTAAACAGATACAATACTGTTAAAGCATACAAATGGTTAGATAAAAACATAAACCATCCAGAACATTTTTAAAAAGCAATTTGAAACCTTCACTTAAAAATAAGTAAAAGCAGGTCTGAAAAAGTAAATTGCCCAGTTTTGAAGATCTTTCAAAATGTTCCATTCTTGAAATCCTGTTGAAATAAAATAATTTTTGCCTGCTGATGGAAGGATGACAAGGAGAGCATTCCAGTCCCCCTACGAAGGGAGTTCCAAAGGCTAGAAATAGCTACTGAGAAGTCTCGTTGTTGTTACTGCTGTTGCTGTTCCATCCATCCATCCATCACTTTATTTATATTCCACTTTTCTCCCATGCTGGGACTCAGGTGACTTACAGAACAGAAGAAAATTACAATAACAACACATATAGGTAAAAACAAAATTAAGATTAGGAAAGCAGAATTGAAAAACCATTTACAATCTTACATTAAAACAAAGGGTTTTTTTTTTTTGTTTTCTGTTTTTGTTTTTTTGCTGTTGTTGCTGTGGCTGGCAAGGGAACTTCCTAGATAAACTATAAGTAGAATGCAGCAAAGGGAAAAAATATCATGGAAAACTCCGTTCTAACATTTCACCAACACAAGACACCAAGGACAGCTGCACAATGATCTTTGTGAAATATTTCAGCAATGAGAGGCTTGTCAAAGGGTTCAAGAAGCTAACTGCCTTATCGCTCTAGGGCCACAAAATAATCCCAAAAGAGAAATCCTTAGTCGTGAGAATGCCAAATTGTGGGTCTGTGTCTTAGGATGCTGTTAGCCATCCCTTGTTCCTTCACAGTGATTCTTGATGATGACAAAAATTATGAAGATTCGCTTAAGTTGGTC
The DNA here is from genome assembly GCA_948472985.1 of Iguana delicatissima. NCBI lineage: Eukaryota > Metazoa > Chordata > Lepidosauria > Squamata > Iguanidae > Iguana > Iguana delicatissima. Next base: position 478,122 of record CAOKZL010000310.1, read on the forward strand.
TCAGAGTGACAATGGAACAAAAATCCTTTTGCAAAACAACACAGAAATAGTTTGGTTCAAACAAACAAGCACAGAAGTTATACATTAAATCTGCACCTTAACTTGCAAGTCCTGGAAACAGTAAAATCCACATAACAGTGCCACATATTGTGTTTCCTTACAGTGTAGCATCCTTTAGATAATCTACCTACAATTTTTCTTTCCTTCTCGACCTCAGTCTGCATCCTCTACAGGTTGGACACAACACCAAAGCAGAAGGTACCACAAAGTGAGAAGGCACTGAATTATACCGGCTAGACCTGTACCTTCATACAGTCCCTGAACATCTAGATATTTTCCCCCCTAATACCAAACTTTTGCACATACATTGGACCCTCCATATCTGTGGGGGTTCCATTCAGGACCCCAAGAATGCGGAAAAATTGTGAATACTCAAATCCTGTATTATTAAATGGTGGTAACATGCATGCAGATACTCCAGTACATCCCCCACTTCCACACACACATATTAAGTATAGGGCACAACACTCTGCAATCAAATACATAAATCTGGAGGTCTCTTATATGGAAGGTCCTCTCTATATGACTTTTCTTTCAATACCTGTGAACAGTGGCCCAGATCCAGGTGCTAATGCTAACTGAAGTAGACTCACTGAAACAAGGAGATTTACACATGTGTTAATTTACTGTTCAGTGATTGATTCAATGGGTCTGCTCTAGTCACAACTAAGCAATAGGATTTGGCCAAGGCCTTCTTTGGTTTTCCACAGCAAATTAAACACTCCAAGAGACTCCCCAGAGTCTCCCCAAACAATTTTCTTTCCAGACACAAGCTTAATTACTTACACAGGAGAAAGTGTTTCAGCTCACTCCTAGTAAACCTGATACCAATTTCCTATTTCATGTACTTCTTCTTTTCTGAGTTCCTTTATGATAACTAGTTGCACAACTGATAAATCTTCAGATAACTATTGACTCCAACACCTAAATTTTGCAAAGCTTTTTAAATTACTTTAACTTTTTATATGTATGTTACATAGACTTTGCTTTACACGTAGAATATCTGCGTTATCATCATTGCTATGAAAGTTAATTTAGAAAGTTATTGGCCTAAGGCACTCAAAGCGACTTATCACATGTATAAATTTATAGTTGTTCTTTCTTTACCAGTTTCTCCAAAGTATGTTAAAGTTATATTTTAGATACTTTGGTGAAAATCTGGATGTGACAACTTGCTATCCTGAAAGTATATAACATGCACTCTCTTTTCCTCTATCCACCTCACTGTTACTTCAAAACCCCAACAGACTATAGGACTGACAGCAGTTAAAACAGGTGATATTCCTCCTGTACTATATAGTAAGCCCGCACTTCTATAACTATAAAAAGTGATTAAAATTTAGATTTAGATCACAAAAGAGGGATACTTTGGTCACTCCACCCCATGATCTAGAGCCAGACCTGCTGATCACACTCATCCAGGAAAGCAAATTCTGCTTATGGTGTAGTTTGATGTTGGACCTGTTGGAGTAAAGATCTAATACAGGAGTGGTCAACTCTAGAAGGTCTGAGGTCTGTACCTAACCCCATTTTAACACTCCCCCAAGCCTCCACATACTGTAGCCACCCTTTTTGCAAAACATGGAAATTATCAGAAGGTTTTTTGTTTGGTTGTGGTTTTTTTAATGGTATTTGATGCACCAAAACATGTACCATTTAAATAGGAGAACCATGCCTACTGGAGGGATTGTGGTTGTCTAATTTTAGCTGATTTTGCTTGTTTGTTTGCTTTGCAAAGGGAGGGCTGGGGGTTCCGGAGGACCACACAAAAAGCTTTGGCAAGCCATATGTGACCTGTAGGCCAGCTTCAAAGACCTACCTCCAACCTGACATATACAGCCTTTTCAAATGACCTTCTCATTCCAACTAACTGGCATCAGGACCACTTGATTCCAGATAAATGTGTTAGCTATTTGCAACTAGTCAAATATATTCATTAGGTTTATGAATCACTTTTCAGTTAGAGTGATCCGCTTTGCGTATGTTAACAAACAGACATTTTTCATTTCCAAGTCTTCTTTCATATACAGCCCTTAATTTATATAACAAAAGAGTTGATGCTTTCAGAGACATGTTTGATTAACATTAGATTGCCTTATAGATTAGCTCTTCATTTATAGGCTCTTACTATGTTTTACAGTAACTTTTTATGTGTGTAGTCTAAAGATAAACGGATAGCAAATTAATTTAACAGTACAAGATTCTACTTGTTCTTTCCAAACAACATTTAACCCTATTCATTGGGTACCATTATCTTCTGGCTTATCATTATTAACCGTCTTGAAAGCATTTGTTTCTACTCAATTCCCAGAGCCAGAGAGCTTGCCCTAACAGGCCAACAAGTGCATATAGCTAGTACTACAGTGAGGGGTGAGAAAATCTGCCAGTTTTTACTTCTCCCATTGGTATGTGTTTGGTAAATTTGAAGTTCTTTCTATCCTACATATGGAGACAAATACGAAGAGAGCACAGAACTCTGTTGTTTCAATATTTCCATTGTCTTCTAGCCTTTTTCTGGGCACAAAGTGATAATGATCTTCTAATATATAAAAATCAAAGTTTGTTTGTCTGCATCAGGCGAAGACCTCATATGATTGGCTGCCTGAGAAGATTCTATGGAATCTTGGGGCTTGCAGTTTAGGGAGAGGCTTTTAGAATTCTCAGCCAGAGAACTCTTGGGCCTGGCCAGTTGCTGTGGAGATTAGGCCTAGCAGAAAAAAGGAGGAAGGCAGTGTATTCCCTCAGGAACCCAACCTATGTATGTTAATAACTCTGAATACAGGTTAGATTGGGGAATACGGGGAAAAGTTACAGCTACTGGACAAGATAGTTTGGGGAATTAGAGACACAGGATCTCAAATCTTTCTTACAAGTATTATCTATGAGAAAATAAAATCTTGGGTAATGCTGGGTATATATGCTAATAAGCTATAAAGCCCTTTACAGCTCAGATCCAGGCTACTGTGTTCTTCTTCATATGACTGTCTATGTTTTCAAACCTCTCCAGAAGTCTCTATCTCACGACCCTTAAGAATATATCTGGTGGGAACACAGGAAACGACTTTCTTTGTGGCTGCTCTCAGGTTCTGGAACTCTCTCCCTTGAGAGGCTAGACTAGCTCCCTCTCTGATATCTTTTCATAAGCAGGTAAAGACCTTCTTTTAAAAAAATTCAGTGAGGCTTTGATGGCTGCTTCCTCAGGGATCAAAGGAGCCTTTCAGAATGTATGGTACTTCTTGTTCCTTTTTTATTGACTTACTTTTACCTACTTTTAAAGCTACTGCTAGTTAAATTGTATTTTTGGATTTTGGTATGACAAGAATTTTAGTGTTGTGTCTATTTTAAACTTTGTAAGCTGCCTTGGGTTCTAGACAGGGAAAAAAGTGGGCTATAACTACTACAACAGTAGCAATAGCAAGGTTGATAAATTATTTTTAAAGAAGAACTGAATATAGTTCTATTCCATTTGCATCAACCAATTTCAGTAGGTACATCTGTTTCTGGCATAGAAAGGACCATGTTATACCTGGCTACCATTTTGGTATTACAGATGAAATACCTCCCAAGTAGTGGGGAGGGGGGAAGGGTCAGCACCTCTGACACTCACAGGGTTGAATCCGTAGGGTCAAGTCTAGACCTCTTTGGTTTTCAAATTGTGGGACGGGACTCATGAGGGCACAATCGTTGCTCACGGGGGGCACAAGAAGCTATTGGACATTAATTTGTTACAGTCAGTCTTTGCTAATTTACTTGAGTGGTGAGGATGGGATGGGATGGGGGAGTGGGAGGAGGGAGAGGAAGTTAGTAGAAGGGAGGGAGTGGCAGAGGAGAGGAGGCTCTGCTCCATTGATTGTTCCACAGCCAGGTCCAGACTTCCAGCGCCAACTCTGCAGTCGTGATGGGGCTATCCTCATTTCCTTTCTCTCCCCACTTCTGCTAATTCACAAGCACACATACTAGAGAAAAAGAAGAATCCCTAAGCATGACTGATAAGTTAGCTGTATTCTCCATCTTCTTGCCTCCCCCTCTCCAATCTCTCCATCACCCACTACTTGCAAATCTTTCCTTCTTCCATGATGCAATGCAGACCATACAATCATAGCCACACTTGGGGGCACAACATGTACGTACCACTCCCCAGTATGGAATTAAAGGAGTTTGAGGAAGCAGGGGAGAGTTTGAGAAAAGCAAAATCAGGGAGAGATGGCAAGGATGCCTTTTGGATAGTTCTTTGTGAGCAGAGTTATTGACTTCCATGTGCACGAGTCCCTTTTTGGACAGTGCTGGTGATTCCACTTCCAAGACTGTGATGAGTTAGGTACTGAATTTATTTAAATTTTCTTTAAAATAAACCTGATCTAATTTGAACTATGCTATTTCCTTATAAAATGTTAAAATATGAATATATATAAATGTATGAATGAAAATATGCACACTAAACAAACAAAGTATTTTTATTTGATACAACAAAGGGAGGGGCAATGTCTGCATGCTGATATAAAATGGGTCACAGGGATAAAAAGTTTGAAAACCACTCTTCTAAAACTTTAAAATACTGGACCAGGAAAAGCCTGTCACTTTGGAGTTCTTTTCTTTGATATTTTTTTCTCTTAATGGCAGTTTTTTCTTAAACATGAGAGAATTTATGAATTTCAGTAAATTGGTTTTTTTGTATAAAAAAGGGGGGGGAAACATGAAATTTTCAACCAACCTCACTGCAGACTCAAAAGATAGAAGATGCATCTACTGAAGTCCAGATAACTTCATATAGCTGCAGATGGCCAAATGCAGTGCTTCAGGGAAAGCAAAAGCCAACAAATAAAAGCTAAGTCTAATGCTTCAACACAACTGTATCTCTCTCTCCCCCCCCCCACACACACACAAAGAATGAGAGAGAGAGTATATAGTGGAATTGTAACTAAATATTGCTGTGTATCTTCATATCCTATCAATAGTGCCATTGCTGTCAACCAGTCATACCTTCCCTTATAAGCCAGAGTATAAACAAACTGGTGCCCCTGAGATGTTCAGGATGTTAATTTCCTCCAACCCAGACATCAAGGATGATGTGCTATACGATGTAAGATGATGAAACAGAGATATTAGCTCATTGAGTTTTCCATCACCACCAGTTTGCCAATTACACTCAAGATTCAGTGGCCATCAAGCATACTCAAGAGTGCATCCACACCCTGATATTATTATAGCACTAGGATTCCATTTTAACTGCCCTTGCTTCATCCAATGGAATCCTGGTATCTATAGTTTAGTAACCCACTGGGTGACCTTGGGCACATCACACACTCTCAGCCTCAGAAAACCCAGTGATAGGTTCGTCATAAGTCGGAAACGGCTTGAAGGTACACAAAAATGACAAAACCTACTCAGAATTCATTCTAGAGTGTAATAGTGCTGTGGTTTACAGCAATGCAGGAGATAATTCTCTGTAGCAGAAAACTATTAGTGCCTCATCAAACCACAGCTCCAAGGATTCATCAGGATGGAGCCAAGATATCTCATGCCTTAGCCCCAGCTATGGATAAAAGGCCCTCCCCTCTATCCAAACTGTCATTGCTGTGGCCTCTGAGACAGAGAAGAACAAGCAGTACCTGACAGACTTGGGCCCTTTTTGCATGAGACTTCAAATGCGAAATGGCCACAGGAGCAACACGGAATTGTGAGGACAGTTCTGCATGATGTCCTTGTGATCGCGCATCGCTCCCATAGTGATCCCGCTACAATCACTCATTATATCATTTTTAGCTCTTTGCCAAAAATGATGCATGATTGCACATTCCTCTCACATTCCTCCCTCACTTACCTGGCATGCGGAACCTCAGGAAGCACGATGGCCATGCTTCGTCCCCCAGTGCAGCCTAGGAAAGTACCTGGCTGCACTGCAGAAGGAAGAGGTGGAGCTATCGTGCTTCCTTCCATCCAGCATGGAGCTGGTGTGGAGGGAAGCACAGGGGATGTGATTCTCACAAGTGGCTTTTCACGCAATCCCTGCATGATGCCAGCCATACCAGGTGGGGGGGGGAAGGGCCTTAATTGCCCCTCCTCACTCTTAATTGCCTCTCCCTATTTCCTTTTCTTTCTGTGTCCTTATTTAGATTGTAAGGCTGAGGGCAGGGAACTGTCAAATTTGGAAGCCACTCTGGGAGCCTTTTTGGTGGAAGGGAAGGATATAAATGCAACAAAAAAATAACTGCTGAAGTGGTATCTATGTGTTGTATCTTTTTAGTAGAGATACACTCTCCGTTGTTATTGAACTGGGGGATCTGTCTTCTGGGAAGCCCAATTTTGGTTTGATTTTTCTCAGCATTCACCACTGGATTTGTTATTAGAGTGGTGAGGTGGATGCAGCCTTGAAGTACAGTCCTTCCCCTGCATTTGCAAGTTCGACCTTTGCAAATTTGATTATTAGCCAGCCTGTGTGCCTCTCCCCAGTTTTCTTCCTCCCGTTCCCATGCATTTTGCCCTGGCATGCAGAATGCGTGCTGAGGCAAAATGGAAGGGAATGGGGGTGAGGGAAGGTTTGTGCAAGTCTTCCTTTCCTCCTTTGGCGTTCCCCCTTCCTGCTCCCATGCAAAACGGAAGGGATTGGGGGTGGGGGAGGCTCATGTGAGCCTTCCTTTCCCCCTTCTGAGCTCCCCCTCCCATTCCTATGCATTTTGCCCAAGTGCAGAGAATTAGTATTGAGGCAAAATGGAAAAGAACATGGGAAAAGCTTGCACAAGTTCTCAGCACCAAGAATGCATAGGAATGGCAGGGGGAGCTCAGGAAGCAGAAAGGAAGGGTTGTGTGAGCCTTCCCTCAACCTCATTCCCTTCTGTTTTGCATGGGAAGGTGAAGGGGGAAGCCCTGGAAATGAATAGGATGGGGAACAGGGGGAGTTATTTATGGTTTTATCATTTTCATGAGGCTTCTGCACCCAGAACCCTCACAAAAGTGGAGGGCGCACCGTAGGATGGTCCCATTTCAGGAGCTGATAAAGTACTGTAGATGAGATCTTGATGTGCTCAGGAACAACTTAGGAGATCAAGATCTTATGAAAGCAGGAAGATTTCTGTCTTTTATGGGTTGGAACTGGGAGATTTTCTAGTAGATTATTTCTTTGTTTATTTTTAACAGGGGATTTAGAAGTCCTTCCTCAAGATGAAGATGGTGCTTTTGTACAGTGGTATCTATATATTTTTCAGCCATCATACTGCCATGATGTTGAAAGTAGATGAGAGGGAAGTGTTTTTTTGTTTTGTTTTGTTTTTAACTCTATTCTATAAGGATTGCTGACTTGAAAAATTCTCCTGGCTCTGAATTGAGAATTGCTCAGAGATGTCTCCTTGGCCAGGGATTGTGGTTAAAGTGTGAACATCTCTGCTTGGCATCCCACACAACAGTTTTCACCTATGAGGATTTTACAAATCATTCACATCATGAACATTCTAACAGGAACAATTTGTATTCATATCTGTTCACCACAGTTCAGTATACTGTTGTCTGTGTAGAAATAGATATGCACACAAATCAGGGTGGAGACACCCTTTGATCCTCCAGAGATTCTGACTACAACTCCCATAGTCCTTTACCATTGCCCATGCTGGCTGGACCTTCTGGAATTTGAAGTTCAAACATCTAGAGGGCCAAAAGATGCATACCACTGCTGTTAATCTTGTACACATTTTCATCATGGAATTCAGGTCTTCATGCAAAATGTAACACAATCATAACTCTAAGGAACTGGAGCAAGACACACTTTGCATGTCTACTAGCCTGGGTGAAAATACTTTGACTTCAATTCCTTATGCCTTTCTTCTCCCACCTGAAAAAAAATCTCATTGTTATCTTTTCCACTGCTGTTTAAGCTTATGAGTTTGGATAAGAATCATGTGGCCCTCTGGATGCTATTGGACTGCAACTCCCAACAGTCCTAGCAAGCACAACCAGTGGTGAGGAATGTTGGGATTTGCAGTCCAAAAAATATTTGGAGAGCCATGTGATTCCCTATCCAGCTATAAGTAAAGTTAGTCATTTAAGCAGTTCTTTTCATGAATAGCAGAGCAATACACTACCATACACGACCTCCATCTTTATTGGCCTAATACAAATAATATTTCTAGAAATCATTTTGCAGTTCTACCAAAAGAAGATGACTTAACACTAAAGTAGTGCCAGAACTTTGTGGAGAAATTCCAGAATAATCTTATTAAAATGAAAAGTATGTTCAACTACCCAGCTTTATTTTCCTCTAATTATATGATTATACCATTTAGGCAGATTGAAGGGTACTCCATATGAATATGCAGAACACAGAAATCTCATTTTTTTCAGACTACAGCTCCCAGAATCCATCATTGGGAAATTCTGGGACTTATACCCCCTTCCCCTCCAAGTAACTTCCCAAAGCTCAGCCAAGGTATTTCTTTAGAATAAGGTTGGGAATTGTGCAGCCTTCAAGATGTTGCTGAATTGTGACTCCCAACAGCCCTTGTCAATGTAGCCAGTGGTGAAGAATGCTGGCAGCTGCAGTCAACAATGTGGAGAACCCTACTGTACTCATCCTCTCTTTAGAAGATTTTGATTTGATCCTATATGCCTGCTTCTCATTTTCCATTAATCAGAATATGTTTCTCCCTTCAGTTACAACGATCTAACAGTCTACAAAGATTATTAAATGAAAATTAAGAAATAGTCTTCTTTGAAATACTTCCTAGGAAATATTATCAAATGCTCAGTATTTGGTTCCATAGCTGCTTTCATGAGGAAACCTGCCTATTGTTTTTTGAACTATTTCTTGGACTGATATTATAAGCAAAACTCAAACTTTTGAGTAATCCATAGGAATAATCAACTACAATACACTTCTGTTTATTGATTAAAAATTCAGGGCTCTGCTAAATGTTCTTTCATATTGATAATCAATTAAGAAGAATTCACCTTGCCAAAATTGACACAACTGTTTCACTACTGCTTTCTTTTAAGAGGATTTGCCTTTCTGAAGCACATTCGGTAGAGAGCAGTGAAGGGAAAGTAGAGCAGAAGAAATAAGAAGGAATAAAATAATACGGACATTGAAAATAAAAGACATTTTTGGCATTCATGTACAAACCCCGCCATTGCAAATAAGCAATACTTTTAGACATCAACACACACTAAGAAATATTGAAAGAGGCAGTTTTTGATGCTGAACAACCCCGCCCCACTTCCCAAATTAAAGATGTTTTCCATAATTCATTCTCAGGGAGAAAACATGAAATGAGGTAAATAGTGATGTCACCATCTATCCAAATCCATTTGAGTCATCATAGGATTAAACAAAAGTGTTGACAACCACAGCTGATGAAGGGAATGTGGAAGGAAAGTAGAACGGAGAAGAAAAATATTGAAACAATACAAATGTGTTTCTAACAACCATTTAAAAAAAATTGAAAATGAGGTGGGTTTTTTTACATAACCAAAAAAAAACCCTATCAAAATAAGAGACAGTTTTTCAATATTCATGAACAACAACATAAAATGATAAGTGGTTTCAACTTAGATCTGAAAAGAAAAATTATTTGAGAAATGTTTGGATGCCCAATTAGCATGATCTTTCTGTTCATTGTTCTCATGCTGAACAAATTCACTTTTCCTGCTATTACCATAACAACGCTGCAGCTAGGAGCTGTTATGGTATTTCTGGTTTTGTTAACTATGAACTCCATCTAATGAAACATTTGTAGGGATGATGGTGTCGCAGGATGCTTTTAAGCTTGTGATTTATATAGATATATATGTTTTCTCTGTTGCACTCTACGGATTGTCTTTATTCATATTCTTTGTGGCAAAAAAAATTCAGTGAAAGGGACAGGAGAATAAAGAAAAGGACAGGAGTGTTATAGTACTTCAGAATCTCATCCTTCATTTGGAAGGAAAAGTATTACAGAATGAGCCTTAAAATGGAGTGGCCAGTTGTAAGGGCAGAGTTGCACTGAGAGAACCAAAACATTCAGTTTTCCAGCCTTCAAGACTACTGCAGTATTGCTTTTAATCTGAATGATCCACTCATGACGTTGGCATTTAGTATTTGGATCAACATGTTAAAATATCACAAGGAAAATTTATTAAGCATTTTTTTAAAAAAAATGCATTAAAACATACACAAGAACAGAAGCAAATTAATCACACCTAAGCAATTATCAAAATACAGCATTTTCTAATACAGTCTTATATATAATAAGAAAGGATCCCGTTAATTAACCTATGGGATCATTCTGGAGCTTTTTGTATACAAAAGAGAATATGAGTTTTTATTTTGGTTTATGTGACTGATAAACTTAAGTAGGTGTTTGTTTAGTCTTCCATCACTGTTAATAACACTATAATGCTCTGTTAAAATCTGAAACATTATACATGATAAAATAACGCCTGCCTTTCTATACTAAAATCTTTCGATATTTCTTTTTAGTACAGTGTCTGCCACATAAATAAATACTGCTGAAACTATGTGCCCAAAATTTGTCAAATATTTTAAATGATTTTCAATCACCACAATTTTAAAATCCAGATGTAAACAACTTAAAATGTACCAATTTACAAATACTGCCCAAATGGGTCATTTTAACAAGTGAAAAAAAGAATAGACTTCAAAACTACAAACAAAAGAAAGAAAGATACTCTACCAAGACTATAATAACAATGATTTGAGAATACTTCACCAAGAATTTGTGCTTTGTAAACAGCTGTGCTGAATTATTTTCATGGTATAAGAATAATACATGGGCCAAATCCACACAGTGACCCTTTAGTCCTTCTGTTTCAGTGAACATTGTTTGCCCAGACACCTGGCTAGTGTTACAAAGTCAGCCTTCGCCTCTTGAGATTCCACGCAGATGTTCATTAGTCACCCAGGTCACATTTTAACGGTTCTTAGTGCATTAGTGATGTTTCTATCTTCAAAGCAAATCCTCTAGTTACTAGTAGCACAATCTAATCAGCAGATCTATTGAGAGACAGCTCAGATATATTAATAGTTAAAAACAAGATAGGGATATGAATCGTAGCTAGCCAAACCTAAAAAAAATTTTCTCCCCTCTGGGCAATGGGATTCAAGGTTTTGCACATTTTTCAGAGTTGAGGTTTATTTTTGCATCTGCAAGACTTTTCACAAATTGTGTGGATGGTTTTTGCACATGCTACACCTTTCTTTTTGATACAGACTGCTTTTTGCCACCGTTTTGCTTTGTAGGGTTTTAAAAATAAGAGGATTGGATAGGTTTCTTGCATGTAAAAAAAAAATCAATACTTCTGTCATTCTGCATTTGGTGCATGTGCGCGCTTTTCTTCAGAAATGGGAAAAGAGAAAATTGCTGCCAAACTCCAGAATAATGAGACCAGGCACATGTTGTTGGGGTAATAAGGGCCACTGTATTTAACCTATTTATTTATATTGCATTGGCCTGGATATGAGCAAGATAGGGAGAGCAACCTGATCCGAGACCAGCCGAGGCCAAGCGTCACCCCCTCCTCAGCCTTCCTTTGGGTGATATACCTAAGCCCCAAGGGCGATTCATTCATTCTGAGTTGCTCCCCAGGCTCCCTTAACTGGAAGGCCAACCCTGCAGGCCCCCTCAGAAGTCCCAGGACCCCACATGTGAGAGCTCACATTCCAGGCAAGCCTCAATGGTAGCCTCTTTCCCTACCCCCTGAGTCACAGGACCTTAAAGAGGAGGTTAGAGAGTGTTACCCTACACCCAAATGGGGTGGCAAAGGTATACATCAGAGATTTATCTCCTCCACTGCTACACCAGGTGACACCTTATTTATTGACTCCACTCAAGCCAATTGCCCAGTTCCCTTCAACACAGGCTAGGCAAAAAAAACACCCACCTGAACAGGGAGAGAAAAATTCCTACCTGGCCTCAGGGTGACCAAATCACTCTTGTACTGCATTGAAGGTGAGAGGGTGGATCGCACAGTGCTGAACCAGATGAGGCCATGTGGTAGGCTTGCTAGCCTTAAATAGCCACTTGCTCACCCCTGCCACATGAAGCAATCTGGCAATTGCGCCTGATGGAAAGTACCCTGGTCTCTTCCAGAGAGGGCATCAAATACTACCCTCCCCCTCAGTGCTGCAGCTGCGAGGGTCCAGATAGGTATTTTCCACAGAGGCTTTGATCAAGACATGTGTGTCTTTTGGTTCTTGAGTAAGTGGTGAAAAATTATGAAGAGGTTGACAACTTTTTGTCAAAGATGAGAAACCTTGAAAATATTCTATACATGCCATGACCAAGAATGCCCTAATTTGGGGCTTTTCTGTTTTGATAGTCATCATCCCTAGTAATTAACCATGCTGGCTGGGACTTATGGTTGTCTATCCCTGAGTTAGCCTACCCTTGACCAACTCCGTTCATTCTGTGATCTACCACTAGGCTGTTGGTTACAAGTTGTAGCTTATCATTTTCTGGATGCCTCACCCAAGAAATAAACTGAAGGAAGCAGCAAAAACAGAAGGTCCACTGACAACCTAGAGCCCATTCACACTATATAATTAAAGCATTATTATTGCACTTTTATCATTATGTTTACATCCTAGGGAATCCTGGGGTTTGCAGTTTGATCAGAGGTACCACAGCAGCATTCTGGCTGAGAATCTTAAAAGCCTCTCCCTTGGCTACAAGACCCAGTAATCCATAGGATGGAATCATGGGCAGTTAAAGTGGAACCACAGTGCTGTAACTGTGTAGTGTGGAAGGGTCCCTGAAGAACTACTGTATATGACTAGCAGGATAGGCCAGCCTTTAAAGATATGAGCGTCAAGTGGTCTGCATGTGAAGCTCCACGAATGCTCTCTGTCAGTGCCAGGCAGCAGCCTCACCCTATGCGACCATTGTTGCAGCCATTAAGTAACCTTGGGAGAGTAGGGGAGGGAAATGAGGTGGGAGAAAGCATGAGAGGGCAAGAGAGAGAATGAAAGAGAGGGAGAGAGAGAGATGATGGTGATGACGACATTCCTCTGCCTTTCACAATTTTCAATGTGACCAGAAGTCATCTCCACTGTCCAGTTGCTTCTTTCCTTTCCCCCTCTCCCCCATAACAATGGTCCTCTGGTACTTAAATGCTGCCAGGGGCAACAGGTAGGCTGAAATAGGTTTTTCGTACCCTATTCAGAAAAGGATAAACAGGGTGCTGGCCATGATCAGGTTTCTAGAGACATTCACAAATGACATCGTAACATTTTTCATCTTATTCATAGACAGAGAAATGGAGAAGAGAAACTGTTACCCTTTGTGCTGGGGGTTCCGGGAGGGGCGCCCAAATAACCGAGCAACAACAACAAAAGATGGGGAAATTAGCTGGAGCACTCACTTAAACTAAACGAGAGGCAGGGTAACTTAGCAGGGATCTTTTAACCCTATGTATACAGTGTCAGGTCAGAAGAGCAGCCAGACAAGTTTAAAATAGCAAAAATGATGTTTTTATTAAAGACAGACAAACACTTAAGACAACACAACCACACAGCTAACCAAGAAATAAGAAATGAGAGTTTTCGGGGGAGATGGGTGATACGACACCTTTCTTGTAGTCCTGAAGAAGCTGAAGATGATAGTGGAGAAACTCAGCGTGGTGGCCGAGGGGAGTTCGCTCGACAGAGCAGCAGCAGGGCTGGATAGAAGTCCGGAGCGATCCGAGAAAGGTCTCGGGGCTTGGGGTTTATATAGGGAAAGTATGACCATGGGCTAGTCTGTACTTAGGAGAGAACAATGAGGTTTGGACGAGAGACAATGTCTCCAAAAGGTCAGAATTTAACATGATTGAGTTAAGTTTGAATTGACAATGGGATGGCCAGTATGCAGATGCAGCTTGCCTGGGCAGTGGAGTGTCCAGCTCAACAGGTTGCCTGCTCGGGGCAGGGGGCTCTTTGTGTTAGTGTGCATACTTGATGAAGTTTTGTTTTGGGAGGTCTCCTAAAGCAAGATCTGGCTGTGTCTGGCTTCCTTAGGTGTAAACAGAAATGATTCAGCATTTAATAGCCATGCCTAGCTCGGTGCTTGTTCGGGGGTCTCACAAACACTTGGCTGAGGGTGGCAAAACAAGACCGAATGGTGATATCAAAATGATATCTAATGTCTACTGAAGCCAGGCCAGTTCACGGTGATAACAAAACCACTTTACACACGCAGGCCAGGGACTCCAGTGTCATTGCAGTGATTCATTTTATCCAGATTTCAGCCCAAACCATAAACTTTATCCAAGGAACTGGATTTATTTGGGAGATCAGCACCTTGCATAGCGCCATTACAATTTAGATTCCAACCAAGAATAAATTCACTGCCACACTACATTGTCCAAGTGAAAGAGTAAGGATGGATAACCTGGCAATTTTTGCTTTATCTCATGCTTCATGCTTCTTCTGCCAAATTTTATGAAGAAATACACAGATTTTTAAAAGCTCTTATTGAAAATGAAAATGAAATATTTAATCATCTGCACGGTCTAGTTCAAATAGCTATCACTGCTCCCTGCACAAAGGGGATTGTGTTGCAGCTGTTGTTCATGTAGCAGGGCAGCTTATCGGGAGAAAAAAAAAGACATGATAGCTCTGATTCAACGCCTCAAATCTGGTGAATACAAAGAAGTTCAAAACTGAACATTTTAAGAGCAAAGCACTTAAAGTCCTCTAGTTGGTTTGACAATTTTGTCAGTTTTGTTTCCTCTCAAGTCTGAATGTCTAAAATAACGAATGATCTCCTTCAGTTATCAAAACACTTTGGAAAGTTATTATCAAGAAAATGAACCAAAAGACAATCTGATGATCTACACATCCATAGTAAGAAGTGGGATTTTCTTCTTCCCTTCCTTTTGCTTTCCTTTTTTGGGGGAGTGTGCTGGGGCTGCCTCTGATTTCTTCTCCAGTCAATGCTACTTGACCTTTTTAAAACCAGCAAATTAAATAGAAAGACATGTATAGCCTCAGGTCTACTGGTAAACTATAAAACAACCATCTGCAAGTCATGTGAAAGAGGAAAATTGATATCTTATTTTGAGCAACTCTCTTCGGTGTGCATGAGGCTACCAACTCCACTATTGCATATCGTATTTCTTTACAAAGTTATGCTCTATTTCCCACACCTTGTTGAAATATTTGACTACCCTTGCCATTTGGGGTGCTTTGTGTAATCCTGTCCTTCCAGTTAGGGCTTAAGAAAAATGGTTATATAATAGGCTTATTTCCTGTTTAGACTAGAGTTTCCTCCTTCATTGTTTTTGGAAGCACCCATCTTTAGCAAGTTAACATATCCTGGGCACAAAACATTACGTTTTGTTTTTAATCTTTGTTTTAGAGAAAATTTCCGGCAAATAATTATCTCCCAGATTGTCATCTGCATACATACATTTGGATGACAAGATGGGATGGTTTGTTGGTTACCTGTTACATATACATTCCATCTATTTCTCCAGTGAGTTCAACGTGGTATGCACGACTCTCACGACCCTTCCCATTTCATCCTCAAAATAATCCTGTGTGGTAGATCAAGCTGTGTGAGACAGCTAAAGGTTGCCTGGGGAAGTTTCATGATTCAGTGAAGACCTGAAAAGGATCTTATCTCAATTTAACACACTTAACTGATATACCACACTGATTTGCGGTCCTGGCCTTGCTCCTATTCGTTGAACTCTCACGAAAAGAAACTAAATACAGTTTTCCTAGCACAAGAGAAAAAGAGATGCAGAAAGTTTTGTCCACTAAATTCCTGAAGGTTCTTTAAAAATAAAAATAAAAACTACCAGAAGACAAACCATCAGTCAGAATTGTGCCCAAATTCTTCTAGCCAGCTCAAGATGTGGGACAAATTTTAGTTCATTTTCAATGCAAATGTATCTAGTTTACGTTCTTGGACCTGAATGAGGACACAGACACAAGTTGCAATCAGAAGTCTGAACACTTATGACATACTGCATCCCTCCACCCGCCAACAAAAAAAAAGAAAGGATCCAATAGTACACAGTAATGTGTACACTTTCTGTGAGGGAGAGAGGAATCATACAAGTTTAAGAAAGCCAGCATGGTGTAGTAGTTTAAATCTTGGACTGTGGAGACCAAGAGTCAAAGCCCCCCTCAGCCATGGAAACTCACTGGGTGACCTTGGACAAGTCACACTTTCTCAGCCTCAGAGGGAGGTGAAGGCAAGCCTCCCTGAACAATTCTTGCCAAGAAAACCTTGTAATAGTGTTGCTTTAAGACTGACATAAGTTGGAAAGGACTTGAAGGTACATAGCAATAAAGCTGAGGAACCTCAAAGTTGGAAATGTGCTTTAAGACAGAAATTAGGAAAAATCTACAGCCTCTGGTTCTGCACAGTCACACATCTCTACTTGCTAGCAAAAAGTATGTTGTGGTAGGAGGGGATGATTTTCACCAGTCTTCCCCCTCCCCATGTTCTCCTCTAGCATCTTCTGAAACAGTATCATTTTCCTCACAGTTTTGGATAGTTCCTCAGCTCTGCAGATGAGGGCCCTTTCCACACGGGGTAAAAAAAACGGCTTAGGGCGACCTCATCCGAAGGTCGTCCACACCGTGGGGTGCGCTAGGGCGGTTTGAAAAGTGGAGGTTCCACACCTCAAACCGCCCTAGCGCGGCCACAAGGGGTGGCATGGCGCGTTTTTTAAAAACCACATTTCATGTGGTTTTTAAAAAACGCGAGCGCACTAACCCGTTGCAGCACCCCGTTTGAAACTGCAGGGACGTGCTAGCACATCCCTGCAGAGCTGCCTGGGGGCGGGCTTCCAGCTGGCGCGCTGCCCTGATTGGCGGAGCGCTGCCGGAAGTTGCCGGCCGCCATTTTGGGCCCCGCCGAACACCGCTGAAATTCGCCAGCGTGTGGAGCGGCGAACGCGCGCTCCCCGCAGGGATGGAGCAGCCCGTTTTCAGGTCAGATCCGTCCCTGCGTGCGCTGCCCCGTTTCCCCGTCCCCCGTGTGGAAAGGGCCGAGACACAGGGGACTCGAGAGGAGGATGAGCAAAACAAAGGTTGTCTCCTCCTCACAGAAAAAAGTTCCAGTGTCAGTGGAAAGAGCTGCTCTTTCTATAGGATGCTTTCACATAGCTTAGTTTACTTCAGTATGAACATATATTTTATAGATATCATCTGCAAGAAAATGTATTTTTGGAAATATGGTCAGCTTCTATTAATGTACATGTCTAGCTATTGTTCATATCCCATATACTTCTCTCTCCTCCCCACTTTTTTTCTCTTTATTTCTTCTGTTTCTTCCATTTATGTATGTATGTATTTATTTATTTATTTTGCAATCATTTTTTAAGAATCTAGTTTTTAATAGAACACAAAGCCAGGGAGAAAAAAACTGGGGAAGCAAATATCTTTGTCATGCAGGATTTGTGCTGTTTCCCACACAGGTATAAGCTGAGTGGATATAATTGGGTCTGATTTAAAACTGCACATCTTCTTCCCAAATAAATGAATTTTGTGAAAGACAAAGATGCATTCATAAATACATAGAACTTGCTGCTATCATTATAATAAGGTTAGAAGCCTTCTAACCAATCAGGAAAAGACTGTCAGACTTCCTGGCATTTTCCACAGAGTTCCTATCTGCTCAAATTTGGCCACTCACTTCCCTCTCCTGCAGCCTTAAACTATACATATGCAAATCATGCTGGAGGTGTTATTTCATTATTGAGTGGTGTGTTTGTTTGCTTGTTTTAAAAAAACCCTCCAAACTGCTAGCTCCCTATAAAATTTACAAAAGGAACAATAGCGAAGTGGTAGAATACATACTTTGCATGAAAAATTCCCAGTTTCAACCCAAAGTACTACCAGGTACAGCTTGGAAAAACACAAGTCTGAAACCCATTTGAAAGGAATGTGTAAGTATAAAGCTACATGGACCAACAGTCTCACATGACACAAAGCAGCTTCCTGTGTGGGAGGGACCATAGCCAAGCGGTAAAGTATATACATGCAGATTGTGCAAGGTCTAATTCTGGGCATTTCCAGGTCGGGCTAGAAACAACTCCAACTGAAACCATGAAGAGCTGCTGACAGCTCCATTGTGCCTTAAGGGCCCATCAGCTGAGGAAAAGCCTTCTCTCCATCCCAACTGCCAGTGTTGTGGCCTCAGAGGGAAAAAGGAACAGGCAGACTTAGGGCTTTTTCGCACTTTGGGAAGAAAACAGGGCAGTCTGTTACTCACTGGACTGCCGTGTTCCCTCCAACGATCCACGCTGATCTGGAGCAGTGCGTGGCCGCGCTACACACTGCTCCAGGGACGAAAATGGTGGCTTCCGGTTGGTGGAGGCTCTCCACCAACTGGAGAAGCTCACCAGCCAGAAGCCCGCCCCTGGAAGAACTGCAACCTCGCGCTGGTGCAAGCCTGCAGATCTACACCGGAGTGCAGCGACGGACTAGGGCGCACCAGGCTATTCAAAGACCTGTTTTAAGCGGTCTTTCAATAGCATGGCAGACCACCAGTTCTGGTTGTTCCGGAGCAGGCTGAAGTCCAAAACTACAGAAAGTAGTCCAGACCCAGTCCGTCCCCAAGTGTAAACGTCCTTGCTGGAAGACGCGCTGCCCTGTTGTAAAAATACAATGCGGAAAAGGCCACAGTTTCAGCGTGCCCAGGCCCAGCAGCTTCTAAATGGCCCTCCCTCCATTTCAATTGCCACTGCAGAGAGAGGAAAGGACAGGCAGACACAGCTCTATCATGGCCAGCCACAGCAGCTGAGGAATGGCCCTCCCTCTATCCTAGCTGCCACTATTGTGGCCTCAGAGGAAGAGGGGAACAGGCAAGCATAGTGTCATGCGTAGGCCTTGCAACTAAATCCCCTTCTCAAATTGCCATTCCCTTTTCCTTATGTATCATTTTTTTAAGACTATAAGCCTGAGAGCAGAGAAGTTTTAAAGTAATGATTGTAAACTGAACATCTAAAGCACAATGTACCTTGAACACGGGAGGAGGAGGAGGGTGAGGGTGATATTCCTGTAAAGTCTGAAATCTTATGGCTGAAGTCCTGGACTGAGAGACATAGCTATGTCTTCTGATAATGCTCCCTCCAAAAAGTTTACCTTTGAAGCATGGAGACATCCAACAGAAGAATTTCCATGGTGTTTGAGAGTGGGGCAGTGGACGGTGATGTGTCCTGCCATTTCCCAGTAGCAGGCCATGATGCGTCAGGCAGCTGTAACAGAAACTTGCGGGATCCTGCCTGTGCCCAGGCTTACAACATTATAATTACTGAAGGGAATTCTAGCTGTTATGCCTTTTGAAATCTCCCACCTCATTTTATACAATGTGTAGAATGGCTATTTCGAAAAGGCTTCTTAATTCCCTATCTGTAGAAATGTTAATGAATGAAATGGGCAGATTAATGAAACATTTGGACAATCATGGTTTGTCGAGTCAGATTTTCTTTTTCCCCCATGAGCATTCAACTCAAAGAAGTGAACAGATAGGAAACAACTAATGGAAAAATTCTCTTTGCCCTTTGTTACATGCTTCATGGGGGCTATTGTGTGAAGAGAATTCTGAAACAATAACAGCATATTGCCTACTGCTAGAGATAATGTTTGCTTCCAGTTTTCCCATGGGAAATTCAGTAAGTTCAGCTTTAGACTTTGCATGTGCTGTTTACACACTGTCCAGCTTTCTGACTGTTTTAGAACGATCTCACCAGGAAGGCTTTTTGGATGCTCTTGAAATGTAGATGGAAGAGGATACCTCTGTGCTCTTTCCTTTCAGATTGTACATTCAACCCTGCTTTCTATGCCAAGAAAAGCTGACTCTCTGGGAAACCTAAAAGTCTCCAACACTGGATTAGAAGGGAGATGGCAGAACCCAACTCAAGAGGAATAAAGTGATTCTTAGACTTTGCTAACTAGCTTTTAGCTGCTAGATACAGGATATTACTTTGCCCTTAACAATACTGTTGGAGCACACTTTTAGGGTAAGAAGGCCCATTTCAGTCTTTTTAAGGAAAATATTCATAACAAATAATACAGTAAACCCTCCACACTGATGGGGATTAGAGGCACAGAACTCCCGCGAAAGTCAAAAAACCACAAATAACTCCCCCCCCCTTACCTACAATCTCCTGCCCACTGCTGCTGGTGTGCCCACACAAGCGGTGGGCAGGAGAGTGCAGGAGGGGGAAAATCTTTTCCCCTGAGCCCTGGAGAGCATGGGGAAAAGATCTGTCCCCTCTTCACACTCTCACCTGCTGCCCACATGATTGTGCCGACAGCAATGGGCAGGAGAGCACAGGGAAAAACAAGATCTCCCCCCCCCCCCCACTCTCTGGCCCGCTGCACACATGATTGCACCAGCAGCAGTGAGCAGGAGAGCACAGGGGAAAAGATCTTCCTCTCCTTCACTCTCTCACCTGCCCCTGAACAATCAGGCTGGCAGCAGCAGGCAGGAGAGTGTGGGGAACAGGAGAGCACAGGAAAAGATCTTCTCTCTGCACTCTGTTGTTGGCACACCCGTACAGGCAAGAGGCGGAAGAGTTAAAGGGGAAAGTCTTGTCAGCCCATGAACCTTTCCCCTTCCCTGCATCTGGGCAAAATGCCAAGGAATGGGAGGGGGAGAATGGGGGAGCCAAGTGGGCACCGTGAATAATCAAACCTGCAAGAGTCAAGCCAGTGAATGTGTGAGGAGGACTGTAATAATAATGCACAGTTCAGCAGAGCAAATTTTTGAGGACAGAATCCATGACAAAGGAACGTCTGCTTTCAAAGCCCTGACAGTCTCACACACTGGTCTGTTCAGAAAGGTGGTTTCCCATGTCGTTTTCCCTCATTCTTTTTACATGTGTACCCCCCCTTTTTTTATTTTCAAAAAAAAATGGAAAGCTCCAAATCTTCCCCAGGACAGACATGGTTATTTTTCTATTTACTAGAGACATATCCAGAAAACAAGTGGGTTTGGCATCTGGTTACACCTACAACATGCCCCTTTCAACTTTCATTCCTGTTGGGGCAAGAATTACCACCACCACAACAAAGAGGCCAGGGACAGGGAGGACAGACCTTTTTGGGAGTTTTTTTAACACTTGAGAAGAATATTCAAAAATATTAAGAAAATGGTTGGAAACTGTGTTTTGAGAAACCCTGATGAAAGGAATCTTGCAATATTGCACAATGTGGTAGCTAACCAGCAGCTATTGCATTGGAAATCCACCCTGTTTCAATGCTGGAAAAAATCCAGTAATGACCCCCTTTCCCCCAACAATCCTGTTAGCTGTGGGAATGCGGTTTCTCAATAGCACTTAATAGCACTTCCTTCCATAGCTGATTCAGGAGTGGGAATGATGTGAGCATTCCCAGATTGTCCCTCTCTCAGCAACTCCCATGGCTGGTAAATTTGAAATCTGTCACCTTTCTGTGTTTATTTTAAATTTCTCCTTTGATTTTTTTTGATTTTTTAATACTTTTTTTTAGCATTATAGCACAAAAACACAATACCTTACTGGCATGTCATGATGCTACAACATTGCTGTGCTAGTATGGCTTACAAAAAAAAAAAAGCAGCAATCACGAACTGTGGGGCGGGGAAAAGATGGGGAAAAGGACTCACCAATGACGCTGTATTGCAGTGGGAACACTGGTGGCAATAGTGCTGTGCATCTGCTTAAGTCAAAAAGGTGCAGTATAGAGCCATCAGAACCCAATAACATCACAGAAATGGCAATGCTGGGATTGAAACTGAACAACTCACTATTGAGGTATGGTACAGTAAAGGCCTCTGTTTCGAGGTTTCTGAAAACAATATTGTTGCAGCTGTTATCATATAAAAAAGAGGAAATCCATATTTATGATCCAAATCTTTATCCATAATACCTAACAAAACCCTATTTTTAAAATTTCGTTGCATTAACATAAATTTTAGGTCAATAGCTTTTCACCTTTTTACAAGTCTACCACATGTTTTTAAAAAAAGGAAGAAGAAGAAGAAAAGAAAAAAAGAAAAGTAGGTCTCCTTGTTTTGACGTACACACACCCAGCAATAATCTGAAACTTTCATAGACATTTTCAACAACTTGTTTGGAGTTAAATATCATCTATACGTCATCTTATACATATTTTCCTTTAGAGCACTACGCAAAGTTTATATATTTAGACCACATTTTTGCCATCCCTCAATTGTACATTACACTCAAAATTTTTGTCCCACCTTAATATATATTGCTTGGCAGCCTCATCGTCTGTCTCTCATTTCAAAAGACACACACACACACACACACACACACACATAAATAATATGGTCATCATCCTTACACAGCCCTAGGTAGAACCCATTTTCTCCAACAATTTATAGCAAGATCCTTCTTATCATGATTAAATTTATCTTTAAACTGAATATGAGCAAAGCAGCCAAGATTCCTTAAGAAACATCTCCCCTGTTTTAACTCCTTCCTTTAGAAGCATCTCCTGTTTTAATTTCCCAATTCTCTTGCTTAATATATATGTAATCTTCATAATGTAAACATTTCTGATTTTTAACCTATTCTTTCCTGAAAAACAATTCGTGTGGTGAAGCAGTAAGTATTATCTTAGGGGGAAAAACTCTGTTTATATTTACTTCACATATGCAGAAGAGCATTTCTAATATAATAATTTTTAAATTACCATGTATCTTATTTTATCATGGCAGGAAACAGAATTTTCTGTGCAGGAAACAGCATTTTTTGTACAGAAGACTTTCTCTCAATGAGAAGGAAATTAGTAAAATTACTTGTTGCTTCAAGAGGTAAATTAGGGAAGAATTGCACCCCTACTTTCTTGTTCTGTAGCCTTCCTTCTCCACTCCCACAAAGGTAGGCTGACAGCATTCAATGACTTCTCAGCTGCCTGGAGTTTAGCCTGCCTTCCCTACTATTATAACTTTTAAGAGGCAGAACCTTATTTTCCAGTATGGTATAGCAGTTTGTGTGTTGGTCTAGGACTCTGGGGCCATTTCCACACGACATTGTTACACTGCTATTATTCCACTTTCAACATCCTGTGGAATTCTGGGCTGTGTAGTTTACTGAGGCCCAAGAGCTCCCTGGCTAAGAATTCTAAAGGCCCCTCCCTAAACTGCAAACCCCAGGATGCCATAGGATGTTGAAAGTAGAATAATAGCACTATAACAGTGTAGTATGGAAATGGTCTGGGAGACCAAGATTTGAATCCCTACCAGCCATAGAAACCCCCTAGATGAACTTGGGCAAGTCACACACTCTCAGTCTCAAAGGAAGGCAGAGTCAATCTGTCCGCCTCTCCCACCCCCACTAAAGAAATCTTGCCAAGAAACTTCCATGATAGGTTCATTTTGTTGTCCTGTGTGTTCAAGTCATTTCCAATTTATCATGATCCTGAGGCGAACCTATTACGGGTGACACACCCAAGGTCACCCAGTGAGTTTCCATGGCCAGGAGAGTAATCAAACCTTGATCTCCAGGGTCTAAGTCCAATGCTCAAACTACTGCAACATGCTGGTTCGCCTTTGGGTCACCATAGGTTAGAAATGACTGGAAGGCAAACAACAACATCTTAAAAGGAATTCCTACTGATATGAAGCTAAAGTGTCTGTCAAATCAAACTAGGCCCAAATCCTACTATTACTCCCAACTAGAGTGGACCTGTCAAATCAGTGGGATTTACCTATGTGCTGACTCACTACTCAATAGCTAAGTTAATGGGTCTACTCTATTTGGGACTTACTGATTCTGCCCATAGGCATTTCCTTATTGTTACATCAATATTTGTTTTTTGAGAAGACTATCAATTATGTGAATTTTGGTTGTCAAATAAGGGACACGGTCCAACTTGAAGGCACACAACAACAGCAGCAGCAGCAGCAATGGCATGTATATGTCCCTCTAGAATTGCTACTCCTGGTAGCACTCATCACAAAAGGAAGGGTGAGGAATGCTGATTGATGCAGTTCTATCACATTTGGAGAACTGCACAATTCCTATCCCTGATTTATAGCAATAGCATTGGCATGTCAGTTTGTCTATATGATCAGATTTCTACGTCCTTTACAACTTAAACAGATTTTTCACACAGATATCATTCAAATAATACATCCAAAATACGTCCAAGTAGCTGTTCAGTTGAACTGTGGCCTAAATTGAATTGCAAGGACATCTAGAGTAGACGTATTGAATTACCAGAATTATTTGTAAATTAATATTTGCGTAAGTTTCAATGTTTCAACTCTAGTTAGGATGAACGACTGTTTATAGGCTAGTATGTGTGGGATTAATTAATATACATTCTAAACTACCACATGCTCTTGATAGTAAAGTCAGACACAAATCTGGCAGGAGCTATGGGCAACTGCTCAAGAAAAAAACTGTCCTGTTGTTATTGTTGTTTGTTTAAAAATCCCATCTGTCTTGTTAGTGTGCCAGCATACAATCCTTTATCCTCAATGGCACTTTGTATGTCTGTTCCCAAAAGTTCACAAACTGGCTGACAAGGAAACAGTAATTTACAGCTGCCTTGGAGGAAGAAGGACAAAACAGCCAGAACAGAACCATTTCAGCCCAGAAAACACACTGCCCTCTACTGGCAGATATGAAGAGGGGAAAAAATACCTTTAATGAGTTTGGTTTGAGATAGAACGTTGCCTTTTCTATCATAGATGTTAACACAAACTGAGCCTCAAGGTTCATTTGTTTTGAGTACCCTAAATTAGTGGTTCTCTACCCTTGGTCCATCAGATGTTTGGGACTTCAGCTGCCAGAATTCCTGAGCATTGGGCATACTGACTGGAACTTTTGGGAGTTGAAATCCAAAACACTTGGAGGACCAAAGGTTTTGAAAACCGATAACCTAATGCCAGTGTAGCTGGGTATCATGTAGTCTGCTGCCGTGGTCTCAACATGCCCAAAGGGTTCACACGACTTGTCTTGGCTACGGTACCACAAGCTGCTTTTTTAAATTTCCCACAATGCCCTGGAATGATGCTACACTGATCAACCCTAGGTATAGTGGCAACCCGCAGCTATTTGAACCTGTCATTAGATAAAGATGTGACAGAGACAAGGCTACTTCTGTGAGACGTAGCCAATAGAAGAACCAGCTGCTATTGCATCAGTGTCCTAGAATTATGAATTGTGAATCGAGCAGTCATAAAAGGTAAGAAGGGACCAGCCCACTGAATTTGTATGTTGGACACACAGGAAGTGAAGGTCTTCCTGCATGTACAACATGCCCAACCTTAAGTGGTTGAACTACATCTCCCATCATCATTGTCCAGCAAGAACACTGAATTGTTGTTGTTGTTGTTGTTGTTGTTATGTGCCTTCAATTCAAATCCAAGTTATGGTGACACTCTTCTAGGGTTTTCTTGGTAAGTTTTCTTCAGAGTAGATTTGTCAATGGTTTCCTCTGTTGCCCAAGATCACTCAGTAGGCTTCCATGGCTGAGTGGGGATTCAAACCCTGACCTCCTAAAGTCCAGCACTAAAACTATTGTACTACACGGGATCTTTACTTATCCTTTTGGACAGATGGTTTGTTATAGGAAACATCAAGTGATGATGATGTTAAAATGACATTGAAAGGCTAGCTGTGACTTTAGGTATATGTGAGCATAGTATACTGGGATTAAATTAGTCATGATAGTTAACATAAATCCTGTTGGCTGCAATGTACTCACTAAGTGTACCTAATTCTGGATTCTAAGTGTACCTAATTCTGGATTCAACTCTTAGGTGAAAAACCTGTCAAGCACTTTACTGGAGTGATTATGGGTTATGTTGACAGTTTTACTATTTACATGCTTGCAAACTAAGATGGTATCTAGCCCCTGATGCAAGCAATTCCCCTTTGTCCACAATACAGTGAGTTAGCTTAAAGACTCTGCTTGCATGTAGACACAGCTATGTGCTCCAGTAAGACTCAGAATAGCAACTGGAATAACACATAACAGCCACCTGGATATCACTATCTGTTCACATATGTTTGCCTGTGGACCTTTGAAGAGACCCATGCCTTAAAAGTGCTCCAAGATGCAACCAGCACTTTCAGCAACACAAGGCAGAACTTGAAGCCACCACATAAAAAATCAAAAATTTTGTCCAAAGTCACTGCTATAGTCAATGGGTTGTGTTGCCATGCCTAAGAATTAACTTGCTCTAAGGCTGCTTCTGGGCTCTAGTTCATGAATGGAAAAGGTATGAACCTCACTGCTGTTCAATTGGCTGAGAATTTTCCATGCCTTTCAGCAAAATTTCATTATCAATGAAGATGTCGTGGCTTAGCATAGCCCTCCCATGCGTCTGGCGCTGATTCAGGTGCAAGCGGAAATGGAGCCTTGATGGTTCCAGCCTTTCCCAGATAGAGAGACACTTTTTTTCAACTTAAGGCAAAACAATTGCAGGAAATGGTCAAAAGATGGGATTTTCCCCCCTTTCTGCCTAGAAGGAGGCATTGAAATCTAGTAGAGACACACCTAGAAGGGCTGTACTCATACAACTATGAATTAAAGGAAGTGAGACACATCTAATGAGTTAAAAGCTGACAGAAAGAATGAGATTGCCACTTCCTCACAGGGCGACACACACATATACTTTCCAGACCCACCTCCCTCTGACATTTCCTGGGGTGCTCTTTTGTTATTCGTCCCTGTCCAGGAGTCAGTAAAAGAACCTGCAGCACAAACATGTAGTGGACAAAATCAGTCTAGCTCCTTTGGTAATTATCCTGCAGAGAATGGAGCTATAATGCCAATGTTTTTGAAAGTATGAGAATGACTTCCTCAAAGTGGGCACAAAACAGGTGCCAGGGAAGTTCCAAGCTTCCCAAACACTGGACTTAATGAGAGGAATTTGAAAGGGGGGGGAAGCAGCACACTGGCCTCTCCCCAGACTTGTAAATGTTGTCATAAATAGGGGTGGGACAAATCCAGAATTTTCCAAATCCGGATCTGAATCCCTGGAAGGTTCTGGGAATCTATGAATCTCACAAGCCTTGAATCTTTTGAATCCTTTTTTTTTTAAGGGTTTAAAAAGAAAGGGAAAGAAGGATAATCTTGAGCAAGACACATTCTCTCAGCCTCAGCAAAAGCCTAGGCAAAGGCAAACCTCCCTCTGAAGAAATCTGGCCAGGACAATTGTCATAGTTTTGCCTCAGGATCTCCCCAGATTGAAAATGACATGAAAGCCCTTTCTACACAGGCAGGAAAATGTGGATTAATCCCACATTTTCCTGCTTGTGTAAACAGGGTCATATACTACAGTACGGAGCTAATCCAGGTGAAAACTGGATTTTCTTTGCATAGCTCCTTATGGCATCTTGGGGTTTATAGTTTGATGACACACCAGCACACTTTGGCAAAGAAGGCTGTGACACCTTGTAAAACTACAAATCCCAGAATTGTGTATGAAAGACCTTTGCAAGGGAGCTATGCAAAGAAATCTTTCAGCTATTCTTGAAATCTCAAGACTGAGGCGATTTCCACACAGGATACTTAAAACAGTGCAGTGCATCCTCCACGGAGGATGTCTGCACCTTGGAGTGGACTGGGTTCAGACTATTTACTGTAGATTCCGCACCTCAGTCCGCTCCGGAATGACCCCAAGTGGTCCTCCAGCATGCTTTTGAAAGACCTGATTTTTCCGGTCTTTCAAAAACACGGAGTGTGCCACTGCAAGCCTGCTCCCTTGTGCAGATTCACAGACTCGCACCAATGTGAGTCTGCAATGTGCTGAGGGCGGGCTTTAGGCTGGCAAGCTTCACCGATTGGTCGAGACCCACGACCAACCGGAAGCCACCATTTTGGACAAAGGAGCAGTGCGGAGCGACAACCACGCACTGTTCCTCCTCACCCCAGACCGGACCAGACCACCAGAAGATCTGGTAAGTAGCGGCGCAGGGCAATTCCCTCACCCTGTGCAGAAATGGCCTGAACCTTCCAGTCAAATGCTGAACTTAAATATTAAATGTTCAATATAAATATCTTAGAATACATCTCCAGATGTTATCTGTGAAATTGTTAGCAAAGGCCATCATTACTCCAAGGGAAAAACTCACCTACTTGCCATCTTCCCTTGGATATCTGGGTCTCCCAGATTTTCAGGTGTCCCGGCCTCCAAGAAACTATTTGATTGGTGGATTTGAACGATTCGATTTGCCTATTTTGGTGCAGGGATTTAGATTCATGAATCTTGAATCCTTCCTGAGGATTCGAGGATTTGGATGGCCCATCCCTAGTCATAAATCTTAAAAAAAAAACAGATTGCACTCACAAAGCTACTCTGTGCTTCCTCTGGTAGAGGAAGGGTGCAAGGCTCCCTTTTTGCAAGGTATGAACCTGAACAGTCAGGGCACAGAGAAAGAGGCAGCAAATCAAACTGGTATGAGAAGGTGGCCCTCTGGCTTGAACAGACAGATGGGCACACATGGAGTTAGGAACACTGTGACAACACCAATCAGTCTGAGGAAAACAGGGAGTTTATGTGTACTCCTAAAGATGTCCAGGATACAATTCAGAGAGAAACACAAGGTGGTTCTGCCATCTAGGATGCCACCTAACTTAAGTCCCTTCATCCTACTGTATGGAAGGTCCAACTACTGCCTAAGTCTAATTGTTAGTCCCAGTTATAATAGATCTATTCAGATTATTGGTATTTACATAAGTGTTTATTTATCACGCCACCAACTTATTCAATGAATCTACTCTAATTGGGACTAACAGTTGCATTTAAACTGTGGATTGAATCGTGTCAGACTTAACTTCTAAGCAGATCTTCACATGGGATCCTCTAACAGGTATCTGTGGACAACATGGGGATCAATAGGACAAAGAGGGGGATTTACAATGTCTCTTAGAGGTGGATTTATGTATTTGTTGTGGATTTATACCAAATTCTCAATGGGGATAAACTTGAGCTCCTATATCTATGATTCTGGATCTTATGTTACTAAATTATCAAGAATTTAAGAAGATGGGCCTGAAAGTCTAGTAGGAAAACTCTTAATTAAGTAGCAATGGAGACAGAGAGCATTTCCTGAGGATTAGTAACCAGCTGGTAGGAACTGACAGCTTCTGAAGGATATTCATAGCCTGAAGCTCAGCCAAGCACTGTCAGCTCCAACCAGCCGGTCACTAATCCCCAGGAAGTGTCCTATATTGCAATCCTTATTGCTATTCTAAGTACTGCATACATACTGTATGTAAAGGACATCACAGGGTGAAATCCTAGACTGCACAATAGCAGGTATCAGGGGCCCTATCAGCAAGCAGCAATGTGTAGATTCCTTATGCTGCACATACCTCCACATTTGCTAGCTGCTGCCTCCTTTTTCTGTTTCCAAAATATTTAATGCAGAAGAAAGAAAATGACAGTTTCTGTAATAAGGCTGCAAGGCTAAATGTACTTGCTAAGGAGTACATTCCACTGAACCTACTAAGACTTACTTTCAAGTTCCTTTTTGGATGGAGCTATTTATTTTCCTGCTTGTTTATTGACTTGAAACTCTATCATCCGCTTTCAGTATTCAGAATCATGCTGAAAGTGGAGAACAGCAGCAGGGCGTGCACACAAGAGCAATCAAATGAGTATCTAAAAACACAATTCAAAACCACAAGCATATTGAAATCATAACAAAGACTGAAGCAGCAGCTTATCTCCACCAGCAAGGAAAAAGAAAACACAATTCCAATAGATTTCCTTTATTTTAAAGACTTAATGCTTCCCTAAACAAAAACCTTTTAGTAGCACAAAAAAATGGGCCAAGAGTTTTAGACTGCCAAAAGTCAGATGGTAACTGATTCTACACAGAGAAGCACAGATGAAAATGATCCCTCATGTGCGTTTAACAGTTGACCTCCAATGGTAGTGAGCCGCTTGAGCTATGTGACTAGGACTCAGTGACTGGAGAGCTTCATGTAGGAGTTGATGACTCAATAACTTCAGACTCAGGCCATTCAGAGGTTTAAAAGTAAGAACACTGGTACCTTGAATACCACCCAGAAACAAAGTGGCAACCAACACAGCTCTTATAATAATGGAGTTCCCAATATCTAACATATGAGGACATAAGAAGAGAAATCTCAGATCAGGCCAAAGGCTTATTTTATCTTCTCCAGTATTTTGAATGTTTGCACTATGGCCAATCAGATGCTCAACAAAAAACCCATGATCAGGGTGTGAATGCAAAAGCATCTTCCTGCTGAGGTATCACGGCAACTAGTACAGTACTGAAGGGCATCCTGCCTCTTTTATCAGAATAGATAGATAGATAGATAGATAGATAGATAGATAGATAGATAGATAGATAGATAGATAGATAGATAGATTCAGATAGACAGTCAGATAGATGAGAGAGAGACAGAGGTGTAGTCATTATGACTAGTAACCACTGAAAGCATTGTCTACCATAAATTTGTCTAACGAAGCTGTCGTTAGCTGTTCAAGCTGTTCATTTTTTGATTCAAAGCTGCTCAAACCAGTAGGCGTCTTGCAGTGGCATCTTCCATACTGAAGGAGTTTATGTCGTTTTATCCCAGAATTCCACCACCACTCTTTAGCTTCACTAGATGACAGTTGCAGTATTATGAGAGAAAAACAGCTCCCATAGCCATTTTCTCCACATCATGCTTAATTTTATATGTCTCTGTCATGTCCTTCATCATTCATATTTTGTCTAAGATAAACAGCCCCAAGCTTTGCAATCTTTCCTCATGCGTGACTTGCTTCAGCTCCTGAATCATTTTGGTTCCCCTCTTCTGGACCTTTTTCAGCGCTACCATATCTTATTTGAAGTGCAGAACTTTCCAAATGTGGTCACACCACAGGTTAGATTAAAACAGAGGAGAAGAGCCTCCAGACCATGGTCTGGATCTAGCCTATGGGAGTCTGCATGTGGCTTACCAGCTTCGCTCCCTGACCCTGTCCAACATTGAAAACTATAGAAAGGCAGCTTTTTCTTAGTGCTGAGTGGGGAAATGCTCTGCAATCTTCTGATATCAGGGGGCAAGGCTCCAGGGGAAAGATCAGGGCTTCCAAAGAAATCCTCAACATCATCTAGCTTCCATCTGGCCGGGTGGGGGTGTTCTAAGGAGTTGAAATAGTTCCCCATCCCATGCATAGAGTCATCATGACATTGGCAGTTTCATATTTGATTCCTCCCATGATACCCAACATGGAAATGGCCTTTCCCCCCACCCCAGTAGACATACAGTGGGTTGACATTCTCATTGACCTGTCTTGCCACAAGATCCCTCTCCGGGCCATCCACCATCAGTTTAGATCCCATCAGCATATATGTGAAGTTAAGACTTTTTAATATCCCAGTGTGCAACACTTTACATTTACTCATAGCAAACAACATTTGCCATTTGCTTCAGCCCCTTCCCTCAGTTTGGAGAGATCCTTCAGTGGATCTTTGTTATTCATTTTGCCATTGGCCATACTAAATAATGTGGTATAATCAGAAAATTAGGACACCTCACTGCTCACCTTGAACTCCAAATAATTCATGAAACTATTAAAAAGCCTAGTACCCAGTTCAGTTGGGAGACCTCACTACTTAAACCCCTCCATTTTCATTTGTCCATATTTTCTTTGTACTCTGTGCCACCTTTTCTTTAAACACTATGGATAAATGAGAACATCTCTCTTCTGACTCATGACTGCTAGGTTTCCTTGGGAGCTTGCTGCGAGAGACTTGATCTGAGAGAGAGAGAGAAAGAGAGAGAGAGATTTGAAATTACACATGAACACTGTCTACCAGATCTGCATGCTTGTAGATTCTCTAACAAACTTTTTAAAATGTGAGACAAGACTCACCTTTGCTGGACTCACCCATCATGTTCTGGAATAAATTACTCCAATGATGATTTGGCATTATCTGTTCAGTTGCAAATCATTGGCAATGGTTATAAACAAAATAAACCAGGGAAAGATGTAACACAGACCCATAGACACCAGTTATAGATTTTCAGCTCATGGAGAGATATCAAAGGATGCGGATATTCAAGCTGTGTGCTTTAAAAGCTTCTTTTTACCTCAGCTGGCTTTTAGTGGTCAAGTAAAAAGCAGGCACTTGTGGGAAAGAATATTACTCTATTTTTTTTTTCATTCCATTCTTCCCCCTTTGGTGTGTTGCTTTGTTCAGAGCTCAGAAGGTAAGGCAACAATCAAAACAGCCAGGTCGATGAACTCTCCCTTCTTCTACCAAATGCAAAAACAGATACTGCAGGGCTTCTTCTGCTAATCAATAGGAACAGTATTGGGGTAGGAATTGGGGCTCTCTGTTTCAAAGGAAAATTGACAGGACTAGACGTAGTTTTTACAAATTGGTTATTTTCCCACCAAGCATACAAAGCATAGCTGAAGTCTATAATACAGGCAGTTTCCATTGCTGCGCTGGGGAAGAGAGCGCTGCCACCGTGCTTCCTGCCCTTCTGCATGGGAAGTGGCAACAGGAGCATCTCATGAGCAGCAGCAAAAACAGACTGTGAGAGCAACGCCTGGAGACAAGATGGCGGTAGGACAGCAACGATGTCATGCAGAAGCACAACCTGTGGACTCCTGCCATTTTGTCCCCACAGCAGGACAGCTCCATTGTGCTGAAATGGCTCCAGCTGTAAATAACTGGAAGGTGATATTATGTTTCATCTCTCTCCTTCCTCCTTTCTTTTTCCTCCTTTTTTCTCTTTTTTTCTCCCCTTGCCAATGGGTGAAATAGAATGATTCTGCTCCTTTCCTCTGGCAAGAACAGTTTTGAGATTAATATACAAATATTCTTTGATATGCTCTTCCCAGCAAAGTCCCTGAGATAGTGTGCTGAATAATGCAAAGATATGCATAGCTCTTTTACTCTTTTATCAATAGGGGTTTATTGTGTTTTCTTCATTTTTAATATTGTGAACTGCTTTGGGATTTTCTTTGAATTAATGAAAAGTGGTTTAGAAAAATCTTAAAACAAATAGATAATGAATTGGAGGGAAAAAAAAGACTGGGAGGGTGCCAATCCTGATGAATTAAAGATAGCTTGTAGGCTTCCTTGGGATTTGATAGAACACAGTATTCTGCACACTGATTTTAATGTTTGCTCATATGTGCCTTCAGGTCACCTTATGGCAATCCCATGAATTTCAAAAAGGTTTCTTAGTCAAAGAATACTCAGAGGTGGTTTGTCCTTGCTTTCCTTTGAAATATAGCCTACAACACCTGGTATTGCTTGACAGTCTCCTATCCAAGTACAAACGAGGGCTAACCTTGTTTAGCGTCCAAGATCAGGTGGCATATGGCGCTTTCAGGGTATTTAGGGCGTCTATGTTAACACAGTGCAGCTATATACACCACTCCCTTTCTTTCATTCCATTTAAATAGTATGGGAAACTCAGAGTGAGGAGGTGATATCTCAAAATGACCATGGATCACCCTCATATCAAAAAGATGTTTGAGTACTCCCTGAATGCTTAATTTCTGGAAAAGCCTTCAGAGTTCTGCAGAGAAAAGTGCTGTTTAGAAACATCTAAGGAAAGAAAACTAGTTCCAGATCTGATTAGGCTGTTGGCTGAATAGAAAAAAAAAATTAGCACTTGTTTAAACAGTCTTTTGATTTCTAAGCCAGTTGCCATTCTCTCTCTGTCTCTCTCCCTCTTGTGAGTCTGTGAATCTGTGTGTAAAAGTGGAACTTTTGGCCTGGTTTCTAGAGTGCTTTGGAATATTTATGGGCAACATTGGCAACAGTTTTTTCAGTTATTGCAGTTCAGAGAAATATCTTCTTCACGGGAGCTGAATTCCAATTCACAAAGGATCTTGAGATTCCCATTCCTGCCCTGGGGTGGTGTGGAGCTAACAGCACAAGGGATGTGGGCAAAGACAGAGTAGGTAGGATCAAAGGAAAATTGACAGGACTAGATGTAGTTTTTACAAATTGGGTATTTCCCCACCAAGCATACAAAGCATAGCTCAAGTCTATGAGGTTTAATACTTTTTTCAAAAAAAGCAAAGTATTTAAAGGTTGAATAGTGGGATCTTTAAATAACCTTACAGCACTCCTAATGAGTGGGAATGGCTCCCATTTGGGAGAAAAGTAAGATATAAATTGAATAGATGATGATGATGATGATGATGGTG
This sequence comes from Iguana delicatissima, assembly GCA_948472985.1. Classification (NCBI taxonomy): domain Eukaryota; kingdom Metazoa; phylum Chordata; class Lepidosauria; order Squamata; family Iguanidae; genus Iguana; species Iguana delicatissima. The sequence goes on from CAOKZL010000310.1 coordinate 512,267, forward strand.
ATTGATTTTAAAAGAAAATTTTCCAACTGCAAATATGCCCTACCAGAAACCCCACATTAAAATGTGTTTTAAGATCCTATACAGCACAGACTCCTTTATGAATCTGTCTTAGTCAAATAACAACATTATTTATCTGTTCCTGTCCCTTCCTGAAACTTGTGCTGCAAAGATTGGTACCTCACAAACCTGATTTACTTTTATGGATTCACAGTAATTCTTGAATGTTTTCAAAACGTGTTAGTGCTGTTATAAATCGCCAGTCCCATGTCCTACCTCCTATGCATGTATCCAATTCCTCATTTTGCCAGCAGAACAGCAATGCAGTTCCATATGCAATTTTTTCCCAAATGTAAAGTTTGTGTCTACCTAATCTTTAAAGAAAAATGGGGGCGGGAAGCCTGCCTTAAACATCAAGGTGTCTCTTTTTTTGTGAGTGAGTAAGTCTGTATTTCAGATATATAAATGGGAAGTTCACTACAGCATGCATAACCGTGTACTGTTATAGTGCTGTTATTCCACTTTCAACATCCTGTGGAATCCTGGTCTTTGCAGTTTAGGGAGGGGCCTTTAGAATTCTCAGTCAGAGAGAGCTCTTGGGCCTCAGTAAACTGCAAGCCCCAGAATTCCACAGGATGTTGAAAGTGGAATAACAGCACTATAATAGTGTAGAGCAGAAAGGCCCATAGTAAACTGAGATGATGGGTTGCTTGTGGAAATTACTTGTGGAAGTCAGAGTTTTCTCATCCCCAGCTCGATATTTATGCTTGAATTACATCTCAGAAGCATGTGTCCAAGTCTCAAGTCAAGCCTGGTGCATCATCTCATGTGCCACATCAATATGAGATAGTTAGATGCTCATGTTAGTGTGTTGTGGTTCTGCATAGTTGTGTTAAGTGGAGGGGAAGGCAGGGTAGATTGTAGTGAACTGACAAAGCAGTAGGGCATAAGCAGAGAGAAAGAGAGAGAAAACAGTCCCATCCACTTCCTCATCAGCCCCTAGAACTCCTGTGCTGCTGTCGGACCCGTACACATGCCAAAAATCCAGTGCGCACCAGCAAAACAACAGATGTCTCTAAGTCCAATTCCACAGGACTGCTATTCCTGAATGCAAGCTTGTTTTTTTTTAAATACATTTTCCCTCAGGCTTACCTCCTACACAATTCAAGGGCAGAATAACCTGATTTAATTTCAGGCAGCACATTTCAAGCAAAAGTATAACAGGCACCCTTCACAGTCAGATAAATTAATCTGAACTGGTATGAACTCTTACGCAGACATTTAAACTCTTTGGTAACGGGAAGTGAAATTAATCCATTCTGTGTGGCTTGCACACAGTTGCTTACTGAAAGCACTTACTAGATTCCTTAGGATCACCACCTCTTCAGTGAAACTATAAATAGACCAAAGCACATTTTATTTATAAATCCCTTGCATCGAGCCAACGTTCATACGAGAACCCGCTTGCCAAGAGAAGAGGAAAGAAATGTGAATTCTGTTGGCAAGAGAGCCGACGCGGTTTGTAGCCAACAAGTCATTGCTCGTAGTGAGGAGTGCTTGTTAACACAGACTGGGAGACCAATACACGGAGCCAGCTCTTGCACTTTTTAAATTGATTTTAAGAGGGAAAAATATTTATCAGTGGAAAATATCTGTAAAAAGATATTAAAATGCCATTTTGAAAACATAGCAGTGTGACTGAGAAATTTTATAGAAGAAAACAAATGGATAAAGGTTCAAAGCAGAACAATTGAACACCCCTAAGTCCAATAATACAAGGCAAGTCCTACTTATTTGATTTCTTCACATGTATGCCACCTCCTCCACCACCATCCTCAGTGATGAAGGGGGTTTTCATATGTGAAGCTTAAAGCAGTTCATGTTTCATGGGCCAGAATGTTAATTTTCATTAAAGTGCTTTTCGCTTGACACCCATCCTCCAACAGTGATCAGATATTGATTTAAATGACTTTTGAGAGAGGCCTAAAGGTCATTGAAGCTCCAGTGTAAATCTTCTCCCAGTGCTCAGACAATGCCATTCCAGAAGCAGAGAGGAGATGTGTTGCATGAAGACTGCCAGAAAAGCCACCATATTAAGAGGATGTTCTTGGGTATCCATGGAAAGTCCACTGAGAGTCTCAATATAGCAGGGGTGTGTGGGAGTAATTCTTAAGTATGCAAGATTTCTGTTCTTTTATCTCCTCATCTACTTCCCTCCTCAGAAAAAAAAAAAAAAAGGCTGACCAGTCTGATGCACGTTGAAGCAGCAGATCAGCATTGGGTTGTATTTGGACATAATTTATTAAATGTAATAATAGAAATAGTCAGCAGAAGCTGGTGACTGCCATGTCGGTTGTGTAGTAATATCAATCTAGGCTTTAGTTTGAAAGTGAAAGATGCTGAATCTGTTTTAAGGGCAACATTCAGCACCTTGTTAGCTCCTTTAAAGTTTAGACTAAAACCTAGGGTAGACATCATCTTCTTGTTTTCTTTCTTACCTGCTTCTCCCCAAGGCTCAAGGCAGGGTACAAAATACAACTAAAAATGCATAAAACCATTTAAAATATACCAATTTAGAATTCATAGTTAAAAATTGACTGGGTAGCGCTTTCAGAAGACTTAGGTCATTAATACATTTATAAATTCAGATAGCAGGTTTAGCTGTCAAATCTTTTCCAGCAAGTCATTCCACAATCCAGGGGCAGCTGACAAAAAGGCCCTCTAGGTGACCAGTCCTTGCTAGTTTAAATAAATGGCCCCTAGCATACCTGAGTGTACAAGGTAAATTGTATGGGAGGAGGCGATCTTGCATGTAACCTGGACCCAAACCATGTAAGGCTTTAAAGGTAATAACCAACACTTTGTACTTTGCCTACAAATTAATTGGCAGCCAGTGGGGTGATTTTAATATTGGTGTGATATTAAATATGTGCTATGGTCATTCCTTGATGTACCTATAACTATTCTGTCATGTTTTAGACCAGCTGGAGTTTCCAAACCCTTAGGTACAAAGGTACCCCAGTGAAGAGTGCATTGCAGAAGTCCATCCTTAAGGTTAGCAGTGTGTGCACTACCATCTTTAGATCTTCCATTTTTAGTATGGGGCACAGCTAATGTATCAGTGCCACAGATATAGAAGTCACCAGCTGCTACTTTTACTGGTGACCAACTTTGTTGAATAAAAATGCCAATGATACTGCTTTTACTCATCTTAACATCAACAACACATCATGCGGGCTAACAAGTAAAATTTACTAATTACTGCTAATCTTAATACATGGAAACAACCCATCACATTATTTTATTGATAATTTTGCAATAAGAGAAGAGTATTTTTGTTTGATTGATTATGTAATATTTCTTTTATTGCTTTAAAATTAAAACAGAGAGAAAGATGGGCTTTCAGATAATCACTGATCTAGATTTCATTGCAGATTTCTGGGTGTTTGATTAAGGATCACTCTTCCTTTTAGAACATTCTCCCTTTTAGACACCATCTATGAAATAATATTAGTGCTACATCTGCTGTGTTGTTTAATGTGTTGATACAGCAGCATGAGATGACCCATGGCCCACCCAGTTATGTCAACCTTTATCATGGCTTTTATCACTGGGTGGGACGCTGCAATTTTAATAAGACTTTAGTAATTCCAAATACGATGCTTATTTTGACAGATTCATAATCTCAGCAATACACTCTTGCAAATGAACTGCTGTAGAGGCAAAGATACACAGCAGTCTTTACCCATTCATTAATATGTCTTGACTTCCCCTCAGTTATACCCATTTTCAATTTTGTACACTCCAGATCTTACCAATAGGAAGAGAGAAAACAGTTCTTGATAACTCCAAAGAAATAGGATTGCTTCAGTTTACAAGTTACTTGTTACTTTTGGACTTTGGAGATAGAGTACATTTTTCATTTTGAAAGTTCAGGTCTCAGTCCACAGATCCTTGCATGCAGCAACAGACTGTACACATAGTGGGATGAGTACAATATGGGGCCTGAGAATCTTCACTGGAAACACATAGCTGCTTCTGCAAAATGGCTTGCAAACAGATCATTGGCACTGTAAAAGTGAACGAGGTTTGGAATTTTCATAGTATGGGAACATACGATCACAATGCAGGAAGTGACATCATCACAGCACATGGTAACCTTCTGTTCATGAAGACTACACCATGTGCAAATAAGTGTCCCTGGATCAGGGCAATAGCTGAGGCACAAACCTGACGGGATGTTAAGTATATCACTGGGAGTCACATCAATTCCCCACCACCACCAGCAACTACATGTTACCAGAGTGGGCAATATTCTACTGGGACTGTATCACAGAGGGCTGGAAGATTTAGCCCTCCCTTTCCCTTCCTTCTGTGATTTGTCTTACAGGTCTCTCCAACTGGCTTTGATTGGTCTGAAAAAAACAAAGCTCCCATTGGTGCTAAGGTGTGATAATTCTTTGTAGAGTGATAAAGTATAGAAAAGAAATCACGTGGGTATTATTTTCAGCCTACTACCACTCACATATACACACACACTTGGGGTACCATATTTTCTGTGGGCCTCAGGGCACAGGGAGAAATCTCCGTGTGACAGTAGCGCCTTCAAAATAATACGGACACACACACGCACAGACATTGTGCTGCTTGAGCCCATTGCTATGGGCTGCTTCAGAATGGCTCCTGTAGACTCCCCAGAGACCTTGATCAGAAATAGTAGTAGTAGTAGTAGTAAAACATGGCACTTTACACAAGAAAATTATGCTCATTAATCTGACAGTTTCCTGCCCTCAGGCTTACATTCTAAAAAGACACGAACACAAGGAAGAAGAGATGGTAGTTGGGGAGGCGATTAAATCCAAAAATGCTGCCTGCTGTTGTCTCCCTCTGAGGCTACAGCAGTGCCAGTGGGGATGGATGGAGAGCCTTTGTTTTATTTGTCAGATTTGAGTTTTGTCTTTGAATGGCACACTCTGAGCAACTGTAATTGATGATTAATGTATCATGTTTAACGATATGACCAGGTCTCACTCCCATGACACTGTCAGGCACTACCCCTGAATCTAAAACTAGAACAGTTTAGTGGTTTGAGCATTGGACTACAGCTCTGGAGACCAGGGTACAATTCCCCACTCAGTAGTTTCCCCACATGGAAACTATTGGGTAACCTTGGGCATGTCACACACTCTCAGCCCCAGAAAACCTTGTGATAGGTTCATTTTAGGGTCATGATGACTTGAAAACAAAGAACAACAATCCCTAGATCTCAGCTTTGACACTGAAATCTCAAGCCTTGGGATGCTCCTGACCTGGCAGTCCTCACACACATATACACAATTGCCTTGCTTCCTGGAATATGAGAATCTATCAAAATCATTGCTCAGAATAGTATGTCCTGTTTTAAATATACATGTGCAGTAATGAAAGGGAAAGAAAAGGAAGCCTTGTTCGAAATGTTGCTAACTGCAGCTGTCAATGTTGTTGTTGTTGAACTGACTTGTGGCAGCCCTAAGGTGAATTTATCATAAGGTTTTCTAGGGCTGAAAGTGTGTGATACACCCAAGGTCACCCAGTGGGTTTCCATGGCCAAGCAGGGAATTGATCCCTGGTCTCCAGTGTTGTAGTCAAACCACACCATGCTGGCTCTCCCACAGCTATCAATTAAGAGACTGCAGACAGCAATGAGCAATGCAACATTCTCAAAATTAGTTATTGTATACTTCTCACTATAGAAAAAATGTTCCATTGCAATGGGGTGCATTATTCAACCAGCAAATATGATCCAGCTGTATTGCCCACTTGGCTTTCTGTGTCATCTTCATTTACAAACCAATCAGGAGAGGATGACCAAAGGACTGCAATCTCAGTGTCACATTTACAGTTTCCCTCTTTCTTTGTTATACCATGGAAGGACAGCAAGAAGAAAGGAGGGAGGGAGGGAGGGGAAGGGAGGCAGGCAGGCAGGCAGGAAGGAGATCCAGGGCATGCCTATAGAACTGAACATTCAAAATGAAGGTACTGACTATATCACAGCATGAAGGAAATAGGCTTATCAAATTTGTAAAGAAAAGATACTGAAGAAAAGCAGCTTGGGACAAAATGGAATAACTTTATGTAACTATATGGACATCCTCCAGTTTTACAAAATGACACCTAAGTTGAATATTGGATTATAAATTTAATGATTAATTGTGGGATTAATTGTGACTCCTTCCAAAATATTTTCAAAGTACATGTACAGTAGAAATGTGAGGCAAGAAGTCCCATTATGCTTTATAACATGCAATATATCATATTGGAAAAGGTGACATTGTAGAATAGGAAGTATTTGGTGGATGTAAACAAAGCCTGATTAAGCTAATATTCCAAGGCTGATGCCTCCGCTGAATCAGGAACTCTTTACAGTGATCTAAGCTAGATCACCAACTGGATTGCTTTGGGGTCCAGATTGTCCTCTTGGTATGAACTTGAAAGATCAGTTTTTTCTCAGATGCCTCTCCCTCAAAATCTGTCCCATCCCCTGAAGTAATCAAACCCTTCCTGCAGCACCTAGTTTATCTTTCTCCAGAAAAGAAAGTGCCATGAAGTCATTTGCTTCCTTCTTTTCACAGCAAGGGGTTCAGACTATGCTTGAAGGAACAGCACCCTCAAGTGCTGCAAGTCACATTTCTGTTTCATGAGCTGATTTATGATATATATAAGGGATTTGGCTTGCACTTTGCTGATCAAGTGGTGGCCTGTGAATCCCCTATATTATTTCTGATCACTAACAGGCGATAATGGCAAAGTAGGCCTGAGACAGAACTTTCACAGGCCACAGTATGCCTGTGGAACATATATTTTCCACACTGGAATGAAGAAAGTAGGCCATTCTCCTCTGCTCTGAATGATATTTCTTCAAAACATATTTAAGTAAGCAAGTAAATATATAAAAACAAAGTGGTAGTTTCTTGTCCTGAGATTGATCAGGCATGCTAGTGATGTCATCTCAGGTTTTTGACATATCAGACAGTTTTGGTGGGGCTTAGCCAATGGCTAAAGCTAGGGTCATTGAACTGTCTTCCTACAGCTTCCTTCAAGAGCATTTGTTGTTAATAATTGCTGGAGAAGTCTTCCATTCCCAGAAGGGGATCTGGGTTTGATCTCTGAATTTGAGATACAAAGGTTTGTTTATCATGCCAAATAGGCATACCATCAGAACCAAATTAGGACTCCTTTATTCTCCTGACAAATTTGACTTCTTTTGAGGAACTATTATATCATTTGGTGATTGCAAGGAATAAGTCCAGTTAAATCCATCTGAATTTTCTTAAACCAGGGGAGATCTGTTGGAGTCACGTTCCCATTAGAATCAGTTGCAAATTTTCCTAAGGTTGAAATATTTATGGAAGACTATATGAAAGTAAAATTGCAGGTATTATATTTCAGCTGTCTTAATTATGTTCTATATCAAATGCAGATTCATTACAAGTACCCATTTATCTCCATACCTGTGAAAAATCTAATTTGTGAAGTTCTGATAAGACACCAGATAGATCCTGCATACTTCAGGTTCATTTTGGAACAGATTCGCATCCAGGAGAGATGTATATGTTTCTGTTGTTGTACAGATTGTGTTTTCTTATGAAATCCAGATTTGTAAGAAACTCTAGCATTTGCAAATTTCTTCAAACAAAACAAAACAATACAGATGCATGAGTCAGCCGCGAATGTCACTTTTTATTTGGCAGTCCTTTGCTTTTGTTTTGATTTTAGAGATCTGAACTTTTCTTGATTTTCTGAAATATATTGGCACAAGAAGAAATACACATTTGCCATGTGGAAGCCTGCCTGGACTCATTTATGATTTTATCCAATGCACAAAAACTATTTTTTTAAAAAACGAAAACAAAAAAACAGTCACTCAAGCCACCTGCTTAATATTAATTAAATTACGGATTCTTTTTGTGGAAACAAAGAACAGTGTAATAGTTGGCTTTCATGGCCTTGTTAGACTCAATAAATATTAAAATCCAACCCAAGATGTATTGGGGGGAGGGGAATTGATGCCATTATCTAGACAAACATCTGTTTCGGTTGTACTCCATCATTACTAAATTAGCCAAAGAGAACAGAACATCTCTCTTAGTGAGTACTGAATGTACTCCGGTTGGCTTTGGTCTAATTACTCATACTTGATAAAGGCTCAAGTGGACTGTGCTCCTGTGACAATGAACTGAGCAAAGAACTGGGAGTCAAGAAGGATTTGTATATTAAACAATGGATTCCTAGGGAAATCTGGATGTGACTTAACATATTCCAGGACCCAGAATATATTTGGTTACATATGAATTTCTCAAAAAAATCTCAAGGCATATCTCAATAAAAGTAGTTGTCATCAATAATACCACTGAACAAAGTAGAATGGAACAGTTCTGTTTAGTGATTTCTGTTTTCATTTGGCTCTGGTTCTTAATCTGACTCAGTGCTTAAACTACTGAAATGTTTGTTTTCTTTTTTGTAATTGTATTTGTTATGAGACACCTTGGCAGACATATTGAAAAGTGCGCACACAAACTTTCAGTGCACTTTTCTCTGCATTTATTCAAAAGTAAGCCCTCCTAAGTTCAGTGAAGCATGCTCCCAAGTAGCCGTTGCAAGACTTACACCTAACTGAAGATCCATTGCTTTTAATCATAGAATCATAGAACTGGAAGAGACTACAGGGACCATCCAGTCCAACCCCCTGCTATGCAAGAACACCCATCAAAACACTCCCGACTGATGGCCATCCAGCCTCTGCTTAAAAACTTCCAAAGAAGGAGACACCACCATACTCCAGGGCAGCATATGCCACTGCCAGACAGCTCTGACCATCAGGTAGTTCTTCCTGATGTTCAGGTGGAATCTCCTTTCCTGCAGCTTGAAGTCATTGCTCCTTGTCCTAGTCTCTGGTGCAGCAGAAAGCAAGCCCGCTCCCTTCTCAACATGACATCCTTTCAAATATTTAAACATGGCTATCATGTCCCCTCCTAACCTTCTGTTCTGCAGACTAAACATACCCAGCTCCGTAAGCCGCTCCTCAGAGGTCATGGCTTCCAGACCCTTCACCATTTTGGTCACCCTCCTCTGTACACATTCCAGCTTGTCAATATCCTTCTTGAAATGAGGTGCCCAGAACTAGACATAGTATTCCAGATAAAGTCTAACCAAAGCAGAATAGAATGGTACTATTAATTAATGCTAGATGTGAGTAGCATTTCTTGGACTGTGTTCCTCATCTCTAGACCAAAATTCATATAACTGATAATCCCTCCAAAAACAAAGATTGGTCAATGTATTGCATTAGATGTAACAATAAAGAAATTACTATGGGCAGGTTTGGTTAATCCTAAGTATAGTAGATCTCTTAAACTCAGTTGTTGAGAAGTGAGTCAGCACTTAAGAAAATCCTACTGATTTGACAGGTCTACTCTAGTTGGGAGTAACAGTAGGATTTGGGCATGGTTTGATTTGACAGGTACTTTAGCTGAGTATCAGCAACACTAAGGTGAATCTATCATGGGGTTCCTTGTCATGTTTTGTTCAAAGTGAGTCTACCTTTGTCTTCCTCTAAGACTGAAAGTGTGATTAGCCAAATGTCACCAAGTGGACATCCATGGACAAGCAGGGATTCAAAGCCTGATCTCAGAGTCATAGTCTAACACTCAAACCCCTATGCTACACCACGCTGGCTCTTATGTGGTTCTTATTATTTGTGAAATTGCTATTGCCCTGATCCTCTCCACACTCAAAGACAAGTTCTGTGTCAGTTGGTTGCTTCATTTAGTTTAATGGAAGGATTGAAGCAAACAGACCCAAAGATGTGCACAATATTGCGTGTCACTACTGTATTATTTCATGTTAACATTTTTGTCCTATGAATTCAAGGAGATGGACAAAAATAGCAAGTAGGAGAACTGTGGATGCCTGTTTCTTTGTCCCTTTAAAAAGCCTTTATTTAAAGCTGGAAAGCTTTATTTTTAAAAAAAAAAGAGAGAGAGAGAGAAAGCTTTAAAAACTGTTAAAAATTATGATGACAGGGAAGAAAAAACGTGAGTGTACATACAAAACTGTTTCCTCCATTTTAGGCAATGCAGAACCTCCTGTCTCTTTGTTTCCCTGCATGCCTGTGTATTGGGGTGTTATATTGCTGCAGACTTCTTGGTGTCCTACAGCTGCCTTGGATTACAAATCCCATCATCCCCAGTCTGCAGCAGGGCCAGTGCATCTAGAAGGACACCAATTTGGGAAAGACTGATGATCAGCAGACCATGTTTCAACTGATTTACTTAATTCTTCTTACTAAGAAGTAAGCCCTATTAAACAAAAAGGATTTCTGAGTGAACATGCAGAAGATTGCTTCAGCTTTACTTTTGATTTTATTCTTGTAGACATCAAAAAGAATGCTGCTTGTGACATTGTGGAATGAGACCATGTCTCAAGTGTGTGTGTGTGTGTGTGTTTTCCAGCAGCAGCAGTATTCACAATGGAACTTCATCCAGGGATACTCCCATTGGCATAATTTAAAAATACTTGGCTCTAACCCATTATTTTATATATTCAGTAAACATGTCATATTGCCAAAACTCCCATTGTCTTGAATATATACTATCAATAATTGCACTTTAACAGTAAGAATATATATGCACAAAGTAGGTGATCTAATAATGTAATCATCCCCAGAAATACTGTACTGTATATACACTATATAATTCAAACATTGATTCAAATTTGTTCCTCTGACTCTTCTCTTTCTATAGTGCCCCACCCCCATAGTCAGAACCAAATGACTATTATGTGTAAACCTTTACAAGGAAATCACAGTCTTTATTTATTGACCTTTTAGATGGCACAACCACTACCTTTCTCTTGGTGGTATACATTTATACAAATACACAAACAATGAAAACCACCATAAAATCAAAATGTACAGGAAAAAAATATACATGTATAAAGAGCACAGGACAACTGGAAATACAAAATGAAGGGCTGACCAAGAGCAACAGTAAGCCATTAAATTGAACAAAACAGGACAGAGGAGCATTAGCATCAAGTCTCTCTTTTAAGAGCAAATGCAGAATAACATCTCATCCTAATGATCTTGGGCATTTGGATTTGGCACTCCTTTGGTTGTCTGCAGCATGGGAATAATACTGGTTTACATTACAAGATTATTGGAAGAACTGCATACAATAGTCTATGCACAATATTCTTCCCTCTGCTTATGTTAGCCATGCACAAATTTGTGTTTCATGCTAAGACAAAACTCAGTTATCCAACACTGTAAAGTAAAGTATTTGGCAACTGCTTTTGCAATTTGGTGTGGTACTTTTGCTCAGTTGTGGGTCATCAGCCCAACAGAAAAGCTCAAGCTGTTGGGAAATAGCCAAAACTATAGACAATTTTAAAAGGAAGGCCTGGCATTCAAAATTTCATTTAGAAGCCTAATTATTTTCATGCACATAAACCATTTCACTCCAGAAAACACAGCCTGAAATCTTCCCGCACAATCTCGTAGTGCAACAGAAGGAAGTTCAAGATGAACAAATTACATTATGATAGATTAAGGCATCAATACTTTTTTGGAGTGCTTTTAGGTTGGAACACCCAGTTTCCCAAGCCTTACTGGTAGCATAGAAATGGGTAGTGGAGGCACCAGGTATTGCAGAAGGTCCTGGTAGCATTACCAGATCATATATTTCTTAATTTATATTTTTTTTAAATTGCCCCCAATCATATATTTCAGTGTATATGTATTCACACTTCCATGGGGAAATTTCCCAGTGACAAACAGCAAGGCTTGCTGAGGAAAAACAGAGGCCTATGAAGCAATCAGACATCATGTCCCACCTTCTCCTTCCTGTCCCTGGTTCTGTCTGACAAGACCCACCCAGGTGATAGATCCATACTCCCTTCTCCATCAAGGGTCCTTCTTATGCCTATTCCAGTCCCTCCATGAAGTTTTAGCTGTTTACAAGTCACCTCGGATGAACACACAACTTCCTTTAAAAGAACACAAACTACTTCTATTTCCTGTCAGCTTTCTGTGTGGGATTTTGCTGCTCACAGGAAGAGGACAGTGAAGAAGACATTGGTTTCTCATGGACATCAAAGTGGGGTGGGGAGAGGAGTTGGGAGATGGGTGAACTGGTGGAGCCACTATCCAGCCCCAACAGCAACAGCAACACCAGTAATAATAATAACATTAAAAACAGTAAAAGCAAATTATTGAGAGAGGGTGTGCAAAGAAATAGTGACAGTGAAGGGGACATTTGGAGAAGGTAGTCTGGAGGCAAGAAAGTAGGGTGAGATATTGGCCGTTTCCGCATTTTATATTTAAAACGGGGTGGCACGTCCTCCAGCGAGGATGTTTACATTTGGGGGCAGACTGGGTCTGGACTACTTAATGTTTGTCTGGACTTCAGCCGCTCCAGAACACCCAGAACTGGTGGTTCCCCGTGCTATTGAAAGACCGATCAAAAGAGGACTTTCAATAGCCCGGTGCACCCCAGTCCGTCGCTGCCCTAAGTGTAAATTTGCAGGCTCGCGCCAGCGCGAGACTGCAGATCTTCCAGGGCGGGCTTCCAGCTGGCGAGCTTCTCCGGTTGGTGGAGAGCCTCCGCCAACTGGAAGCCTCCATTTTCATCTCCAGAGAGTGTGTAGCATGGGCACGCGCTGCTCTGGATCGTCGTGGATCGTCGGGGGAGAGTACCAGTCCGGTGAGTAACGGGCTGCCCCGTTTCCCCCGCAAAGTGTGGAAAAGCCCATTGTTGTAGACAATGACAAAGAAGGAACATATTCGTTTATTAATGTATTTATTTAAATATTTCTATTTCACCCTCTATCTAAAGATCTCAGGGTGGTGTACAACATATTACTATCAATCTATCTATCTATCTCTCTATACACAAACACACACATAGTATGTGTGTGGGGGAGGTAAAAGAGTAATGTAGAAAGAGATGTTTCAAAGTCATGTGCATGGATTCCTTAATTAAATGGTGAAAACTTGGTATCTCCTACAGCTTCTGCCCATTCAAAATGTGTGCTATATTAATACTTTATTTTTAACCATCTAGCTAGATCCTCTAAAGGTAGAGCTTCATTGGGCACAAATAATGGCTATTCATCATTTCAAAGAGCCCTCTGTCATCTCTCAATGGCTAAACCTTTTGCTTCTTTCTGATCCTGATGGATCATTGTGGCTACCATCCTGTGACGACTTACTGAGAATAAACTCTAAAAGACACACATACTTTGAATAGCATGAAGTAGAAAAAAATCATCCCCATCTCAATAAAGAGACTACTTGGTATGGAAGTTCCTCTAGCCTAAAATCTGGATCCAAGTTACTCTCTTCAGGATCAAGGTGTTAGAACAATGAAAGCATTCACTTCCTAACTGGTGTATGTTTATTTTATAAGACTCTTTGACCTAGAAATGTGGACTGTTCTGGTTGGAATGTCAACATGATGAATAGAATCCTACCATTTGTCTGCTCCCAGAATTCCTTCTGAACTAACTTGGAGCCCATGGTGTGCCTCAACTAAAGACTGACAGTGCAACCCCTGGCCTCAACACATTTGACTGCAAACCCAGAGAAACATCTGGTGTTCCTGAACTCCCTCTCCCTGCTTTGGATAAAGCTACTCCCACTGGAGATAATCAACATAGACATGAGTCGGCTTTTCTAATGGTCCCTGTATCTCATCGCTGGCAGCATCTTTCGATATTGTCTCTCCATAGCTGGCAGCATTGTTCACAATTGTCTCCATAAATGTGTAAAACAATTGCTTTTCTTCAAACGCATTTCTTCTGTTCCAGTTCAGCACTGTCATTAATTAGGTTTTTCCTCCTCCCATTTGAGAAATTAATTAAGGCAGGGAGAAAATTATGCGAAACAAAACAACTTGCATCTCTGCTTGTTTTGTGTGTGAAAGGGAGGCAACATTCTGGCTCTGAGAAATTGATCTGACACAAAGCTAAAGACAGCTGCTATCACTAGAGACTTCAACAGAGTGAGGCCTCTGGCTATAGCTGGACCGATGCGAGCAGCAACAAGAGACCTCCTGTTTTCACTAAGTAGACAGAGGTTAAATGTTCAAAGTGCCCTCTTTCTAATTGTCTCCCTAATTGTGTGGAATTGCAGGAAAGATTTAATGAGTCTATGTGTCTCAGTTCCCACATGGTGAGGGGAATAATTTCGGAACACGTCTATCAAAATACACACTTAACAGAAAAATAACTCAAGTGCCCACTGCTTTGTCCTTGGTGCAGATACCAAAGCAGAAAATAGTAGACATATACTTTAAGTATGCATTTTCTCAAATACTTCTGCGCAGAAAGTGGTGATTTAAGTATACCCAAATAGCTGGGGATGATGACCAATCCACCTAGAGAATGTCCAGTTTTGGGAAGGTTGCATTAAGCAAAACAAGACAAGTTGGTTTTTTACTCAGGAATCACCTGCAAAACAGAAACTGCCAGAAGCATAAGAGTAAGAAAGAAGTCCTATTCAGCTGTTCACAAGAAGGTTGTCCAGAATGCACAAGGGGAGGAAGCAGGCAAACCCTGCCCCCTCCTTTTTTAATCTCTTCATATTGAGAGCATATTTGGGGCAGTGTGTTGACCGTGCAGCAAAATACAACAAAATCCAATATCCACAAAAGAAGGATACCGTTACTGGCTACCCACTAGACTACAGTTGGCAAGTTTTACCTACACAGCATCTAAAAGTTTTCCAGATGTAACAGTACAGTGAAATCTTGAGAAATTCAGTGTTCTCTGCCTAGGAAACAGACGAGACGGGTTAGCCTAGTTCTCAAGCAAAGCTACTTTACTACTTGCAATGGATTCGAAATATTATTGCCTGACTCTTACTGCCCTTTGTCCCCAGTCCCCACATGACCAAGAAGGGGTGTGGTTTCTACTTGCATTGCTAACCCCCTGCAGTGGTTCTCAGCCTGTGGGTCCCCAGATGTTTGTGGACTTCAGTTCCCAGAAGCCCCAGCCACTATGGTCAATGCTCAGGGCTTCTGGGAGCTGAAGTCCAAACACATCTGGGGACCCACAGGTTGAGAACCACTGCCCTAGAGCATCTTAAGTGACAATAGGAATAACGTCTGAGACAAAATGTAGGCCTGTGACTCTAACAGTGTCATTTTTCTTCTCCTGCATGATTTTTGGTCATTTCCGCGCTACACTGTTATAGTGCTATTGTTCCACTTTCAACATCCTATGGAATCCTGGGGTTTGCAGTTTAAGGAGGGGCATTTAGAATTCTTGGCCAGAAAGCTCTTTGGCCTCAGTAGACTACAGACCCCAGAATTCCGCAGGATGGTGAAAGTGGAATAAGAGCACTAGAACAATGTGATGCAGATATGGCCTTTGCCTGATGAAGAAGGCAGTGAAGCTCTGAAGTTTGTATGATGCATTTTCCACATTTTGGCTGGCCAATGAAGGTATCACTCTTTTGTGGATTTAGGACAATAATCTGAAAATGATCTTTCCCCTTGAAATCCAGAACCTTAAGAAACTGGGGCTTCCAATGCCATAGAGGAATTTCACATATGGATGATATTATCCTTTTCAGACCATCACTCTTCACATGCAACAAGTGATAATGGTTGTGGAATTATTCGCTTTCCTCATGCAGTGAGGTTAACCATTCCCTTAAGGCCCAAGTAGGTCTAGAGACAAATACCCATTATGCCAATGAACCTACTCAATTGATTACGCCATTAAAATTCTGTGTTTCTATACTGAATCCCCCAGTGAGAAGATCTAAGCTTCTAGGCTTCCATTATCCTTCAGATTTAGTCAGAAAGTAAAGATGATCTTCTGGGCTGGATTCAGAACTAAAATCTCCATGTTTGCGACACAGGCTTCCTTCCTTTATAAACTTTTATAAACTTCCCTCCTTTATAAACTTGACCCTTATTGTGGCCTCAAGAATTATGGGAAACATATACAGCAAAGATAAATTACAAATGTGTGTGATGCTGTAATTAGGGTTGCCAGACTAAAAACTGGAAACACTGCCTACATTTCTAACGGTTGAGTAGACCAGCAACCAGGTAACAAGCAACGCTTCCTGAAATTCTCTCTTCTACACAAGTGTTAAAAGTAGAGCCCTCTCCAGTTTTCACTCTGGCATCCCTAGCTGTAATTCAGGAGTGGAGAACCTTTGGCTCTCCATGTCTTGGACTTCCACTCCCATAACCGCTTTCCTTTGGCCCCTCTTCACAGGGGCTTTGACGTCCATTATCCTTTTGGTATTTTTCAGTTTCAAATATCCATCTATTGGCATGGCTGCAGTGACTGTCCTTTTGGGAATATCAGAACTTTGTTTGCATAAATAGCTGGAACCATCTCAAAAGTAAAATGTTCAAATCAGGTTTGTTTTCCATACCAAAAAAAAAAAAAAAGTTTTCCATATTTTAAAAAACCTATGATGAAAAAAAAAGAGCATTCCCCACAAAACAAAACCAATGGTCAATAGAAGGATTGTATCTGAGTTAATAAAATATTTTGTTGTATGTTGTTCTACCACAGTACTTTGAAGCTTTTAAAACCTCCTGTTTGTTTCATTGCATTCATACCCTAATGGAAAGCAGTTAATGTTTCTATATTATGTTATGTACAAATGAGTATTTACTAGAGTAGCAGGGGGAAAGAAGCCCTAAAATCATAGAATCATAGAGTTGGAAGCTACCCCAGAGGTCATCCAGTCCAACCCCCTGCTATGCAGGAACACCCATCAAAGCATTCCCAACAGATGGCCTTCCAGCCTCTGCTTAAAAACTTCCAAAGAAGGAGACTCTACCACACGCCAAGGCCGCATATTCCACTGCCAGACAGCTCTGACTGTTAGGAAGCTCTTCCTGAGGTTTAAGTGGAATCTCTTTTCCTGCAGCTTGAATCCATTGCTCCTTGTCCTGGTCTCTGGAACAGCAGAAAACAAGCCCACTTCCTCCTCTACATGGCATCCCTTCAAATATTTAAACATGGCTATCATGTCCCCTCTTAACCTTCTCTTCTGCAGACTAAACATACCCAGCTCCCTAAGGAGTTCTTCATAGGGCATGGCTTCCAGACACTTCACCATTTTGGTCGCCCTCCTCTGGACATGTTCCAGCTTGTCGACATCCTTCTTGAATTGAGGTGCCCAGAACTGGACACAGTACTCCAAATGAGGCCTAACCAATGCAGAATAGAGTGGTACCATTACTGCCCTTGATCTAGACACCATACTCCTATTGATGCAACCAAGAATTGCATTGGCTTTCTTGGCTGCTGCGTCACACTGCTGACTCATGTTCAGCTTGTGATCTACCAAGACTCCTAGATCCTTTTCACACGTAGAATCATAGAATTAGAATCATAGAAATGTAGAGTTGGAAGAGACCACATGGGCCATCCAGTCCAACCCCCTGCCATGCAGGAACACCCTCAAAGCACTCCTGACAGATGGCCATCCAGCCTCTGCTTAAAAACCTCCAAGGAAGGAGACTCCACTACACTCCGAGGCAGCATATTCCACTGCCGGACAGTCCTGACTGTCAGGAAGTTCTTCCTGAGGTTCAGGTGGTACTGCTATCCAGCCACACGTCCCTCATCCTATACTTGTGACTTTCATTTTTTCTGCCCAAGTGCAGGACCCTACATTTCTCTCTGTTGAAATTCATTTTGTTAGCTTTGGCCCAGCTCTCCAATCTGTCAAGGTCGTATTGAAATTTGATCCTATCCTCTGGTGTGTTAGCAACCCCTCCCAGTTTGGTATCATCTGCAAATTTGGTCAGCATGGTCTCCACTCCTTCATCCAAGTCACTGATGAAGATATTGAATAGCACTGGGTCCAGGACTGTGGCACCCCACTAGTCACTTCTCTCCAGGATGAAACGCAGCCATTGGTGATCACCCTTTCAGTGCGGTCGGTCAACCAATTACAAATCCACCTAACAGCAGTGTTACCCTGTGAATTGGGGGTCCCGGGAGGGGCGCCCAAATACCAAACAAACTTAGCAAAGATGGGGAAATTAGCTGGAGCACTCTCTTGGCTAACGAGGGGCAGGGCAATGCAGCGGGATCTTTTATCCTATGTATACCGGTTCAGGTCAGTGAGGAGTCAAGCAGTTTCAAAATACTAACAGTATTTTTTAAACAAAAATAATAAAAACACAAACACACTCCTAACTAGAAAAGGAAAGAAAGAGAATTTGGGGAATGGGCAATACACCACCTGTCTGAAGTCCTGGAGACACCAATTGAAGAGGAGGAAACCTGGCGTAGGGGCTGAGGGGAATCTGCTGGACCAAGCGGCAGCGAGGCGAGGAAGAAGAACAATAGATTTTGGGCTGGAGACAAAGCCTCCGAAAGATCAGAATTTACATGATTGAATTATATGCCGATTTGACAATAGTATGGCTGGTATGTAGATGCAGCTAGCTCGGCCGTTAAGTGCCTAGCTCTCCAGGGTGTTTTCTCAGGCAGAGAGTCCTTTTGTTTTACTGTGTATCTGTAATTGAGGTGTTTGTTTTGGGAGGTCTCCCCCTGAAGCGGATCTGGCAATATCTGGAGGAGCAACAAGTATCATCCATGCCTAGCTTCACGCTTGTTCGGCGGGGCCTCACAAACACTTGGCTGGTGGCAGAAGGCCGAATTATGATATCAAAAATGATATCTTTGGTTCACCAAAGGCCAGACCAGATCGCGGTGGTAACAGCAGCCCTGTCCAGCCCGCATTTTACTAGCTTCTACTAGCTTTACTAGCAAATCAACCTTCTGGCAGCCAATTGGTTATGTTCCATGTTTTTTTTATGGGTTTTCAATAATGATCCTCTGATCACTTTGAATTTTAAATGCATTTCAGTTTCATTTGCTTTGTAATACACATCTATAAGACATTAGCACTTAGTCATGGTGGGAATGTAGCACCATCAATAAAAGATTAGCACTTAGTGTAATATGGAAGACATAAAACCCAATTTTTATCCTCTTTGGCAACCTAACTGTGTGCAAGATTATAGCTTTCCTCCTCTCCTTCTTCTCCTTCTTCTCCTTCTTCTTCTTCTTCTTCTTCTTCAGTTATACTGCAGAAAACATGAATAGAAGGAGATTCAAACTTTCATCAGCACCACCTCCAACAAAATAAAATAAAAATGGGAAATGAGTGGGGAGAAAAACAGGGTGGATCAGTAACAGGAAAGATGAAAACAGTTTGTTCAAAAGGGCAAGATTATTATTTCATAGTAAAAATAATAATTATATACTTTTTATTGTTCAGTAATTTGTCAAAATGTTCTTCATTGGGGGAATCTACAACTCATTTATACTGCGACATTACATATGAATTAACATTGAAAAAATAGAATGAATCAATAGAATTAACCAACATGAATTAACACAAAAGCCATGCTGGGCAAATTCTGTTTTTACAGCAGGTTTACATGGAAATAAGTCCTATGTTTCTTCAGTCAATCTTACTTGCTAGTGAGTATGTTTAAAGCTGCAGACTTTAAATCAGAGATGGTTAACCTCATCCTACAGGTTGAAACCAGCTCCCATGATCTCCACCCAGGCTAGCAGGGGTTCATGAGCAATGTTTTTATCTCTGATCACCAAAAGGAGATAAGAGTGAAGATGGCTCTTCATGAAACTCCAGACATTCCAGTCAGGGCAACAGGAGCCACTTGAAGGAGATGTGCCACTCAGGCCATTTCCGCACGAGGTAGTAAAAACAGTGCAGTGCGTCCTCCACAGAGGGCATCTGCACCTTGGAGCAGACTGGGTCTGGACTACTTAATGTAGATCCGCACCTCAGTCTGCTCCGGAACAACCCCAAGTAGTCCTCCAGCGTGCTTTTGAAAGACCTGATTTTTCCAGTCTTTCAAAAACCCGGAGCGTGCCACTGCGTGCCTGCTCTCCGGTGCAGATTTGCAGGCTTGCACCAATGTGAGCCTGTGATCTGTGGAGGGCAGGCTTTAGGCTGGCGAGCTTCAGCAGTTGGTTGGGACCCACTACCAACGAGAAGCCACCATTTTGGACACCAGAGCAATGGGGATCTACGACCACGCACTGCTCCGGAGCAGCCTGGACCGGACTGGGGAGCCAGAAGATCCAGTAAGTAGCAGAACGAGGCGATTCCCTCACCCAGTGTGGAAATGGCCTCAGTCTGTGGTTTAGAGGAACCAGTCCTGCAAGTACCAGCCCAAAAATATTCTCCTTAGAAGTAGAAAGCTACCACAGATGTTATGGCGGGGGGAGATTGAGCATTTCATGGCAAGGGTGACTTTTAGTATGCAGGGCCCTACCCCCTATATCATTTAACCTCTCAGATTAGCATGGTGGAAGATCAAGGTGGTTCCCAGGTCACACATCCCTGCTTGAAATGGTACCCATGTTCACATATTACTCAGGTAATTTTTAAAAAAGTGTAAATTTTGCTATTGATGAAATGTAGTGTAATGGTTGGAGTGTTGGATGAGGATGCTGGGAGACCAGGACTCAAATCCCTGCTAAGCCATTGAAATCCACTGGGTGATGCTGGGCAAATCATTTTCTCTCAGCCTCAGAGCAAGGCAATGACAAACCCCCTCTGAACAAATCTCACCAAGAAAACTTCTTGTTAGGTTTGTCATAGGGTTGCCATCAGTTAGAAACGACTTGAAGGAATACTGTAACAACAAAAGCAAAAGAGTTACAATCCTGGATATTAGCAAGGATGTAATTACTTGGGGTTAGATACCAACTTGGATATCTTGGAGAAGATCTACTAAAATCAAGGGGACAAGTTAGTCATGATTAACTTAAGTCCTGCAGATTTCACTGGATCTACTTTAACTCCAAGTTTGGATCAAACTCATTCTCTGCATCTTTTAAAATGAAACTGCATGAAATTGATTTGTAGAAGAATCAGTGCAGACATTATGTACCTCTAAAATTCAATCATGTAAAAAGTGCAATTTTGAAACAACTTTAGGGCCTATTAGTGCCAGGAACAACCTTAATCTAAATTGTTAAAGGCCATGTCCGTGAAATCTAGAGCTGCCATCTGGTAGCAATGACTCCAAGATTGACTTTACAATATCCAAGCAAGAAGGTTTATTTTTTAAAAAATGTATATATTATGTAACATGATCCTAAATGTGATTTCCCAGAAGTCAGTCCCATTTATTTCAGTGAGGTTTGCTGCTGTGTGAATGGGCCTAAAAGTTCAACCTTTGTTCTTTAATCTTTGCTGCGGGGGGGGGGGGGTGTCTGTCATAATTTCTATGTGATATCTGTCACTTTAATTTTTATCATTTTTCATAGCCACCTGTTTCTTAAACTCTTGCCTTTTTATTCACTCACTTTCCTCTAAATGCTAATGGAGGGTATAATTAACAACAATTATGTTTTCCCAGTTCTATTCCATATGCAATATCTGTTTAAAAATTTAGATTTGCCAAGCAGTTTAGCCAAAAATTACTCTCAGCTGTTTTCCACATGTATCTTATAGGCAATGGATTTGTTGGCTAATAATCATTTGAGACACCAAGTGTTTAATTTAATTCCTTAGGTGCTGAGTTATTCCTTCTTAACCATTAGACAAAGCAGACTCAATTTCCTGAGTACAAAGATTTGGGCAAATGCTGTTTTGTCTACTTCTCAAGAAGCCTTTCTGTTTAAAATTACTGAAAAAATGTTTTCACAAGTTGAAGCACCAATTGGCAAATGCTAATTATTTTTGCTCGTTTGTATTATCACTCTAGTCTGGAGAGGGATCTGCACAACACAACATTATTTGCTTTTCCATTTGTTACTCTGTGGGGAATAATAGAATGGCCACAATCCAAAGTCTCCAGTACTCACATACAAGGGTACTGATGTGAAAATAGAACTCTGGAGACACATGTACAGACTTCTCAGCATTAAAGTATCTGCTTGCCTAGAGATCTTCTGGAAGAAAGACTAAATCTTAATTTAGAAATCTCAAATCATTACATAAAGAAGGTCAATTTGCTTCTTCTGTGTACCATCTCCCAAAGCCAGCCCTACATTGGACCACCTAAAGGCAGTAAATTTGAGATAACATAAGGGTGTAGCATATGGTTTAGTTATCTAATGTTTCGTTACTGTACTTTTTACTGCCAGTAATGAGGAGCAGTGCTTGTCAGCTTTTGTGCCAAAATAACATGCCTGGCTTTGAGTGCTCTGCCAGAAAGGAAAAGGAAATTATGTCCTCACCAAAAGCATTCGGTTTGCCACGCAAAACTGGGATAAAAAACACAGAAAATAAACCAGAATATTGACAAAAATGAATTCAGAAGTTCAACAATATGGAAATCTATACACCAGAAAATGTATTATATCTAAAAGAATTTAGTACATCACTACAAATACAGGACCACAACCATAACATTAGAAAAATTGTCAAGATCCTGTTGATGCACTACATCACTACACCAGTGTAAGCAGTGATGCTGGGGAGGGGGGACTGGCACTGAAGCCATGAAGGAAGAAGGTATTGGTGAAAAGAAAGCTTCCAGGAACTAGCAAATTTTGTCTGTCTTCCCTCACCTCTTCTGCACGATACTGGGAAAAGAGCAACAACATTTGGACTGTTGTGATACAACCAAACCAGATTAGATATATAACGACCTAACCAAATGCTGGCTTTAAAGCATTTAAAAGCTTAAACACCCATCTCCACTCGTTCTTAGCTGATGACCACCCGACTCAACACGAAGGGAGTTTTCATATTGTGCTTGTGCAATGCCAGTGCATGAAAAAGCAAGGTTGGGAACTAGACAAAGTCAATGGATACAGACATTTGGCCTCATCATGCCATTTAGAGCAGGACAAAGAATGGGGCTCTGGCACTAAAATCACAACATCATTGTCACCAACATTATTGTTAATAACAATAGAAAACGTGAGTTTCTTGTGTGAGCCTGAGGAGCAGAGAGAATTCCCTGAGGACTTGTGGAGAGTCTTCCACAAGACCCAGCAGCAACCTCTAAAACATACATGTATTTATTTGCTTATTTGGGTTTGTTTGTTTGTTTGTTTGTTTATTAAGTTTATATGACACTTTTTCTCCCAAGATGGGACCAAGGCAGCTTCCAAAAGTTTTAAAAACAAAATTAAAAGCACATAAACAAAACATTAAAAGAGATATGAAATTATAAAGCTAGCAATAGATTTTTAAAACAGCTAATAAGTAAAAGGTCTCCAGCTCACCCATTAAAGGCCTGCTTAAAAAAAAGTCTTTGCCTGCCCACAAAAGCAGGGCAGGGACCAGCCTAGCCTCCCATGGAAGAGTGTTCCACAGGGTGGGAGCAGCCACTGAGAAGCTCTCTCCCATGTCCTTATCAGGTGAGCCTGGGATGGTGGTGAAACTGAGTGAAAGCCTTCTCTGTAGATCTTTGGGTTCTGGCAGGTTCATACAGGGAGATACTTTTTTTTCATAGAAGGAGATACAACTTCTGGTGTTACTAAGTTTTCTAGAGGTAATTCTAAAAAGCTTGAATAGGATTCACAAGCTCATTCATACTCAATCATGGGTAAAACAGTTTTAGGCCACAGTTCTCTCTCTGACATTTCTACAATGGGCATAGCACATTAGAAAGGGACAAATAGGACTTCAGCATGACTACTCAGACACAGGAGAACTCATAACCAGGTTCTCTTTGCCTGGCCACACATGGGATGTTGTGAAGAGCTAGACATAAGAGGCAATTTCAGCACATCCAGCTTGTCAAGTGTAACTGTAATTTAGGCATAAACTTTGATAGCACTAGATATCCCTTTGTGATATCAAATAATTTGAGCTTTCCATGGCACCCTGGCTAATATGTTTGTCAGGATCCTGAGAAAAACACAGACACAAGCAGCAGCCGTTTAACGACGGGAATTCCAACTTCCCCTCTCTCAGGCAGGCATTTCAAAGCCTTGGTTGTGGTTCCGGGATCTGGATGGTTTATTCCTTTCATCTCACAAGATACCTGATTCGTGCCCATAAATAACAACACCATAAAAGTGCCCATTGACTGGCACATGGGCTGCATGATTGATGTTTTGATCCACTTCTAAGCCTTTTGATGCATTTCAAAGTTAACTTTGTTCTCAAAGTTTATGACATGGATCGCAGGCACAATTTTGTTATAAAAAACCCCAGTTCTGATAGTTGGGAGAGACGCTTTTTGAGTTTCACCACGCCTTGCTGCCAGTTTGTACAGCGAGCTCCCCAGGAATTCTACTAAGTCTCATCTTCTTCAGCTGTTCAGGACTACATGATCAGGTCGTATTGGCTATCCCTAAAATTCATTTCCATTTTCCTATTTCTTATTTAGTTAGTGGTGTGATTGTTTGTCTTATTTGTTTTCTTTTCAATAAAACATTAATTGGTTTACTCTGTAATTTGTTTGGTTCACTGGTCTGACGTTGTATACATTGGGCAAAAGGTCCTGCTAAAGTTACCCTGCCTCTAGCTAGCCATTGGGTCTGCTCCAGTTAATTTCCCCAATTTTGTGTTAATATTTGGTCATTTGGGCGTCCTTCCCAGGACCCCAGAGAAACAGGGTAACACAAGTCAACATCCTAAAAGGACTTTAAAAAAGTAGCCTCTGTCCAAAGCTACAGAGCCTGCCCAGCTGTTGTAGTTATTCCTCAGCGGAAAATGATAGTTTCCATCTGGGGCATTGTGCCTGTTCCAAGTTTTGCTTTCCACTTTTTAAAGGAGCTATCAAAGGTGCTGAGCCAATTTTGAAAACAGAGTATTGACATCCTAGAAAGTTCCCCTAAAGTACCCCATACCACTGACACAGAAGCACCCAGCTGCCACAGGTATGCTTTCTAACAAACAGCAATACACTGAGTTCTGGAGCTGCTGCTGAACACATCTGTATTCAAATTAATCTGCATAGGGAAAGCTTTTTGAAAGCATGTTAATTTATTGGGAAACATTTTAACTGCAATTTCTTGACCTCATAGGTTTTATTCTATAACTCACGATGAACTAACACAAGGCAGCTCACTCAGAAATCACCATTTCCCTGAAACACAATGTATTTCATTTGGCCAGTAGGAAATTACATTATAAAAAAAAAAAACACCTTCCTATCTGATTTCTTTGCTCCTTGTGAAAGCAAATAAAGCTTCCTTTTTTTAAGGTGAGAAACATGAGTATATACTCGTTGTATAAAATTTTAATCATTTCCGCCATATTTTGTCCTTGGCGGTGCTTGGATACCTCAAACTTCATTTGAGTAGCAGAAAAGGAATGTGTAAGCAACTTATTACATTTATGAAGCCATCTCTTGTAATAAGTGCATTTGCACTGCATCAGTGTTAGCAGGAACAAAACTGATGATTACATTTTTAAAAGACCTCTGACAAAATTCATTCCATGTTTAAAATGGTATGGATTTCATAAAGCCACTGACTGCTTTAGTGTATACTGCAGCACCTTGAAATGTTCTTTCTTTTTCTAACTCCCTTTCTTTCTCTCTCTCTCTCTCTCTCTCTCTCTCTAATTGCAGTTATTATAAAGGTTTTTCTCCAAATGAGTATCTGAACACAATCCAAAGCGTCAGAACTCAGACACAAGTTTATCGCCATATCTGCTGTTTGTGAGAAGAAGTACATATTGTAGATGGGACATGGGGACAGAGCCTCTTTCTTAGGTCTTTGTCTCTCTGTGTGTGCCATCATACTCTAGTCTAAGGCCTAGTTCTCACAAACAACAGCTAAGTATTTCTGGGCTGTGACACTTCAGACTGCAGACAGGTACTCAAGTCTCTTCCCATTGAGATCTCTGCCCACAGAACTCTAGACTTTGTGAGGAAGAAGGCCAAAATGTGACCCAGCTCCCTAATATCAGAGATGTTTTTTAAACTAAGGAAGATGAAGGTGGTGGTGATAATGATGATGACAATGATCGCTCAAGTATGTAACCCTGCTCATGCTGTAGGAAGTAGCACATTCCAGACCTAGGGAGGCACACTCTCTTCTTAGGAAGAGTGAGATACTGGCTTCACATGGACAAACATGAGGGGTAGAAAAATATATACCAGTATATGATAAACTCTGCCAGAAGATCTCCTTTCATTTCTCAACAGAACTTTTCTGGTTGCAATTTGATTAGCAAATGCCACAGCAGAGCTGGTTAGGCCCCAAAACCTCACAGCTCCACTCCACTGACATGAAAGCCACCAGATGCAACTGTTATGACTCCCTAAGTAGCATATAACCTTTTCTTGGATATTTTCTGTAGAACTCTACTCATAGCCTAAAGGTTAATCATACTGATTAATCAGAAAAGGAAGCCTCAGAGAAGCAATATAGCACAGCTTTTCCCAATCTGACATCCTCCACTGGTTTTGGGCTATAAATTCCATCATCCACAGTAATGGAATAGCAATAGCCAATGCTAAAATAATAATAATAATAATTTCATTGGAATTAATTTCACTTCATTGGAATTAATTTTCCGTTCACTAAAGAGTTCTGGTTTGGGTATAGTTGGATCAAAACGATAGGTCTCATGAAATTACAGAGCAACAGAGCTTGAAAAAAGTTACTTTCCAGGTTCAGGTGAGAAGCATGGGGACACATTGCCCTTTTTCAGATTGAATCATTCTTTGTCATGAAATGACTGGAAATGTTCAACTAACACTAGAATCCATGGTCTGGGGGAATTAGACAATGATGACCATTTAATCTCCCTTAATCCTGTTTTTGATGGTGAATTTCATTATGCCATTATCATAGTAGAAATAAGGTACTGGAGAACAACTGCCCTTAGGTTTTTAATATCCTGCCAAAGCCATTCCTGATGCAGTTAGAGTCCCAATGGATAGTGTTAAAAGTACAAATAACCTAGTGTAATGCAATATTCCATATTTTTCATAAGGTTTCCATTGCAATAAAGGACTCAAGTTACAAAAATCATTAAAAATGACCTTGTCCAAGTCTTTTCAAAGCCCTGTAGCTAAAGTACTAAGATAACAGTATGTACAAAGACTCATTGTGTTTGTGAGAAACGTAGAAACTTTAAGAACTACACTAAGAACTAGAGTCAATGGCTGAGATCCTATATCACAGATGTATTTAAGAATATTTAACTACATATCATCTCCCGATGCAGTACCTCAAACCTACTTTAACAGCCAGCATCTGCTCCAAGTGGTACAGGACTGTTCTGCGAGCAACCAAGATGTGGCAGAGTGACATTTTCAGCCCCTTTCTGACAATCATCTGCAGTTCACTGAGGAGTTGTAGCAGGGTCTTGCTTCTGATTGTCACACCAAAGATGGATGGCAGGAGGAGGTTGGAGATATCATCTGCTGTACCACAATCACCGACATAATAGACCTCCATCACTCTGAGCAGCTCCCTGGAGTTGAGGTGGGTTTCAAGGAGCATTTACGATCATGGCAATAGTGCTGCAATCATAAACATAAATAACATACAGTTACGAGTGCATTAAGTCTGGTTTATACATTTGTAATCGTTTGACAGGATACCAGCCAGTGTGTTAAAGTAGAGATCATAAATCTGATGCCATCCAGATGTACTGGGCTGCAGCATTCATCATTCCCAGTCAAGCATTACATTTTGAAGATGGAAATAGCATGCTTGACTAGAACTGTAGAGACCTGGGTTCAGTTCTCTTTTTCTGGGATGCTCACTGGGTGAACATGTATCAGTCATTAGATCTCAAAATAAAATACTACACATAACTCCTATAACAAAAGAAGCCTGGTGTAATGTAATAACCTTTATATGGGAGTGGCCAGCTGAGAGTACATAGAAATGGGTATGAACAGGTTGGCTGTGAGGAAGATGGCAGAATCCTGGGAAGGGAAGAGTTAACATTCATTAAACAGGACAGTTGGAGAGTGAAGAGGGAAAGTGACAAGAGATTTTGGACAAGGGAGAAGAAATGAAACAATAATCCTGTTTTGAGATCATAAGTTATATCTTTTGTTGCAGTTTATATTAAGTTACTTTATGTTTTTCTTCACCCCAGACATTCAGGTCTTTTTCATGCAACACAATTCTAGAAATCCACTCTAACTGCCATGGCTACATTCTGTAGCATCGTGGAATTTAGAGTTGCTTGGGTATTTAGACATTTCCACCAGAGGGTTCCTTTCGCTGATCAAACTACAAATCACAGGATTCTGTAGGATGCAGCTATTGCAGTTAGAGTGGATTCATGGTACTAGAATTGTGTGGTGTGAAAGAGACCTTAAACCCTGTTACTTACGCTTGTGTTTTATCACTCAGCTATGGCTATTCCCAATGTGTATATTCTGCCTTTTCTGCTTGCTGCTTTTTTAAAGAAGGAAGTGTGAGATATACATGTAAAAAGTAATAATAAACACATGTTGGTAATGCATGCCAAATGGACAGAAAAGGAGCATATATTACATGATCAGATCCATTCTGATTACATTGTGTCCATAATCAACTACTATCAAATACATGATTTGAAGTAAGATACCTAGGAGGCCTAAATAATAATTTTAATAACGATACTGCAATAAATGGGGGGAAGTAAATTCATCTTTAAAAGATGTAAGAATCATTATTCTCATGGAGTTCACTGAAATAAAGTTGGAACATGCAGCTTGCTTGACTGTTCTTAATTAGATGAAGGCTCCTTTCACCAGCTTGTTCCATTTCTTAGTTTTTAAAGAGACAGCTGTGAGAATCAGAAAGCAGCACTGGTAGGGCAAGCAGCACTGTTTTTCTTTTTTATAATTTTTCTCAAGGTTAACTTAAGAAAGCACTAATAATTGGGGAGGGTGGACAAAATGAATCTTTGCCACTTCACCTCTACAATTTGAGTCTCAAAGAGAGGGAGGGGAGGAAAGAGACCACAGCATAAATTCTGGTAAGTAGCACCAGGCTTTAGGAGCAAATTGAATGTACATGTTATTATGGTACAAAGGGCTCCTTCTGTTATACCTGGAGGGAAGCTTTAATCTGCTTAGTGTCTCTCTTCCCGAAGCAAGAGTAGTAATGAAAAGATTTCTCTGTATTGATCTAGTGTAATTCTCCCTGTTCCCAGCCACAGAGTCAGGGCAAAACTACACATTACACGTAAATACATTGAATCATCACCTGCTATTAAGCAGACTGAGGAGGTTGCCTCAGATAGCAGATGCTTGAAGAAAAGTGTGGAGTAGTAGCAAAATGGTGGAGAATAAGCACAAGTGTGCCAAATAGTGTGTACCACATCCCATAAACAGGAATGCTGCCTGAAGCTGTCACAAGACACATCACCAGCTCAAGTGAAAATCAGGCTGATAATTTCTTCCTTCCTTCCTTCCTTCCTTCCTTCCTTCCTTCCTTCCTTCCTTCCTTCCTTCCGATAGTTGGGTAAGATTCTCCATGAGGAGACATGCGTGTCTCACATAGCTACATATCTGTAGCTATCTTCTGGTGCTAGCATCCCCAAAAATCACCTTGTAAGCTACACAGCCCTCATCTGACACACAGCCAATTCTGGGAATTCATGAAGCAAGGGGATAACCAGCTAATTGCTTTTACCTGGATGTGCTACAACAGGTCCCAGAGGGATCTCCAGGAGTCCTTTGGACATCTCTGCAGATGATGTCCTTGCAGAGCATCCAACTACAGAAAAATAGCTGGATTCATTGCCTCTGATTCTCTTACTGACACTCAAGAAATGGTCATGTTGGGGGAGGGGGTTTAGGTAGTTAACAAGGTGTATTTGGGGGTGGGCTTTTGGTTATTGTGTGGTGAAGAGAGAATTCTAAACTATGAAACAGCCAAAATTGTAGGACACGATGGTATAAGTTAGACTCATGCTGTTGTAAATCATTAATGGAATACTAACCATTTATATCCTATGACTAGCATTGTAAGATTCCAGGCACAGGTAAAAGATATCTGAACAATTCAGAGGAATTAAAAACTTAAAGCAATAAAAAATAATTTGAAATTAGGGATGAGCCAACTGAATCCTCGAATCCTGGGCAAGAATTCGAGATCAGCGAATCCAAATCCCTGTGCCAAAATAGGCAAACTGAATCTTTCAAATCCACCAACCAAATAGTTTGTTGGAGACTGGGAGACCGGACACATAAGGGGAGATGGCAAGTAGGTGAGTTTTTCCCTTGGAGTAATAACGGCCTTTGCTAACAATTTCACAAATTACATCTAGAGTTGTATTCTAAGATATTTAAATTGAATATTTCATATTTAAATTCAGCACTTGCCTAGAAGGTACAGTCTTCTTGAGATTTCAAGGAGAGCTGAAAGATTCCTTTGCATAGCTCCCTTGCAAAGCTCTTTCATACACAATTCTGGGATTTGTAGTTTACAAGGTGTCACAGCCTTCTCTGCCAAAGTGTGCTGGTGCATCATCAAACCACAGACTCCAGGATGCCATAAGGAGCTAGGCAAAGAAAATCTAGTTTTCACCTGGATTAGCTCTGTACTGTAGTATGTGGCCCTGTTTACACAGGCAGGAAAATGTGGGATTAATCCACTTTTTCCTGCCTGTGTAGAAAGGGCCTTCATGTCATTTTCAATCTGGGGAGATCCTGAGGCAAAACTATGACAATTGTCCTGGCCAGATTTCTTCAAAGGGAGGTTTGCCTTTGCCTAGGCTTTTGCTGAGGCTGAGAGAATGTGTCTTGCCCAAGATTATCCTTCTTTCCCTTGCTTTTTAAACCCTTTTTTTAAAAAAAGGATTCGAAAGATTCAAGATTCATGAGATTCATGGATTCCCAGAACCTTTGCGATTGCTATGTCTCTTCCTGCCACAGCTCTTCCAGGGCCTCTGCAGATAAAATAAGTCCATAAGTCCGTGATCAGGGGACAGGAGAAGGACAGGACCATGACAACATTGTGCATAAGCATCATCACAGTCCCATCCTTCTCCCGTCCCTGTGGTGGGTCAGAAGGGTAGAGTGGAAAGGGTTATGTAAAAAAAACAACAACTTGTGTTTCAAAACCAGAAGTGGCCACCCAATCACTTCTGTGTTTATGTTTTGCTCAGTTCATATTTTCAATAGTCCATTCAGCTTCCAGAGAGTTGTGGAGCAGAAAATGGAGTTACTGTAGTTTGTAGTCCAGATCTGTGGTATATTAGATATCATTTGATATCAAGAATTTGGCCTCATTACCCATTCCTCTCCATGTGCTTGCAAGGCCCCCAGACAAGCATGCACACGGGCAAGGCCAAAAATAGCTAAACAATACAAAATAAATCCAGGCAGACCAGTAATTGCCGGACTGCAGCTTCAGGAGACCTCCAGGCAAGTACCCTTTTAAGATCACATTATGTATGCACACAGTTTACAAAAGATCCCCTGCCCCGAGCAGGCAGCTTGATGAGCCGAATATCCAACTCTCAAGCACTCCACATTTGCATATTGTCTACGCTATTGACAACGCTGTCATAATTCAATCATGCTAAATACTGACCTTTCGGAGGCTTTGTCTCCAGCCCGAAACCCATTGTTTTCCCCAGGCACGGACTTGCCTACAGGTACATTTTCCCCTATAAGACCCCCTGATTTTGAGTGTCTCTTCGGATCGCTCCTGGCTTCCATCCCATCTTGCTGTCGCTCCGTTTGCCGAGCCTTCCCCTCAGCTTCCACATGCTGAGAATCTCCGCTCCAACTGACTTTCTCCTGAAAAACCGGGCTTCAGCATCAGGTGTAGTATTTCCCCTGAAAAATCCCTCTTAAAAAATCCCTCTATCCAACTCCTACCTTTCTTTCATTAGGTCTGTGTGAGTGTTTGCATACATACGTACTGACTGTATTTCTAAATAAAGGAAAACAATTATAATTTACTTCTGTTTGGTTATTGACTCGGCCTAACCCCATAAACATTGGGTCCAAGATCTCGCTAGGTTGCCCTGCCTCTCTTATTGCTTAGCTTGTGCTCTTGCTAATTCCCATTCCCCATTATTTGGAGCACATTGAGGTGTCCCTCATGTGACCCCAGAAATCAGGGTAACAATGGGCTCCTGGAACTACCAAAATTGTCTGCTCTTAGTTTGACAGGATATTTAGCAATTAAAAACAAATTCAGCAGTAATGCTCAGTAATGTGGAGGGCAGTAGCAAAAGAGGAAGACTACAGTGCACCACACGACAGGTGGACTGATCCAACCAAGGAAGCCAGGGTGCCATGTTTGTGAGATTTGAGCAGGACAGCTGATGACCACAGTTCGTTGGCTTCTAAGGTCACCAAAATAACAGTAACAAATTGGAAAGTGACCCCTTCAATAAGGCTACACAAGTGTAATTCGCTGGGACCTTAATAAACATAGAGATGACAAGCAATAGTCAAGCCATAAACAAGTAAGATGATCACAGAGCATTCTTATGTTTGATTTGGGTTTCTTTTTGTAGCTTTAGCACCTTAGATATGCAAGGCAGTGGCAGAACAGGACTGTATATTCATGTTTCTTTAACGTAGATAACATTTTTACATATTTAACAAAATGTTAACAAACTTAATCAAATCAAACATATTTAATATATATCTGTACATAGAATCAGTATAATCAAAGTAGATTCCTTATTGATCCCTTTTCAATGAAGTGAAGGATATTATTGTTGCTGTGTGCCTTCAAGTCATTCCCAACTTGTGGTGGCCTTCAGGTGAACAATTGATGGAGTTTCCTTGACAAGATTTATTCAGAGATGGTTTGCCATTAACTTCCTCTGAGGCTGAGACAGTATGACTTACCCAAGCTCACCCAGTACATTTCCATGGCTAAGCGGGGATTCAGACCTTGGTCCCCAGAGTCATAGTACAACACTCAAACCACTACACAATGCTGGTTCTGGAGAATATAATCCACATTATTAATGGTGAGTATGGTTCTGAGAATGTGAATTAAGCAGAATTACTGTGTTTGCCAGCATATTAGACGCACTGGCGTATAAGACATACCCTATTTTCAGACTGTGTTCTTTAGGAAAAAATATTTCAGTACCCCATTCCCCTATTCCTATCATTTCTGCCTGGGTGGGGGGACCTCCCTGCCGAGGCAGAAAGAACAGGAAAGGTGTGTGTGTGTCTGAGTGCGTATGTGAAAGAAGCTCCTTTCTCCCCATTCCTGTCCTCTCTGCCTCATGAGGAGACTTCCCTGCCAAGGCAGAAAGAACAGGAAGGGTATGTGTGTGTATGTGTAAGAAGCTCCTTTCTCCCTGTTGTCTCTGCCTTGGTGGGGAGAAATCATCCCCCTCCCCAGCAAAAAGGAACAGAAAGGTACCTTTCCTTTTTGCCTCAGTGGGAGTTCTCCCCACCCAGACATTTGCACAAGCACTCTTTCATCCCCCTGGCTTTCCTATGCTCTGGCAGGAGTTACTGTATCTTCCAGTGTATAAGAAGCACCTCATTTTCAGAAGGCATTTTTTTGGGGGGAAGTATGTCTTATATGCCAGCAAATATGGATTGATTTAGAGAAGGGGCTAGGAAAGCCCCACCTGGGACCACCCATGACCCAGAGATTCTTTATGTAGCTGATGACCCCCTCCAAACATCTTGGGATATCCTTTTTTCTCCCATCCCCTAAAGTGAAGTATTTCTCTTGGAAACCTTCAGAAGTCACCATTCCACTTTTAAACAGGGTTCAGTCCTGCACCAAACAAAAGAGCAAACAAAAAAATACTTGGGCTGGAATCCTGCATTAGGAGACATAGGTGTGACATGGCACTACATCTCCTGCTGCTACCTCCCCAAACTCACATGTGAAGTGATGCACACACACCCCCAGACAGCTATTTCTATATCACTGGATAGATCTGTGGAGACACATCCAGCAACAGACATCCATAAGGAGCTGGATGGATGGATTGTATGACAGCAAACAAATTGAAACTTAATCCACACAAGACAGAGGTGCTCCTGGTCAGTCAAAAGGCAGGGTATAGGGATTCAAGCCTGTGTTAGATAGGATTACAATCTCCCTGAAGATGCATATTCGCAGTTTGGGGGTACTCCTGGACTCAATTTTGAACCTGGAGGCCCAGGTTTCCCTGGTGGCCAGGAGAGCTTTTGCACATTTAAAGCTTGTGCGCAAACTGCACCTGTTCCTTGAGATGTCAGATCTGACCATGGTGATATATGCCTTAGTTATATCCTGTTTGGACTACTGTAGCATGTGCTAAACGGGCCTGCCTCTGAAGACTGCTCAGAAATTTCAGCTTGTTCAAAGAGCTGCAGCCAGAGTGTTAACTGGGGTAAGTTGCAAGGACATACTAATCCCCTGTATGTATGTATGTAGCTCCACTGGCTACCAGTTTGCTTCTGGGAAGACAAAGTGCTGGTTATGGGCTATAAAGCCCTATATGGCTCATGTCAAAGCTATCTGGCAGACCCTGTCTCCTTGATGAACCTACCTAGGCCCTAAGGAGAGGCCCCATTGCTCAGTCTCCCACTGTCACAAATGAGAGAGCGCCTTCTTTGTGGCTGCCCCTAGACTCTGGAACTCTCTTCCCAGGGAGACCAGAATGGCCTCCTCCCTGCTGTTGTTCTGTCAGCAGGCAAAAATCTTTTTTTTTTCTTCTAGCAAGCTTTGCAAATAGAAAGTTTTTTAAAAATGGGTTGTGGTGCTGTACTGTTTTAGACTGAATTATTCTAAAGGGTTTTTATCTTTTTAACAGTATTTTATCTTTTTTAAATGTAGTTTTAAACCATTTGGGTAGTTTAACCCTGCTTTAATGTTCACCTTTTTGTATGTTTTTAGCTGTATTTTTTTTTAAACAAAATATAAAGCTGACTTCAGTCCCAATTTTCAGAGAAAGGCAGTATATAAAGAAATACTATGATAGCAACAACAATTTGAAGAGGAAACTGCAGAA
This sequence comes from Iguana delicatissima, assembly GCA_948472985.1. Lineage (NCBI taxonomy): Eukaryota > Metazoa > Chordata > Lepidosauria > Squamata > Iguanidae > Iguana > Iguana delicatissima. Next base: position 547,131 of record CAOKZL010000310.1, read on the forward strand.
AACATCCTTCCTTTGACATGGAAATGACATAGAAATGGCTGGGGGGCATTACTTAAAGAGTGGGTTGGAGGGTTGGTTGTTGTGTAATTGCTAAAGAATTTCAACCTATGCTATGACCAAAAAAGTAAGTGGTGATGGCATAAGTCTCACAGGATTCTGGTTTTGTGTTTCAAAATGAGAAGTGGAGTTGCAGCAACTTCCAGTTTGGGGAGGGGGATTCAGGGCAATCAATGTGCCCCTCCAGAGGGTCATGGGGTGCAAAAACAAAGAGCTTTCTGATTTGCTGCACCTGCCCACTCCTTATCTAAAAGGATGTGTGTAGGTATGTGAAATAATTTCCTCTGACTAGTTGTACTTCGGTTTATGAAGATGTACAGAAGGCTTTATATTTAACTGTTAAATGCATCAGGGCCAGGAGCAGAATCTTATTCTTTGCTCCTATGTATTTCTTAATCATCAGCCAACTTTATAAAAGACAAGTTCACATCTGTTGAAAATTGAAGTTTGTTTATGACCAATGCTGGACAGAAAAGCACACACAAATTATAATTAGGTCATTTTTCACTGATTTATGCTTTATATCCATATGAAAGACAGTATAAATCATGACGTACATAAGAAACATCACCCATTTTAGATGTGCAACAAAACATTTGGATGTAGGGTTTGTTTCTTTTTAAAACAAGAAACTTGTCCTGGTTCTTATTTGGAGATCAAAGTGCATAACCCAAAATTACTTATAAGACTTTCCTCCATGTATCAAAATGAAATCATCTGTTTTCACTATATCTTGCAGCTTTGGCATATGGAGAAATAAAAATCTTACACTGATGAAGGGGAAATAGTTAAAGGTCACATCCCACAGCAAACACTAACTTTTTCTGGATGAAATAGATCTTCATGAATTGACATATGTCAAAATCTCCTGTATTTATCTTTTTACCTTCTTCAAAATAATTAACTTCAGGGGTAAACACAGGAAAAAAGAAAATAATTCATCCAAATGCTTGTCGTGGGGGATCTAATTAATGTTCATAAATCTGCTTTGGATAGGGTGCATTCTCATATTTTCTCAGGGTTTCATCCCACAGTCAGAAAGGTTGAAATGTTCCATGAGTTTTCTTCTGTCACCTCCTAAATGGAAGCTATCTTTTAACTGTCATCAGAAAATAGGTTTCCTGTTCTGTTTGCGATGAAACAGCAACCTCCTTTAAAAAACAGAAGTTTAGGGAAATGTGGAACTGGAAGTGGCATGATGTCACTTTTGGTTTTCCTGAGATGTACAATCAAGGAAGAGTGGTGGTTAAAACTGGTGAGTAGCCCTGCATAGTTGCTTCTCCCTAAGTTAAATTTTTAGTTTTAACATTGTTAACTACATATGTAGACATCTACATGTCACAAGCATGGAAAGCTTGTGACTATCTGTTCCACCTGCCAGGCAATGGCTGTGCCACTCAGCAATATCTCAATATAGTTAGGTCCTTCTGGCAGTTGCCCCAAATCTGCTCGGAAGACCCCCTAGGCCAAACCTGTAATGCCCCGGTGTGTTAGTTTTCCTTACTAATTTGAGCTTTGATTTCTCTCCTCCACCTGGGTAATAAGTAACAACTATATTGAAGAAGCATTTGTGTACAATTTGCAAAGGTGATACTCCAAGAAAGGACCCTGGAGAAGATCCCTTTGCAACAATCTCACTGGCATTAAAAAAAAAACTTTCTCAGCCTCCACCAGGACAACCAACTTACATGTGGAGTGATTCAAAATTAAAGAGAAAGAGTAGGGCTCATTGCCTGCCTGCCCAAGCTGAGGTAGGGACATTCAGAAGAAGGTATTATATAGACCTGTTCCAAGTCTCATATTGTGAGTTGCATAAGATTTCCCCTTAGAAATCTCATGCCAGCTGAGATTTTCTCAGCCATAGCAAGTTGTTACCGTGGTAGTTAGCCCTCTCCTGGGGTCTACAATTTATTAATATCAAAAATATAAAATCATCTCCACATGTCTGAAAGGGTCCCCCGGAAGAGCAGGCAGGCAGGCACGGCCGAATGGCCGCAATTATGAAATACCAGGTCTGGCCAGAAATTAATCTGTCACATACCCCAGGAGCCCTCCAGATATGCAAACCATCAAACAGACAAAGAGTTCTCTGCCCCGAGAAGCCAGTTTGACAGGATTAGCAATCCTGACAAACAGCCTGTCAAGCGAGAGCAATTTACGTACTGCCGCAGCTTTTGACGAACCCCGGCAGATCTAATCAAACTAAGCACTCTGACATTTCGGAGCTTTGTGCTCCAAATCATGCACATTTCAGAGCTTTGTCTTGGCTTCTCAACCCACTGTTCTCCCCGGGAAAAGATTAGCCCCCGAGGTACATTTCCCCCTATAAAAAACCCTGTTTTCAACCCTGCCTCACATAGTGCTACGGCTGTGCTCTGGCTAATTCCGATTCCCCATTATTTAGAGCACATTGAGGTGTTCCCCACAGGACCCCCAGAAATCAGGGTAACAAAGTTCCTAAACATTTTACTTCATAGTGGAACACACTGGGATGCAGCTTGCTGTGAGGAAACACACTGCTCCTTAAAACCTTGCCGAAATCTCCCTATGCCAATGACTGGGTTGACAGATATTGGATTGATCAAATACTGTTCTACTTGTTAGAAAGAGAGAAACAGGGAGAGAGATTTGGTAAACCCAGTTATGATATATCTAAGCTCATCGAACAAGCAGTGTAGCTTTTGCATAGTTTCTTCTCAGACCAATGGTGTTGAATGGAAGGGCAGGGGAGCACTCCAACTCAACACAAGTTTCATTTTGCATAGACTGTATGAGGATTGGGGAAGCTATTAATGTTGTAAACAAAACTATTTTCAGAACAGTCACTGAGATCCCCTTGCTGGCTTGTCAAGGCAGGCGTTTCAGTGATGAGGGACCTTTGAAATGCAAGATAAATGGAGATAAAAATGTCTTCATCAGAGTGTTTGTACAACCTTAACTCTATTGTCCCCATATCAGCTATTGAATACCAATTATTTCTGTTCTAATTTATCCATATTGTAATTGTACCAAATGTTGTGCTTTTCCCCAATCCTGCTGCAATTTTTTTTTTCTGATATGAAGGTCCAGTTCCTATTAGTATCCTAGAAACACAGCTGCTGGAAGACAAATTGGAAGATGTCCTTCCTGATGGGAAGTGGTTTGGAAGAGCAGAGGAATGTCATACATGTATGCAGATATCACAAGCATGGTGCAGTGGCTTCACTGTTAGACTACAGATCCCGGAGACCAGGGTTCGATTCCCCACTCAGCCATGAAAACCTAATGGGTGACCATGAGGGCATCACACCCTCTCAGCCCCAGAAAAACCTGTGACAGTTTTGCCTTAGGATCACCATAAATTGGAATCAACAGAAACAAAAGTGCAGATATCAGACTGATTAAAGAGCTTGCCTGTTTCCCAGTAAAACAAGCACACTAAGGCTGAGATTGCATAATGTTGAGCATAGCATAAGAGTTCCACAGGTGGCCTTTTCTGTTGCTCCCCTGCCACTACCTTCAGGACTCAGCACTGCTAGTGGAGAGTGGAGGGTTCAGAAGAGTATCTAGCTATGTTCTGGAACATAGCCAGACATACCACCAATCCCCTCTGCTTTCCACTAGCCATGAAATGTCTGTAGAGAGGGGGCTTTTGCTATTGTGGAAGGTACCCAGAAAAATATGACACAAGCATGAAGCGGATTTATGCTTGTATATGTTGCTAACTGGATGCTGGCCCAAGTTTATTAAGAGACATACACTGAGATAGAAAGTAAATTAGATCTCAGTTAGCAGAAAAAGTTTTTGATATTTAATTTTCAATAGCTATGGCCTTCTACTTTATCGCCCCCATCATCATTGTTATTTCATCTTTCAGGAAATGCAATGTTAAGTTGTAGGATTTAGGTCGATTTTTAAGATAATGATAATAATAAGAGAAGAAAGAACAATGAAATTATACCTTTGTCATCCTATTAAGAGCAGCTGTCCTCCAACTCAGTAGTATCTATAATATATTCATTATTTCTTTGGGCAAGCTCCTGCTGAGGTTTGCATATGTGAGTGGAACATAATCAAGCTCAAATATCTATTATTAGGTGGTGAAATAAAACCAGACTACAATTGCTCACATGGAGAATGGAATTAGAAGAATTCCTTTTCCTCTAACTTTAATGGTAAGCACCACTGATTTTGGTGAAATTTAATTTTCCCTTCAGGCTTGAGAGAAGGTGACAGAATACAGATTGCATCTTACAATGTAATAAAGAAATCCACATAATACAGAAACAAGAAGAATGTTCTACACCGACACAGAATGTTTTTTAAAAAATAACAAAAGCATTCATTCAAAAGGGAGCTCCATCTCTTTTCATCTGTATACATGCTCTGCAAATGTTTAATTCTGGAAGAATTTGTATGATAATTTTGCAAACACTGACTCAGTCCTGTTAGTGTACATGAATTGCCAGATGGATTTTCCTGATAAATGTTATTCTTCTGTCCCCCCGCCCCGTTTTTATTCCCACAAAAGAGGATGGCTGAAATCCATTATGGGAGCTATGTCTGACAATGTCATCCCCCTCAAAATTACCATTTCAGCCAGGCAGTGTCCCAACTAAAGGCACTGGGAAATGGCGTCTGCATTGCTTTCCCGGTCATGGGGCATGTTCAGAACAGGTAGTTGGATATACTCCTTGCGGTACTGTTGCACCTGCTTCTCTCAAGAAGACCCACGGCCAGGACAGCCCTGCAGGCACGATTTCCCAGGATCCTGATCTTCAGTGCTTGAGAAATCATTCAGTTTGGGCACTGCTTGACTGAAAAGGTAGGTTTTCAGGGTCATGTTCAGTCATTAATGAATGTAAACATGAACCCCATAAGTTACAAGATCATAATTGTGGCTTATATTCCCCTACGAGGCATATTCTCTGTTTTTTACCTTTTTTAAATGAAGCAATGAGATGTGCATGTATCTTGTGGAGGGAAAAAAGTCAAATAAAAAAAGCACAGAGAATGGATTATTTGCGTACTAAAATTCCCTGTCCACAACATTAAACCTGTCGTGCTCAAACCACTGAACAGGTCATGAGAATATAATTTAACAAATGCTGCTGATAAACATTAAATAACAAATAGCCAAGACCTGCTGCACCTTTACTAATTAACTTGATGTCTTTGTCTAAAAATAACAGTGAAATTATGTGAATTTTGAAACCCACCCAAACAGGAGTTTATTATCATGCTGCATAGTTTTCATATGCAAAGGAAGAAACAATCCTACCTTCAGATGGTTGTTACAGTATAATCCCCATCTGTACCCTACAAACACTGACCTCACACTAGCACAAAGCTGTGCAGTGTAATGCTATGTGTTTGTTGAAGTGAGAACCACTGAGTTCAATGGGACATAGACCAAGGTAAGTGAATCTAGACAGTGTTGGGAGCTGGTTCCCATTGTAAATATGATGGCGAATCCCCACCAGATTGTTATCCATACTTTCAAGGTGCTACCAAAATGCTGAGCCAGCTTGGAAGGTAGGTCTCAGAACGTTGGATAACTCCTTTCACGTTTAGATAAAAATTCAGAGTGGGTTGACGCTCACATTAACATAGAGGCCACCAGCCATCACCACTGGATCTAGGACTGCAATTGACATATTGAAGTGAGGGATCATGAATTAGTTCCTAATGCTTTCATGTGGTAATATATGCATTTTATGAAAATTTTATTGCTGCACAGTAATATGATTCCATATGTTACATACACAGAGAGAGAGAGAGCTATTCATAAGTGCTGCTGTAGACATGGTTTTCATTTCTTGACTGAAGGATCTATATAGAGCTGGATCTCTGACTCTGTGACTTAATAATAAAGGCTAGCACCAGAAAACAGTAGTCCCCTGACACTATGATATGTGAGAAGTGTAGGCATACCATAATTGAATATTTACAGTAAATTTGTATTGGCAGGGAACATTCCTGGAACATTGTTAATAAAGAACTAACCCACACCATCAGCAGAATCACATGCTGGGCATATTGGTGAACTGTACCACTTCAGGGTGCTGGTATACTTGGATCCTTCTGATCACGAGTTTTCAAACTCTAGATATTTTTCAATCTCAAACTCAAAGCATAGGAAAATTAGCATAAAAAAACAGTGTTACCCTACCCTTCTTCTTGATGTACTCCTTTCTATAGACAAGTCAGGTGGTTTTTTGGTGTCCCTCTGCCTCCTGTCCAAAAGGAGTATTGATTCCTCCATCTGGAGTTTGAAAAAAATCCACAAAGTGCTGCACTGTGTCATTTTTGCAAGACTCTTTTTCCTGCATCCATATTACTCCCCTGGCAAAGCCATGGCTGTGGGGCAGTGGGTGTTCCTACCATGATTCCCATATTGGGATCTCTAAATGAAACACTTGGATCATGCTGCTAAGCTTTCAAAGTTAGTACTGCCTACAGTACAGTCACTTTGTTTTTACATCTGCTCATGTACTTAAGCTTGTTTATTTATTGTTAAGACCCAGGAGGCATGTCCATATCTGTAACTCCTTTGAAAAAGCTTACTTGAAGTGACAAATTTATTATATGCTTCTTTACCATTCTTTAGCTAAGCTGGCATCAGAGCTATATATATTTGGTTTTGTGTGTGCACACATGTGAATGCAGGGGGGGGGAGAGAACAAAAGAAAAGAAAAGAAAAGAAAAGAAATAAAAAATAAAAGAATAGTAGATTGATGAGCCTTTTCAGATCTATCCCTACTCAGCTTCCTTGGAGACCAGGAGGAAATTCAGTTGTTCCTCTGGCAGGGAGCATTCCCTTAGGAATGGAAATGAACCTGTGGATAGCACAGAGGTAATTAAGAGAAAAGGAACAAGAGAGAAAGACAGACTGCAGAAGGAGGGACTGTTATGACCCATCAAATATTTTATACCAGTAGAGGAAGAAGCAAAATCTTTCATGTGAGAGGTGGATAAGACCTTGTTATGTGACATTATTAATATTAAATAAAACCTAGAAGGGACCTCTGGGATGGCTCTTACAGGTATACACATAGAAGATGTGAACTGAAAAAGATGCAGGGCCTCTTTAATGAGGCTCCTTGGGTGTTCAAAATGGAAAAGGAACAGGGCTGCATCCAAAGCATAAGAGAAAGCTAAGGCCTAAGTCTGGAGTCATGCTACTAAGCCATCAGCATGACAGGGTTTTCTTAACCTCTCCTCCTCCTAGAAACTGTCTGTGCCATCCAGAAAACAGAACCAGAGAATTTCCCAGATTTCTGGAGCATATTTGGAAGGTGTATGGCAGGAGGCTGCATGGAGGGGGAAACACCCCAGTTGGGCTGATGGAATTTGTTCTATCAGCAGAATAGCCTGTTAAATCTTGCTCCATATGTGCAAGAATGCAATAATATTTGTAGCATGGCCTCCCATAACACCGGCTGCTTTATAAAATGCATGTAAAAACTGTGTTCCGCCCAACAAGTTTACAAGCTGGTCTTGATGGAAAAAGACATGAGCTGGGATATTATCAAGAAGTTACTGGCTTATAATCTCATAACTCTTTGATATTCACACTTATAATCATGGCACTATTATCACAGCTGTAAATGCCCCTAAGACCTATCTTAAAATCCAGGCAGCCATATTGAGAGACAGAGTTCTGTGGCCTTAATGAGTGTGGCATTGAAAGATGACACATGCAGCCACTCCCACCAGCAAGCAGTGGTGTGATGAAGAGTTATGACAGGACCCTGCAGTGTTCCTGCTTCTGCTTGTCATACTGGACCAGCAGCTGGAGGGGGCTGGGGGCTGCAGAACTCCATCCCTTGGTACAGCTGCCTGGATTTTAAGAGTGGATTTGGAGGAGGGGTATATCAGGAGATGGATCATAGCCACAACATCATGGCTACATGTCTGATGCAGGATCTCAACCACAACACTTAATAACATTGTAGACCCCAAACTGATTCCAAAGTGTTAGATACTAACTCAGCCACACGAACTAGGAATAAAATTTGGCAAAACTGAAGTAAGAATCACAGCACTAGCACCAGCTGGAATCTTTTATGGCAGTTAAAAATTTGTAACTATGGACTTTAACACACCAGGCTCCTGCTGAAGTAATGTCATTGTAAGAACACTGTTGAATTGGGCTTGGTCTGTTTGGTTTCGCAACTTCAGAACTATTTTGGAATTACAGCATTTGTTAATGCTAGAAGCTTATCACACACAGCATTCTGGACTGTCTCCTCCCTGCTACCTCTTCTAAGATACTATCCCCATCCCTTTTCCTAGTTTGTCACAAACACACACACACACACACACACACACACACAGGTCCCTCTCTCAGATATAAGTGAAAACAGTCTTAACATTTAAAAAGTCTCTCATTCCTGGAGGGAGCTTCCTTATTGGAGACCAGCGGATTTCTAGATTCAGACAACTATTCACTGGCAGATGACAACCAGCAACTGCTGATCTATCTGTTTGATCTCGCATCATCCCAAGAGGCTAAGTTGGTGAATATACGAGACAGGACTTTTTCAATGACTGCACATCACTTGTGTAAGCCAACAGTTCTATCCCTACTCAGCTTCTAATTGTTAGAAGAAACAGCACCTTCTGCACATGTTGCTCTCTTGTCTACCAGGGATGAGATAGCTTAGGCAGAGAAGGGTTAGGATCTTCTGTTTCCCTTTCCTGCTTGTTTTTGCTTCCTCTATCAGTCACCTATCCCAAAAACATTATGGGCAGAAAACCTTGTCTTATTCAATCAAAGTTAATTAAGTTACTGCCCTCTGTTGTAAAGGAAAAATAAACCTGCCGAGACTGAACCCCTCCACACTCTTCCCCTCCACCTTGATATGTCTGCCTCTTTTAGATTAGTTTAGGGAAAATCAGGCTCTTGCTATCCAAGAATGTATTTACTCAATAAATGTTCCTCCTGTTGAGGATTCTAAACTTATTTTTCTGCCTGCACTTTGGTTCTTTCAAACTCACCATTCTAAAATGGGCACCTCCACAGTGACTTTCATTCCACTAATAATCTCTCAGCAGCCATCTCCTCTAAGGCAAATGGGCAGACAAGACTGTGTTGTTCATATGGCTTTGGGGTCTTCAAACCAGAATTTTAACTGTTTTAATTAGATTTTTTAGCCAGTTTTTAATTTATTCTGTTTTGAAATAATATTTCATCTTCTTTCTTTTTTTTTATCTGTCCTGCATTTCCTTGGGAAACCTAGTGGGGTAAGAAATGATTAAAAAAAAAACACTTTTAAGAAATAATAACTAACACATGAAGTGTATTGTTATCTCACAAGGAAGGGGGCAAGCTCCCTGCTCAAAATAGCAGAACAAATGGCCGCTGTATGATCGTCCTGCAGTCCTTCATCTCACTGAGTCATACAACTGTCCTGTTGTCCCTACTCTCACAGGCAAATTTTCCACCCAACTGGTGTTCAGTTTTCAGAGGCCATTTCCACACTAGCCTGTTATAGTGCTGTGATTCCACTTTCAACATCCTATGGAATCTTGGGGTTTGCAGTTTCGGGAATCATAGAGCTATAACAGGCTAGTGTGGAAATGGCCAGAGTTTTATTCTGTTTCCCTTTAAATGATAATGTTTCAAGCTAAACTGTTGGAAAATCAGTATTACATTCCAGTGTAAATACACCTCTGCTGTGAACCCACTTTTCAGTGCAGTGGGTATTAAATTGTATTCAGCCATGGTGAATTAAATATATATTGCTCCCTTAAGGACAACTTAGGCCATTTCCACCCAACTTTGCTGTCCCGCAATGGGGATGTGTTGCTGGCGATCTGCAAGTTGTGCTTTCGCATGATGTCATAGTGGTCCCGCTGCCAATGCATCCCCACCCATCACTATCGCGGTATATTCTATTAATAAAAAATACCTATTAATGGCCCATGATTGTGTGATGCTCCTGTTGCCGGCAGCCATGCAGAATGGGCAGAAGCACAATCTAGGCACTTTTTTCCCCAGTGCAGCACAGGAAAGAGGCTGGCTGCACTGTGGAAGAAAGGCATGTGTTGCTTGTGCTCCCATCCATAGGCAACTGTCCAGGTGTGGAGGGGAGTATTGGGGACACACTCCCATCCCAGCAAAGGCACTGCTAGGAGGATGACAGAAAAGGATAAAGGTGTGGAAATGGCCTTAGCTTTCAAATTCCCCTGTATTCATTTATCTTAGTGTAAGAATCATCCTGCTGGAGACTTATAAATATATTTATACTTATATTTATTTAAGAGCTTTGCTTTAAGAGCTATTTTTAAGAAATTTGGTAGATTGCCAGAATTAATACAAACCCCCAAATGCAAGATGGTAACCAACCAAATCCAGTGCTAGCCCAACCCACACTTAGTGTTCAACCTGCTACAGGTGAAGCTTCCTTTCACATGATCCTTGGCTCCAACTTTGCTGGATGCTGTGCGTATGCACACTGTGCAATAAACACAACAGTTAATAAATTGAATTGAATGGAAGAAACAGAAGTCCCCAAAGCCTTCATCTGGGAATCATGCAACTTTCACCTGGGACAAGTCTCACCTGAAGCATGGACACCTTAACATTGTAATGGATACAGTCTAAGGACTCAACAATATCCAACGAACTCATCTTTCTGATGGAATAGATTCTGTCAGAGAACTGGGAATAGAAGTAGTTTCCCCTTTCATTTTTCTTCACAGTCTATTCTTGTGATTGGAGAGTTCTCTAGAATAGTTTTGGAAGGCAAGATATAGAGGTGCATGGAGAAAGGAGGGAAGTGAAAGTCAGGCTGCAAAAGTAAAAGTCATGATATTGGTGTTTACCTATTGTTTATTTATATCTGCCACATAATGTTTTCACCTGCCAGTTTCTTTCTGTATTCCATCTCAGACTCTTCAGGTTGTTCAAACTTTTTTTTTTGATGGTTATAAAACCAGTAGCAATTGATGATAGGGCACCATCTGCTACATCAAGTTTGGTCTTATAATTATTTTTTTCTTACTAGTGTGCGTTACAGAACTTTTGAATATTGCATATCTAATAAGGTGCAGCCTTCCTTTTCTTTTCTTTCCTTTCTCTTTTTTTTTTAACAACTCACATTGGAAATCATTATCTGTTAGCAACTCTAAAGACATTTGCTCTATGATTGCAAGGTGGGAGTTATGCAGTCCTTTTTTCAGTGCATGGACTCTGTGACAGTTTCATTATTTAACCTGGTGCCTGTTCTGCTAGCCGTGAATCTATCAAGATAGCCATTTAATGGCACAAAACCGTTTGGTAAAATGAAAACAAAGTTATACAATGCTTAAGTTCAAGCAGATGACATCATCTATGCATAGTGGGAAGTAAAACACAGAAAACAAAGCTGCTGCTGCTGCTGCTGCTGATGATGATGATGATGATGATGATAATGATATATTTCTGAACTATATACTTGATACTTCAACAGCAGGGTGGCCCCAAATCTTATTTTACAGAGGCCAGTCCTGTATTTACTGCCAGGCTCCCTCTGCTTGAAGGGCATTCCAGACCAAGTCCATTTAAAAGAACTGTATGTAGCAAAGGAAGGTCAGAAGCAGTCTTGAAGTTTCTTGTCAAAGTCACCACTTAGCAAAATGAGCAGGCACACTTATCACCCAGTCACAGTCTCCCTTGCTATTCAAAATCAAATAGAGTTTGGGAAATGTTTTTTTTTTCTTTTTCTGGACTACAGATTTTATAATATCTTAGCCTGCATGGCAAGTGATTTGCTGGCTGGAGGATTCTGGGAGTTCTGGTCAAAGAAAATATGTTAGCATATACCAATCAGTGTCCTCTTTTGTCTCCTGGCTTTTTATTTTTGGCAGTTCTTACATGGTCACCCTATTCAGCCCACTTTCGCCTTTCAATAACTGGTAAGATGCTTTATTGCCATTCTCAGAAAGTATTATTTTCTATGCAGACAAGGGCTGTACATTTGCTACCTGTGGTTACTAATATGAGGACAAAACATTAAAGAGAGAATGCTATGTGGGGTGGAAGCTGCAGGGAGGCAACTGGAGGACACTGTCCCTCAAGCATGTTGCCTCCCCTCCATGAAATTTTCCTCCACTCTCCAAATTTCCAGCATCGCAAGAGTCGAACATTGAAAATCCTTCATGCCTACAACTCTTATATCTACTGTTTGCATACTTTGGGTAACTTTGTCTTCCCCCTCGTTTTGGATGACTAAAATCTACTTCAGAAGTTGGTAACTGCCAACAGAGCAGGGCTGGTGGCTGCAGCAGCACATTTCAGAGTGCTAGAACTGATGTGATAACAATTTTGGCCAATTTTCAGCTTTCTGTTTTTCTTTTTTGCAGGAGGGCTGTTTTGGTAAGGTTTGCTGGGCTGGGAGGGGTTTGTAGAGCAAACGATTTTGGGAGGTTTGGGGCAATTTGGGGGCAAAAACCATCCTCAAATCCCTCCTCCTCCCAAAAAAATAAATAAATAAAAAATCTGGGACGGATCTGGAGGATTTGGCTTCTGGAGGCCCTGCAGGCCATACTTAGGAATCCCAAGGGCTGTATGTAGCCAGTAGGTTGCACATTGCTCACCCCTACACTACTTCTAAATGCTCAATTCAAGTTTTAAATTACTGCAATGCTAAAAAATTGGAGAATGAAGAGAAATTTCATGTCAGGCGGGCAGAATGCTCTTATTTCCCCGCACTATTGCTATATTCCTGATGCTATATATTGTCAGGTAGAATGTTACATGGCTTCATGTGAGTTTCTGCATATAGTTTCTGTTGTTTATAATTTTTTTTGTACTGGTTTGACAGCTAGATACCAAAAAAACCCACCAACACAAAAATTTAAATGTCAGAGACAAGGCTGTACAAACACAGAGCTGTGTAAAAATCAATAAGTATGAGGCTGCAAAAGAAATGAAGATGAGATTTTTTTTATCATGTGCTTGCATTAGTGAGTATCAACAGGTGACTTAGCTCTGATCTCTGACCAGGTACCATCAGAAACAACATTTCATTCTGACATCTGTACATAAATATCAAAATCTATATTGAGGTGGCTGCTTGAAACATAAAACCACTCAACCCTTGAAACCTGGCTTGAGTTTAATTGGATGCAACAGGTGTTTTAATGGATCATACTGACTCTGCCATCTCATCCTTACTTAGCCCTTTGATTCACACAGGAGAAGATCAGAGAAGAAATCTGCCACTGTGCATTTTAGAAGCATACTCCCATTGATTTAAAAGTGGAGAAGCACAAACCTCACTCAAAATTACACACTCATACAAATGTTCCATTTATCACAGAAACATGTTGACAGTTTCCTGCTGGATGTTTACAGTCTGACTAGTAAAAGTACCATGATCATGATCAGCCCTCCAGTTAGGCAGAGTGAGGAAATGACCTTAGGTAGTAAATGCTGGAGGAGAGAATGCAGCAGCAGCTGACGGTCCTTCCCATCTGCTAGAAAACAAGAGTGGTCTGTGCCACTTACAGGCCATCTTACAAGCCCACTACTCCCGTTGCAGTGGGGCGGAGTGCAGCATTGAAGTAAAATTCAATGGCCAGTACAGTTGCCAGCACTGAAGTAAAATCCAATGACCTGTATTGAAGTAAATTTCCAAGGCCAGTACAGTTTGCTTCTAGATGGGGCAGTGGGCATCTTGTCCTTTGTCTGGGGTAGTAAAATAATTTATGAGAAGGGTTCCTATGATATTTTAGGGGCAAAAGGTGGTGATGGGGTTTAAGGACCAGGACTCCAATTTGTCAACAACTGTAGTGTAGCAATTCGATTTTCTTTCACTGCTCACACAGACTTCATTGTTCAAGTGGAAAATCCATTGTCCCCTATCAACCCATGTACACACAATGACATGGAGCAGTGGACCAACACTGGGCACATCCAGACTGATTAAAAAGATCAGAAAGTACCCAATTTTGTTACTGTTCTTTCTCATTTTATTTTGGAAATCCATACACGTTTTGTTTATCCCAAAATATTTGTTTGTCAGCTCCTGGTACAATCAGAGATGTGTTTATACAGGCTCTGCAGGCCAGTTTATCTTAACCCAGTATAAAATCAGAAAGTATAGAAACAAAATCTGGGACTTTTCAGTCAGTCTGGATGTGCCCATTATTAGTACGCCAGACAGACTTTTCACTCCACTAGTGTTCAGTTGGGTCTTAGCCAAGAGAGAACTTGAGACTTTGGATCCTGCACTGGGAAAATAGGCAGGATATAAAAGAAAGGAAATAAAATCTTTCAAAAATAATGAGATTACTGGTAACAGAGACTTGCAGCAGGATTGGGAAACCAATAAGGATGTTCTCTGTCTCTGAAGATTTTTGGAATCTATAGGATTTGGGGGGATTTTCCAACTGATAGGGCTGTAGATTTGGTTAAGGCCCTGGTCTCACTATGGAATGGCAAGATGGCAAACATCACTGATACAATCACTTTCAAGAGTCCACTCTTATGTTCCCATCACAACATAATACCCCTTGGTTTACAAGAGTTCTACAGGCAATGAAATAGGCTGGACAAGTGGCAGGAAAGACTGTGAAAGGATATGATAGATCACTATAGCTGTTCCACCCCTTTCAGCTGCAGAGAGGAATGAAATGTGCATATTAGCTAACAGGTTGCCAACACCGAAGCAGCACCTTATTTATTTATTTATTTATTTATTTATTTATTTATTTATTTGTGGTATTTCTGTATCACATCCCATTGGCACCACTACTAAGGAACAAGGAAAGATAAAAGTCTCAGAAGAAGCAAGATGGGGATGAAACTCAACTGAGGCAGCAAGGAAACAGGCCACCATCACCTTGGAATCAGGTATAACTTGACTTATTTGCCTTGATACCTGTGCTGTAGGCCTGAAAATCAGTGATGGCAGCTGATTTTATATGTTAAGACTGACAGCCAACTGATCCAGGCAGTTGCCATTACAATTTGACACCACTTTTTGTATCCCAAAGTACTTTGATTACCCTTTGATACAAAGGAGGGTGGAAAACTTTCAAGCCACCTTCCTGAACAGATTTCCTCTTTAAGGCTTCAGAAGAAAATATATCTTTTACTCAAGAAGAAAATATACTTTCTACTCAAAAACACTGAACTCCGTGCATTAAAAGCCTGATGGTCTATGCAGTACATTTCATCAATTGGACTTTTTTTTGTTTGTTTGTTTGAAGATTTCTTAATCAGCCACACAGACTTTTTGGACACTTAAAGAGGGTGAATTCCTCACTCCATCTATACAAATCTGAAAACAACAACAACAACAACAACAACAACAACAACATTATTTTGCATGTATTTTTGTTTCAATTTTTTTTTAAGGTTCCAGGAACTTTTGCATACACAATGTATTGGAAATCTCATTCTGTAACACTGCCATTCAATTGAACTATTGCTCTCATTCAAATTCTTGATTGCTACACCATTTTCCTTGATTGCTGATGAAGCTGTTTGTTTTTAGGATTTGAACTCAGAACTGATGGATTTGCTAAACTTGGGCAGTTTAACAAATCTAACAATTAAAATTCCTAAGTTGAAAAACTATGTTTGTACTGATTTGCAGACAAAGTAACTTTTGCGTCTGTAGCACAAGCCTCAGCCCAGAAATTGAGTGATTTGACTTTGGTAGCCCAGACATGGGAAGAGAAAGCACAAGCCTTAGAGGCTGAGCTGGAACCTGCCCGAGCCGCTGCTAAATACATGGTTGGACAAGTTAAGGAACATCAGGATGCAGTCAGCCACTCTTCGTGTCTGAAGCAAATTGCCACACTGGAGAGTCAGCTCCAAACTTGTAAGGCTTTAATATCGGCTGTGTGCCCGGAGCTGCTCCCCTGATTTGCACAGGAAAATAGGGATGAGCCCTTGCCGGAGGAAGCTTTGGCCCCTCCTCCTGTCAACCCGGACTGGAGTGACTCTAAAGTCCCCGTCCATCCCGTAGAGACACGATCTATGACATGCCGAACTATTACTGCTGGAGCAGGTAGTTCTAGTGACGTGGAAGAACAGGAGACACAGACCACTGAAACTAGGGTCCCCTGTCGTGCCACTGAGGCAAAAGCCACTGCAGATCAATTGGATCCCCTAAATAAGTCCGCTGGGATCATGTGGCTGAATGCAGTCATTCATTCACATCCCACCGCTACCGGTCAGGACTGAACCCAGTTAGCTCGCCTTTGTATGTCTCACGCGGAACTTCCTACTCTTGAGTCAGCTGTGGCTGCTCGTAGTCTAGTTAGGCTTGAGGCACACGACTGGATGAGAGAAATAGTGAGGGTTCTTTGGCCTGGACAGAGTGCTGGTGTGCTCTATGTCATGGAGCAATAGGGTCCTCGGGAAAACCCTGAGGCTTATGTGGCACAGAAACAGCTACCGGCTATTCTTGCAGATAAAGTCCCATCAACCGCCTGAGGGCACAACTTTGACACTTTGGAGTTCAAAACCCTCCTTTATGGAGGCTTGAACCATGAGACTAAAATGGCTCTAGGTCTGGTAGATCCAGCCACAACTTCTTGGGAAGCATTTGGGAACAACCTCCGCAGGGTAGCTGATTTGTTGCGTGAGGCTGGCTCCCTTAGACCTCCACTAAATCCCAGAAGCGAGACAATGGGAATCATGAACCCATAGCAGAGATAACTTACTCCAACTATGGACACCATTCCCAACACCGGAAATCTGCGCTGAATTCAGTTCCAAGAGGGAACTGGAATTCATGCTCCCTCCCAAGCAGGATCACAGAGTCACCGCTCCGCTGCCTCAGTCGTCAAAAACAGCCCCAGGCAGTAATGCTTCTAGGGAGACATCTGGTGGCTATGACCCCTTCCCTCAAACTTACTCAGCTGAGAGAGTGAAGATTTGGGGTGTCTTGAGAAAGCTAGGACTGGACATGAGCCAATTTGATAGAAGGCCCACTGTGGAACTGGTAGAGGCTTTGGACAAACACCTCCAGGAGGGAAGAAAGCAGCCGGTACAAGTGTTGTAGCCAGAAAAGTGGAGACGATCAGGTTTCAGGGAAAAATCAAAAAGCCATTTTTATTGTTAACAATACCTTGCGCAAGGGCAACAGTTATCCCAGAACTGTTGTGTTGATTAATTGAGGTAGCATCACTATATACCTTTTGCCTTCTATGTCAGCAATCAACCATTTACTTAGCCCGCCCATCACTGGAGAAAAAGATATTTGGTTAACTTTCCATTACATCATTAACTTAGCACACACGTGTACAGAAGAGAACAAAGAGTTAGTTTAGAAGATGATACAAAATAATGGTAGGGAGTATAGTGCCTCCCTGTGAATTCCCAGACCTTTTGTTGCAAGGCCATTCTCTAAAATTTGAGATAAGACAGACATCTGCAATTTACTCAGAGGCACAATTCAATTCACTTATTTTTCCTATTCAAGTGGCATTGGATTTAACCCCTTCACAAGCTGTGACTAATAGTCCTCCTCCTCCTGTTGGATTATATCCCAGTTTGAATTTTTCAGAATAGGGGTGCCCTCAGTCCAAGGAACTGCCTAGTAATGTCATGGCCAAATTGAGGCCTGACAAATGTGGGAGGTCCTGGGTGAAGGCAGGCCTTGGGACTGATTGGGACAAAGCTTCTGCCAATGGATTTTTAAATTCTGAACAAGCAAAACAAATTGCGCTGCAACCAATTCTTGCAGCACTGAATGCACTGCAACCAATTCATGCAGCATGTCACAAGAGGATGAAGTTGCTTGAGAGGGAGCTCCAAACACAGCAGTCAGTCAGTTCTGCTGTTTGCCCGGAGTCTTCTCCTTCCCTTCCAATTGCCACCCCCAGAGAAAAGCTGCCTGAGGACACCATCTCTGCCACTATTTCAGTTGATTCAAAAGAAACCTTGAACATTCAGGAGCTTACCGAAAAAACTGAGAGACAGGCACAAGAATTGGGGCAATTGAGAGAGCAAAACAGTGCTCTGCAAGCAGAAAAATTGTCCCTTTCATTTGCTGTACAGAAAGCCTCAGTGCAAATCCAGATGCTTCAGAGTGGACTGCCCACTCAAGAGGAAAAACATGCCAAAACACAGGAGGATTGCAATAAGGAAATTGCAGAAAAGGAAACTGTCATTTTCAAAAACTGTCCTTTCCCCCAAGTTGCTAGTCCTCAAAGAGGGTCCTTTCCAGAAGGTGCAGATAGACAGCCAAAGATCCCACAGGATTTCATTAGCAAAGACAGTCTTTTATCTCTGTTGCCTCTTTCAAAGGAAAACAAAGGAGGTGTGAATTGGCGCAATTTGAGAAAGAGAAGGAGCCAGCTCTTATTTCTGAGGAGGAATTAAAGTTTGTTTGGAAACCTCCGTGAACTAATAGTTTTTTTTTGGTTCTGCTCTGTGTAAGCAACATAGCATGATATGATTTTTGTTTTATTTTATTTATTTTTGCATTTTCTTGTTTTTGATTCTTAGAGAATGTTTTCTGAGCTCAGGAACATTTTTTTCTCCTATCTCTTTGTCTCTTGAGCATTTGCGTAACTAAGGCAAATGACTCCTCAACAAGCTCATTTTTTAAAAAACCTTTTGGTTTGAAAAGGGTGGGGGCCTGAAGACAAACCTCTCTTGAGACAAACTTTTCGATATTTTTTTTTAACTTCATCCAAAATATAGAGATTGCTTTTGACATAAAAATTGCCAGCCAATTAAAACCTTTTGTTTCAGCCTTTTTGCAGACCACTACAAAATATGGCAATGGCCTTTTTTCTGTTAGGTGATTTTAATTTTGTGGTCTACACTGCAAGGGTGGTGTAGATGTTTTCGTTTTCATTTTTTTCTTTTTCTTTCTTCTTTTTGTCCCTGCTAAGACATACCAACAGGGATGCATGGCAAGACATCCCCCAGCTTTCCTGGGTGGGATTTCCTATTAACCTTTTTCTTGAGTTTTCTTTTTGATGCAGATATCCTGATCTATTCAAAACTCTGATGGTGATGGCAGCTAGTTCTAAATGTCAAGACTGACAGCCAACTGATCCAGACAGTTGCCATTACAATATGACACCACTTTTTGTATCCCAAAGTACTTTGATTACCCTTTGATACAAGGGGGGGGGTGGAAAACTTTCAAGCCACCTTCCTGAATAAATTTCCTCTTTAAGGCTTCAGAAGAAAATATATCTTTTACTCAAGAAGAAAATATACTTTCTACTCAAAAACACTGAACTCCGTGCATTAAAAGCCTGATGGTCTATGCAGTACATTTCATCAATTGGACTTTTTTGTTTGTTTGAAGATTTCTTAATCAGCCACACAGACTTTTTGGACATTTAAAGAGGGTGAATTCCTCACTCCATCTATACAAATCTGAAAACAACAACAACAACAACAACAACAACAACATTATTTTGCATGTATTTTTGTTTCAATTTTTTTTTAAGGTTCCAGGAACTTTTGCATACACAATGTATTGGAAATCTCATTCTGTAACGCTGCCATTCAATTGAACTATTGCTCTCATTCAAATTCTTGATTGCTACACCATTTTCCTTGATTGCTGATGAAGCTGTTTATTTTCATCTGTCTACAGCTATCATTATTAAAGAAGACATCATACCATGGAATAGAAATTTATGTTAGATAGATCAAAGAAGATTTTGTATGCTCCAATTGTTGGAAAATACTGTCATTTCACTCAGATACTGAGGTGGCCAAGAAGATTTTGTAATCAATTGTTGATTTCACTTACATTCTGCTATATCAAGGAAAACTCTGTTGTACACATTTCTTATGCTCCAATTGTTGAAGGATACTGCTAATCAATTGTCAATTTCATTTATATTTTTGCTGCTTAGTTTCATATATCCATTCCATTTGTCACTTTACAAGTCTAATCCTGCCAAGAGCTAACATGCCATAGTTAGCTCATCAACGAACTGAACATTTTACTGCTATTGCAGCGCCATTTGGTTCTAATCTGATCTCTTTGCCATGGTTCTAATCTTTTGGGTGTCACATATGCCCACCATCATCAGACTTTGAACTCTCCTGTATCTAGGGGGGTGTAGAGGACTTTCCAACTTGCATCTCACCTCTCCTCAGACCCCAAACTCAGAGTTGGAACTGTTTTGCCTTTTGAACTACAGCATTTCATTGCTCCTCTGTTTGCAATTGTTGCATTGCCTATTCTTCATTGGGAAGATTCATCCATATACCACCATTCATTACCAGTGCATTTGTTCAATATTGCCATTTTTGAAATTGTTTCATTTGTCATTTACTATTGTAAATAAATGTCTTGCTAATAGTTAGGTATAGGATATTGCTAGTTAGGGAATGCTTTTATTAGCTAGAAATGTTGCCAAATCCTTTCCCGTAAGAGCAATACGACCCTGGTATCAGTAGACCTCTATTTGGCTCTAAAATTGATTTTAAATATTTAATTGGAAAATGTCCAATATTGTCCCAATACTGTACATTTTCAGGGGGAGATTGTATCTGTGATTTAGGCATGAACTTTGATAGCACTAGATATCCCTTTGTAATTTGCCCTTTCTGTGGCACCTTGGCTTATATGTTTGCCAGGATCCTGAGAAAAACAGACACAAAGAAGCAGCTGTTTACAACTTCCTCTTGTTGAGGCGGGCATCTCAGAACCTTGGATGTTATCTGGGATCTGCATGGCTTATTCCTTTCATCTCACAAGATACCTGATTCGCGACCATAAATAACAGACCATAGAAGTGTCCATTGATTGACATTTGGGCTGCGTGATTGATATGTTTTGTTCCACTTCTAAGCCTTTTGGTGCATTTCAAAGTTAACTTTGTTCTCAAAGTTTATGACATGAGTCACAGGCACAAAATTTGTTATAAAAACCCCTGAGTTTGATAGTTGAGTGAGCCGCTTTTCAGTTTCACCCCGTCTTGCTGCCAGTTTGCACAGCGAGCTCCAAGGAAATTCCATTTTCTCTCCATCTGCTCAGGACTTTTGAACAGGTCGTATTGCTTATTCCTGACTTCATTTCTATTTTCCTATTTCTTATTTTAGGTAGTGTGGTGATTGTTGTCTTAAATGTTTAATTTTCAATTAAGCATTATTGGTTTACTCTGAATTTGTTTTAGCTCACTGATCTGACTCCATAGACACAGAGCTAAAAGGTCCTGCTAAGTTACCCTCCCTCTCGTAGCTAAACAGTGCTCCAAGCTAATTTTCCCCACAATTTTCACAGCTCTTGGGAATCCCCTTAAGGGAACCCCAAGTCAGGAGGGTAACATCCGCCTCTACGAGAAAATCTTAAAGGGGTGATCCCAGGGCCTGACCTATCTCAGCCTGGCCTTCCTGCATGAACTGTGCCTGCAGTCCCTCACTGCCCCTTCACTAATTCCTGGCATTAGTGCCATTTAGCCAGAGAGGACTAATTCTAGGAAGACTTCCACAAACCAGGGGCAAAATCTGAGGGGCATGTGCCAGGAGCAAGAACATTGCCTTTGATGACTTACTGACTTTGAGAACCAGACCCTGGAACAGCTTCTTTTCAAGAAATGACACGCTGCAGAGTCATCCCAACTATCAGATCCCAAAGTACCTTATTGTCAAATTGTGTTCAGTTGCACATACATTGATTCGCTTCTCTAGTAAAAACCCAGCTGGCTACCTGCATTGACCATAATATTGGTCTTTTTCACCTGGTGTGGCTTCTACTGTCAGAGCTCAACTCCCTCCCTCTGCCTTTCTGCCAGCAAGGGAAGGAAGGTGGTAGTAAATGCCCAAGAGGAGAAGGCGGTGGGGGGTATCCAATGCAAACAGTCAAGGAGAAACGCTGAGCTGAGCCAAAGTCAAGGTCACATCTAAATGATCCAGAATGCTGAAGGTCAGTCCAAAAGGGTCAAGAGAGCCAGAACACAAGGGTTATCGCCTTGAGTAGTGATTTGCTGCAAGCAAATAGCAAGCCACGTTGTCCAACTTATATGCTGACAAAAACAGATGTTACTCATCATTTTTCTGTTTACTCAACCTTGCCCAAACAGCTTCCCTCTGAGCTGCTCATTTCTGTCTCCTCCGTGATTGGGAACTGGGGGGCAAGGTGAATCTAATTCGTCTAAATCATTACCGGTCCCCTCTCCCACAGGCACTGGTTGCAGCAACTCAGTCTCAGCCTGCCTCTCAGCTGATGGGAGTGTTTCCAAGATAGTTTGGTCTATCACTGGCTCTGTTTCTGGCACAATCAATTGCTCATCGACCTCAGAGCCGTCATCTATCATATCTACTCCATGACAAGAATGGTAGGTAGACCAAAGGGAGAGGATCCAATAACATGTGTGTAGCCTCTAAAGCTTAATAAGTGATATTGGTAGTCACATCATGGCTTGGTTTTGCTGTGCAAGGAGGCAACTATAGTATGCATATCCCCAAGGTGGGAGCAACACTGACAGTGGTCACAAAGGAAATATGAATGAAGATTAGTGAGGAACCTCTGTTGTACCTGTTATATAGGATTGCCAGACTGGATCTGAGTTGGGGGTACTGTTTATCCTCAATGGATCTTCAAGTAGGAGGAAGTACCATAGAACTCCATCATGAGGAATAAAGGTATTAGTCCTACCTCACTTTCCAGCCACAGCTTTCAGCCACAGCCATCCCCTCCCAACACATCTAATGCCTTGCCAGAGGAGAGTGGCAGAGTTGGCGGAGGACTGGGAAATCCTTCAACAACAACATAGTTGGGCACTCCTCTGTACCTCCTCCACCAGCAAGGCAAAGCCATGTTTAGAGTAGACGGCTGTGGCTAAAGGTGGGATCTGAAAGATTAGTGCCTGTTGTCCCTCTTGGTGGAGCTTTATGGGACCTCATCCTCCTCAAAGATCTGTTAAGCATTAAATTTACTGTAACCATGTCCTGGATCCTATCTAGCAACCTCACTATTATGTGGCAGTGATATTGACAACAAATAAAAAGTCTTTATTTGCCTCCACTGTCTCATTTTAGATCTTTGTCACATCAGCCAACAGACTTATTGCGAGTGATGAGAGCCCTGTTGAGAAGAGGCACAGAGAAACTAGAAGTAAAATTCCCTGGTTACTTGCTATTTTGAATTTGCTAGGGACTTCAAAGAGAAAGATGCATGCATTCTCTCAGAACTCAACCCTGCAGTTATTGCAATGTCTGGAGAAGTGTCCACTGTTCTGTCTACACAGATTTCTTGGGATCAGTTTCTCAGTTTCAGTTACTGTAGTTTGATTATGTGGACAAGGGTTGTCCTACTTTATTATTATCTTTATTATTTGATGGCGATTACAATAAAGGCATGAGTCCCATTTGATCTTGGAAGTTCACCAGGGTCAACTCTGTTGGGGAATTGAGAGATTTTGGTAATGAATCTCTCAGTCAGCAGAGTATCTAGTAATTGCACAAAAATGGAAGTTGAACAGATTGCCAATCCCACTTCTATCACTCCACCCCAAACACACTTAATCCAGCTCAAAATAAACACAAATAGTTTGGTTAAAATATAAAAGAGTTTACTCACAAAATCTTGTGCATAGTTTACACAGGTTCAATTCTTGAAGAAAGGTAAGAAATTAAACGCTCACATACTTGCTGAAAATAATTCCTGTTAGGAGATCTCAGAGCATGCTTTCAGGACAAAAGGCGAAGACAAAAGGAGAGATGTAAATGGCAAGAGAACCTTTTTAAGAACAAAGAATGCGTACGTGCTGGAGGAAGAGGTGTTGACCAAAACAAAAAGGAAGTTTTCTCTAGGCCAGTGGTTCTCAACCTGTGGGTCCCCAGATGTTTTTGGACTTCAGCTCCCAGAAGTCCTGAGCATTGACCATAGTGGCTGGGGCTTCTGGGAGCTGAAGTCCACAAACATCTGGGGACCCACAGGTTGAGAACCACTGCTCTAGGCTATCTCTCTATGCCTACAATAAACATGCAAATTAACTAGCCAGTTAATTAAGTATGCAAAGGTTGCCACTCCCAGCACCCTTTCTTAACCGTTCAATCACCCATCTTGACTCGCAGGTTCTCAAAGCCATCTCTTGGTAGAGGTTTTGTCAGGATATCAGCTACCATCTACCTCAAGTAGCACTTGGACAGGAGACCGCCAAAAAATATCAGGTGCCTTAGACTGTATTTCAGAGGAAGGAAATGGAAAAGCCACCTCTGAGTGTTCCTTGCCTAAGAAAACCCTATAAAATTCATGAGGTCTCCAAAAGTCAACAGGTGACCTGAAAGCGCGCGCGCGCGCGCGCACACACACACACACACACACACACATTGACATTGTTTTAAGATATTTTGTTAGCCATGTTGTAAGAAAGGTATAGAATATAATCTAATATATAAAGCTCAAAGTTTGTTTGTCTGTGTCAGGCGAAGACCTTGTATGATTGGCTGTGTCAGGTGAAGACTTCATATGATTGGCAGCCTGAGAAGATTCTATGGAATCCTGGGGTTTGCAGTTTAGGGAGGGGCCTTAGACTTCTCAGCCAGAGAGCCCTTGGGCGTCAGTCAACAATGTCTGTCTGGAATAGACCAGTTGCTATGGAGATGATGCCTAGCAGCAAGGAGGAGGGCGGTGTGTTCCCTCAGGAACCCAAACTGTGTATGTTAATAACTCTGAATACAGATTGGATTGGGAGATATGGGGAAAAGTTACAGGTAATGGAGAAGACAGTTTGGAGAATTAGAGACATAGGATCTCAAATCTTTCTAACAAATATTACCTATGAGAAAATAAAATCCTGGGCAACACTGGGTATATACACTAGTAGTAAATAACACAAAATAGCAAACTATAATAGTGGAGGACGAACCAGTCATATAAAGCAGAAAAAATTAAACATCCTTCTCTCCGAAATACAAATTGATAGATAGTGAACAATGAAGTCTGATTAAGAGGGTTATTTAGTGATCATAACCTTTTGAAGCAGCACTGGTCTGGCAACTTAGATGGATACTTTTACATGATAATGGATGTAATCATAATGATTAATGGCTCTCTAGCAATCCTTATCTTTTTGGGTCATGCAAGCTAGTCAGCCACTAAGATGGATACTTCATTATTTTGATGGACATGGTCAGAATAATTATGATTAAGTAATCATAACCTTTTGACCTGATGATATAGATAATGATCACCACCACTATGGATACCGTAAAATTTTATCCTAGGCTATTTGGAGGCAATTATCTGTAAAGTGAAGAAGTTGTGCTGAATTAATATTTGTTAAGGGGATTGTGAGAGCACTTTGGATTTTATGGTGCTAAATTTAACTATATTTGGCATCACAAAGGATGCCCTGAACAGCTTGGTGTGTAGTGGCAAAAGAGAAAATGAAGCAATACTGGAATGGACAGTGAAAAAGGAACTTTGTGGCAGTGATGAAGCCTCTGGCAGCAGATTAAAACCTCAGATGGCAGAAGCTGGGAAACAGACAACAGTGGTAAGGTGTTGAAAGAGGGAGCTATGTGTGCTACAGTTTTTCCTGTGATACCTTAAGCTACCCTGCTGCTTCCAGGCACAGTAGAAAATAACAACAATATTGAAGCCAAAGACAATTGTCCATCTGTTTGGTTTAAGTATATTCTGTGGAGAGAATGTCTTTGAGCTGGTGGTTGCTGGATAGAGCTCTCAAAGGTCAAGGCCTACATCCTCTTCTCCACTCCTCAAGGTGAGAAGGAAGAATCTTGGGGTGGCAGCACTGTCTTGAAAAATGTGTGTATATGCCATGACTGTATACTTACTATTTTTTGTTTGAATACCATACTCTGTGCCACTGTGGTTGATGCTTCATGGATCATACTTAATGACATCACAAGGGGTCATATCTGCAACATCACCAGGCTCCACCCCTTTGACATCCCAAGGAGCAGTCTATAGGTTTCAATTTTGGCAGTAAAATCTGAAGGCCTGGAATAGATTTATGGAGTCATCCCATCACTGAGTGCTGACCGCATCCAGGCTCTTTTGGATGTTGCTGATTTTCTTGATCCATTTGAATCTGGTTCAGGCAGTTTGGGGACTGAGACCACCTTAGTCATGCTGTGTGACAGTCTATATCAGGAGACAGAGAGAGAGAGAAAGAGAAGAATGGAGGGGGAGGCAGCAATACAATACTCTTAATATTCCATGATTATTTGGTGCCTTTCAGTAGCATCTATAATTGCATGCTTCTGAAGCAACTTTTGGAACTGGAAGCTTGAAGAGAAGCAGAAGAGACAAACACTAGGGAAAGAGGGAATGGACTAGTGAGGATGAGAAGAAGAAGAGAAGAGGATTTGGGAGAGAAAGGATAATGGAGAGAATGGGCCATGGCAAAGGAGATCTGAACTTGTCCAGGATGATCAAGGCAGGGGTTCATGTTCTGAGTTCACCTACCCCCCCCCCCATTTTAGTATAGGAGTAGTAACTGAGAGGAGCTCAGGAGCAGCACTTGCTTCATTTTCCACACATCTCCTGGACCCCAGCAGGCTGCATCCACCCTTTTTACCAAAAATCAAAGTGTCTGAAAGCTTACTAGCTGTTTTTGGAAATAGCTATTTATGGATGTCTGAATACTCTGAAGGTACCAGATTCCATTTGATCTTGGAAGCTAAACAGGGTGAGGCTTGGTTAGTATTTCATAGAAGGGCTGGCAGGGAACATACGATGTTGTAGGCAATAGTCAGAGGAAGGCAATGGGCAAGCCACCTCTGAGTTTTCCTTGCCTATAAAAACTCTATGAAATATGAGGGGTCAAGTCAGCATGAAGGCAGTAGTGCTTCTTCTGAGTAAAAAAATGAAAGTGTCAGTAATCTGCCCATTGTTTTACAGGATAAATACACCCGCTAGAGTCTTCTGGAGGTGTTTTTTCCCCAAAATGTTGAGGAAAAACTTTCAAGCTGGAGGGCACTCCAAAGGCTTTAAGAGAGCTGTGGGCAGCCTCTCGGCTGCCTGATGCCCACTCTTGTTTTAATATGTAGATTTCACCATAAAAGAATTTGAACACTAAACACTAGTTCAACTATCTTCAGCTCATCATTCACGATTTACCACACGCTGGTCACTTCCCTCTGATTATCCACGTATAATGGTAGTTAATGAAAGTGCTTAGCTAATCAAATCTATGGCAAGACTCAAGAGAACCTTTGATTTTATGAATAAGAGATTGTACTTCCCACTCAAGGGCAGCAACTATATGAGAGCAACTGCCCAGCCTTTAGATGAAGGAGTGAAGGAGTGGAGATTTACGAGAAACTGGAAGCCACAGAGACATGGTATAGCATTACATAATCTTTACTTTATTTGATCTCTGTGCCAGTTTGCAATACCATGAATGATTACTGAGGTGGTTTACAATGCAAAAAAATTAAGTCCTAAAAGTACAATTGAAAGAACAGCATTAATAATATAAGTGGAAGCAAAACATTGTCGTTGTTTGCCTTCTGACTTAATGATGATCCTAAGGTGAACCTATCATTGAATTTTCTGGGGCTCAGAGTGTGTGACATGCCCAAGGTCACCCAGGGGGTTTCCAGGGCCAAATGGGAAACTGAACCCTGGCCTCCAGAGTCACATTCCAACACTCAAACCAATAAAGCATACTGGATCTCCTAATAAGCCTTACCAGATAGTAAAAGCCAAGGATGAGTTGTTGCTTTAAAGTAGGGCTTTCCAAATGGTGTGCTGCGACATCAGTGTGTCGCCCGAGGTATGCAGGTGTGTCACCTGCAATTTTGGAAATGTATGCTATTATTTATAAATCATATATTTTTAAAAATATATGAAAGGTTTTCATGAGATATGTTGTGTCCCCATACATTTTGTTATTACAGTTTATGTACCTTTTATAAGGGGTTAATTTAACCTCCGGTTTGCTAGTAAAATTGAATGACTGTGTCACAAAATGATGCATGTCTAAAAATAGTGTGTCACCAACATGAAAAGTTTGGAAAGCTCTGCTTCAAAGTTTTTGACTAGCACTAGAAAAACTTGAAAATGCCAGGCAAGCCAAGGTTGGGATACTTTGGTCTGGAATTTTTAAAAAGCACACAGGAAAGCTAAGCACCTTTTACCTGTCAACCAGTCTCAAGCACCCCTTCCCAAAGCACTTGGGACCCCTTCTATAGTTGGCCCCTAGCATTAAAAAGCTCCACAAAGAAGGAAATGAGTGATGTATGTGCATCCATAGCAAATGTAAGGACCCTTTCACACTGCACAATGACAGTGCTATGATTTCACTGTAATTGCCATGGCTGCATCCCATGAGATATGCACATCCATAGGATTGCAAGGGCCCTTTTTGCACTACACAGTGATAATGCAATGATTCCACTGGAACTGCCATGAGACACAAGAAAATAATACATTAAGCTTTGAACTACTAAATCATTTAAGCTCTCCAAAAACCAAAGTCAGTCCTTTTCTCTGTGTGGCGCTCCTCTCTCTATTCTATCTGTTCTTGTCTCTCTGAAATCTGTCCCTTACCTCTGTGTCAGCTTTTCCCTACCTCCCTTCTGACAGAGACAAGCCTCAGTTTTTGTAACATTTCCTCCCCTCAGGCTCCCCTTCAAGCATTCCCTGAGCTGTGATTGGCTGCCCTCACCCAGGCTTGCCCAGCTCCTCTTGGCACACACCTGTATAGTGAATCCCTTGAATTTCAAGGGATTTACACCCAGCATACATCACCACTTTCAAAGAGATGGAGGGAAGACAAAGGTAGGGATGCATTATGCAGCGTATAAACGGTGCAGCCAGACCAATTATTGATCCTATCATTGACTGGGTAGAATGGTGCCCTTTGGGCTCTGACATAGAGAATGAAAGGCTTGGAGCTGATGCTGATCATTAGCATTGGGACACAATGTTCATTTCCTAATGGGCAGGAGATTAAACCTCCTTGCCCAGCGCACCATGACAGAGATGAAGTTTGCATCCTCTCTGCTCCTCACCTGACTGGGAAGGACCAACTGAGAAGGGAAGAGGTCCTGATGGATGGAAGGATGTGTGTATGTGTGTGGTATAGGTGGATTGAATTTTTCTGCATACAAAAGAATGGGGTGGCTGTGCCAATGAGATGCGCCTGGGAGTTTTTCCAAGGAGGAATCCAAGCTGTGGGCCAAAAATATTTCCCTACTCTACTGTAAATATAAAGCTTTCTCAGATACAGATATAGCTAATATATAAAAGTCAATGTTTGTCTGTGTCAGGCAAAGACCTCATATGATTGGCTGCCTAAGAAGATCCTATGGAATCCTGGGGTTTGCAGCTTAGGAAGGGGCCTTTAGAATTCTCAGGCAGAGAGCTCTTGGGCTTGGCTAGTTGCTATGGAGATGAGGCCTAGCAGCAAGGAGAAGGGCAGTATACTCCCACAGGAACCCAACCTGTGTATGATAATACCTCTGAATACAGATTGAATTGGGGAATATGGGGAAAAGTTACAGGTACTGGACAAGATATTTTGGGGGATTAGAGACACAGGATCTCAAATCTTTCTAACAAGTATTAACTATGAGAAAATAAAATCCTGGTGTTACTGCAATTCCTAAGCCACACTTGGGATGACATTAGATATCAGTTGGCTATCAATAATTTGGCCTTCCTCACCCATTCCTTCCCACGTGCTTGCGAGGCCCCCGGACAAGCATGCAAACAGGCTCGGTCACTAATCGCTGGAATATTCAAAACAAATACAGGCTGGCCAGAAATAGCCAAACTGCCGCTTCAGGAGACCTCACGGCAAGCACCCTCATCATGTATGCACCCAACTTACAAAGAACTCCCTGCCCTGAGCAGGCAGATTGATTAGAAGAATCCTCATCTGTCAAGCACTCCGCATTTGCATACTGTCTACTCTATTGTCAATTCGGACCTAACTCAATCATGCTAAATTCTGACCTTTCGGAGGCCTTGTCTCCAGCCCGAAACTCATTGTTTTCCCCAAGTATGGACTAGCCTGTGGCTACATTTTCCCCTTTAAAAGCCCCCAACTTTGTGAGCTTCCTCGGATTGCTGCCAACTTCCATCCAGCCTTGCTGCTGCTGTGCTTGGCGAGCCTTCCCCTCAGTCCCACATACTGAGACTCCATACCCCCAAACTTCTGCTGCAGACTACCCAGGCTTCAGGACAGGTATAGTATTACCCAAACCAACAACTCCTCTAAAAATCCCTCTATCTCACTCCAACCTTTATTTCTTTAGTTCTCTGCGTGAGTGTGTTGCATACACTGTTTGACTGTATTTTAATAAAAACCACAATTATTATTTCAATTCTGTGCACTCCTTGACTTGGCCTGACCCCGTAGATGCTGAGTAAAAGATCTCGCTCCATTGCCCTGCCTCTCGCATTACTAGCTTGTGCTCTTGGCTAATTTCCCCAATTTGTGTAATTGAGAGCGCATTTAGTTGTCCCTCCTGGGACCCCCAGAAAACAGGGTAACACTGGACAACACTGGGTATATACACTAGTAAATATATATCCATATTGACTGATTCCACTGTTACCATAAAAC
Source organism: Iguana delicatissima (assembly GCA_948472985.1). Classification (NCBI taxonomy): domain Eukaryota; kingdom Metazoa; phylum Chordata; class Lepidosauria; order Squamata; family Iguanidae; genus Iguana; species Iguana delicatissima. Next base: position 577,641 of record CAOKZL010000310.1, read on the forward strand.
ATGCATGTTTTCTTTATTGAGGAAGCTATTACCAACAGATCATTCTCCTGCTATGGATTTGGGACTTCCAAATGAATGGTGTTTCTAACTCATGGGAGCTGTCTCAGCAGGGTTTTTCTCCCTCATAGCAGAGACATCTTTTTCACTTCACCCATATGTTTCTTAAATTTAATTAGCCATGCAACAGGAAAGATAGCAACTGTTATCCAGCCATGTCCAATTTAAATATGTGACCCAGATTTGACTTCACAAATTGTCCCCTGGAATGATCTCCAGATAAGAGAGAGCCACTATCAACAGAAGGGTCATGCATAGATGCATATCAACAGCACATTTATCTTCTTTGAGGTCTTTTGTGCACAGTTCACTGGAATTCATAGGGGCATGTTTGGGTCCACAACCTCTACTTAAATTTGAAATGTTTACTTTTTGGTTGTACATATTTTTGGACAAAGCTCAAGAGAGCTAAGTGGAGGTTGAAGAAGAGTAGCTGACACTTGCTGATGATTAGCTGAAGGCATTTCACTGCCCAAAGCAGAGCCAAAGGGGTGCCACTCCCCCCACCCCTGCCAACAATAAGGCCAAGAAAAAGGCCTGTTGCACTATTTAGATGCCATGAGCCTGCTCTACACCAAACTAAATGGGCAACTAACAACTAAATATTTAAAATCAAACCAAATGCCAGGAGCTTGGGGAAAATGAAACTGCAATGCTGGAACACAAATTCTAGGTCTGAGCTTTAGTCAAAAATCAATTTTCAGGTAAGTATGTTTTGTTTTTGTTCTTACAGGACACTTTTTGTAACCTTTCAGATCTCCAGGGAGAGATGGGGGATTCCCTTTCTCTCTTATATCTCCTAACTTTGATATCCTCTTCTATTTCCTCCTCCCCCTCCCCATCTTCTCTTTGGCCAGAATCCTACACTGTATGGACCAAGCATAGTGCTTAAACTGTGCCATTACATGTCCTTCATGAACTTTATAGGTAAGTTCCAGGAACCTGGAATGAACTCCCATGGTCATTTACTAGTGGAGGGGGAGGAAAGGACAGAATGCATTCTGGCAACACCCAGCCAAACTACAGCAGTGAAAAAAAAAATATTCTCCACCACCCAAATCTCCAATGAATCACTGGAAATTCGTGGGGACAATGTTACTTTTCTTTTCCATGCTGCCTGAACACTTCTCTCCCTCACTGCAGCAGTAAAGGGCCATGGAAGTACCATCTGTTCCTTGGAAGTTGCCTTGGAAGCTGACAACATTGCACTGCATACCTACTTCACAATGTCCACAAAAGAGACAGGTGTAACCCCGTTATCCATGCACACGTTACCACAGAATCCTGGATTTTGAGAGCTATCTATTGTTATGGTTTATGCATACTACACTAAATCAGGAGTAACTTTTTCAGTCCTGAGGGCCACTTGTGGTGTTGTTTGGGTGGTTAGGGGCTCTATGTACATCCCTGCATGCACACCTTCTTTTCTCTACACATACTCAATTCTAGATCCAGATCTTCTCTTGGTGATGCTAAGTAATATCATGGAGGATGCGAGGGAGGTGTTATTTATTTATTATCTGATTTATATTCCCATTTTTGTCCCCAAGGGGGCACACAACATAGATTAAAACAAAATACAGCTAAAAAAATTAATCATAATAGCAAAAACGAGGAGGAGAGGGAGTTTTAAAAACTATCCTATTTAAAACAGTTTTAATTCAAAACATTTTAAAAGCATTTAAAACATAATAGCCTGGATAAAATTCCAGCACTCTCAATTAAAATCCTTCTGAAACATCCAACTAATGACCAATGGCCCATCTAAATAAAAAGATCTTTGTCTTCTGGCAGAAGGAAAGCAAAGAGGGGAAGCCTAGCCAGCGGCAGGAGGGACTTCACAGCTTGGGAGCAACCACACAGAAAGCTCTCTCAGTTGCCCTTCACAAATATGCTGTGACAGTGTTTCAACAGCTTCATCCCAAGCAGTGATGAAGTTTGGGGCTTGCTCATAGCAGCTTTCATCATTTTATTTCTGTTGTGCAACACAAAGATTTCTTCCCTAGAGGGGCAAAGAATCATGGCATTTCATTAGGTAACCTGAGATGAAAAGATAATAAACAAATTAAATGGTAATGTGGGAGTGTAAGAATGCACTATATTAATAATGAGGGTGACCAGCTTTCAAATAAGGCTGTGTGGTGAGATTGCATTGCTTTGCATTTTGTGTTGTGCAAGCATCTGAAAAGACTCTTTTTTGTCACCCAATCATGTTAACTATTTTTCCTTTTTTAAAAAAAACCTCCACCACTTTGAAACTGTGCAAATGGTAGGACTATTTTAAGACAAGAATTAAAAAGTATCCAACATGGATTCTGATTGGGACATTAACAATCACAGGAAGTACTGCCCAACATTTTTTTTCTCTTTCCCCCTGGGTTTGATTACGGTAATGGGCTTTATATTTCTGAAAATGTATCATTTCAGAGGGTTTGGTCTGTGCACATATTATGATGGGGTTTTCCCATTCCTGCAAGTTACAATAGATATGAACATATTCTTTTCCTATTTGTGTTCCAGATCTGAATCTATTTACCTGAAACTCAGCACAACTCAGTTCAAAGGAATCTACTTCTGAGGAAGTATGCTTCCATTTGCAGACCAACAGTGTTTTTTCAATTGACCTGGTCCATCCATCCTTTGCTTTGATATGGCTGTGCTGGCTGGCACACAAGTGTTTCTTGAATAGCTCTCCACTGTTTGTAATGCAATTATACCTACCCACTGCTATACACGCAAGCAGGTTGAACTGCATTAAGGTAGCTGATTCTGAAGCAGACAAAGGGCCTTTGAGGTAGTGCATTGGTAGGAAAGCATTGATTCCTCTTCTATTGTATTTTACTTATTGTACAAGTGTAATATATTTGTACAGCTCAGCATTCTTCCATGATGGACCCCAAGGCATTCCATATAATAGTCTCAGGATACTCACCAGACACAGACCTGCTTAGCTTCATCAAGGTGATGTAATCATATGCCTTCTGACCATGGCCTGAAGTTCCTGTCCCCCATCTCCCCAATTACTGTTGATCTAGATGTGTTCTTAACCTTTTCTGAGACATGGACTAAACTGAACAGAATTATACAATCTTTTCTGAACCAAACAGTGTTAAATTTACACTGGTGTAAATCCCCATGGCATGGAACAACATTAAGAACTTCAGTGTTACCAGATTAGGGCAGTATACATTTGATCATCCTATTTTATCCTTGCAGCAGCCCAGTGTACTAGCTACTTATGTATACCTATTTTTAATTTTCACAATCACATGAATCATCCCTTGGCATTTGGAACTTGTGAGAAATAATGAAAACAAATTCCAAACCCCATAAAGAAGGTATGTATTAGCTCCAGCCCTACACAGGGGCACATTTGCTAGCTAAGTACCCTGGTTGTTAGAGGTTCAGTGTCAGAAGCAATAAATGTCTATCTGTTAAGCTATCTTCCTAGGGAGGAGGGATATTGAACAGTCAGGTACCCCCTCCTCATAAAGCAGAGGTGGGAAAAATGTAGCGGTTGGAGTACACGTGGGCCAAAAACCCACCTAAAGATCTCCAAAGTCCAGAAACTCTCCTTATTTGAAGTGATATCTTAATTTTTATTGTTGTTTTTACTGTTGTGATTACCATCAAGTTGACTCTAATGTATGATAACCCCACCACAGTGTTTTCTTGATAAGACTTCTCAGAGGAGGTTCACCATTACCTTCCTCTTAAGTCCGAGAAAGTGTGACTTGCCCACGAAGTTTTCACGGCTGAGCAAAGACTTGAAACTGGGTCTTACAGAGTCCTAGCCCAACACTTGAACCACTATGGCATCAACAGCTCTGTGCAGTTATTCTTCCACCTCAGGATTCATCCAACTCATTAGTTGCCTTGTGTAGATCCAACCCTAGATGGTTCAAACTGATGTAAAGTTTTTAAAACCCTTGTTGCCTAAAGTACACAATACCCATTTTTTTCCTAAACCCCTCTAGTGTGTTGGTCAAAAAGTTTGTGCAGACTTCTCAAAAAGAATTTAAATAGTGGAGATACTGGTCTTGTCTTGAAAAGGTATGTACAGATTTAAGTAATGGCTCACATAGGCTTGGCAGATCTTCAGGGACAGGTACGTGGCCTTAGCTTTCTTTTCTTCAGCAACACAGTAACAGAAAGTACAAGGCAGCTTTTTTCTTAGCATGAAAGATAACTTCCAACTGCAGAGAGGAACTTTTGGATCCAGTCCACAGTCTTAAGCAGCAGCATGCTTTCTGTTTCCTGCTTAATGAGTCCTGTTGAAGATAGTACTTCAGTAATGAGTACTGTGACATTTAAAAAGGACAATGTTAGGCTGAGAAACTACAATGCACTAGTCATTTCCAAAGTAATAACAGGGGTGAAGATCACTTTCAAAGTATGTATGGCCTTTAAAATAATGACTTCAGAGAGGGGGAGGATAATAAATAAAATTCATTTAAATAACTGGACAATCTGAAATTATAAAAGTAAAATAACTGATGAAAAATGGACATCTTGGTAGATCTTTGGAATTAGTGTGTTTCTGTGCAATAAAGAAAGAGACTCTGAATGTTTTGAAAAGAAATGCTACAAGAGGGAGTAACTCCCAAAGTTAAGACAAAGTGGATTGCTCCTTTTTTGGTCATCAGAGACAAACATAAAATGCAATAAAATTCTGAACTTCAACTCAACTGACATTTGAATCATCATGCTGTGATATTTCTGATATATAACCTCTGACATCCTTTATGGTGAAATCATATCTGTTCTTCATTGTGGCCTTTTTTAAAAAGTGATTTCCTTTGTAAATCAGAAGAACAATGCTAATTTGTGGTTATTTGCAGAAAACTTAGCCATCAAAATCAATGGAACATAAGTTTCCAGAGCAAGGGCACTATGTACCAATTAGCAAAAATGATGTGAACTCTCTCCTACTACCATTTAGTTTCTACTTTGCTGCAATAATGTATTAATAGCAATGTGAGGAGAGAACATGTGTATCACTATGCTCAGACAAAGACTCATCTGTAAGCCAAGCTGGAAACTGTGCTGCTAAGTAAACATATAAAATGAAGCCAACTGGCCTCCCTAATAATTCTTTAAGATGTGTGTGGGAGAAAATAACAGAATAAAATAAGTTAGGCTTGCAGCAAATTGTTGCAACAGAGTGATCAGACATTCAACCAGCTATGCTGTCTCCCAAGATCAGCAGTGGGAATCAGATACTGTTGCACTGTTACTCTTAGTATCTGTAATTATTACATATGCTGGCAAGGACTCCTGGGAATTGCAGTCCAACATCTGGAGGGCCACACAATCTTCACCCTTATTCAAGATGTTCCATTCATTCCCCAATCCCCACTTTTCCCTCCCTGTCCAGTGGTCAGCCATGTTCACTGATAAAGCTCAGTCCTCACTGGATTGTTTGGGGTTATTCAATGCCAGTTTGCCAACAGCCAAATTCTCAACCCCCTCCCACTTGGAAGGAAAATTTTGATTATTTTCCCTGCCCACTTGATTTTTGAGTAATAAAAATGTTTGTCAAGTCCTTGATTGGATTCAGGCGGGGTATGTAAAAAGCAAAGCAACCAACAGTGCTTCTCCCAAGTTTGTCCTGGATCCTGAAGGATATAGTTAACATACCCATATACCACACAAATGTGTGCGTGCATGCGTGTATGCACACACACACGCACATATATATTGAAGTGGTTAACAAACAGAACTATAAAATATAAAATGAGCAAAATGTTTCAGCTTCCACCCTCTTAAGTCACTAGAGATGAAACTGAGCAGTATTTGTCCCTGCTTGGTGTTGACAGACTATCTTTTTCAGGCATTTTGGATAAAAGGGAGAATTTCTGGATTCATTTCTGGATTCATAGTTTTAAGAGCGCAATACCACAAGCCCTCAGCCTACAGGATAACACCACCATCCACTGAAAAATGTTGAAAGCAGACTGTTTTCACCATGGATACAACTCAGGCCATTTCCGCACAGGCTTAAAGAAATGGTGCAGAGCATCCTCCAGAGAGGACATCTGCACCTGGGAGCGGACTGGCTTGGACCTACTTACTGTAGATCCGCACCTCAGCCCTCTCCTGAACGACCCAAAGTGGTTGTCCAGTGTGCTTTTGAAAGACCGCTTGAAAGAGGTCTTTCAACAGCACAGAGCACACCACTCCGTTCCCGTGCTCCGGTGCAGATTTGCAGGCTCGCACCAGTGCAAGCCTGCGATCTGCCGGGGGCGGGCTTTAGACTGGCGAGCTTCAGTGGTTGGTGGAGAGCCTCCACCAACTGGAAACCACCATTTTTGTCCGCGGAGCAGTGCGGACCGGCGGCCACGCACTGCTCCGGACCAGCCTGGACCCAAGCGTCAAGCCCAAAGGTCCAGTAAGTACCGGCACGGGGCGATTCCCTCGCTCCGTGCGGAAATGGCCTCAGTTTCATCTTTAGCGACTGAAAAAGGTGAAAGCTGAAATCTTTTTTTCATTTTATAATTTTTAGCTCTGTTTCTTAATCACCTTTCTCTCTCCTTCCATTCATAGTGCTGATAAAGGTGCAGAACTTGCCATAGGAAGGAATAAAGGTAGCCTGTGGCAAGTCACAAAAGAGAAAAGGGAAGTTTCCTGTAATCTCTGGATAAAGGCTAAAGCCCTTGTACTTAGTTCTGTGCACCTTGCACTTGGTGTCTAGGAACCCATCACCACATCTTGAAGTAGTATTTGTTCAAAGATACATGTTCCTACTTTCCCTATATATTATCTTTATCTTACCTTATATTCAGATACATATTGGTATGAGAGGGCCACTGGTATGAGAGTTGTGATAAGTAATTGATTGTCAGGCACTGGAAAATTTAAAAATGTCATTTTACCATATCCCTTGAAAATTCTAACAGTAAGAAAATAGTTCCAAAATCTTTTCCTAAGGACATTCATTGGAATTTTGCCTTTCTTGTGAACCCACTTCAGTCCATCTCTTTTTTCAAAGGAAATAACTTAGCAATTACCACTGCCAACTATATACCCATGCCCTGCTTTAAATATACCCAAATACATGTAACCGAGTAGCTTCAGGCCATATTAGACATGTGTATTCCCTCCAATTGACACATTTTCTCATTCCCAACAGGGTCTCCTCAGAGGCATGTCCTTCAGCAATCTGAAAACTAAGAGGTGTTTCCCTTCCACTGAACAAACAAAACACACTAAATGCAAGCTACATAATTGAGGACAATCACATGCTATGAAAAACTGGTGTCTTTCACCAAATGAGAGACACCTCTTCCTAACATGTATTAAATTTGATCCTTTTTTCCTTTGTCTTCCACTTCTCTCCTTCCTCTTTTGTTTCTCTGGGATTTCATTTTAGGTTCTAAGCCAGTGGTTCTCAACCTGTGGGTCCCCAGATGTTCATGGACTTCAGCTCCCAGAAGCCCCAGCCACTATGGTCAATGCTCAGGGCTTCTGGGAGCTGAAGTCCAAAAACATCTGGGGACCCACAGGTTTAGAACCACTGTTCTAAGCTGCTCAGGGCATTCCATTCTCCTTTTTCTGCTCTCTAAGCCACCATGCACATTGATGGCATCAAATAACAAACACAAAGGGAAATAACAATACTACGCATTATAGAACACTGGCTACATAAGATTTGAGAATGAAAGGCAAAAGTGCCACAGTGTTACATTCTACTTGGTTACGTTCCATTTGGATTATTGCCTTTGAAATTTTTGGAAAGTTCAGTTGGTACAAAGCCTGCAACCAGATTGTTAACCGGGGGTTGGTTATAGGGAGCATATGACTTTCTTGCTACAAGAGCTCCACTGCCTACCTGTCCGTTTCTGTTCAGAATTCAAAGTACTAGTTATGACCTATAAACTCTTATATGGCTTAGCTCCAGGCTTTCCGAGGAACTGTATATCCCCATATGAGCCTGCCCAGGCTTGGAAATCCTCAGAAGAAACCCTTCCATCACTTCCACAATGCTCATAAGCATGGCTGGTGTGGAATACAAGACAGGAAATTCTCAGTGGTTGTTATAGGGCAGATATAATAACCCTTCATTGTTGTTTTCTCCATAGGAAAAGGAGTATTTCTTCTGATATGCATTAGAGAACTCAATGCTTTTAAAGGAAGGGGTCTTGGTAAGCTGTTTTTAATTGCATTGTTCTTAACTGCTTTTTATTATCTTTAATTGTGTGTTTTAATGTTACTGACTGTTGAATTACATTTTAAAGTTAACCTTTTGCATGTTTGAGATATTTTGTGGAACAAGGTTAAATAACGACTGTTGCAGTTTTATTGTTATTGTTGTTCCTTGGGGAGTAGGAATTCTAAGAGGTCGCTAGCCCTGTTCACAGAGCAATACCATCCAAGATTCTTTGAAGCTTAGTTTATAGGTTAGAGAAGGAGTGAATTCCCAGCAAGAAATGAGTAATATTTTGCATACAGTTCATCAGACTCGGGAAGAAATTGCCTGGAAAACCCCTTTATGAGAACAGTTTGTTTGAACCAGCTAGCTATAGGATGACGTGTGTAAAACACACCTTCTTTAAAGTAACCTAAAAACAAAGGAGCAGTGAAATTCTTGCCTCACAGGAAAATAAAAAGTGACAAAATGAAAAGATGGTAATACAGCATGGACAGGATGAAGCAAACGTCGTGCAGCTCTGTAAAATGACCACCAAGATTATTCAGAAGTAATTTTTCAGATGTTCCACCATGATATAGGCATTTTGTCATTTTGAAAAAAAAAATAGTCACAAATTGTAGATCACACTAGAATTGCTAGAATATGTGTTTGCTTTTGTTGTGTTTGCCAGAGTGAAAATAAAATTAAATTGTGGTCAGGAGTTAGTAAGAACATTAAAAAATAGTTCAAGATGTATGTGTGTGAATGATTTTTTTGTCGATGCTATGCTTGATCTCCAAGCATGAAAATGCTTCAAGTGGCCCATTAATTCTTTGTTGGTATTAAAGGCACAACAGCTAATATTCTAGAGGGGAAATAACAAATGTATGCTGATGTATTGGAATTGATAGAGAAAAATGAAGCCTTTTATTTGTTTTAAAAGTTATCTGCAAGTCCCTATGTCTGATTCATCCTAGGTGGAAGAATATGGCTAGAAGTGGCTAGAGAATATTGGGCCCTTCTCATAATGATAAAGGCAAAAGATCAAGAAAACTCTGCTTATTTACTGAACACAACTGTGTATGTGATGAAAGGCAGAAACTTTAACATAGGCAAGAAGTACCTGTCCAGACTCCACCCCACCCAAGTCAATGCGCATCATATCCAAATGAAGCAGTCCTTTTGACACACGGCATGAGGAATCTCACAAGCACCACTCCACATCTCTGGCAGTAAAAATACAATTAGATAATGAACTCATTGCTACCCTGTGATGCCATCCCAAATCTGAGATGGTCAACTCGCTCAGCCTAAGAAAAGAACTGGCCCCGTCTGGTACACAAAAACAGCTATGGCAATTCCTGTAGTGACCTTCCCCAAAACAGCTGCTGACAATGCCTGTAGACAGAACTTGTGTACCCATGTATGAGAGCTTATAAAGGAAACGTGTCACTTGCATAGGAAGCATATATAAATATTTTGCTGCTTCGACTGAAGTTTTGCAAACAGACCCTTTAGCATAATCATTTCCCTCAATATCATTTTCTCTCACATAGCTGGAAGAAACAAACTTTTGTCTCTTACACTGCGCATGCTGCTTTCTTAACAATATTCTTTTGTAGTCAAATGGATGTAGTTGTGATTCATGCATGTTTAAACCGTGTCCTGTCCCAGCAAAGTACATGAAAACACAGCCATCAAAGATAGAAGTCTCACTACTATGCATTTGCTCAGCTATGCTTGTGATGGGTGTAGAGACCATTCTGTTACTGTAGTTTCTAGTCCAAACTTGTGGTATATTAGATATCATTTGATATCAAGAATTTGGCCTTCACAACCCATTCCTCTCCACTTGCTTGCGAGGCCCCCGGACAAACAAGCACAGGGGCACGGCCGAAAATAGCTGAACCATTCAAAACAAATCCAGGCAGGCCAGTATTTGCCGGACTGCAGCTTCAGGAGACCTCCAGGCAAGTACCTTCTTAAGATCACATTATGTATGCATGCTGTTTACAAAAGATCCCCTGCCCCGAGCAGGCAGCTTGACGAGCCAAATACTCAACTCTCAAGAATTCCGCATTTGCATACCAGCCACTCTATTGACAACACTATCATAACTCAATCATGCAAAATACTGACCTTTCAGAGGCTTTGTCTCCAGCCCAAAACCCATTGTATTCCCCAGGAACGGCCTAGCCTATAGGCACATTTTCCCCTATAAGATGGTTTTGAGCACTTCCTCGGATCGCTCTGACTTCCATCCTGTTTTGCTGTTGCTCCGTGCGATGAGTCTTCCCCTCAGCTCCACGTACTGAGAATCTCCACTTCTACGGACTTTTCTTCAGACTATCCGGGCTTCAGGACAGGTGTAGTATTTCCCATGCAAAAGCTCCTCTTAAAACCCTCTATCCAACTCCTACCTTTCTTTCATTAGGTCTGTGTGAGTGTGTTTGCATACATACGTTGTGACTGTGTTATCAAAATAAAGGAAAACAATTTTAATTTACTTCTGTTTGCTCATTGACTCGGCCTGACCCTGTAGACATTGCATTCAAGATCTTGCTAGGTTGCCCTGCCTCTTGTATTGCTTAGCTTGTGCTCTGCTAATTCCCATTCCCCATTGTGAGCACATTGAGGTGTCCCTCCCGGGACCCTAGAAATCAGGGTAACAATTCACAGCTACGGAAATGCATGTATTTTGAACTACTGGTTTGTGCTGTATCTGAGTACAGAAAGAGTCTGACTTTACTCCCCTATGACTTTCCTTTTTGCCTTATTTTATTTTATTTATATTCTGCCTTTCTTGCAGCATAAGAACCAAGACATCTTACAAGGCTAAAACAAGATAAAGTTAAAACATGATAATAAAAAAAGTTAAAACACAATTAAACAAGTTATCACATTAAAACATCATTAGATTTTTAAAAGTGTAAATTCATTTGCCTTCCTTTCTTTTTAGTGCAAAATTGTGCATGGGTGTGATATAATTAGAAAGCAACAGCTAGCAGATGAATATTAGATATTCAGTCCTCATTTAACTTGAGCTAAGAAAGAAAAGAAAAGCAGATAAGAAAAACAGAAAAGTAAAGTAGAAAAGAAAAGAAAAGAAAAGTAGAAATAAAGCCATTGTTCAATAGATCCCAGAGATAACTCAGGGTGCTCAAAAGTCTGTGGAGAAGAAGGATATTCATTTCCCACATCCAAAAAAGGGTGTTCCCACTGGCAAGGATAATGCCCTGCTAAGTAAATGGCAAAAATAGCTTCACAAAAGCTTTTCTCACAAACTTTCTATGGTAGGAAGGAAGATAGGCCTTATGTAAGCATATCTAACATCTGAACTTTAAAATCTCACATCAGTCAGCACCTCAAATCTTTTTTCCCCCCTCCAAACAACATCATCTGATTATTTTGGGCTTTTTACCCTTTTTACATAAAAAAATCAGATACTTTGGCAACATTAACTATGTATTCTTGCAATGAACTAGGCCAATGATGCTGGTGAACAAAGTTCTCCATGGGAACTACTGGAGAAAGATCTTAGCGTGAAAATGCCCTAAAGAGATGTGACCATTATGCCTGGACTCAGAAGCATGCTGTTGTCACATGCTAAATGTTGCCTGTTTAAAGCAGCTCACGGCAGTGGGCAGGGCATATGTTTTGTATGTAGAAGGTCCCAAAGGGACTTGGGAAAGCTTGGGAAAGAAGGACCCTGGGAAAGACCTCTGCCCTGGAGAGCTACAGTCAGGGTAGATGGTACCAGAGCAGATAAATAATGAACTCTATATAAGACAAAACAATTTCATATGAAGTTAGAAGCCACTTACTGGAAGAAAAATCTGCACCATTGAAAGAAAATATGTACACAATACGGGATTTTTTTTAATACTTCTCTTTAAAGGGTGTAGATGTAGAAGCAGTGTTCCATAGTAACACCACGCATTATTCCCTGTTGTAGTGGCAATGCTTAAACTGAAACTGACTCTGACTGTTTCTGTCATGCGAAGCCAGGATACTTCAGTTGATTTGCACAACTGATGACCCACCATACCAAATCACAGCCCACCAACTGGGTGCCAAATGCCCAGTAACCCATATGATTATGCTGCTTGTTTTGGACTGCAAAAATACATGGTTGGCACACATGACTGCATTCCATTTTATTGGGTCACAAGTTATACAGGGCTTGGTTAAGATCTGAAAGAGGCCCCTTAGAACTATGTAGACCTTCAGATTTGGAGTTTTGAGAAACCTTTGTTCCGGGAACAAAAATTTATTACTACATCTTCTTTGACTACCAGGCTGTTTCCAGACACAAATCATAGTGATGGCCTTGAGCCATAAATCCTTAGATGTCTTGGAACCAGTGTGTATGAACAACCATATTCTTCCATATTCTCCCATACAAGTCTGCCTGAGATTTAAGTTCTTCAGGGAGGACCTTTCTGTGGTTCCCACTGCCACTGCAAACACATTTCATGTAGATATGAAAGAGCTCTTTCTCAATGGCCACTGCTGAATTCTGGAACTCTCTGCTAAGGGAAGCTCGGTGGTTTCCTTCTCTGTTGTACCTCAGATGGCAAGCAAAGACATTTGTATTCAGGCACACTTCTGGCATGTAAATTGATCCATTGCCAAAAGGGTTTAAATGGATTGAATGCTATAGGTATTATTGCTGTATTTTAACTATGTTTTAATTAATTTGAAATCACGCTGTGTTTTAATTAAGACTAGTAGTAATACCCAGTGTTTCTTCAGAGAATATTAAACCATTTTTAACTGTTGTTCAGCTGCTCTGGAGGATAAGCACCTACATCTTTGGATGCTCAGACTTTCCTCACTTTGTTCATTAGGCTCTGGCCATTTCCGCACTATCCTGTTATACCGCTATTATTCCACTTTCAACATCCTATGGAAGCTTGGGGTTTGCAGTTTAGGGAGGGGCATTTAGAATTCTCAGCTAGAGAGTTCTTTGGCCTCAGGAAACTATAAACCCCAGAATTCCACAGGATGTTGAAAGTGGAATAATAGTACTATAACAGTGTAGGGTGGAAATGGTCTCAGTTGTCCAAAACAGAGCATGCCTCTCTTGATCAGCTGCCAAGCACTCCTCTGTATGAATGCAAAAAATACTTGGGCTTGCCAGACAATAGCAAACTTTCCTTCCATATATGATGAAAATCTATTTATCCATTTATATGTAACATACACACAAACAGACAAATATACTGAAGCATAATTTTACTGGTATAGTTGTGGCCAAACTTTTTGGAACTCAGCTCACTGAAATCTTTCAAACAATGTGCAACATTGCTCTGTATGAATGAAAAAATAAAATGGGGTCGAAATCCAGTTTAAAAAAATAAGAGGGTACCCCCACCTCCTAGATGAATTTTGTATATATCACATAATGTATATTTTAAGTCAAAGCATCCCAAAAATACCTGCCAAATTGGGTGAAAATCCATTCAACTATATTTGCGTGATGTGATAACAAACAGGCATTCAATTTTCTTTATATAGATTTTTTTAAAGTTTTTTTAAAAGTTAATGTTAACTTGAGCACCATTTTTGGCAGAAAGGTGGGGATATGTAAATATAATAAATAAATATCTGCTGCTGTTGCTGCTGCTACATCATCCTTGCCACCACCATTACCTTTTTCCTACATTTCTTTTAGAGTGTACTAGCACAACCTTGCTGCCATCTTTGCTTACATAAGGTGATCATTTTAACATGTGGAGAGGCAAATTCATGGAAGCAACGAAGAGAAAAGCAGTGAGCAGAAATCCAAACCCAAACAGATGCCTTCTCCCCATGATCACTACCACTATCTGCACATAATCTGACTGAAGGTAGATTTAATTACATATACAAGAGGAAAAAATTATCTGGACACAAAACCTATCTCTCAGCATTTTCTCTTTTAAGTAGGAAAAACTAGGACTAAGGAGCCATTGTGATCACCTAAACACAAAAGGAGCTGTAATGCTGTTCTCTGTGGGTTGTGGGCGGCACACAGTAGACAGAAGTAATAATACAACTTACATGTAAAGAAAAGACAACATTCTGATTTCAGATAAAAATCCTACTGTCTTTTGCTTAATGTTATATCTGGCAGCACCGTTCGGTTACACAGTTACAGCAAAGGAAGAGAAAGTATTCCTACAGCCAGATTAGACTTTACTGGATTTCATGCATATGAATTGATCCCCCAGGTTCAAGCACCATATGTGTTGCTTGTGTTTGGTCTCTGGCCCTCTAGAGTACAGTGGCTGCTTTGTTTTGGTTGCTAACACGGTGCAGTTTTCCTAGTGGGTAAATTGGAATCAGCATCTGGGAATATATCACCAGGATTTTATAAACTGTAACAAATGCCTAACCATAGTTTCACTCAGTGATACAGAGCTGATCATTTCCCCCTATTATACTTTTTGTGGCAATTTTTACATCTCTAAAAATGCAGTGTTTTACACAATCAGTTACTAACATGACAAACGGATATAGTACCAGTCCATTTGTTCTCTGTCTCTCCCTGGGCCTTTCCCACACTACACTGTTACAGTGCTATTATACTTTCCAGTCTCAACATCCTGTGGAATACTGTGGTTTGCAGTTTAGGGAGGGGTGTTACCACAGCATTCTGGTCTGGTCTTTGGTGAACTAAAAGGTATCATTTTGATATCACAATTCGGCCTTTTCCCACCATGAGCCGCGTGTTTGTTAGGTCCCACCGGTCAAGCGCGAAGCTAGGTATGGGAGACTAGTATCTTTCACCAGACATAACCAGTTCCGCTTTAAGGGGGTTGCCGCCTGAAACAGACACCTTCATTGCTAAACAAAAGAGTTCTGTGCCTGTGAAAGCACCTTGGCAAGCCGGCACTTAACGGCCGAGCTAGCCGCATCTGCATACCAGCTATACCATTGTCAATTCGGTTCATAACCCAATCATGTAAATCCTGACCTTTTGGAGCCTTTGTCTCCATCCCAAAACTCATTGTCCTCATGCAAAAACCAGACTAGCCTGCGGTTGTTCTTTCCCTATAAAAGATGCTCCACTTTTGAGAGCTCTTCGGAACTCTCGTCGGACCAAGCTGAGCTGAAATCACTAAGCTGAAATGACTCAAAGCTCCTCTTGGATCTTCGCCCTTGCCTCGCTGCCGCTCGGTTCCACAGATTCCCCTCGGTCTCCACACCAGGTTTCCTCCCTTCCCTCCAACTGGTGTCTCCAGGACTTCGGACAGGTGACGTATTGCTTATTTCTCTAAAACTTTCTTTCTCCTCTCTCTAGTTAGGTGTGTTTGAGTTTTATTATTTTCTTTGCTTAATAAAAACTGTTAGTATTTTGAAACTGCTTGGCTCCTCACTGACCTGAACCGGTATACATAGGATAAAAGATCCCACTGCGTTGCCCTGCCTCTCGTTAGCCAAGAGAGTGCTCCAGCTAATTTTCCCCATCTTGCTTATTTTGGTTTATTATTTGGGCACCCCTCCCAGGACCCACAGTTTACAGGGTAACAGGGGCCTCTAGAATTCTCAGCCAGGGAGCTCTCTGGCCTCAGTAAACTACAAACCCCAGAATTACACAGGATATTGAAAGTGGAATAAGAGCACTATAACAGTGTAATGCAGAAGGGCCCCCTCTCTTCCCACCCCACACAATCTCTTACACACAGTCCATTTGTTTTAAAACAAAAGCATGTGTCTATTAAATTAAAAACAATTGATTCAAACATGCTAAATCGTATCCCAATTGACAGGTTACCTGATGAAGCTAGAAGTAAGGTAACTTGCCCAAGAACCAAACAACAAGGTGTAATTAGTTAATGAAGCTAAGTTAATGGAGGCTAACTGCTGGAGGTCCAAGTTAAAGAGCTCCCTTTTTACCTCATAGTCTTCACTACCTTGAAAATCTTTGATGCCATCAGTGTATCAATCAACACAGAACACAACTCATCCATTCATACCTGCTGTGGCCTATTTCTCACCATATGGCCACCTTTCTGGAGTTCAGTTTCTCTGTGTTTAGTTAAGGCTATTTCTGCACTATACTGTTTCAGTGCTATTATTCCACTTTCAACACCCTGTGGAATTCTGGGGTTTATAGTTTCCTGCGGCTCAAGAGCTCTCTGGCTGAGAATTCTAACTGCCCCTCCCTAAACTGCAAACCCCAGGATTCCATAGGATATTGAAAGTGAAATAAGAGCACTGTAACAGTGTAGTAAGTGCAGAAATGGCCTAGGTTGGTCCTTGAAAAGCAGACACATGCTCTGCCTCTGTACACAAGAAGACTTAGCAGCTTGGTGGACTCATAGCAGTTGGTAGTAGCAATTTATTAAAACTTATTTATATCCTGCCTTTCTTTTCCCCCAAAAAAATCAAAAGCCCTTTCACATGATACAATTATTGTACTTTGACTCCACTTGAACTGCCATCCTGTGGAATCCTGGGGATTCTGACTCAAGTATTATTGCTCGTTGGATGAGAATTCTAAAGATCTCTTCCTAAACTGCAGATTCCAGGATTCCATAGGATATTGCAATGGCAATAGCAGTATTACAGTTGTCTGGTGTGAAGGGGGTTCATGACTCAAGGTGGCTTAGAGCCTGCCGGAGCTTATGTTCCACTGAAATAAACTTTGATTTATTTCAAATAAAATTTGAAATACCAAGATCATTTCCATGACATGATGAGGTGGTGGAATATAACTTTATGAAGATATCTCACAGCACTGAGCAATAACCAAATCAGATACACACAGAGGTGTGTATGTTGATCTTGATACTACCTTTCACTCATCATCATCATGATCACCATCACCACCACCACCACTACCATCATCACCATCATCACTGAGGATCCAATTTTGTAGAGATAAGCTGGTCATGGAGACAAATTGTGTGGAGATAAACTGGTCATGCTAGTTGGGGAATTCTGGGAGTTTTAGGTTAAGGCCAAGATGCTGGCACACATCAGCAGAACATAAAACTCCACTGGCATATTAATGAGGACAGAGGCAGTGGTGGTAGATGAGTGCTGTGGGAGGAAGATTCCTAGCCATTCTAATTCTTCTTTTTGATGTGTAGGCATGGGGCAGACAGCAGGGCTACACCCATACAGTGTTGCACTGGTGGGTCAGTAGAGAACTGGTTGAAGAAAGGGGTATCAGATAAGTGTTTAAGCATTGTCTAAGTAGAATTCAAAGATATATCCACGTTAGTCTGGATTGGAATGCAAAAGAATATTGTATCACCTTTGAGACTAATTAATAGAAAGAAGCTTGTAGCATAAGATTTCATAGGCTGAGGCCATTTCCACACTAGACTGTTATACTGCTATTGTTCCACTTTCAACATACTATGGAATCCCGGGCTTTGCAGTTTAGAGAGAGTCCTTTGAGGCCCCTCCATAAACTGCAAACCCGAGAATTCTATAGGAATAATAAAAAAAAGTGGAAAGTGGAATAATAGCACTATAACAATCTAGTGTGGAAATGGCCTGAGTCTACTCCTGCAGTGCATTCAGTCAACAAAAACTTATGCTACAAACTTTTTTCTCTCAGTCTCAAAGTTACTACAGTTTCCCTTTGTACAGTGTCTAAGGGCCTTAATGCACCATACCTCAATACCACGTTGGTCCATTTCAATCTCAGTGTTGCCATTTCTGTGATGGTATTGGGTTCTGAACTCTCTCTACCGCACCCTTTCAGCTTAAGTGGATGAGTAGCATTGTTGGCACCAGTGTTTCCACCACATTATAGCATCATTGGCAAGTCCTTTTTCCTACCTTTTCCCTACCCCACAGCTCGTGATTGGTCAGGGTTTCTTCTTTTTTTAGCTATGCTAGCACAGCAATGTTGTAACGTCACGATGTACCAGTACACTATTTTTGCGCTATATTGCTAAAAAATATATTAAAAAATAAAAAACTATAACTTGAAGGAGAAAGCTAAAACAAACACAGAGAGGTGACAGATTTCAAACTTGCCACATTGTGTGATCCTCTCTCTGCTTCTACCATGTTCACCCTGGAGCACCAGAAGTGATCTGTAGGTTGTTGGGCAGAGATCGTCATGAGAGTAGCTGATGGAGGGACAACCTAGGAATGCCCACACCATGCCCGCTACTGGATCAGCTAAGGAAGGAAATGCTATCAAGTGCTATTGAGAAATCGCACTACCACAGCTAACAGAATTGTGGTGGGAAAGGGGATCATTAACAGATTATTTCCAGCATTGGATAAAAGTGGATTTCAAATGGATTGCAGTGCAATAGCTGCTGGTTAGCAACAATATTATGCAATAGCATGGATCCTGAACTGGCAATAATGTGTTGCTCTGGTTGTATGACATCTTTATGTGTAGTACAATTGCAGGAGATACAGCTTTGTAATGCTCCAAAAGGATTCCAGCCCCTAAAATTAACTTTTCCAAGCTCTGATAAGGTTCTAGTGGAAGACTTCTGTTGGTACTGGAGGGAGAATAACTTTTGCTAAGAGCAATCACACAAACTAAAAGTAGTCGGAAAACTGCCCAAAATGTGTTTTCTGTCTGAGGTTTTATTAGCTTGCTGTACAAAACTTATTTCTTTAGGACCCTGAAGTATATTCTCAGCAGGAGGACTATAAGCACACAAACTACAACTAGTTGGAAAATTTTGTCCAAAAAAGTTGTATCTGAGGTATTGTTAGCTTGCTATACAACACTTGTTTCTTTAAGAGTCATGAAGTATCCTCTCAGCAGGAGGACTATAAGCAAAAATACATTATTTGAACAGCTGAAGTCCAGTTGAGAGAGTTTGTGATGGGAATATTGTGACCTCGAGACTCTATATATTGGCAGCTGTTCTTGAAAGCTGCAAAAATTCAAGGGCATAGAATTCTTCCATTAATTCTACGAAGATTAAAGAGAGTTGATATTTGGCTGAGAAACCAGAAGTGTATCTCTTTGTAAATTTTAAATAGCTGTCTGTTCCAATAGAATGATACAAATACCGTGAAATGTTCTTATTTATGTAGCCATCACCCATCATAATAGCAGTATCATTTTGCTCTGTTTAATAAAGTTTATCCTCTCTAGTGCCAGTCCAGGATATTTTACTGCCTGAAACAGAGAGCAGCAAAGCACCAACCACCCTTCATTCCTAGAGCAAATAAATACTACTATATTATTTAGGGGCAAGAAGCAAAAAGTTATTCTGGGGAGAACTTCCTCCCTCCCTGGCTGTAAAAATATAGTAATAGTAAATTAAATAATTAGCAATTGTCAGCTCTTGTGTAAAATCCAAAATGAGTGGCCACCTGGCTCTGATCTATTCTTTAAGATAATAGGCTTGAATCCTATTTCTAGTCCTAACTAGAACAGACCCATTGAATTGACTGTCAACACATCAGTAGTAGATCCCATTAATTCAATCAGTCTATGATAGTTGAGGCTACCAGTGCATTTTGAGTCAATATGCTTTTGTTTCAGTGACTGTAAGTTACAGCACTGTACACAAGGCATAAGATCAAAGGATATGGAATATCCTATCTGAGTTACTACACTTCATACCTCGTAGCTGTTTACAGTAAATTGTAAATTTGTGTTTTAAGTATTTCTGAAGTATTTCCTGCCAAGACAAGGTAGCAAACCCTCCAACTGTCCAGGGGTGTAGCTAGAGCTTTTGTCACCTGAGGGTGGCCCCTGAGTTTGCTGCCCCTCTCAAGGGAAGGAGAACCTATCCAAAATACCAAATAAAAACCACTCAATTGGCATTGGGTGATTGGGCTCTGGGCACGCATGCTCAGAGGGGGCGGTCTGCATGCACTCAGAATCATGTTGGCATTCCCGTGGCAGTGAGGGCCCCCCTCTCTTCCCCCTCCCTCCCTCCTTCCTCGGAGGCTTGGTTGGGCCAGTCTCCAATCTCAAAGGTCGGGGGAGAGGCAGGTGCCTCTCCCCACTTCCTTGGGGTCCCCTCTCCTCTCCTCTTTTCTCCCTCCCTGCCTCCCTCCCTCCCTGCCTGACCTAGAGGTTGGCACTGCTGCTTTGGCTGGAAACAGGTTTGACTCAGGATTGAGAGGGAGAAAGGGAGAGGAGAGGAGGGGGAATGGACAGCCTTCTTTCCTGAGGTGGCATACTCTCTCCAGCAGACCTCTCCGGAAGGCACCAGTGCCCATTCAGCCACTGAGCATCTGCCAGAATGCAGAAGGGGGCCTGGCACCACCCCACCCCACCCCACCGCAACTGTCCCAGTTTGGCGGGGACAGTCTTGATTTAACCCTCTGTAGCTCCACTTTTTTAGCCGCTTTTTTAAATGTCCTGTTTCTTTCTCCTCTTCCTGCTTTGTCCTCAGCTTACTGTTGGCATTGATCTGCATAGCTTTTGGTCTTTGAAACTGCTCAGGCTATTTTAACTGTTTCGTTTAAATTCAGATGCATTTTTAGACTGTCTTCAAAGGTTTTCAAAAGTTTTACCTATGTATTGTTTTTAATGTTTTCATCTGTTGTGCATTACCTGAGGGCTTTTCCAGGCAGAGAGGTAAAATAGAAATGTGTTAAATTAAATGTTAAATGTTACTGAAATCATGTTTATGGTAAACTATGCCACAACAATATTCAAATCACTTCCTCAAAATATTTGTAGTCCATAGTACAGAGATTAATGATAGCATTCCTGAAAGTATGAGGGTTTTTTTTAAAAAAAATGAGAATGTTACCTTTGTTATGAATTTATCAATTGCGTCCTCTCAGAACCTCCCAAGTCAAGTCTACATAATGCTTTATGAGGACTCTTCTATGAGCATCAGTCCAGTAACTGTCTTAACACAAGGAGACTTACCTATATTTAGATTTCTAAATGTTTATAAGATACTTTGGATTTATATTAAATAAAATGCACAAACACATATATACATACATACCTACATAAAACTGGGTCCTCTGCTAAGTTTTGTGCTGGAGTAAATTATCAAAAGATGAGGACTAGGTTCAGTATTCCCTATTTTCATGCTGCTAAAACATGCTTTTTTTGGCTAACATGCCAAATTTTGGAAATGTTCTCTTTTGGACTACAGCTCCCATAATCCTGCAGCAAGCAAGGCCAGTGGCATATATAAACAGACTTGCACTGGGTGCCTTGCTAGGGTTCCTAATCTGCTAGGGTGCAGATAGTTTAACATGCCATCCACTGATCCAAGTTCCTTTGCACTTTCTTTGACAGTATCAGTGGTATTACAGGGCCAACATAACTGCAGTCTATGTGATGGATTATGGCTCTGAGGTCGATGAGCTATTGATTATGCCAGAAAGAGAGCCAGTGATAAGCCAAACTATCTTGGAAACACTCCCATCAGCGGAAAGACAAGCTGAGACTGAGTTGCAACCGGTGCCAGTGGGAGAGGGGACCAGCAACGGTTTAGAGCAATTAGATTCACCTTTTCGCCCCAGTTCCCAATCACGGAGGAGACAGAAACGAGTAGCTCAGAGGGAAGCTGTTTGAGCAAGGTTGAGTAAACAGAACAATGATGAGTAATACCTGTTTTTGTCAGCATATAAATTGGATGGCATGGCTTGCTGTTTGCTTGCAGTAAATCGCTACTCAAGCCCACTACCCTTATGTTCCGGCTCCCTGGACCCTTTTGGGCTGACCTTTGGCATTCTGGACTTTTTGGATGTGATCTTGACTTCAGCTTTCTCCTTGACTGTTTGCATTGGACACCCTCCACTGCCTCCTCCTCTTGGGCATTTACTATTGCCTTCCTTCCCTTGCTGGCATAAAGACAGAGGGAGGGAGTTGACTCTGACAGTCTACACACACTGTCCTTTCTTCTAATAAGATTTCTAGACACTGGCACAGCATACTCCACAACATCGAGAACATCAGGAACTATGAGAATTACATTTCCCATGGGTCCTAATTGGATCAATAAGCCCTTAAGACTAGGCAAAAATATATCCACTGCCAGAAAAGTTTCTGAAAGGGAGTGGGCTGGGTGAACTCGTTTAAAAAACATCAAAAACTTAGAAGAAAACTGAGAACAAATTTTAGAGATCTCTTGCAGTTTTTAACCTGGGTAAATACCTTCTATATCCCTCATTTCTGAACTGCCCTGTCATTATTAATAACATCCTGTCACTGTGGTTTTACAGTTGCATTCAGTAGGAGACTGTTTATTTTGAAGATCACAATCATTCATC